>JAILYA010000017.1:2422735-3634102 GCA_021437795.1 Rhodamnia rubescens
GACCTTCAATTCAACTTGCCGCTTATTTGAAAAGGCTTCCTGAGATTAAATGAGTTCTGGTCTCTCCAACTGCAGTGTGCACTGCCAAACTTTCCCCATCACGAAGAATCATGGGCTCAGCGGAGCCAGAGCAGCAGCCATTGCTGCTCGGACTGGACCCTCGCGGTGGAGTCTCCAACTTGTCGTCCGCCACCATCGAAGAGCTCCTTGAGCATTCGGTCCCCCTCCGATGGTGGCCTCGTCTAGTGGCCTGGGAGTCGAGGCTGCTCTGGCTCTTATCTGGCTCATCCATTATCGTGTCCATCTTTAACTACATGCTCTGTTTCGTGTCGCTCATGTTTACCGGGCATTTGGGCGCGGTGGAACTTGCAGGAGCCTCCATGGCTACCGTGTGCATCCAAGGTCTTGCTTATGGAATTATGGTATTTGCCCACCACTCTCAAAACTCATTGAATTTATGGCACCCAGTTCGATGATCACAGTTTAATGCTCATTATTTGGTTACCCTAATTGTTGCATTCACTTATCTCAATTGTCTAAGATCACGCGCATCTTATCCCGTCTTATTGCTGGAAATTTTACTAATGTATCAAGCCATAATGCCGGAGCTATGTTTTGTTGATTCACAAAGCATGTAAATCAAAACAAGTCATGAACTTTCCTTGTGTTCCGATATCACACAGCTGGGCATGGCAAGCGCAGTGCAAACTGTCTGTGGCCAGGCTTATGGGGCAAAAAGGTACTCGGAAATGGGCATCATTTGCCAAAGAGCTATAGTTCTGCACCTGGGAGCAGCCGTCCTTCTCAGCTTCGTATACTGGTTCTCTGGCGACATACTCCTAGCGATTGGACAATCTGAGTCCATCACTGAGCCGGGCCAGTTATTCACGCGGGGATTGATCCCTCAGCTATATGCGTTCGCCCTCGCCTGCCCTATGCAGAGGTTCCTTCAGGCACAGAACATAGTGAACCCTCTGGCTTACATGTCCGTTGGGGTCTTCCTCTTGCACACCCTCCTCACATGGATTGTAGTCTATGTCTTGAACTATGGCCTTCTAGGGGCAGCCCTGACTCTGAGCCTCTCGTGGTGGATTCTTGTCCTCCTCAACGCGCTTTACATTGTCCTGAGCCCCTCTTGCAAGGAAACTTGGACCGGCCTGTCGATTAGAGCTTTAACGGGAGTTTGGCCTTACTTCAAGCTTACAGTTGCTTCTGCAGTAATGCTTTGGTACGTGTTTGTTGCAGAACTGCTTTACTAAACTCATTCAGTCTTTTACATTGCCATGGTAGCGCAAGGTTTAGTGGGCAGGTCTTAAGACAAAAATTTGCAACCTACCCCCCACGGAACCATTTCCAAAGCTTGAACACTTCTAGTCTGGGGTCAGTTGTTGGTTCTATGAAAAAACCTACTGTTCTTCTAACGGAAGTAGTTGTCAATGTTTTCTGTTCCTTGTAGGACTTTTGGAAAGGAACTTACCCTAAAGAATGCAAAACTAAGACCTTTAGATGGTTTTTGACTGATTAGAAACTCTGAGGTCGTGTGTGCTAGAGAGCATGGTTTACCTAAAGGTACTATGTGGAAACTTTGCTTAAATTTGAAAGAGATTTCTTTGAAAAACAGCCTAAAGGACAGCCTATGGAACATGGAAGATTGAAAATTCATCTTTTCTTAAAATGGAAACAAATGGAAGTCCTACCTCACAGCTGGCAAAGCGAAAACAGATTCAGTTGTACTCTATCACCTTTCTTGAAGGTTTAATTTGGGGCAGTTATGCACAGCCAGGAACCGACTCTGTTCTGTTATAGTCAGTTCCACTTTCAAAACCTTCTTTCGAACATGAAACGAACCAATCATGTCGCAATCCCACTGGAAACCGACATTTCAAGGGCGGTTCCAGTTGGCTGTGCGGATTGAAGGTGCCCAAATGCCTAACTGTCACAAAAGTGACCTTAGTTCAATCTGAATGCAGCTTGGAAATATGGTACTTCAATGGACTGGTGCTCCTAGCTGGTTTCCTCTCCAATCCTACAATAGAATTGGACACGATGTCCGTCTGGTATGTCAGCTAATCATCCTTCTTGTATCGAACATGCTAGCTTCATCCTCCTAACTCTATGTTGACCCTCATTTTCAGCATGAATTACTGGAATTGGGATATGCAGTTTATGCTGGGGCTAAGTGCAGGAGCCAGGTCAGTCACTTCAGGAGTTACAGATTGTTGAATGAGATTTTAAATAGTTGAATAAAGTTCCTTTATAATTTTGGTTATCAATCTCCTATCAGTTTGGATCATTGCCTACGCTTTCTCTGGCCGTACAAACTGCAATTGAAATGCTGATAACTACTGTTATTATGCTTTTCATCCAGTCGGTGGTTTAGGATGATCCCTGTTGTGCTTTTGTTAGCTTAAAGATGATTTGGTGATTGATTGCAGTATCCGGGTTGGTAACGAGTTAGGGGCAGGTCATCCAAGAGTTGCGAAATTTTCAGTTGTGGTAGTGAATGCGACCAGTATTTCCATCAGTATAGTGTTCACTGCGATTGTTCTCATATTCCGGGTTGGTTTGAGCAAACTCTTCACAAGTGATGAAGAGGTCATCGATGCCGTTTCTAATATAACTCCCCTGCTTGCCATCTCTGTCTTCCTGAATGGCATTCAACCCATTCTGTCAGGTAACTGATGCAGTATCTGGCATGATATATAATTGTCATTGCTAGCATGCCTTGTCAATTCATTTGTTTTTTTGGGTTCCAATTCATTTAAATAATAAACCAGTACATAGTGCAGTAGATTGTGTCCAATTTTCCGGTTAAACAAACATGTCATGGCAAAGTTTTCTCTGTCCTAACGTTTTTCTAGACTGTTTTATGTTTGTGCGGTCTAATTCAGTCATGGGCAACATTGTGAGGCCTGGCACTTGACGTGTTGACCACTCGAACCATCGCCAAATTACAATTCGTGCTTCATGAATCTGCAGGTGTGGCAATTGGAAGCGGGTGGCAAGCCGTGGTGGCATATGTAAATCTGACCGCTTACTACATCATAGGTCTCCCCATAGGATGTGTTCTCGGTTTCAAAACTAGTTTAGAAGTGGCGGTAAATCAACTCTCTCTCTCTCTCTCTCTCTCTCTCTCTCTCTCTCTCTCTCAAACGCTTTTCAATCTTCAGGGAATCTGGTGGGGAATGATCATTGGGGTTATTATACAAACAGCAGCCTTGATCATATTGACTGCAAGAACAAATTGGAGCACGGAGGTAATACCAGCTTCGCATCATCTCACATTTCTGTCATTTCCCAAGCATGGCAGATAACTAATTTATATGCTTTCTCAGGTTGACAAAGCCGTGGCTCGTGTGAACCAATCGGCAGAGTGAGACTATTTCTGCTAGCTGAGTTAATTAGATATCAGCAGACCTGAGTGCATCACGTGGTCGAACTGCTGATAACATAGGAAAGCACGAGTAGAAAGACTATTTCTGCTAGCTGATCATTCTACGATTAACCAATATGTTAATAATTATGTTAGAGAACAACAGAACTGGTTATCCGTTATGCTAACTGCTTAGGAATGAAAAATCGGGGTTGCGGGGTCCCCGTCGATGCGATTGATTATAATCATTATACGGAATCGGTGGATCGAATTTCCTGCTTAGATACAGTGCCGTTACAAATGCCGTGTCCTTTGAATTATGTGGTTCTACAACACCGGTGTTGACACCAAAATTTTGATTTTAATTTTGCATAAAATTTAGGGGCTAACTTTAGTCCCTACAAAAAAAATTAATTAAATCATCTTCACATAAGATAGTTTAATTGTAGCATTCATGCATGTTTTGCATGTTATCGGACCAACGGTGGACGGGTTCAAAATGGGATTGCGAGCTTAATTGGACTAAACTAACGTGGCCAAAGATCATTTGCGCCAAGCCCGTGGATGTTCTAAAAATTTGAGACCATGTTCTTTGGCAAGAAAGAGATGGATGGTTTGGAAACATATATATTCAGCATATTTAGCAAATATCTCGTACACCGCATGGTTATGGGATGGGAGGTGGCAAAAATAGGAAAAAAATAAGTAAGAAGTGAATAGGAAAGAAAAGAATTGATGTCTTGGAAGATTTCATTCTCACGTGGGTACTTTGACCAAAGAGGAAGGAGAATTTTGTTCCCTTTCTAACCATCCTCGCCTATAAAAGAAGGGGGTCTTCCACGTTATTAAGGGGGAGGTCAGCAATTGTGCTGAGAAAAATTCAGAGAATACGCAAGTGAAAAGTGAGAGAAAAGGAGGTGTAAATTCGGCTCCTCCTTGGCCGAAGCTCCGACACCGACGGCACTCTTTTCGATCTCCAACGACGAGTCATTCAAGCCCTTGCACGGCCGTGACGAGTAGCTGTCTTAGCGTTCCTTGCTCTATCCATCGACAATCCGGGACATCCGGTGAATCTCTAGCGGCAAACCAACAATGCCTCAAGCAAGTTTGGTCACTACACGTGCTGATGGTCCACTGCTAGATATTCCTTGTTCGATGGTGCCTCCCACTCCACTGCCTCCATCACAGCATCCACTAATTTTGTCCATAGTCCTTGTTGCCTTTGTGGATTTAGTATTCGCAGGAAACGGTGCAATTCCTCTCGGTTTGGTCAACGAGCTCAGATACCACTGCAACGCCTTCCCTTGTCGTGGTCTCATTGAGCTTCGATCAGCCCCTCCGTCAATTCGCAGGCGAATCCGATCCACCGAGGATCCATTCGAATTTTGAAGTTATCCGCAATTGAGGTAACAAAGTTTATCCCTGATATATTTGAAATATTTGATTGCCCATTTTAAATATATTTGATTCTCTTAAAATATCTTGCATATCTTGCATATTACATCAAAGTGGATATCTTTTCAAAATGCATGTTGATTAGGAAAATTTCTTTTCCTAATACGCAACTTGTCACATGATCGAGAAAGTCCATCTTTAAGATTATTGATGGAATACTCGCAAGGATTTGGGGTCAATCGTTAATCGTAGGATTACGAATTAAAGATTGGCTCAAAAAAATTTCGAAATATTTCAAAACTTGATTCATATATCCACTTTCTCGATTGACATTGATTGGCATATTCACTTTCCTCATTTGATTTGAATTGTTTGATTGTCATATTTTTTATAATATATCCATCGCATGATGTAATCTCGAAAATTCTAAAAGATTTGCATTCATTCACTTTCCATAGTTGAAAATTGCATATCTCTTCAAAAAAAATAGCATCACATAGATAATTGCATATCTAATCCATTTTGAAAATAATTAGATTAGATTGCATTTTAGGATAGAAATTGCATGTTTAAATAGAATTTTATGGTTAAAATAATATGTCTTAATATATTAGGGTTTAGGTCAATTTAAACTCTAAAATATGCAAGACAAATATTGTTTTAGCATAGTTCTACTTTAGGAAATAAATTCATCCTAAAATAAAAAAAAATCATTGCGAGGTCATTCTTTCCATATCATCATTGCCATGTCATATTAGGTTGCAATTTAGCTCATATTGCATATTGGAATTGCATGTCTAGGTTTTAATCAATATACATGTCATGTAATTAATTTAATTAAACCATGGCCTCACTTGTACGTTCATCTAATTTAATTTGCATATTATCTGGTTTAGTCTTGCATTTAATTCATGACATTGCATCATTTAGAATAAGTTCATTCATTCATATAAAAAGTCGACAGATAAAAAAAAGAATTATCTTGCGTGGCGCATATTCCCTTGATTATATTGACTTCTAAATGTTCATTAATTGATTGTGCACCCGCACGATAACTTTTGTTAGTGACTTAGGTTAAAATCAATTAATGTTGCCTTCTCAAATGATTTTTCATGAGATAAAATGGTACCGAAAAGGCGTTAGAGTAATCTAGCGTAATTAAGACCCCGAACTCTTAATCTCTCGGTTCGTATGAATAAAATAGTTCTCCCGCTGTTTATTTAGATTTCTAATCAACCTCATCGTAAATGATTAGTGGCGACTCCGAATTTAAAATATATTGCATGTTAATCAATGGAACCCTAAGTTGCGATTTGGTATGGATTTGGGAGAGCCCGAGTTAGGTTAGTTAAATAATTAACCTAATAATCCATTAGCTTAAGAATTTTCCGAATTTTTAGGTCGCGACACTCGGCATGTGTACTTAAGAAGGGCAAACAATCGACTACTGCCGATCCAGAACAATCAGCGGAATTCCTCCCATCCTAGTTTCAATAAGAAGCTTGAAAGAACAGCAAAAAGGGAGGATGAATGATGGGACAAGTCACGCAATTCAGACATCATCGAGCAATGGAACGGTGGATCATTCTTCATGCTCGCTCTGTTCAATTCAAAATGTGGGGTCATTTTAGTGAACTCGGGGATATCCCGTTCAATGGGTGGATGGAGGGTCGCTGGCAGATTTTGTGAGAAAAGCTAAAACTATTCCAGAGCCATTGCTTGCGGTCATTTGTAAGCAGGTGAAAAAAGATGCAAGCCATTCATATGATTAGTTAGTTCTAGTCTGGTTTGTTGTATCTGCATCATGAGAAGCACATAGTACACCTAGATATGAAACCGTCTAATCTGTTGATAAATCATAGATAAGAAGTCAAGATTACTGATTTTGGTGTGAGTGCTATAATCAATCAAGATAGAATTAATAGAATGGCTAGCACATCTAGCATTCTGTAGCCTGAGAAAATCATTGGAAACAAATATGGATACAAAAGGTGAAAAGAGCAAAAAGAAGGAGAACAATTAACGGAAGCACGATGACTTTCCCAATTCAAGATAAGCTTTTCCCCTTTTAAGTAGTTTGTTGCATCGGAGTTCCTTCCACAGACTAACAACGTCCATAGTTGCCTTTAAGTGATTGCTAAATCGACTCGTCCAGGAGTTTAAATTTTTTAAAGTTTATGGAAACACGATGTGCAGACCCTTGCTTGCTTGGTAGAGGTTATTTAGGGTGGAGGGACAAGTTGTAGAAAATTAAAAAAAAGTTGCACATGTTTCGTAAATCAAGCTCTGAATTCGTTACTAGATTTGGTCATCGGAATTTTTAGCCTCTGTTGTTATTATGGACAGCTTTGTTGAGGAAAATGTTTTTTTCATAAAGTTTACCCATGGCTTGAAGAAATTTTTAAAATTACTGTTCAAGTTCCATGTTCTGACTTGAACTCACGGAATTGCATGAAATGAGACTCCTTTGTGCAGAAGAAAAAGGTTCGATTCTGTCATTCTTCATAAGTGCTCACATTTCATCCTCAACAGCCATCTTCCACTTTGGATCCTTCAAAGTTTCCTGGATATTTCTAGGAATGGTTATGTGAGACGGGTTTGACATAAACGTTCTATGATGATGAGACAATTTTTGGTATGACACATGTTTTGACATAGGATGTTGAGTACATGATCTAACCCCTTTTCTAAGAGCCATAGACATATCGGGATTAGAATTTGAGATTGGAATGGAGGGGAAAAAAGGAGTACTACTAGGATCATTTAATGATGAAGGCAAGGAATCATCTCCCGAGGGTCAGACAGATGAGGCTCCAAGATAAAGTTATGATCTGCAACCTTTTGAAGAGTTTTTCTTCTAGAATAAACCTAAAGATCGGGCTTGTTGATCACATTGTGATCTTGAACTTTTTCTCCCCCTATCTTTAACACATCAAGATTCGGCAACGATGTTTTTAAAGACTCAAACAAAGGAGTGGGAAGGACAGGAGAGTTTGAAGACCACAAAATATCTTCATTAACTTCGGCATTCTCCCCCTGAAAAGATTTGTTGGAAAAGAACGGTTGTGACTCTGTGAAGGTGACATCCATTGCTTTATGAGTTTTGCCAATATGTGGATTGTGGCACTTGTAACCTCTTTGGTTAGGTGCATATCCTATAAAAACACACTTTTCAGCTCGAGGATCTAATTTAGATCGACACTTCCGAATTGGAAGGTGGAACAAATACGAGTGCAACCAAACACCCTTAAAGGAACATCGGAAAAAATACGAGCCGTGGGGTACACTAGTTTGAAACAATCTAAGGGAGTAGTGTAGTTTAGTATCCGAGTTGGTAGCCTATTGATTAGATAAGATGCTGTTAACACAACTTCCCCCATAAGTATTTAGGTACATGCATTGAAAAACAGAGGGCACGGGATACTTCAAGGAAATAGCGATTTTTGTGTTCAGCAATGCCATTCTGTTGGGGTGTAATTCGGCAAGTTGACTAGTGAAGGATGCCTTTTTCTCTCAAAAAACTACCCAAATACTTATCATAATATTTAGTACCATTATAGGTACGAAGGATGTTAATAGTAGTGCGTAATTGGGTCACAACCATTTGATAAAAAGTTTTGAATAGGGACTCGACTTCGGACTTGGTACTCATCAAGTATATCCAACATAAACATGTATGATCATCTATAAAGGTGACAAACCACCGTTTTCCGATTTTTGTTGGCATGGGTGAATGACCCCAAACATCACTATGGGTTAAATAAAATGGTGATGAAGCACAATACTATTTTGGACTATAATGAGTACGATGACTTTTAGAAAAAAGGCAATTTTCACAGTGTAAGGAAGAAACATCCACACATTCGAACAAATGAGGAAACAAATGTTTCAAGTATCCAAAGCTAGGATGGCCTAATCTATGGTGCCAAACTATAACTTTTTCTTGGACAAAGGAAGAACTGAAAGTTCCATACGCCCGAGCTTTTTTATCAAAGAAAAACTCTTCAAAATAGTAGAGACCATCCCTCATCCTAGCACCTGCCAATTGTCTTCCTCGAGATCCGATCTTGAAACTCACAATGGGAAGCAAAAAAGACAACACGACAATTAGACTCTTTAGAAAGTTTACTAACAAACATTAGGTTACAAGCTAACTTAGGAACATGCTGTACATTATGAAGTGTAATAGAATCAAAAAGTGGAACCGATCCTTTGCCCGCAATAGATGAAAAACTCCCATCGGCAATTCTAATTTTTTGGTTGCCGGGACAAGGAATATAGGATGTGAACAAATATGGAATATTAGTCATATGGTCGGATGCCAATGAATCAATGATTCAAGGCACAAGGTGCGAACAACAAGAAAGGGCTTTTGAGATTTCTACCTTGGTGGGCAATCGACGCAATCGGATTATCCGATGCGGACCTAGCCTGAAGTAGCTGCATAAGATGGTCTAGTTGTTCTTTGCTAAAAGGAAATGCGGTGGCCTCATTAGTTGTAGGAAGCACATGCTAAGATGGCTTATTATCACGGCTAAATGAAGCTGGTCGGCCATGAATCCTCCAACGGGTCTCTCATGTATGACGAGGTTTGTTGCAAACATCACACAAAATACGCGGTCTCCCATCTAATCTTCGCAAGTTAGCAAGGATTCGATAAATAGATAAAGGACCTTTGGCCTCCGATACCATGTTGAAGGAGAAAAAACTAACGTATGTATTCATTATTTCACAAAAGTTACAATCAGTATCTATTTATATACATCAAGAACCCAATAAGAGAAGAGACCTATTTAATAGGTAGTTGGCACCTAACAAATAGACTATATCAAGATAATAATTAATCACTAATTGATAGTTGTAGCTAACTCTAACTAACAGTAATTAATAGTTATGACAGTTATCTCTACACATTCCAACAAGCTTGGAATGTAATGGTCCCTTCCATTAGATTGCATTATTCATCTAAATCTTCAGTTTCTGGATTTTTTTAGGTGAAATATTTTTTCTGGACAAAAGCTTGGCGTGTCGTAGTTGTCCTGCCGGGCTGTTTTCAGTATTTGATATCATGTTAGACTGTTGCTACATGGTTTCCCACCTAAATTTTTCAGGAAGCAAGGGCTCTTCTTGAGAGGTCGGAATATCAAAGAGGGAATGGAGAGGGTGCTCTCCGTGCGTTTCAAGTCATTGATCTCCAGGCGGCTATACGGCGGCTGCAACCTTTTGCTGCTGAGAAACAAAACTTCCAGAAAGAGCCGCTCTCGAACAGCGGCCATTCTACTTCTGATGATTCTTACGAGATAGTTCTCCCTAGGAGCGCCTCACTTTTGTACTGTCTCTATGCAGCCAAACTTCTGTCTTGGCTAAGCAAGTTGAAGAAATCATGCATGGAGTATACCATCGCATAGATCATTGGAATACTCTGGCTCTTTGTTATAGTGAGGCAAGACAGAACAAGATTTGCCCTGCATCTGTTAAGGGAGTCACTACACAAACACGAACGACCAGATGACCTAGCAGCATTATTGTTGGTTGCCAAAATCTGTTTTGATGATTCCTTGCTTGCTGCCTGAGGGAGTTGGATATGCGCAAAGGGCAATTACTACTGCTTCTAAGGGAGTGGAGGAGCATTTGAAAGGTGTGGGCCTGCGGGTACAGGGTCTATGTTTGGGAAAGCAAGCCAAAAGATCTTTCCTTTGATTTTTGAGAGATCTCGTCTTCCATCTGAAGCTCTAAAATCTTTAGAGGTTGCTTTGGTGTTAGAGCCCAACAACACAGATTTGATTTTTGAGTTAGGAGTTCAATATGCAGAGCACCGTAATCCGGATGAAGCATTGCGCTTTGCCAAGCTGTTCGTAGATGCAACGGAAGGTTCATTATTGAAGGGTTGGAGATTACTTGCTCTAGTTTTATCCGCTCAACAGAGGTTTTCTGAGGCTGACGTGGTCACTGATGCTACTTTGGATGAGACTGCAAAATGGGAACAGGGGCCCTTGCTTCGATTGAAGGCAAAACTTAGAATCTCCCAATCACTACCATTGGATGCTATTGAAACATACAAATACCTTCTTGCCTTGGTTCAAGCCCAAAGGAAATCTTTTGGGCCTGTAGGAAGTATTTCTCAGGTAAAATTTTGACAGTTCGCTAATGCCTCGGCTCTGTTTTCAGAGTAGACAGTTCTTTGTCGACTGAAACAGACATCTTACTTTGTAGGCCCTAAGCAGAGGATGATAGGGTTAATGGCTAATCTTGCAAGGACGTTAGCTGATCACGCGTGAATGGAATGTCCAACCAGAAGAGATGGATCCACTAATGTCTGAACAGTACATGATGGAACGAGACGAGCAGAGCCCTTGCACAGTGTTAGCACGTTCCTTCTTGAAGCAATTGAAAGGAGTATTGGATCGGCGACATCAATGGGAAACTGGATTGTATGAACTAATAACGTCCATCCCACCAACAAGTCAACCCCCACACCAAATCGGAAAGATGACACAAATGGTTCTTAAACTTTGGTTTGACCTTTAACGTCATGCCCGAACTTCTAATTTATTCGATGTGATCCTCGAACTATTGGTAAATGTTCAATGTAATCATCCTATTTGTTCAAACCACGAATCGACGTCATTTAGGGACATGTATTAGTATTACTTGAGTTCAATATTTAAAATAATGAGTCAACATGTCCATCGTTTTATCGATCTACTTTAGAAAAGGTAGAAAAAAAATTAGACCGTTAACATGGCTATCGTCATTTGATGACCTGAATAATTGTAGCCTAATTTCATATGAATGGCTTGCTTGGATGATCCATGTGTAACTTTTTCTTGTTGTTCACCCTTCATGCTTACTGGATTGTGAGGCACATCAATAGATTTTTTAACTTGAATCGCAGGAAGAACAATGTTAAATATTTTCATACAATTCGGTGGACTAAATCAAACATTTATTAATCATCGAAGGGCTAGTTTTAACAAATTAAAAGTTCCAAATGTACATTGAATTAGAATCCACGTACCATTTGTGTCGTTTTCCTCTATAATCCAAAGCTTCCAATATGCTAATTTTTCGGGCAATTTGCAGAGGTTTCTTTCTTTACAGCTTGCTGAAAGACGAGGTCCCGAAGATATTGTACGAAATGACATGGAAACCAGAGGAGCTTCTTAGGCTCTGGCCCACATATTATGGTCGCCATGTAAGTACCTCCATTGCTGATGAACCAAATGCACTTGTGAGTTTAAGACCAACTTTTCAACTACTATTCGTTGGATGAAAATGGAAAAAATTTCGAATCCTGATTTTGGCAGCATCATCGTTTTGAACTCGTTTGATTTTGATTTGGTATTTTCTCCATCATGATCACTATCATGTGTGCCATGAAGAGAGATGATACACAGTCAAATTGGGTGGCTCGACTTGCTAATAAGAGAAGAAGCGTGGGCCACCAAGGATATGTTTGGTAACGTTTTTGTTTCTTTGATTCTATTTTTCAAAACAAAAAGAATTCAAAAGATATTTGGTAACGTAAATGCTTCGATTTTGATTCTACTCACGAGAATACTTTTGAACCAAAAATAAAAAAAAAAAAAAAAGTTGATTCTCCAAAAAAAAGAACACTTTTGAAAATAAAAAAAGGCAATGATAGTCTTCTCTCACTTTTGTCGAAGCGGCCGCAAGGCGTAGGCTAGGTCAACCAACCAAGTCCGAATAATTTTTTTAATAAAGATTTCCAAAATTAATTAAAAAATTAAAAATTTGAAAAATGATTAAAAAATTTCAAAAAATTAAAAATTTCATAAAAAATTGAAAAAAATCAAAAGAACTAAAATGTACACGTCCACAATATCCAGCTAAAACTAGCTAGAACAATTGAATTGGCTTTAGGTCAAAAAGTTTAGGACCAAATTGAAAAAATTAAAAAGTTTAAGGATAAAATTGGCACCATTGTAATAATTTAGGACTTTTCTAATGCTTTTCCCCTGTCATTGTAACACAAAGCTAGTTGATCACTCATCTATGGCTAATACCAAACTAGTGACTCGTGTTCTCTCGGCCATGGGACATTCTTCTCCGATCTTGGCTCACGGGCATTTGGATTCTCAATTGATACTTAGAATAACGTAACACGGATTAAAGATCCAATATTTAAAGGCTCGTGCTATTTCCACCCCTTATTGATTTGAGACACCCTCTATCCTGTTGATTTAACTATATTTTCCCTTTCGGGTCTCACTCTTGATTTAATGTTATTTCTACCCTTTTTTTACTTTCGTTTTTTTAGTTTTAATTTACTAAAAGACATAATTGCCCACTTCCCTTTCAAATATCTTTCTTTCACCTTAGGCGCTTCTTCTACACCCATAACATTTCAAGCTTCCTTCATGCTTGTTTTCTTTTGATTACTTTATTTTCAAAGACTATCCTCATGATCGTGAATTTTCGATTTTGATTTTCAATTCAATTTTACTTGAATTTACTCAAAGATCGAATGTTATGGTTTATGTACGTGTTATATACAATTTATCCATCTTTCATAATATTATTTTTTTTTTCCGGTAAAATTTTGATGCATTTAAGAATTGCCAAAAATATGTGTTTGCAATTGGTTTGAATTGATTATCTTATAATGTGATTACAATTGCTATAATTTCTTATCAACAGCTAATTATATCAGTATTCAAGGCAAAGATAGTATTTTGTGTAACAACATTTACGGGTATTTTTTATGCAATTATACGATAACAATGGATGTTTAGAATTTTTATGGCTTAACTTTGCATGTTTTATCTTTTTTGAAGTATCTTTTAAAACGTCATGCAATGATGGCATGAAAATAAATGGTTATAAGACTATTGCATTCACCATATAAAATGAAAGTTGACTAGCTAAAGTACACGGATTACAATGTAATGACACATATTAATGTTATAATTGAGCAAAATGCGTACAAAAATTGGTAAATAGTTCTTTTCACTCATACTTGTGCTTAGGCTATCTTTTGGTACAAAAATGTGAAATATAAACTCAATAGCACAACAATTCTTTAGCTATCTACTAAATATACTAATTCTTTTTGGAAGACGAGAACACTAATTTAATTCCAAACGAAGAAGACGAAAAGGAAAAAAATCGAAAAGAAGAAGAAAAGAAGGTAAAAAATAATATTACATCAAAAAAATGGGCCCCACATTTAACCTTAAGAGTTGAACCTGCTAGGGTTAGTGTAGTCAAATCAATGCGATAAGAGGGAGTCGGGAGCCAACAAAAGAGTGGAAATAACACTAGGCTATTTAAATCCAATGGTTTTGCCTTCATTTGAAAAAATGGGATACGTACGAAATTACGTTTTTGACCCCATTGCCCTTGACCGACGTCGCTCTGGAACACAGCAGAGCCCACGAGAGAAGGTAAGAGCACAGGATCACCACCCTCCTCTCACCATTAACAATCTTACGCATTCCATATCGAACCTCCACACCCACGTCCCTTCCTCCATTCTCAGATCTCTCTCTCTCTCTCTCTCTCCCGCCCCTGCGGTTTCTCCCACACAATTGAAGGGAAAGGTCGCTGCTTTTTCGCCCACAAAAGCAGCTCCCTCGTTCCTGGGCTTGGCACCTTCAGATTAGACGGAGAGCCGTCGTCGCATTTCGTCGATCTTGTTTACTCGGCGGCGTTCGACGGGCTCGAGATCGCCGTTTTCCTAGGGATCACTCGTTCAGGTCAGAGAATGCTTTGATTCGAAGTCGCCCGCGGGCCTTAATTGCGATTTGTCGGGTCGTTCCTGATGACTTGTGGAATTTGAATTTGGAATCCGCGAGAAAGTTCGTTTCTTTTGGCCGGAGGAGCGAGTGGTTGACTTTCTGGGTGCCACATTTGTCTGACGATTCTAGCTCTCGAAAAAAAATTTGAAATTGGTTGTGTTTTTGTGTTCATAACGTGATTGGATCTGGAGAAGCGATTTCGGGTGCGTTGTCAATGTAGCTGGAAAAGAACAGGAAATGGGATTCGATTCGTGTTTAGTTGGTGGAACAATGGCTGATTCGATTTGCTTTTCCGGTTGAGTGGTGAATTTTTCGTTGGTTTTGGTTGAATAGCAATTGAACGTCCTCGGGTATGACTTATTTTTTGAGGGTTTTGTCAGCCAGCCCTCGAGGCACTAGTTGAACATGGATAATTATAGAAATTGACGATTTTTCTGGAAAAGCTTTTCACATCACTGGAGACCAAAACATGCAAAAATTTTACCTTCTGGCCTTTGGAAAGCTTAATGCATGTAAGCAAATTGAAATTTTCATACGTTACTGCCAGTGCCTGCCTGCCTGCCTGGCCTGATCTTTAATTGTGCGCCTTATTATATATGTCACTTTACTGTTCGTACCTTTCTGTTCTAAGACTCAGTAATCATGGTGCCATTATGGAAATGTGTGTCTAGTTTGCAAGCAAGGCTAATTGAGCTTTCTGAATCATTAGCTATTATCTTAGGTTATTGAGTATATTTGAACTGAAATTCCTTATTCTTTATATGTGAAAAGAGAAGAAGCTTTCATCGAAGCTGAAGTACTGGGGAAATAAAGGAACGGAAGAGAGTGAAATGCGTAGAGGTTGTTGAAAGTACAGATGCCACAGAACCAATCCTCGGAGTTCAGTGAGCATGGAGATGATTCATCAGTTCGTGAAGTCCGTGCCAATGGGCTTTGCATGAAAACTACAGAAGTTGAAGCTAAACTTGATGAGGGAAATATTCTGGAGGCAGAATCGTCATTACGTGAGGGCTTGTCGCTTAATTTTGAGGTGAGTCTTAAAATTTTTAATTAGCTTGCTGTCTGATCTGGGATTGCTTGCATCAAGGTCTATCTTCTATTTTTTTATGATAACAACTTGAGAGCTTTCTTACACTGCAACCCTATACGTCCAGTTTGTTGGCAATGTTAGAAACAATCTTTTGGGCATAATTTTCGATAAGGATGGCTTCCCTGCTGAAGCCATCTTATATGGGGTCAATGCACACATGGGCACCATCTAAATAGAATTTGGCATATCACTAAAACAAAAGTTGTTGAGCTAACTGATAAAATGTGCATATGCAGTAGTATGGTAATAGCTATAAAAACCCTCTTGACAATTTGAACTTCCATCAGAGCTTTTCATAGTCATTCATCTCTCTCTCTCTCTCTCTCTCTCTCTCTCTCTCTCTCTCTCTCTCTCTCTAAAAATGCCAATGTTTTTTTAGATAAACATTTTTATTTGCTCATAACTGTCTACCTACAGACTTCTCTCTCACTTTTGGCATTGATTTACCTGCAAACTTCTTTTTCGATATAAACATGATATTGAGGTGTTGACTGCACTGAAAACCATCCTGTTCCAGCCGTGATAAGTGATTGTTTGAGTGTTTGGTGTGCATGTAATCAGTAGCTATGGGAAATCTCTTCCAGCAGTTTAAAATCTTCCTTGTTTATCAAATTGTTCAGTTTTATGAGATAATTCGAATTGTAAGTATCATAATTATAAGTAAAGTGACTGTTGCTTGCTTGGTAGAGGTTATTCTACTTGTGCTATGCAAAATCCTTTCTCGTAATTGTAACAGTAACCTTAGAACATCTCCCTAGTGGGTTTGCTGAAGGAAAAGTGTGTCACAGTGTTCATGGATGTAAATGGTGAATGGGTTAATGGTACGGCTAGAGATGTAATAGCTGGCCTTTTGCCATTTGTCGTTAATAGAATCTGAGTTCAATAAAGACCCTTCACTTCTTGAATAAATACTAATGTACTAGTCCTTTTGTAGCTTCTGTTGATTACAGATTTTAATGGGAATGAGCTTGGAATGTAATGATCCTTTCATTAGATTGCATTATTCATCTATATTTTCAGTTTCTGGATTTTTATATGAAATATTTTTGCTGGACAAGAGCTTCGCTTGTCATAATTGTATTTACTGCATGTACAGGTCGGCGAAACCGTAGTTGTCCTTTCGAGCTGTTTTCGGTTTTTGACATCATGTTAGACTGTTGCTACATGGTTTTCCACCTAAATTTTCAGGAAGCAAGGGCTCTTCTTGGGAGGTTGGAATATCAGAGAGGAAATGTAGAGGGTGCTCTTCGTGTGTTTGAAGGCATTGATCTCCAGGCAGCTATCCAGCGGTTGCAACCTTTTGCTGCTGAGAAACAAGCTTCCAGAAAGAGCCGCTCTCGAACAGAATCAGCACATGTGGTTTCACAGCATGCTGCTAGCTTGGTCCTCGAAGCCATATATTTGAAAGCAAAGTCTTTACAAAAGCTGGGCAGACTGAGTGGTAAAGTCCTTTGTCAGCAAATTTTCCCTTCTGGGCATCCAGATTTATAATTGTTTTGCTTGTTCCTGATATTTTTGTAACCATGAGGTAAAACGGCCTCTTTTCCCCTTTCTATTTCACAGAGGCTGCAAATGAATGTAGAAGTGTTCTTGATGCTGTTGAGAGGATCTTCCATCAGGGAATACCTGATGTGCAGGTGGACAATAAATTACAGGAGACAGTTAGCCATGCTGTGGAGCTTCTCCCGGAGTTGTGGAAGCAGGCTGGGTGCTATCCTGAAGCAATGTTATCTTACAGACGTGCCCTTCTTAGCCAGTGGAACCTTGACAATGACTGTTGTGCAAGAATTCAGAAAGCATTTGCAGTCTTTCTGCTGTACAGTGGAGTGGAGGCTGGCCCACCTAGTCTAGCTGTTCAAGTTGATGGATCCTATGTCCCTAAGAATAATTTGGAAGAGGCCATTCTACTTCTGTTGATTCTGATGAGAAAGTTCTCCCTAGGTATTGTCCAGTGGGATCCATCAGTTATGGAGCACCTCACTTTTGCACTGTCTCTATGCAGCCAAACTTCTGTCTTGGCTAAGCAAGTTGAGGAAATAATGCCTGGAGTATACCATCGCATAGATCGTTGGAATACTCTGGCTCTTTGTTATAGTGGGGCAGGACAGAGTAGAGTTGCCCTGAATCTGTTGAGGAAATCACTACACAAACATGAACGACCAGATGACATAACAGCATTATTGTTGGCTGCCAAAATCTGCTCTGATGATTCCTTGCTTGCTGCTGAGGGAGTTAGATATGCACAAAGGGCAATTACTACTGCTTCTAAGGGAGTGGAAGGGCATTTGAAAGGTGTGGGCCTGCGGGTACAGGGTCTATGTTTGGGAAAGCAAGCCAAAATATCTTCCTCTGATTTTGAGAGATCTCGTCTTCAATCTGAAGCTCTAAAATCTTTAGAGGCTGCTTTGGTGTTAGAGCCCAACAACACAGATTTGATTTTTGAGTTAGGAGTTCACTATGCAGAGCATCGTAATCTGGATGCAGCATTGCGCTTTGCCAAGCTGTTCGTAGATGCAACTGGAGGTTCATTATTGAAGGGTTGGAGATTACTTGCTCTAGTTTTATCCGCTCAACAGAGGTTTTCTGAGGCTGAAGTGGTCACTGATGCTGCTTTGGATGAGACTGCAAAATGGGAACAGGGGCCCTTGCTTCGATTGAAGGCAAAACTTAGAATCTCCCGATCACTACCATTGGATGCTATTGAGACATACAAATACCTTCTTGCTTTGGTTCAAGCCCAAAGGAAATCTTTTGGGCCTGTAAGAAGTATTTCTCAGGTAAAATTTTGTATTTCGCAAATACCTCGTCTCTGTTTTCAGAATAGACAGTTATTTGCCGACTGAAACAGGCATCCTGGTTTTGACCAAAAAATAAAAAGTAAAACAGACATCTTGGTCAGAAGTAAAACATTGTCATTGGATATGATGTTTGTATTTGATAGGTATTGGGAAGTGAATGATCCTTCCGCCTAGGTGTATCTGCTATGGTATGCATTGTGCAGTATGTTAGAGGTTTGAGTCAAGCTATAAGTCTCACTGGGAGTTAGACCACCAAATCATCTTTTCTTTATCTAAAATACCTAAATCATAATGGTAGTTTGAGGGCTTAGAGTGATTGATTTGCTTTTGTGTTTCTTGATTCAGTGGGTGCAGTTTCCTTTTCCAGATTAGTGTGCCAATGCTTTATCTTGTTTCTTTTCCCTGCATTTATATTAAGGGAAGAGTGGGATGGGTGCACAATGTGTTTTTTTCTTTTAAGATTCTTATCTTGTATTCATCTTGCTTGGTAGGCAGAGGATGATAAAGATAATGAGTTTGAAGTTTGGCATGGTCTTGCGAATTTGTATTCTGGCCTTTCACATTGGAAGGATGCAGAGATATGCTTGGCAAAAGCCAGAGAGTCAAAAGCATATTCAGCTGAAGCTCTACAAACTGAAGGTATATATCCTTCTGCAGGCTCAATCTATTTTATTTTAACGTCTTACGTATTGAACGCGCTAGCAATACCATTATGTTCTAATTTGCACATAACGGTAGCATATTCTAACTTTGCTTGCTTGAATCCCTTAGAGGTGATGAAAACAGTCATCTTGCATCACAAAACAACTTATCAATTGGAATGTCGAATTTCGCATTAGCTGACAAAAGATAGCATTGCTCATAAAGCGTTTTCTGGAAATGGACAATGAATTATTACATTGCACCTCAGACATGCTACATTTGACATCAGCTCGAAAAACCGCTGCTACATGTGTTCATTCACTTTGCTAATATAAATTGAATGCATCGTGATGAGATTCACACCCAAATGGATACTGAATTTATTCTTTTCCAGCTTTGTTTTGAGCTTTCTTTGTTTCCAAGGAGCATATAGATTGTTTAGCAAATAGAGAAGCACAAAGATTATTAGACCTGGTCTATACAGCATCTAAAGCAACAGTGAAAAATCTGGTCACAGCTGCTTTGTCTTTGTTATAAAATGTTAGTTTGTTCCACATGATCAGGGAAGCAACTTACTTCGAATAGCTTCTCAAATAATTCTGAAGTTTCACACTTGGAGATCTTGTTTTATAATCGGGCCCTGACTGGTTTGCATGCTTTTGAAAGAAACCATTACGTTACATGTGCCATGAGATATAGCTCATGCTATTGTGGCAGAATATTTTGCGGCTTCTCAAATAGGCAGCGGCTTACGCCATGGAAAAGGCCAGAGCATGCTCTTTTTGTCACAGCGTCATTGGTTTCATTCCTGAGTGCTGCTTCTTTATTGATGAGCCACAGTGGAACATGCTGTTAGGGGTTATTGGGGACAGGTTCAGACTACTGAAAAAATACCTTGGGTTACTAATCCTACTGCATCGTTCCTTACCTTAGTAGTTGAAAATCAGTAAAGGTGAGGGAAAATTATAATATTGTAAAATTGGTCACTGAAATGTGGATTAGCTTGGTGTTTATAATTGGGATAAATGATAGGTGGTGCTTTACTATAGCCTATTCGAAAGGTGTCTAAAAACTTATGTCATGAAGGGAAGACTGATGATCTCATGGGGAGTTTTCTTATGGATGATCTTGCAAAGCTAGAAACTAGGACCTTGATTCTCCATAATGGTTTCGTCTGGGGTTTTGTACCAGGTATAATGCATGAGAAACGGGGACAAATCCATGAAGCTTTGTCTGCCTATATTAACGCTCTTTTATTGGAACCGTACTACGTCCCTTGTAAGATCTTGATCAGCGGGCTCTTATTGAAGATGGGCCCAGCGGCATTGCCTGTTGCAAGAGGTTTACTTGCAGATGCATTAAGGATAGAACCTACCAACCGACTGGCTTGGTATTACTTGGGTCTGGTCCACAAGGATGATGGTCGCATGGCTGATGCTACAGATTGCTTTCAGGCAGCCTCTATGCTAGAAGAATCCGACCCAGTGGAAAGCTTCAGCTCTGCGGTGTGATCAATGTCCCCAATGCAGGTGGGATATGTTTTTGTCTTCAATGTATGCTGACGCGATCGATGAATTGTCCATAATGAACCATCTCTAAAATGCAGCCTTTGCGATCTTCTACTTATTCATCAATGTGGCAGTTACCCTCTACCTCTTCAGATTTGGAGGAGGGATTAACTTAAGGAAACATTTTGCCTGGCCACTCATTTAGAGGTCATTGATCTGATGCAGCCCTACTCCACAAGGAAGCAGGAATTGAAACGGACCGATGGCGTAAAATGCAATGGAGGAGAAAAAAGAAGAAAAGAAACGGCATGAGTCGACTTATAGGATCATAGAGGACTTAGTCTGGAGGAGATTTTTGTTGCTCTTGATTGATTTTTCCCATTCTTGCTCAGATATGTAAATTTTGGTGCTGTTTTCACTGGGCAATTTGGGTTGGGGGCGAATTAAAATTATTCATTTTTCAATTATGATGGTTCCTGATGTATCAAATGTATATTTTTTTTTATTACATAATCCAAATTGTTGCATTTATAGTGACTTCCTGCATCCTTGGTTTTCTGAGTCTTAAGTTTGAAAAATAGATGTTCTATCTAGATTATCATCAGCTATCACTATAAAGACTGGGAATAACCCTGGCAATCTCACTGTTACCCTTTCAATGATTTGGTTGTCTAGATTATCATCAGCTACAATTATAAAGGCTGGGTTTCCTAATGAAGTATGGAGGGGTAAGCTTTTCTGTTCGAACGTTTTTCATCTCGTTAATCATATTGAGCAGGAGAACCTGTATGATATCATCACCTTTTTCAATGGGAAAAAGCAAAGTCTGAAAATTATAGTCAATAAAGCAGAACTTGCAACAGTCAGATACCTATAAATAACTTTAAAATGACTTCATCGCATGATCGAAATTTAACAGGAGAAAAGTTATCGGATTCTCTTGGGATATTGACTTTCTTCTGTGACATCACAAGTTAAAACGTCATTTCCAGCAACAGAATAGAGCACCGATTCTTGAGGACAAACAAGGAGGACAAATTGATCATTCCAAGTACATCCACATACTTCGACCCAAATTAAAAAAGTACATCTACATACAATAACAAGTTTGACAACGTACAATATTTCACTACTAAATGCCGTCCTTCATTCATTATATCTCCAGAGTCAACACTACATAAAATAAGCCACTACACATTAGCGACGAGTTCGATTGATCAAAGAAATGGAAAACGCTGATTTTCCACGACATTTCCCACTAGGCCGATCAAATTGGCAATAATGTGTTAGCCATACCCCACTGACACAAATAAGGACAGATACATAGTTAAGAGGAGAGGCAGCCCTGGAATTACATACGGGAGATCAAGAGAGGGACAGAGATGGAAACCTCCTCACCCATTACTGGGTGGAAGAGATCCAATTCCCCATACCGCTCCAGAACCCGCATTCGGCAGTCTTCTGCAGCCATCAGACCTGTAGAGAATGCGCCATGCACAGATCCTGGGTAGCTCGAACTTGTTGCCTCCCCTGCAAAGAACAGGTTATCCACCGGGATTCTTAGCTTCTCATAAAGATCATGGGGCTTCCCCACTACATCATAGCTATATGACCCAAGTGAGTTAACATCTGTACCCCAATGAGACACAAGATACCGAATCTGCACCATTCAAACATACATGTTAGAATCCTCTAACAACCAGATATGCATTGCTGCCCCAACAATGGGCCGACCTTAAACGATTGAAAGAAGATTGAAGGGGAGAAGGAAAGGCTATTGTAAAAATTAAAGGGCATTTAGCTGCAGTTTTAAAAGACAGAGTAAGGCCTGTAGAAGATACCGGGGAAGAAGCATTAGGAAGGATCTTCTTTAGTTGCATGAAAGCAAAATTAGCAGCTGCTTCATCAGACATCTTCTCGATGTCTTTAGCTAGCTGCCCAGCAGGCATATAAACAAGAACAGAATGACCCGTTGCCTTGTGAAGATTTAGAAAGTAGCTGCACCCATAAGATGAATCAGCAACCACTCCCAGAAATTCCACATTGGGCCAAAACACCTTTTCAAAATGCAACACAATCTTGTTCTCAATCCCAACACCGAGATCTGCAATTGCTGCTTCCTTCCAATCGGGTAGCTTAGGCTCAAACCTAATGCTTTGGGATTTCAGTACACCAAGAGGCACAGTGACAATTGCAGCATCCGCAGCAAATGTTCTCCCATCTTCTACAGTTACCTTCACTCCATTGTATCGCCTCACAATGTTGGTAACTCTACAATATGAATCAATAAGTAAAGGGTAAGAATGTTACAACAGACACCTAATCTGAACTACTAGTTTTCCAGGACAAATATAGACCTGTGGCCCAAGCGGACATCGAGACCTTTAGCGAGGGTGTTTATAACAGCAACATACCCCCTAACCATCAATCCATGTCCACCAGGCAGCAATTCTTCCTGTATGCAGTATTACAGTAACTACGCGTCAACAAATGGAATCACGATTACGATATGGCATATGGAGGCTTAAAAAAAACTGAAACCCTTCCAAGCAACTCATCATGTAGCAACAGCATCACAAGCAATCAATTAGTCAGTTAGTAACTTAACCTGATCCCAGCATTTCAGCGAGATGTTATCAGCATCCGTAGCAAACCAGCCTTCCATTCTGCAAAGATACCACTGTAGTACCTTGAAGTCCAGCCCTTCCAACCTGTAAGTCATGTTACAAATCAAATAAACATCAAGAAACAAAATTGAAACCACGTAATAAAGGATTCTACGTCAAACCTTAAATCTGGCCTCCGTTCAAAAACTAAAGAGAAAGCCTGTTGTATGGACATGTCTGCACTGTACTCTTGCCTTACTTTGTTCGCCTGCATTCAGTTAAAAGCAAAGGAGAACGTAAAGAAACAGCACAACATCCTTTGTGGGCCTGATCTTCAAATTTCAGAACCTATCAGGCATACATATTTGCAGAACTTGCAAAGGATAAATTGCAACCTATTATGAAAAATGGGAAACAAGATCCTTAAGAAGCCATACCTCTTCCAAGATACTCTCAAATTTTATGCCAACTTCTACGACCAATTCTTGAGGAACTTGCTTGCCATCCATGTCAAAGAGTGCATAACTGCAATATAGGGTGTGGTCAACAAATGATTTCATAAGGTAAGATCGTAAATTCAACCTTTGCAAAAGAAGCCCATGAATTTGACTGAACAGAAACATGTCAATGACTGATGGAAAACCAATATGTTAAAAAACAAAAACTATATCTAGGCCCACAGCTGATGTAATCATTGCTTTGACATAGGAAAATAACATGAGGGGAATATTCCTGTCGACAGCAAACATAACTATAAAGCAGCTGCAAACAGAAGTTCAAATCCCTAATTTCCACAACTGTGATATAGAGAGCTAAGATTAAATTCATGTTCCTGAAATCGATGAGCATTAGAAAGCTTCCTCTAAACAGGATATTAGAACTCACACCAGAAGCTTTTTTTATTGGAAACACTTCAAGCATGTTAGGAAAGAGATAGATAAATGAAAAGATGTAAAAAGCAAAGAGACAGCAAAAGAGCACAAACCGACACAATAGATTAGCACACACATGAACAGACATACCTTTCCAAGTCATGGTCATACAAGACAGAGTTATCACCGCTGGTTCGGTACAGAGGTAATCCCAATCTCCCAATCAATGGGGCCAAAGGATTCTCTTCACACACCCCATGCAACCTGAAAGATCAAGATAACATCAGGCTCATCATACTCTCACATTAAACTTGCGTGAGAAGTAAAAACATTTTACCATGAGGCCCCAAGATCCACAGGAAAGCCGCAAGAGTAGTCAGTATGAACACGACCACCAAGTCTGTCACGTGACTCCAGCAAAAGGACCTAATCAAAAAGAGCAATCAGTTCAGAGGGGAAGAAAGACTCACTGTCAAAATCCATACATCTAAAATTAGTTACTTTCAAAAAATACAGGAAGGGATAGATTAGAAAAGATTATCAGCATGTAAACACCGTAGGAGACTGTAAAAGTTATGGGAAACTAATTGAGCAAAACAGGAAAAAAACATTGCTTCATTAAAGTCAAAGTTCAGACTAAATCGGGATATTTTATTCCCTTTCGTGTGAGTTCCTGGTGGCAAATGCTATCATGACCAGAGAACTCATAAGGCCAAACCATGAGCTGCCTTACAAATGAACTGCTTCTTTTCTGGACCGTGGAAAAGGAGACTTGACTAATATAAGAACCAGAAATTTTGTGTGATTGCACCACTTGCGAAACGGTCACGTATCATAATCAAGTGTGTCGCTTCGACATGCTTGTAATCAAAATAGTTAACCATCAAGCAGCGACGTAACAAGTGACAAGGCATGGAGATGTGGACGACATTTACTTTGCAATATCTGAACAAAGCTATGCAGCTCTAAGCACCAAAAGTGGTGTAGTTTCTTTGAACAAAGTTTACCAGAATGGGACATGACTACTGTCTAACTAGGTAATAGGAAACTGGTAATACGAATGGTCCATAAAACCCTAATCTATGAAACATGCATATCAGGAACCCAATCATGCTAGACCTTTCAAGCACATTCTTTCCAATTCTGAATTTCTCATATAACAGTTCATTGCCATCTCATTAAATATGTGAAATTAGGTATCATCAAAAGCTACATTGCGTACAACAGATGGCACTAACTAGTGAACAAGAGCATTGTGTTCCTCGCCATTGAAAAGGATAACTTCAGAAGAACCTATTTGGCCAAATTACAAAATAACCAGACACTAGCAAATGATGAGACTAGTTTGCAATGCCATTCTGATGTTATTTGTATTACATAACAAAAATGGTACTTCTATCAACAATATTTAACGCCATATTTAAGACCATTGGTCCTAATATTAATTTCATAAACCTACAAACTCTCTCTAGGTTTCGATATTGGGCATTATTGGTAAAGTTTCAGGAAACATAGTAATATTAGACCTGCGAGAGAGAGAGAGAGAGAGAGAGAGACTTCCGTGTTCAGAATCTTAGGTAGAACTACAAATACTCTCCGACTATATTCTCATCTTCATTACCTGAAAGGAGGCGTCATAAAGGGCACGAGCAGCGGCTAGTCCAGCAATGCCACCTCCTATAACAATAACTGATGGTGACCTTGCCTGTCCTCCTTTTGTACTAGATGAATAGCACAAAGCTACATAACAACATATTGAACTCCAATTAGGAATGTGGGTGAATAATCCCCAATCTGGATAATTTGTCCGAATTAGAAGTTAACACATGAAAGCACATAATGCAGTGAAACCCATCTCGGCAATGCACTTTGACTATTCTTGGACTTGCAAATTCTGCATGACATATCCTCTCAAAATGTTGATCTTCAAATGATCATTTACAGAATGAAAGAAAGGAAATACATAACATATTCAAATATTACATTACAAATTTCACCAATTCATCAGTACAAGCAATAAGCAACATTAACTCACTTCCTGAGATCATGTATTGATGCAAAAATAAATCTAGCATGAATACCAACGCCAAGCAGTTCGGAATCAGCAAACTGAGAACTAAGTGTTGCACAAATTAAGAGTTACCCTACTTAATGACTAAGCTGTTGCTATAGTGAACCTGAATAAAGAGAGATTCCCTAAATTACACACACACACACAAACAAACCAATTCCCTTTTTATACCTACACCAGAGCAAATCACAGCAACCAAAAGTCTTTGCAACTAGGTTAAGCCCAGCTTTCGCATGACATTCTAACGTCAAGAATGCAAACCCCAGACAAAAGCATCAACCACCATGTATTGCCATTCCATTGCACAAGGCTGAAGAAGAATTTTCAGAAGTATTTGAATCAGACTTTAAGTTGCACTTACTAGTTATAAGCACATGATCTACATGGCTCATAAGCAGTTCGGGCAACGCAAGCGTGATGGTCAAAAAAGTGAATGGACCAAGATAATCTATTCAAGTTATCCACATAAAAGTAAGACTTGCAACCGTCAGTTTCAGCATTCGATCACTAGAAAACAATACGGCAAATATTTAAAAAATCAGTAGCTTTCACGCAAAAAATAAAAATAAAAATTCTACAAAACGTTTCCCATCCAAAGTCTAAGCACTCTGTATCTAAGAAAAACCAAATACATTCAAGCAAATAAGAGAGAGAGAGAGAGAGAGAGAGAAACAGTAGCTTTGGCATAAAGAATGTCCTTTCCAACAATATATCAGCTCAACTAAAGCTCAAAATCCGGGGCAAAAAAAAAAAAGGAACTAAATTTATACAATAAAAGAAAAGCATCTACCGACAAACTGATTAGAAAACATAAATTTATAACTCAACGAGGAAATGGACTCAAAACGCCTGTGATTTAAACGGCACCAACCTGAGCTCAATTGGCGATTACTCCTGCTTCCAGACTCCATACCGAGACGATGTCCAACGATTCAGACTAAAACAACAATTATTACTGCTGCTTCTACTACTACTAGAGCTAATGGAACTCGACAGTCTTAATAATGGGTCTAACGACTTGTTCTCGAATTTGAAGAGACAAGGCGGCAATTGAGGCGAGAAATGGAGGATGAAGATCAAGAGGCAAGTGGTGAAATGGTTCGAGTTCGAATTCAGGATACCCAGCTTCCCCAACCAGCTCATGCGCTTTGAACTTTTCCCACCCAATTCAAACTCTCTCCGTCTCTCTCTCCAAAAGAAATTCTCGCGGCTCGATCGAGACAGGATCTCCAAACTAATACGATTGATCGGCGATCGGAAAACTTTCCCGCGACCCCGAGCTCCAATCAATTCAATCGCAGACGATCGGGGATTCGATTGAACGTGGAGGATGGGCGAACGGAGTAGAGAGAGAAAGAAGAGAAAGAAATTATGGAGAGAGATTGACGAGCGTTTCGCTAAATTCGCGTTCTCGAGTTGCCTTTATAGAATTTCTCCTCTCTCTCTCTCTCTCTCTCTCTCTAGCCTGCCGGGACGACGGGAGAAAAGCGTGTAGGTGAGACCGTATAGGATCAAACGGCTTGGCCTCTAGAATTTCGACACGTGGTGACTTTGGGGGCGTATTCCGCTAATTTCAGATTTCCCTAACGTTGATTTTTTCGCACACTGGGGTAACCTATGTACTAGCTGTAAAAATCTGAGAACTGTATTAGAGGCTAAAGATTTGATTGATTAATGTTAAGGTCATGAGAATGTTGCATCCACGTGAATCATAAGTCAATTTCATGCCCCAAGTGGAAATCCCATGTGTGATTTGCCTTTTTATCAAGCCATGATTTTGTTGCCAAGTGTCCAGTTACTCTAGTTGAAAAGACGGTGATTTCTCATGGTACTATCACAGACAATCAAATTTTGAGCGCACATGGCAACATTTCTACTACGAAAATCAACTATCATAAATAAATATTTTACTTTTTCAAGTGCCTCCAAAACTATTTATATAACAAAAAAAAATGTTCCCAAAATAGAAAAGTAAAATTGTATAACGAAACAGATTTTTACTCGAGAAGTTACGTGACCAAACGATTTCTGCTCCGAAAGCAATTCTCAAGCAGAAATTTTACCCCATAAGTGTCATCATGCGCAGGCTATCGGATGATGTTCGAATCGGTTTCTACGCGTCTTAATTAGGCCATCTTTCCATGCGATCTTAAGCGTGTGCTTGCCGATATCAATCCGGCTTTCTTTGTCTTGGCTACATGGAACAAGTGGTATGAGAAGGTCAGGCTAAAGCTAAGGTAACTTCGGGGCAAAGGCAAGCTCGTCTCCTTTTTTCGTGCCATAGGACTCGAAAGATCGATTTACCAAATTTCATGACTTTCACATATAGAGAAGAACCCATAAGCACAAGCAACCTTCAAAGTACAGTTCCTCTTTGAACTTTTCATGCCTAATCGTTAGCATGATTAAAAAAAAATTAGTGGCCAAAAGGATTAAGCAATTGCCAAAGCATAAAACATAACTTTAATTGGATTAGTCAACCGTGACCGTAATGCGTCAAACATTACGTGCAAATCACTAATCAATTGCCGTTTCATTTATTTAATCCAGCAATGATTAATGACACTTTAGCTCACGGATGGAGATGCTTCTCCAATCAAACTAGAAGAGCACGATCTAAAACATTGATTTCTTCTTAATATAAGTTATGCTCCTTCTCGGACTTCCATTTGCTCACACTTTTCACCGGTTTTCTCCAATAAATTAATAAGTAGATCAAAGAATGACGGGATCAATTCTTTGATTTGCGTTGATAAGTTTATGGTTTTAATTTAAAGTGGATGATATTTTATGTATTTTGTCACTAATAATAGAGAATTGGCATCGCTTTCACTAAGCACTAGTCGGGGGTAGGAAATACGTGGTTGTCGATGTCATGTAGGGTGGGTTTGCATTATCTATTAGAAATGACACCCGTGCGATCTATGGGGATATGCGAAGAAAGATTACCAAAAAAGTCTTAAATTTATAGTAATTGTGTCAATTCGGTTTTTAACCAATTTTGTTGTCAATTGAATTCTAAACCTTTTGCATCTATATCAATTTAGTCTATTTGGCTAATTGTGACCTAAAATCATTGACATAGTTGCCAACCGTCTTATATGGCCCGGCCCCCATAGACGGGCACATTTTTTTAACTACATTTTTATAATCTTTGAATTTTTGTTTTTTCTTTCTTTTTTTTCTTGTCTATTTTTCTTTGCTTCTCTTTACATTTTTTTTTTTTTGGGGGCTAAAGACTGGCTAGCTAGGTTTGTTGGCCAACCCTCGTAATCGCAAGGTCTCGACGCCAACCCAAAAAGCGGCACTGGGTGATAGGGTGAGGACCGCGATACCCTTGCATATGGTGTCGACCTTGGCTAGCCCTTCCGCAAAAAAAAAAGTAAAGAGAAAAAAAATTATAAAAAATCAAAAATTACTAAATATTATTAAAAAATTTCACGTCAGTATTAGCCGCACCATGTAAAATGACTAGCGTCTATGTTAGTGATTTCGGCCAAAATTAGACGTATGGACCGAATTGATACAGTGCAAAAGATTTAGCACTCAATTGAAGAAAAAAAAAAGACTTTGGATTAAATTGGCAAAATTGTAATCGATTTATGATATTTTTTGGTAATTTTTCAGAACATGCGGCTCTAATGAAGTTTTAGATTTTAAATAAAGATTGCAATCGCATTACATATTACACAATGAAGTTTGATATGTATTATAAGATGCTGCTAAATGGAAGGATCTTATCAATGTCCATGAATGAGAAATCATAAATCAACCCTCTCTCTCTTAATCACTCTTCTTCGGGAGTAGAACCTGTAATATAGTGAAGTCACATTTCCCTTTTACAAGTGAAGATGAATGGAAAATATAATTATTCTGGCCATGAAGAAGTTTGACGCTCCAATTTCTAGATAATGTGGAACCGGATGATGTTTTTCTTTGTTATAATTTATTGATATAATTATTTGCTTTGCTATAGTATATATGCGCGTGTCCGGAGGGAGAGAGAGGGATCTCTCCTTACTCACTTTGTCTTCGATGCTCTGCTCTATATAGTCGAGCATTTCCCAAGCCTACGAGGCTTCTCTACTACTGCATTCAAAAGTCGCTTTATCTTAAAATAATTTTGTGATCAACCGACATCTCTATCGTAGATCTTCTCTCCCGCTAAAACTAGACTTAGATTTGGGTCTCTTTTGATTTAAAACTAGATTTAGATTTGGGTGCTTTTCCATTTCGATTTATAGATATGAAGATATACATGACGTTTTATATGTTCTCGCAACCTACCGAGGTTATTGTTGTCTTTATACGGTGATAGTGATGTGGACGCCAAATTTAGGCATGCGCTCCTTTTGGCAAAGCCGTAGCTTTTGGAAAAGAAAATCTTGACGTGTGCTCATCACTAATATTGATGCAAGACTTGGCCACCAATACTTATACTAGAACAAAGTTAGAATAAGATTGACTGGATTTGTCTGATTCTTACGTCAAATGAAGTGAAGCAAGAACTGCGAATGACAGGATAAGACTGAGTTGACTAAGCAAAGTAAATCCCAAATGAGTTGGAGACTTGGAAAGCCAATACTTATACTAGAACCTGCGCTCTGTGAAATGGGAGTGTATATATCGATGCAACTAGTGCGATGACATGCCTGTCCAAAATTTGTGCTGGTCTTACTAGTAACATGACACGCCTATGCAAAATTGTACCTCGATCCGTTATCCTTGTTTTTCACCTTATAAAATGAAGGGTTGTATGGACATGGATTTGTTTCGCCAGAATTCGACTCCGCAACGAAATGTCTATCACCAAAAGTCATTTTTTGATTTTATTAGAAGTGACGTTATAGGCGATTTTAGACAGAAAATATCACAAGTACACAAAGGAATCGATAACTTCACTTCAAAAGGCACCGAAGGTACACGAACCTTCTCGAAAATTTTAATCGGTGACAAAGCCGAGAACGTAAAGATGCAACATTGAAATTTAATCGACAACGAGACAATCATGATTTACAACAAAGGTAGGAGTCGATACTTAATATACAACGTGGATATGAAAACTACAGCTAAGAAACACATCTCCATAATTCAATTGACGAAGCGAATCCGAAAACTATAACTATAGCGTAGGAATTAAAAGATAATTGAAAGATAACATATTTGTTTATTTGTTCATGTGCCGAGGATTATCCTGAAGAGTACGATATGGTTATTAGACGATAGTTACCAACGAATGGTATAAACGGAGGTTACAAACAAAAGCTCACCAAAACCATTACATCAACTCCACTGTCTTGATGACTGCCTTCTTCTACTTTTATGACGTTGCATTCGAGATCGCTGACTCCACTTTTTATCGATTTGTTAAAGCTGTCAATTCATCAAGTTGTCGAAAATTTGGTGCATAAATGACCAAATTCTGATTTTACAGACCAAATCTATCGCATGTAGATGATAATAAATAAAAAAAATTAATCATTTTTTTGTGTAAAGAGGACTACCATAGTCCCATTGGGCTTAATACGTCGTGCGAAGTTAATGTCACAAATGTACATGTCCCGAAAATCGGGAAATTAATGAATAAGGAGATAACCCCCGCAAAGAAACGAATGCACCCTTTTGTTGAACAGTCTTTTTAATCAACACTGAGAGACGGAACTAGGCCCCGACACATTACGTTAGACTTTGGACAATAATGACGTCAAACTCATATTATATTATTTATATATATATATATTACGTTAGACTGTGGGCAATAATGACGTCATCAGTCACTTTACTGGTTAAAAAGTTGTTCCAGGGCACAGACAAGAGCTTTTAAAACAAAAGCAAGTCAGCTTTGTTAAGTGGCAAGTGCGTCATCCAATTTAGGATTTTTGATATTAAAAAATTGCACAAAAGTAAATCAACGTTTCTTTCAAATTTGAAAAGATAGGCTACCTCACTTCCGAAATATAAAGTAAAAAATTTAATAAGAAATTATCGGGTCATCGTATGATTCCATTTTGGTTTTTAAAAAAAGTTAAACCAAACCAAACCAAAACCATGTCATGAAATGTGGTTGGATTTCGGTCCTAATAGTTTTGAACCTTTCTGGATTTACCTTAAACAAGTAAAACACAGAGAACTTTGAAGTCCGCATAGGATGATGCGAGAGGAACGAGAGAACAATTGATGGAAATTGGAACGCGTAGCTCTAAATAGAGATGGCCATTTGGGCCCGTGGGCCCGAAACCGGCCCGTTGACCGGACCCACGGGCCCCGGGCCGGAACCGGCCCTCGCGGGCCGGTTCCGGTTTGGGAAAAATTAGAACCGACCTGGAACCGGCGATTCGGGGCCGGTTCCAACTCGGCCCTAAAAAAAAAAAAAAAAATAAGGGGGCCCCCTTGGGGCCCCCGGCCCGAAAGAGCCGTTGGCCGGCCTATAGGCCCGCAACGGCCAAAATGGCCGTTGCTTTAATTAATACTAAAAAAAAATTCATAATTTTTTTTCTATAAATACATATCCTTCCTCTTTCATTTTTCTCACAAATCCTCTCAACAATTCTCTCAAATTCTCAATTCTCCGAATCCCGCCTCAATTTTCTCAAAAATGGCAAGTGGAAGTAGAAATCTTTGGAAAGGGTAAGATGACGATGGGAGATTCCGAATATCCTATTCCTGGATGTGATCCTCGTGAGTATGCATGTTGGGAAGACGATGACGACAATATCAACGTTGTTCCCATTTCGAACGTCGAGCACGTCCCAACACAAGAAAGTTTTCATCCGCCTACTCGTGCCGAAAAAACATCGACGGCAAATGAGCCGGAACGGAAAGGCCGAGAGAGTACATCCGACTTGTGGCAACACTTCGACAAGGTATATGACGAAAACGAAGGTAAGTATAATGTAAATTGTAAATATTGTTCCCAAACATATAAATTTAGCAAAGGAGATGGCTATGGAACAATCCGTCGTCAAGATCTCGACAAAAAAACATCCAACACAAGCAAGGGATCGACACTAGACAACAACAAATTTTCGGATGCGCCAATCCTAATACTCATCTTTTATTCCGTTACACCGATGCATTTTATAAACAAACATTAGCTGAATATGTTGCCCTTGATCATGCTCCATTTACTACTTGTGAAAATTTTAATATGAAATATTTGATAAATCTTGCGTTGGTTCCGCAAAGCACCAACTACTCCCGTAAGTACTCTTAAACGCGAACTTTTGCATCTTTATAAAAAACAAAAAAAACTTCAGCAAAATTTTTTGCGGAATTCAATGGACGTGTGCATTTAGGTAGTGATATTTGGAGTGATCCTTGGCAAATTCATTATTATATAGAGTGTTACGTGTCATTGGATAGGTGATGACTGGACCAATTCAAAAAAGACTTCTTACATTTCGAGTTTTGATGAAAAGCATTCGGCTCATAATATTTATGGAATAATTAAACAAGTTTTAGAAGAATATTATTTGATAAATAAAGTTTTTTCAATTGGTTTTGATAATGCAATCGCAAATCTGCTTCCATTCCCGAATTAGAAAATATTTGCAAACCCTCTTTTGGGGGACAATTTTTTCACATTAGATGTGCTTGCCATGTTTTAAATTTATGTGTACAAGATGGTTTACGAACTCTCGAGTTTTCTCTCGCTCCAATAAAGGGTGTAATTAAATATTTATGGAGTCGTGCCCATTTTATGAAAGCATAGGGAAAATTTTGTAAACAACATGGGAGAAGGGCAAAAAGGTTTCCAAAAGATATTCCGACTCGTTGGAATTCTACGTATGAGTTCTTCGTCAAACTTTTGATTACAAAGATTTATTAAGTACGTTTATGTCGCAAAATATTCCCGAAATTACTTTACTTCCGCAACATTGGGACGTTTGCAAAAAATTTTTAGATTTTTTGAAAATTTTTAATGATGCTACTAATGCTTTATCTGGTATTTATTATCCTACTATGCATTTATTTTTAATAGAATATGTTAATATTGGTAGTGTTTTTAATGTATATGAAAAAGATAATGAATTAGCTCAAACTATTTCAAGAATGCGAGAAAAATGGTTGCATTATTATTTCAAAATTCCTCTTGTCTATTTAGTTGGTATTATTTTTTATCCACGTATTAAATTAGATGATTTACTAGATTATTTGAATGTGTATTATTATGATTGTTTACATTTGGAAGATATAATAGATGTTTCAATTGTACAAAGAGAGGTTAGAGAATATATAGTAGCATTACATGGAGAATTTTGTAATAGATATGGTTTAAATGATGGTGGATCTTTACCATCTACTTGTCTCAGGAAACGAAACCGGTAGTTCATTTGGTAGAGGTTATGATATACTCAAGAGTAGTAGAAAAAAAAACATAAAGGGGTAACATGTAGTATTTATGAAATAGAAAAATATTTCACCACTCAATTTGAGTTTCGTGATACGTAAAATAAGTACAGATTTTCAAATCCTGGAGTAGTGGCAAAGTTACTCAACCGACTACCCAATGCTCGCCCTCATCGCTCGCGAGATATTAGCAACCCCATTTTCAGTGATTGCGGTTGAACAAGCATTTACTTGGAGGATTAGTTTTGGACTCTCGTCGTTCAAGATTAAGTCCGGAGTCCGTGGAAGCTCAAGCTTGTGTCGACGATTGGACGAAAGCCGATTTCGACACCAAGAATTGGATCGAGAACACGAATTCTTTAGCGAGGATTGTGGAGATACCACCGGCATGGGTATCACAACGGGTAGCGACGATTGGCGATGAGGTAAGTTGGGGTTATCAAAGGTAAAAGAACTATATGGGCTTTGATTTTTCTATCCCCAAAAAGATATGTAGGCGCTTAATGATAATTCATTAAGTTCAAGCCCATTCCTCCTTTCTCTTTTTTTCCCCAAATTTTATTACAATGTACAATTTGATTATAATTTTTAATTTATTATGTTTATTTTATTATTTATTAGTTTAAAAATTAAATTTAAAAAACAAAATCGGAATCGGCCCGAACCGCCAGAACCGGCGGTTCCAAACCCGAACCGGAACCGCCGGTTCCGGTGAACCGGCCATCTCTAGCTCTAAACCTACATGGGACCCAACTTAATTTAATGATGGGTCATTGTCGATGAAAGAAGTTACTCTTATTACAAGGGCGTGCCCAACAGATTTCCACATGTGTGCATGCCTGAATAAAGAAGCTAATCACCTTTCCCTTATTGATTCACACGGGTAAAGCGGACGGCATTAAAAAGTCTCTCTCTATTTCTCAAACATTAAGGAAAATTACCTCCAAGCTCGCCCGATTCACGATCCGATCCGTGAACTTTTAATTTATTCAATGTGATTCCCGAAATTTATACAATACATAACGTAGTTCATGGTCTTTTGATTTGTTCGATGAGGCCCATGAATTTTTCATACATATTCACTTCAAATCCTAAGATTATATGAAAGGCGTTGAATGTTATTTCGATATTGAACTAATGGAATGAGAACAGTTTAGTGATTATGTTGAATATGTACCAAAAATTTAAATATAATATTAAACAAAATAAAAATTTTATGAATCACATTGTGCATGGGGCAAAAATTTAGAGATCATATTGAATAATTTAAAATTTTAATCATATTAAATCAAAATTTAAGAATTACTTGTGCCGTTGACGCAAGCATTAATTGGACGTAGAAATCGGAGTGCAATGGAAGACATTATCCCACGATAAAAGTGGGACTCCGACTGGGACCAAAACGCAACAACACACGTGGGCTTTTTGCATGGTGAAACGACAAGATCGCTGCCGCCTGTCAGCGGTCACCGACCGACCGACCACGTTTTGTGGACCCCATGGATTGGGTCCTTCGTGCGACGTGTGGAAAACGTCCCCAAAGTAACTGACCGCCAACTGTCAAGTCCACGTGTTCAGAGTACATTGGAGGAAAAACAAGATGACAAATTCAAATTTTGTGACCGGGAGCAGCACATCGTGTCTGTCCCTCCAATTTATTTATTATTTCAATTAAAATACCAATTCATAAGAAAAGACTATAAAAACAACCCAATGCTTCGCCTTCACAAGAATTCGCGTCCTGAATTTTGAAAAAACTTGCCATCGGCACTCTAAATTTTGCCATTCCATTTGAAGTTGCATCGACTTGACCCCAAAAAAAAAAATGTTGCATCGACCGTTTGCTCTTATTTATGGATTTGAATCGGAGAGTCGGTCTCCCAAAATATGTTTTTGTGGAGCAATAAAAGCAAAAAAACAATTAAATAAAAGTTCGAATTGCCTTTATTTTCTTAAATGAAAGCCTAAATTGTCTTCATTATTTTAAAGAATAACTTGACCAAAGATCATTTTCATGCTTTACATTTTTTATTTTTATTTTTTTTTCCTCTCCCCTCCTCAACTATCGCCGCATCAGGCGAGGGCCGGGCAACCTTCATCCTCCACCTGGGCCGTTGCTCGACGCCCGGCCTCGCTAGCCCAAGCAAGGGGGAGGGCTACAACTTGCCCGACACCACGCGAGGGCAACAACACATGCGAAGGGTGAGGGTTACCCTCGTTGGATCCGGCGTGGGTCGCCCTCGCCCAATGTTAGCCTAGGCAAGGGTCTCCTGACGGCGGCCCTCGCCCTGAAGCCGTCGATGGCCGAGGGGAGGAGAGAGGAAAAAGAAAAGGAAATAAAAAAAAACATAAACAATTTTAAAAAGTAAAGGATGAAAATACGTTTTGACCGGACCTTTTTTTAATGAAAAAAATGACATTTCAAGCCTTATTTAAAATATGTTGTTCACTTCGGATCTTTATTTAAGAAAATGAAAGATTTCATGTCCTTATTTAAAAATTTTTCATGAAAATAAATCTCACCAATCAAAAAAATTTGGGGGGGAGGGGGGAATCGCTACCGGCCGAAAAGATATAATGACCCGATTTCAGTTGGCCCTTTGCTTTCGCCTGAAAGACGTTGTGAATGGGTCACCGAAACCGAAACTCTGTCGTCCGAATTCGGACAACATGAAAAGGAATCCGTCACGTGTTACTTAACAACCTGTGGGACGAACTGAACTTTTTCTTTGTCCACATATGAAATTGACTCCATCATGTTCGCCCTAGAAAATTATGACGAAAGCCTCCGTCCACGCTCGAGCTTGTATTTTAGTCATGTAACGCTTTAGCAAGCAAAACAGGGGAGACGGTGAGAGAGAAACCGGATCTATACTATGATTCTGTATTCGCTCCGGAACCTTAACCCGAACTCTCACAATAGCTGTTCTTCCTTTTTTTACCTGTCATCCCAATCGCAAGTAAGCCCGTCTCGAAAAGATCCGAAATTTTCTGTTTAAGTGGGTTAGACACCAGATATTATTCAAGCGCTCGGTCGATATTTTCGGTTGCGCTCGACAAAAAAGCTAACTATTAAGGAAGTTGAAGCGACGTAACCGTCGAACGATGGAGTTGATAGTCACAGCCGGAATCGGTTGTGGGTATAAATATCCCGTGCATACTTTTTGTAAAGCCCAACCCCCAATCAACCATGAGAAGATTGCCCGACGGACAGCAAAATTATGTTACCTAACTACATCACAAGCCACATGCCGGATGCAATCAAGTCTATAATTATTAATGCTCTGCATGACGCGCTGGCGAGACTAGGATTGTCTAATCAACTACCGACATTCCAAACCAATCCAATTGGATCAAGTATGGTTATAGTTCCTCTACTTTTAACATTGGAAGCAATGTTGGTCAAAATAATCTGGGCGGTAATAACGACCCGGCAAACAAGATTGGTCGACAGACCAGTCAACCAACGGAAAGTTGAAAATGTCAGGCCAGAAGTCGTTGTGGCACCACCAAATGCCAGCATCTCTGTTGGGCCGAACTCATCGATCGATGTCAATATAGATAATCCGCTGACGCCAGCATCAACGCTTAGGGGAAACAAACGAACAACAAATCCCCAATTAAATCCAGCACGATTTGCCGAAGAATTTCAACGAGAAATGGGTTCAAACAGATGAGTTGTCATGCTTGCTTATAGAAATTGTGAAGCAAAGATGTCAGTTAAAAAATCAAGGGACCCAGCCGCACTAACTGTTCGGCTAGAGCGGTAACCCTTGAATCTAGAGTCGCTTGGCCTTCCAACCTAGTTCCAACAATGCACTTCTCGAACCGAGAAAGTGGAACTGCTTGGCATTGCGGGAGACTTTAAAGGGGATTCTACAAGAAATAAAAAATACAACTGAAACGCCGATACAGTCAAAGGATTACGGCATCGAAAAAAAAAAAAAGAGTTTGACTCCTCAATTACCATGTGTAGGTAAGGTCACGGAACCAAAAACTAGACGGAATAGTAAGTATAAAGTAAATTGCTCAATGTTTCCAAATTAGTCCAATTTTGTATCTTTATGGTATAAACCGTATGTTTCAGAGAGGTCATATTTCTTTGGCTTGGTCGTAATGGAATGCTTTCATTATCCCTCTCCCTTGTTCTCAATTACTCATAAAATGGCACTCAGTTCATGTCTTTAAGTTCGATCATTGACAAGGTTGAAAGAGAGAGTGGGCCATCAATGAAGAATCGATTCCAAAGGACAATGCTAGCAGATGGCGGGCCTCCACTTTTCTTTTTTCACCACCTCATTCTATGTATAATTGAGCAGGGATGAAGTGACAATTTCATTTTAAATTTTATAAAACAATACTAAAGGTATCAATTGCCAACCTGGCTAGAGTTTATCAACATAACAACGAATCGGTTGGCCAGTTTATTGCTCAGTTTAATTAAGCTAAAAATATATGCCTCACCTCACTCTTTGAGAAAGAATTTACAAATTTAGCCTTTGATGGATTGAAATTCAATTTAAGAGAAAGATTTGAAGGTCGAGACTTTGCTAATCTATTTAGATTAGCAAAGAGAGTGTCTACGTATATAGAGATAAATGGCCACATGAAAAACTTTAGATGAAACTGTTGCTTCAATTTATATGAATCTAATGGTGAATCGACCAAGATGAAGTTCCGTAAAGAAAAATCACATTTGTGGATGACAATGGGGCATACGATGACCCTTAATTGTCTAATTTAAAATAATAATCGATGAATCATTCAATTTTTCTAAAATGGGACATATGTCAACCAAAAAAAAATGTCCAAGTGTTAAGTCAACATTCTCGGATGCAACCAACAAGGAAGTAGCCATCAAGGTATTGAAGTCGATAACCATCGAGTAGTAGAGTTGGTACTTGTCAAGTAGTTGAGCTAATAATCGTGGAATAGTGAAGCCGATGACTGTCGAGTAGTTGAGTCAATAATCATCCTTGTAGCCATTTTTGTAACTGGTTGTGATTTATAAATATCCAAAGTCGTGTTTAGTCTTTTGAATTTTTAGTCGGAATAGGATAAAAAATTCCAAAGATGTTGAGGACTCAGAGACTAGAGTCCCCTAAACTAAAGGAGACACCTTGTTGCAGAAGGGAAAGGGTTTGTCGAGGTGCGAGTGGTGCTTCTTGGTGATTTTGAGGCTTGGCATTTTTCAAGGAAGTCGAACAAACGAAATAGAATCGATGGATTCTGGAGTGCTACTTGTACAGATTTGGGAAGGAAAACTCTACCAAGATTCGTAGTTTCGATTCTTGAGCCATGGATCGATTGTCGCTCCCATTGCATGGCACTAGTTGCTTTGTTTTTTCCGCTCAAATTCAAGGCCACACTTGACGGCTGTCTCTCCGGACAGGCGGCTCGCTACCGAAGAGGCTATAACCCATCTATTAATATTTTTATCGTGGCTATATGTCTTTTATCACATTCTAAATATCTACCAAAATACAGGATATGACATGATATATTCTGACTTTAATTTAGACGATCAAACATGGGCAAAGACTCAAAGTGTACTCAATCAATCATGGAGCCCGGCGTTCTTGTGCAGAGTTAGCTTTATCTATGTTTTCTTAAGATTTACGTGGTTGGACGTAATTATCTCAAGTCCCCGTACCCAACTAGGAACTTTTACGTCCTTTGTCGAATTCCACGTTGATTTATATTTTGATAGGCTTTTCAACGGCAATTCCACATCTATCCTATATGATTTACAAATTGTCTGGTGAGGTTCCTTCCGTACGAGGGGACCCAGCTATGGCCTACGGGTCATATCTTTCAGGGTCGTACATGAAAAGAGGGGCCCGCATTTCGTCCTCCAACGCATAAAAAAATTAAAATTTGTATCGTAATTATTTTAATTATATCAATTAAATCTTAAATATTTTTATATTTTATCAATTGAGTCATCCGATCAATTTTAACCCGAAAGTAATGACGTCGATCTTAATCGTTCGAAGACAAGATCGTCAAGATTGACGTGGAATTTTTTAAAAATTTTTTAGGATTTTTTTTCCTTTTGCGAACACTTAGCAACAAAAAAAGAAATTGAAAAATTTAAAATAATTTCACATCGACATTGACAGTGCCATATAGGATGGTCGACAGACGGCCCGCATTCATATCATCAACGAGGAACGAATTGTTAATGTCCAGTACCCACGATCTCATTTATTAAGTTGCTTTTGTGGGGGACTTTGATAAAATCGTGAATGCCATTAATGCATGGTAGAAAAGATCGTATAGGGTGGGACCATTTTAGGCTGGAGTTCTTCTGGGCCAACGTGCTTGGCGACGTTTGATTTGTGAAAAATCAATGATTTGTAGGGTATTTTCTCAAAATCGAATGCTTAAAATAATTAACTAATAAAAAATATTTTCTTTATTGACAGAATTTAATATCTAAACATTTTCGTGGAGGGCGAAAATACTCTCCGTTCATTCATTTTGTAAGCGATTCAAGCAATCATCTATGCCAAATTTCTGTGAAACAAAAGATACCTAGACGGGTGCTACATGATTAGTGAAATCAGCCCGACAAGTGACACTAACTCAATAAAATTAGCAAAGTGATCACTGATTAGTGATGGGTTTGTGCACGCGCATGCCACTAAGTGGATCCAAATCTTGCACAGTCTCTCTTTAATCTGTTGGGCCCAAAACGGGCTTTTTCCTTCGATGGGCCTTAATGGGCTCTCTTGTTCGGCAACATCTCCCCTCATCCTTCTCCCCAATCTTCTCATCCCTACATCGACGTGCATGGAAGCACGTAAGGATCGACGCCCTCGAGACACGGTACACGATCGAGCGCGCTCGCGGCACGTGTCGAGCACGCATTGCCACCCGCATCCCTCGACTTCGGATATCTCCATCTTCTTTAACGTCCGATTGCTGCCGTTACGTGATGTTGTTGTTGTGAAAGAAACATTGTAGGAACAAAGAAAAAGGAAAAGTATGTCGCAAGCAAGACGGGGCGAAGCAGAAGCATGCAGCCAAGAAGAACGTGATGCCATCAAGGACGACCCTGCAATTCTCAGTCAGGTGATTTCAGCTCACTTTGTGTTTCGGTGCATTGTTTCTGAAGACACGTTCATTTTAGACGACATCAGGGAGGGCTTCCGACCATTTTGTTAGCTACGAGAATTTGCGGCGCTCGATTTTCGGCTACTCTAATTCGGATAGGAATTGAAGATGCGTACCCTCTAGAGGTCCCTTTCTGGAACGTGCGAGGAGTAACAATGGACCTTGTTGATATATCCAGCTTTGTAGCTAATCATTGGTCAATCCATCTTTGATCGTGCATATAAATCATCAATTTGTGTAGGTATAAATGGGTTATACACCTTAGAGGTCCACTTGTCTAGAACCCCACAGATAATTCACAACACGGCCGACGATAGCGCGCACATGTCTGTAGATATATATAGAATTATATTGTCGGGTGCGAGTCGAATTGGTACATATGCTGTAAATCCCTGACTATAGTTCTTCCAAACCATAGCATCTCTTTTCACTCCATGTTTTTTTTTTCTTTTTGTCCCCTCGCAGGCAGCTGGTAAATGTAACCACGACAAGCTATGCGACATCGTGACAGAACGGATGCAGATCCACGACGAACTGAAGGACAACCTCGCGTCCCTCTCCGTCGCGGCGGCTAAAGATATCAAGTGCAAACGCAGTTAAGCTCAAAACTCGTCGTCTCATCGGGACCCACGAAACGTTCCAGTACGACACATGTTTACCGGGTGATTTGATAGTTTTAAGTCTCTTGTTGTTCTTTCTAGTAGGTCTATCTAAGATCTCCAGTTTTCTCTTTGACATTGTAATCCACAGCCCATCTTCTGTACCTTGTACTCGACCCACGAACACCGACAACCAAAACCTATTGCCATGTTTCGATCGTGGGAATGATTGAAGAGGCGTTACAATAAATGTAAGAGAGGGACGTGCAACTGCATGGATTGTCTCAGACGACTGATCTTCATCAGTAGACTAAACCCTAGATTACAGAATGTAAAACAAGATTAGCAAATGATGCGGGGAAGAGCAAAAGGGGACTTTCCCTGAGTTTAACGGCAACTGGCCTCGCCCGCGTCCAGAGGCCACCACGAATCTTCTGAGGCGCCACTTTTCTTTTTGTTACGTCTTACTAAAGTTGCGGGGTTGAAAGAAGGTCGTCTTCCAATCCACGGTGTCTAAGCCACATGACCCGTTTCCAAAGCAAAAAATCTCCTCCCTCTACGACGACTTATCTTCTAGCCCAACAAGAAAGCTAGAGAAAACGAAGCTAAACAATCAACCCCTCCGGCCAAAGGCTCGTGATAGGTGATCCCGCAGAGCTTTCGGAGAGGGTAGCCTAGTGTGTCCCGCCCATGGTCGACGAGGCGTCCTTCGCTGAGAAAAGTAAAGGAGAAAAAAAAAAAAACTTTTAAAAATCCAAAAATAAAATTAAAAAAACATTGTTAAAATTGTTCACATCGGCGATTTTTTATCAAAATCAGCCGTATGGACACAACTGGCCAAAAGCGAGAAAGTTTACGGCCGAACTGATAAAATTACAATAGATTTAGGGGTTTTTGGATGATTTTTTGCAGGATTGACATGAAGTGGGGCTAGTGGGCATTGAAGAGGGATGTGTAAGTTGGTGTTTGTGGTGGATGGTGCGATGCTGATGGGGGCATCAATCTTGTCCAAATGAAGTCCCAGCTTGTGGACATGAAACATGGGCTAATTAGAATCGGGACAAGAGCGTGGGGTGGTCCCCATAGATTTTGGGGACATCTCTCACTCTCAAGCTTTGCAACATCAAAAAGGGAAAAAGACAGGCGAAGGGATGTGTGGGAACCTGCCGGAGCTATCTGCACCACTATCTCCTAAGTGGCTCCAGTTGATTATATTATCTCTTTTGCATCCATACCAGCTACCTTCCCTATGTACACACACATTATATATAGGCCGACGATTATGGAACATCGTATTATCGTATTCGCGCGAGTGACTCAACTTTTTTAGACTACGGTTTAAATTCTCCCGGTGAAAAGATGGGCGAATACACATCGAGTCTTGTTGGTTTCGATTCGGCTCGTTAGATTTGAGTTTCTCCCGGCGTTCTTTCGATTATGACAATTCGTGTTCACTTGTCAGTATATTTTGATCTCCTGATCGTATTGGCCATACTGTGATACTCACGCACGTTAAATCCGTTATCGTGGAGGACAAATTGCTGGCAATTTGTCATGATTGTCGCGTGTATTTCCGGTAATCGTACTGTGATACTCACGCACGTTAAATCCGTATTAATTCGTGGGGTTTTCGCTTTGTCAAATGGTCGTGTTTAAACATGTGAAGATCCGTGTCGGAAACTGCCAGCCTGATATTTTTTTTGTTTGGATCGGTATTGTCTCACATGTTTCCTAATAATAGCCAGCTTTCGTATCGTAACGTTGAGATGTTCTCTCCTAGTTTTGGTCATGTTGTAGCTATCCGCCTAGAAAGATTATTTCCAGAAACTCTCTCTCTCTGCCTCTCTCTCCAACATGCAACTTTGTAAGGAAAAGATAGAGCCAGGGATCTTTTGCAACTCAGAGAATGGACACATTAAAGTAGAAGATAGCGCCATGATGCTTACTGCGAATATCACAGCTGAGAATGATGGTGGTCACGAAGATGAAGGCAGGCATATTTGCACCGATCCCACTAGTGCAAAGAAAAGTTGCCAAACAAAAAATCTTCCTGTGACCACACAGTGGATGTCGTTGGGCTTGGAAGTATCTCGCGTGTCGCGTGACAGTCGGCGTCCTAGATCATTCAAATTTCGAGAAACAAAGCTCATCTCTGGTCTCCCTACAATGGGACGGTCGCCGGCTCTATTGAGAAAAGATTTGGCTTGTTTCATCACGTCAGCGAGGCAACCGACACCTGAGATAGTTTCTTTCGCTTTGCGCCGATCGTAGGATTGGTTGTTAAACAGACTGGTTTGCCTCCTGAATTATTGGAATGAGGACCCTTCTTGTATGGCATCAAGATCTCTCCTCCCCCCTCGGAGATGTGTAGGGCAACGATGATCATGCTGCCTTAGGGTCCAATCAGTAGTCCATGATCGGTGAATAAATGCCGATAATGACCTCCACAAAGCAAGCAACAAGACTCGTAGGACATATCGTCGATCCGGCGATTGTGCCAAAGTTTATTAGCTCATCGTTGGCGGCCTCCTATGTAGGTTGAGATGGACTAACGTTTCAAAGCTTCAGACATTTGCGCTTAGCAGGCGAGTTGAGTCTACCTGACGTTTTTCTTTCCTTTCCTATTTGGTGCTACTTCGCCGGAATGTATGACAGAAGATGCCTCAGATCGATTTTCCCCGGCTTCATGTGACCTAAAACTGAAGTTCAATGTGGCGTATTTTTCATGTAAACATCTCTGGATAGCACGGCGAGTGGTCTTTCGCTTTAGTTTATGGAATGATTCATCAGTTGGCACATGCAAAACTAGCATAACTTGCACACAGAGAATGAGCATTAGCACACACCCTAGTGAAGTAATACTCATCAGCACTTCCCCGCCAATCCCGACTGGAGAACTCGACGAGATTTTGACGGAATTACCGCCATTTCCGCGCAATTTTGCATCAGTGACACCAAGAACAGTATCGATGAGCATCTTGTCTTTGCTTTAGTGCTGGAAAGTGGTTGGAAGAGAGGAAGTTGCTTTCACTTAGTGTTTGACAGAATATGGGTGCAGATAAGGAGCAACAAAGCTCCCTCTTGGGTAGGCATTGACCACCTAGAAAGCGAGGGGTGCGAAGCATTTTTAGTAGGGGGCGTGCATGATCCAGGCCGGTCCGGTCCCGGTATGGAATCAGGGACCGGACTTGCCCGGCCGATCCTGGTCCGTCCTAGTGGGACCGCTAACACAAGCGGCTTATAGAAATCTAATTTTTGGATTTAAACTAACAACTTCCAATCTCAACCATCCAACCTAATAAACATGCACATGACTATCACACAATCATCACATGAGTACTTATATTTTAAAATAATGAGAAAAGACTAAATTAGGAAGAAAAACACTTAAAACAACTGAAACAGGATCATGCTTGTGCATCATTCTCGTCCAGTTGAAAAGAATCAAGCTCAAAGTGATATTACACTTGTACTTTACGGAATCCAAGTGCGAACAAAACAATGGATTTGCATAATATTGTCAAGACAAAACACAGATTAAGTCAAGATAAAACAGAGATTGAGTCAAGACAAAACACAATCAAAGACTACATATCGACAAACATGATTGGAGGCTTCGTTGCAAAGGCGAGACGCGAGCATCAAGCTAGAGGAGTGAGTGTCGAGCATAAGATTGAAAAATTAAGTTAACTAGTTCTTCAAAAAAATTTAATTTTCTTTTATTTTTCTGTATATATATAATTTGGCGGTCCAGTCCGGTCCCATCCACCATAGAACCGAGGACCGGACCGGCCTCCTCAAGGACCGGACCAACCCGGCTGATCCGGCCCACCCTACTTTATAGACTGAATCATGGGACCTTTCAGTTCATGTAGCGGGCACTAGAATTCGTACGGGTCGACCAGTTTCTGCTGTCGGAAGTAGGAAGAAGCAGCCATTAACATAGGGTTGGGGACTACAAGAGCTTCAGGATGTTGCAAAGCAGCTTCTATACGGAGGAACTCAGTCGATGGAGAAACGTCAAGTCAATATTGCGCAGAATTTCTGGGGAAGGTACTTGAAGATGGGTCATCAACACTTGGCCTTTGAGTTGATTCTGTTGTAGATTATGAACATCAATCCAGAATTTTAGATCAAATGGAGAAGTTGGAAAGTGTCTGTTCAAGAGATGTCCACCGGAAGGCGAATTTCAGATACGCTCTGATGACTGCTAACTTCTATTAAATGCCAACGAACAAACCGGGGTGTCAAATTCATCGGGGTACTTTGTAGAGCGAATAGTCAGTAAGACATCCTGATATATAATCGAAGAGTTCATTAAACAGGACTTAAAAAGAACAGAGAGTATAAAGAAACAAAATATGTATGATTTGTACTCCCACTATCTACCGATTCCACCCTTTCCCATTACAAATCTCACCACCATCAATACCAGTAATTCTGCGCTTCTAATGGTGTTAGCTCCAGTTCTTCCACTTCTAATATGCAATGTACAGAAATTTACAGTAGTACTTGGTAAGAATAGTAAATTGACCATGTAACTCCTGCAAAGAGCAACCAAAAAATCTCAAGGGCCAAGAGGGTGGTCTCCTCATCAGGCCAACTGCGGCAGATTCAACAGCCGTAACGAAGCCAGCTTCATCCATACTCGTCAACCCTCGTAGTAGTTGCAGCAAACTCATCAATGAGATGAGCACATAAATCACCAATTGGCCAGCAAACGGGTTGAGCAGCCATTCAATGTCTTCCCACTAAATAGTATGACATCTTACCATCTGATATTAGAGGAACTGCAAGCTTCCAAAGAGCTTGGCCACTTGTTAACCTGCCATTATTTTAACAGGACATGATTAGATTTACCCATGCATCTTTAGCGGCTTTTTATTATAGGACTTCCGCGGCCCTAAAATACAAATCATGTCCCAGCTCCTAAACTGTTACGAAGAAATGACCTAGGGATTTCCTAGTTCATTACATATCTGGGAGGACAAATGACAAAGTGACTAACCCATTTTGCCACTTGAAGCATCATTTGCAGCTCCTCCACTATATTGCCCGCTGATAATGCCTGGCAGTGAATTTGTTTGAATCTGCTGTGCAGTCTGAGGGCTGAACTTGAACATATTCATGGGCTGCAAGAGAAGTTCGATACATGATCAAGGGACAATAATCAACCTCATAGCACCACAACATTTTTCGATTGCACAAGGACTTTCAAACCTGTGATGCGGCTTGCATGTGATGGATGCCCATGTAACGTGCGAATTGCTCGGGAAATGAGGGACTTTGCATATGATTCTGAAAATTCATAGGAGTCAGGACTGGAGTATGGCAAATTACTGACTGGTTCGGGTTTGGAGCCATCGGGATTGATTGATCAACTACCGGGACTTGAGGCAAATGCATATTGTTGGATACAGTGGGCATAGGCGGCGGGGGGCACATCGTCATACCCATCGAGGACATATAATGCTGTACTCCAGGAAACATCATTGGGGCCATCCCACCTCCCATCCACATTACCTAAAACACCGAAAACCCAAGGGTTTCTAGATATCCATGAAATGATTAGGTGCTACTTTTCCCCAAGTTTTATGGTCAAAATTTAACTTCAACCACAACGAATATGAGGCTAACTACTTAATTCTTCAAACAGCAAGTGCTTTTTCTGAAAGCTGCCATACAAGGAAGAAGATATCACTCAACAATGATAGGGAAAACATATGACCTCCCTCATATTGAGCTGGACTGCTTATCTGAATGTTTTTTGCTATATGGCTCCAGAAAATACCACATACCTGAAGCTGCAGCTGAAGAGACTTCAAGTACTCAATAGCTTCATCAAGCATTGATGCTTTGTCCGTCTGCCAAAACGAATCAACTCACTTATGAGCATCTCCGGTACAAATTTTTTTGCTGCTACCTTCTCTTATAAAACAGAATGAGGCATTTTTGTTCTAGAAATATGTTTGGGGGCTGATTTATCGTCACTTAGCTGACTACTCATGGAAATTATGTGTCCAATTTTGGTATGCATAAGACTATCAATCCCACCACTAATTGGAAGAGCAGCAGAGAAAATGGAATTCCAAATCCAATAGAAGCAATGGTTTACAGATTCCAAGAGAATCAAGAAATTATGAAAAAGTTTGAGTAAATTGAATAAAGGAAGACCTTGTTACAGTGAGGTATAAGCTCTTGCAATGCCTTCATCTTCTTATTGATCCTATCCCTCCTCCTCTGCATTAATGGCCCAACAGTTATATGACCAATAAAATTGCAGAGTAATTTGGTTTAACACACAAGTTCATGGAATTGCGTCCACACCCTTTCAGAGAGGTTATGCACTTCAGCAGCACGGCTCCTGCGCATAGATCCCGGCCTCATTGCTGGTTTCTTTCCACTAGCAGCTTCTGGTTCGGCAGCCTGAATAATTCCAATGTTAGGTCCAACGAAATGAAACTTGATCAATAAAGAAGAAAGAGGGATCATTACTTCGCTTTGGCACTCAGATTCCTCATTATCCCTGCCCTTCCTCTTGTGGCTGCTCGCACCAGCGGACTCCTTGAAGGTTCCACCAAAACTACTATCTGATCCACCGGAAGATGAAGTAACAGTCGGCTCAAGCGTCTCTGTTTTCCTCCCCTCACTCTGAGAAACTCCGTTTTTATGGACATCTTCCTTAAAAGTCCCAGCAGAAAAGCCGGCTGTGCCGGCCGCATTGCTCGATGCCCTACTAAATTCTGGATCATTTACAATTTGGTTGCTTCCACAGTGGCTGGAACCAACTGTCATAACCGAACACTCTCGAGCATCGCCCCCTAAAGGAAGACTAGAAGATCTCGGATCACCCTTGACAGGAGCTGCGAATTGAGAAAAGTTCACAACCTTTCCCAGGTTACCAGGGACATTATTTTGTTGAGCGGATTTGGCGAACTGAACTCGTGGAGGCAGCATATGGTTCCCGGAAAATTCGGGAACAAGCGTGCGCTTACTGGTGAATTGCCGGTTACATGTATTTTGGGCATCATCCAAACTGCCTAATTTCACGATCTTCTCTGCTTCGACTTGCCTGGCTGCCTTATCTATCTCCATCGGATGAGGCACCGGTAATTCATTGAAGAAGTTCGAACAGAATTCCTTGTCAAAAGAATCTTCAACGGGATAATGGATCCATGAGACCGTCTCGTCATCTTGAATAAAATTGCTAGAATTCCCACAAGACCCACCGCCTCTCATAGTCGGCTGATCGTGTTTCTGCAATTGACAGCTCTCTTGCTGGTTTGGAGTCGCTTTTCGATGGTTTTGACTGTGCATAACAACCTGGCCATTCTGCCATAGTAGCTCCACCAGCTCCTGGTCAGACCTGACCAATTCATCAACAAAAGGATGAAACTGAACCAATCCAAACTGATATAGAAATAGAGAGTGTCCCTTGCGAGAGAGAGAGAGAGTACCCGGTGTTTTTCTTCTGATTGGTCAAAGGGAGATCATACTCAAAGTTCCAATCAGGAAGGCAAGGATTCATGGCTGACCACCAGAGACAAAAAGTTTCTGCACAGAAACACAAAAAAAAAGAATGAACAAAAGGAGCTTTAACCAAAACTGAGCAAAGCAGTTAATTTATAGAATATGCCGTTTAGGGACCTCAATTAATTTAATTAACTGATTCTTAAATGGTTGACCAGGACATGAAACCGAAACGGCAAAAAAGGATCACCACCATTTTTGGAAGTACAGCAATCAACGCATACAATAACTTAATCGGCAACCCACTTAACAGAAGTTTAAGACAAAGATATTATTCTTAATTCAGCAACAGTCCCTTCTACTTTATTGTAAATTTGACAACGAAAGACGCAAATAATCAAACACCCACAATCGACCCATCTCTTTAAACAGCGAAAAGAACAATTAAAGAAGCAAAATTTCTAGAGAGAGAAAGAAAGAGCCATGAAACACAGGAGCTGAAGCTATCGAACGCCACTGTGCTGCAACTAAGAAATCATTTAAATATTCGGGAATGATAAGATCCATCCTGTCCTAGACCCAACAAGACGTGAGACACCCATGAACCAGTTGAAAACTTCAAGCCCAGATAAAAAGAGAAATTCGAGGGAACAAACTATAGACTTCAGAAAGGAGGAATTTTTGTCAAACACCCAAAATGGAAAACTGTGAAATGAAATGAAATGAACCTGACGAGAGCCAATCTTTTCGACTTGTTCACAACAGGGTAAAAAGGAAGAACAATCCAAGAGACTGGCAAGTTCCAATACCTTCTCTCTCTCTCTCTCTCTCGGAGAGACACCAAGAGCAGCAGTTATGAAACGATTAAGTAATGAGAAAAATAAGAGGAGGAGGAAGACCCGAGCCTTTTTAACTCCAGTTAGAAAGAAAGGGACAGCAGAGTCCAGAGGGAAGGAGGATTGGGCATAGGCAATAAATTGAGTACTGTAACGCACAATGACCTTCCTCCACGAGGCGTTTAATTTTAGTCACCCTCCCAAATACCAAAAAAAAAAAAAACCAAAAACCGAAAAAAGGCCAAAAACAAAAAAACTCTGCACAAGGGACCACAGTGTTTTTTTTTTTTTCCTTTGGTGGGTTTTGTTTTGTTTTTTTGGTTCTGGGGGGGGCTGATTAAATCTACAAGGTGCAATCTGAAGATGCACAATGGTGGCGCCACGTGTGCAGTTGCCATTGTTGTTTTACCGGCCAGGATAAGGGAAAGAATTGTCAGAGGGAAAGAAGGAAGATTGCTGAGGAGCTTGCGACAACTCGTTCATGGTAATACACAGACAAAAGGTTGGCTTAAATCTGGGCAGACTGTTCGTGTGGGGTGTACCATGTTGGACAAGTGGAGCTGGTAAATTTCTGCAGATGCAAGGAAATGAATTTCTGCTGCTCACATGCATGAACAAATCCACGTTAAAAATTGAATTTTTTTTCCTCCCCCTTGATTAGCAGCTTATTTTAATGTTTTCCAGAGCCAGGTTTCGTGGCGTGCACACAGGTAAGGAGACATGGGGGGCAATGTTCGTTTGTTCTTATCAGGAAGACGATAAGGGTGGCTGAGCAACAAACGGGGGAACAAAGGGGGCGGGGGAGGGGGGGTCAAAAGCAAAAATTTAGTTGTATAGCATCAAAGCAACTTGATGGAAAGCTTGGGCCTTTGATATTCCTTTTGCAGGAGAAAGAAAGGGATCGGCGTCCGAAAGATGAAAGAGGAAACATTTGCGGAGTGAAAAGAAGTGGAGAAGGGATTGTTGGTCATGAAGATTGTTAAATAGGCTTGTCATGTCCGCCGTCACACATTAGTACGAGTTTTCGCGTAAAAAGTGAGATTATTGTTCATTAATGATTCTTAACGGCATGAAATTCAGCTCATATAGTCAAATTCGTTACATTGGAATCTTAACTATCTCGGGAAAAATTGTCCAAAGAGTCCTAAACATATTACACGCGGCCAATTCGATCCTAAACTTTTTTCAATCTGCGTCAATTTAGTCCTAAACATTCGATGATTTACCGATTTAGTCATAAACATTTCAATTATATCAATTGAGTCCTCAACATTCTGAAATTTTTACCAATTTATTCATAAACCTATATTTATAAAAGAGACTGTATTGACAAATCATTAAAATATTAAAATGTTTAGGATCGAACTTGTCGCCGTACAATAGGTTTAGGATTTCATCAAGCAGATTGAAAGGTTTAGAATCGAATTGACAGTCGCACAATAAATTTAAGACTGTTATCCCATCTAATTATCTCTCATTGTTCTTCACTTCAATCTGAATGGACTGGCCTACCTCCGGTTTACTCAACAATTTTTTCTTAGCTACCGGATATTTCCATAACTTTCTGGTCCCTGCAAAATCAAAGAGATTCCATCATTCCGCGCATAATAATGCAGCAATACACCATGAATCATGGAGTCTTGAGCAAAATATGTCTGCCTTCTGGTGTGGTCCATAAATCAGAGAAGGGCGAAGCCTCAAGAAAGAAGAGATTCATGAACTCTATCAGCTCTAGAACCGGAGGGGGCGGAAAAACACATGGAAAAATAAATGATTTGGACCACGTTGGTCCATTTTTCACATGAAAGTTGGGGATCACACAGCTTTTGCCCAAAGATGCGTCTGCTTTCAGATGGGGATGCCTTTCTGAGCTATCAAAATTCTACATTTTTTTTTGGCTGCCAGTCAGCGTCGCCTCGTATCGCCGGGCAAACTCCGCGCCTGATAAGTCCATACTCCTCACATATGATCTCCAGTAAAAGACAGGCTATCCACGCCATAGACTCGGAGATCCTAGAGATTTTACTTAGTCTCGAGAGTTTACACCGAGTTGAAACCCGACATAACTTCGATCCATTCCTGCAATGGAATCCAAGTCGACGTCGAGCAAGCCTCTGGGAATCACTAGCTAAGCATCTTTGATTGGAGCATTGCCTTTTTGTATTATGCTAAAGACCTTTCTCAGAGAAGCTATAAGGTCTCGGACGGCCAAGAAGATGGAAGAGAAGCAAAAGGCATGTGAGAGAGAAGGGAAGCAAAAAGGAATAAAAAAGAAGAAGAAATGCTCAGGTACAGACGCATCTGACTACTGTGGATAAGAAAGGAAAAGAGGATGGCCCCATAAGATTTCCAGAGCTAAGTGGGCCTCTCTGCTTTGTTTATTGCAGTTCTTTGTCAAGGAATTTGACTTGGTGTCCCAACAAAGCTGGACCCAACCATTCAAAAAACTGAACAGATTTGATCGACAAGAAACATATGAATCTAGCGATTAACTTAATCGCTCAGTGATTATATCACGCGATAGATAAGTTGACGCGATTGCGGGTTTCGCAGAGTTGTTCAGTAATGAGCGACAATAGTATGAAAAGCACGGTTATGCAAAAGGCCATCCATTCATAGCCATGGTTGTGCTCTTTGGCGACACCGACATGGGAATCGTAAATTTTATCTCCACTCTCCACAAAATAGACGATTCTGACTGCTACTGTAACTTAGCTAAACTGGTAGGTTTTCAGTAAGATGGCAATGCCATATTGATGCCCTTTCAAGGGATTTTACATCGGAATGTTCATGAACAGAGAATTTTCAATGACTTCCTATATCAGGAAATGGGATGAAGGAGACTTTTTTGCTTCCTCAGGATCATAAGGCCACTTCTGATTGCTGGGAAGTTGCACTAAGACGGACCATACCAGCATGTTGATATTGATTGGTAACGAGAAGTCTGTTTAGCTATATATGTCACAGTAGATTACCCCAGCTTCACAAGTTCTCAACCGGGAAGCCTACAACAGGTCTTATGTCCGAGGCCAGTGACCGCAGCTCATCGACCTCTTCGCCGGTGAGTCTCCACCCAAGCGCACCCCCGAATTCACTTGCCTGCTCAGCATTTTTGGCTCCGGGAATGGGGACTACGTTACCCTGTGCTATGAGCCAATTCAGGACAACCTATCAAGACAGAAAGCATGCGTTAACTCGTCTTTTTTCATGAGGAGCTTGTTATAAGACGCATACATGGAATGCCAAACAAAAACACGAAGTGGCCGGACACGTGGTATGATGCAGTGATGCCGTGTATAGTTAGAAGAGTCTCTTGGTGCGATTTGAGCTCAAGAATAACATAAGACAAACACTGATGCACTGCAAGTTTTTGCAAGCTTCTGTCTGCTGCTCATTTTCTGCACTCTAACATGAGGTAATCGCTTAATTCGCCGTGCCTTTTCAGAAGAAAGGAGTACAGTTACCTGCGTTGGAGTTTTCTTGTAGCTGTCTCCTATTTCATTTATTCTGTTCAGCAAAGGTTGTAGCTGCAAGCATTGAGAAATCTTCAAGAATGAATCTCAGGGATTCAGGGATGCAAGTAATTCACGTATAGCGGATGGTTTACCCTAGTGAGAAAATCAGGGGTGTAGATCTGACCACGGGGGCCACTTGGTGGATTTTCTGGGGTATATTTTCCAGTAAGAGCACCTGCGTGAGTTGAACCACCATGTCAATCTTCAAAGCCCGTCTGAGAACAGAGGAAACTAGAAATGGATAATCGACATTGAAACAGAACGTTGAAATCTGAATCAAGCAGTTTACAGAATGAAAGCATTATAAATTAACTCACTCCTAAGTACTTCTCAATGTCACCAAAGACTAAATCTTTTTCAATGTAATGAAACATTGCTTGCTCTACCAATAACAAATTCAAGGTGGGGTGATTCAATCTTTTGTGTTTTTTTCTTTTCAAGTTCAAGCACAACCAAAGAATCTAATAAAGTGCAGGAAGCTAGTTTAGTGGCTTCTCATACTCTTTATGCAGTTTCCATTCACTCGATTGTGTACCATTGTCCGGAAAATTTCAAGTTTATTAAGATGTTCCCATGACTGGCCTGAAAATTCCAAATTATTAAATCCCAGAAGATTTGCAAAACCTGGAGAGGCAGCTTCTCCACGCCTGCTCATGCGGAACAGAACCTTACACTATGTCGTCCTTAACGATAGCTTCCTGGACTTTCCCCAGTAGACAGAAGCAATTCTACTTACCTTGAGCTATTGGCGAATAAGCAATCAGAGTGACACCAAGTTCGTCGCAGGTGGCCTTCACGCCATTCTCCTCAGGGAATCTGTATATGAGGCTGTAGTTTACTTGGTTTGAAGCTAGCGGTATACCTCTCTGCTTAAGCTTCTCATAGGCATCGCGAAGTCTCCTTTCTGGACATCAGTGAACATATCAGAATACGCTCATTTATGAAGTTATAGCATCGAGAGGATCTTAGCCTCATAATAATATACCTTATCTCTCTAAAAATGGGGAAAAAGAGGGTAGCAAGTTGCTGTGATACAGTATCTAAAAAGCATGCTCTAGAAACAAAGGAATATACCACTGTAGTTTGAAACTCCCACTGCTTTCACAAGACCTTGCTCAACCGCATCTCCAAGACCATCAATGTACCCTGACAATAAATTTTTCAGCAAACTTGTCTTAGCTCATCTCAAAGAGTGCCCACTGAGAGCGCCCAACAGAACAAAATGTGTTACATAGACAACCTTCGTTTCCCCACACTCCAGGCCTGAGAAACAGCGGATTTCTTTCATTAGTCGCCTCTCTTGATGTTTATAACAGGACGAAAGTAGGCAATTATTAAGCAAGGCCCAAAGGGACAGACCAGTGCAATTGGTATAGGTCCACCGAATCAAGTCCTAGGCGACAAAGAGAATCTTTGAGGGCAGTAATGACACTCTGACGGCCCAGTCTCCACGGCAAAGCTGCAAACTTCGTCGCAACGGCAACCTCAGTTTCTGGATCCTTTTCTTTCCTTTCCTTGATGAATCTTTGAGTAATCAAACAGCAACAATCACAATTCATGTCAGAATGGACTAGATGAAAATCTACCGGACCCAGAATGGAGTAATTACCTGCCCAGTAGAGTTTCTGAGTTTATAGCACCAAACGACATCTGCAAGAACAAGACTAAAGTGATGTACTCTGTCTTGGATTACAGAATTTCCATAAATTCATCGAACGAACAGAGCAGTCTGGATTCACTTCTCACCCTCGACCCATAAACCTCAGCAGTATCAAACAGGGTTATTCCACTATCAATGCTGCTGTCAAAAGCGCCCTTTGCAGCCTTCATCTTTCTATCTGCCATCATAATCACAAGACGAAGTTGCGACATGGATTATCTCGAGGGATAATCTGAAAACGAGAATGAAACTGCAACGTGATTGAGGAGAAGCTGTAAGCTAACTCAGTAAGTGCCCTTAGTGAAGCGGAGGACTTCTTTAAATGAGGAGCCGCTAGCTTGCTAGAAACATACATTTCCAAGAAACATATGAACCATGACCACTTCATTTTTTTGTTCACTTTCAGTTTCATCTTTCAAGAGAGACTAGGCAAAGCAGAACCTAACAGTACTAAAAGATGATCCCCTCAAAAGGAATCAGAGAGGTACGAGTCCAAGTTTAAGGCATGGCATCATGGCTTTCGGTTTCAGATTGAATTTCAGCAAAAGATGCAGAAAAATATCAACAATGACCCCTTCATATTGGCTGAAGCAGCAAATAAATCACATCCGCTGAATTTAACATTCATGTGGAGCTTCCCAACCAAATGAACTGCAATGTACATACCTCTCTCAGACACAACAGCTTCAAGAAACATTCTCAACACTCACTTCCTCTCACTTAAAAGGGCAAAGCCTCAGTCGAATAGTAGCCTTTCAATAGCAACCCAGAGCATCAGCATTATCGAATCAACTAAGGACGATACTGCTGCCTCATGTTACGCACCGATTATCATGATCAAAGAGTTAGCGAGAATGGAATAGTTCGACATAATGAAGCACCGAATGTCAAGGAAGGAATTTCATCAACATTCAAAAAGACTCATATCATGACCAAGTGCGGTGAGCTCAATTACCGTCCCATTGGAAGTTGTTCCAGTAGCTGGTGTCCCCCCAGGACCAGGCTCCGATCCCGACCTTCGTCACCTTCAAATCGGAACCGCCCAGCTTCACCTTCTCCTCCTCCTCCTCCGCTTTCAAGGTGGCGAAACCCTCCGACGCGACGGCTTTCACCTTGCGGCTCCTCCTCCCGCGGTTGGCGACGGCGAACCACGCCGGCGCAGCGCTGCTCAGGTGCAGGGCCATGGCTGTCCCCCCTTCTTTCCAATCAACCAACCTCTACGACCGAGCTCAACCGAAGCGGGAGGGGCTCGTCTCCTTTACCCTTTTCCTGTCGCGAGATGAGGCGAGAGAATCAAATGGGGTATGGGAATCTTGATAGCCGGACTCCACCAGACACAGAAAGATACGGAGAACGCAAAGAGAGAGAGAGACGAAACAGAACAGAACAGAGTTCAGACAAGTGTTGTGAACAAGACAGAGTGGAGTGAGATTAATGGGGAAGGACGACAGTTCCGGGAATTCGGTGGGCACACAGGAACGGCAGAAGAGACGTGATCCTCGCGCGGTCCACGTCGGATTCATTCCCTTGATTTTATAGAATTTGACATTATTTTGAACGGTTCAGATTTATTGATGCATCTAGACATGGCCACAGACCGGTTTAGGCCCGGAACCGGCCCGTTGATTGGGACCGGCGGTTTTGAACCGGAACCAGCCCGACCCCTCACTGGCCGGTTACGATTTTAAAAAATTTGGAACCGACGATTTCGGACTGTTCCAAAAAAAAAAAAAAGAGGAAAGAGCCATGGCTCTTTCCCTATCAAACGGAATCAGGCTGCCTCTTCAAGGGCCGGTTCGGTTCAAGCATGGCCACGAATCGGAATCGCCGGTTCATGAACCGGACCCGGCGGTTCACGGCCCGTGACCATGTCTAGATGCATCGAAACCGTGTGTAGTATATTTCATTCATGTGAAGCCCTCGCCCGACTTCGCCCGTGGCCAAAGAAGTTGACCGACCACAATGAGAAGGAAAAAATAAAAAAGAGTGAGAGAGGAAATAAAAAAATAAAACATAAAAATATTTTTAAAAATTGTCCATGTCAAACGTTGGCTCCATGCTAAAATTATTGCAAATGATTTGAATTAGGACAAATATAAAAGGTATATGGGCTTCATGAGCAAATATATATATATATATATATATATATGGTTAAATCTATACAATTATAATAGATTTAATATTTTTTTTATAAGTTCTCTCGTACTTAAAAATAAGGGTAACTGCCTTTTCTTGGTCTAAATAGATTTAAATTTTTAATTAATTAAAGACGCATTTATTTCGCGAAAAATAAATTATTTGAAAACCATTTTCCTCAAAGTAATCGCTTGTATTGCCTGCAAAAATGAGATGGTGAAAATATCTTTCCCGTTCATGAAAATAATTTAGATCTATGCTACTGTTGACAATGGAAATTACGTTACTTTCGTTAGATAAATGAAGCCCAAGTTAAGAAAATTAAAAGTGAGTGAAAGGTTAATGAAGTCGAGGGAAAAAAAATTTGATTAGACATGCTGGTAATGGCCTGTTATAGACACGCTAAGATTCCTTAAACCAGTTTTCGACGTAATCCACTTGATTTTAGGAATGTAATCTAAAGTTTCCTCGGAATTGTCAAAAATTAATCTAAAAGTAAGGAAATGACATGGACAGTTCAGGGAAGCCCGCAATCAAATGTTAAGCCCATCCATTAATCCGCGAATTAATCCCAAATGAATTTAAAACAAACATGTAAATATCCACCTTCATCACTTCCCCATTATACCTCGCCTCGCGTCGATTTCTCTCTCGATCTCGAAGATCTGATGATGGAGCTCAGCGGAAGATTCAGGCTGCAAGGAGGACGGTCCTTCTCGAAGCTGCGCAGATCCAACAGCTCCCTCCTCCTGTCGGAGTCCATCACCCCCGAGTGCGCCAGGATCGCCCGCTACAAGCGGCTGTCGGAGTCCATGAGGCTCAGCTCCTACCGCGGCAGCTCCGGTCCCCGCCACGGCAGTGACCGCGGGAGGGCCACGGGCCGGGTGGCGTCGTTTCTCCACAGGGTCTTCAGCTGCGGAAACGGCCCCGGCCACGACCGGCGGCAGAGGCCGCGAGAGGCGGAGGAGCGCGGGGCGGCGAAGGCGGTCAAGAAGCGCTCGTCGTGGCTACCGGATCCGGACCGGAGATGGCCGCTTCAGGGCTGGTGAGCCCACCGGGGAATTTCACGCGTCAAGTCAATCTTTTGGAATCTGGCGTGTATTGTTTGACTGACCATCAACTTTTGACCAGGGAAGCGACTCATAGCATGTAACCACGTGGAATTTGAAATATTCTCATTATTTATATTTTCGTGACATATGACGTAAATTTTCTTCTTTGGTTTAATAATGACAAGAAAATAAAAATATAATTATATAGAAACTGTGTTACTAATTTCTATCAATCGGGCTGGGTTGCTAGAAGTAAACGAAATTGATAGTTTAATTATGCATTGATTCCAACTGTCCACTTCGATGATCTCATCGATTTTGAGGCGTCGGCGATGTGATGAGTCAGTCCCACCATTTCATGGCCATGCAAGTGAGTACACCATTCCAAGCATTTCTTAACTGCTTATAAAATTATTGAATTAAAAATGTACGAATTATTGATGTGGCATAAAATCTGAGATACTAAAAAATTATGGTAATTTTTTTTGTTGTTGTGGGTCTTGTCCACTTTGTGTCCAAGGATACGGTGAGTGAGTCGTATGATAACGTTTTTAGAAAAAGTGTTTTATTCCCAAAGCGTTTTAACACTTTGGGAACATAAACGCATATGATAAAAAAATGTTCATAAACCGTTCGGGGAATATTTTTTAGAAACGAAATATTTTTGAAGCAAAAACAACAAATAAAATAAAAATTGTTTTCGTATTCCTAAAACGCTTTTTAGAAACACATTTGAGACATTTTGTAGAAGCAATTGGAAACTATTTTGTTTTTGAACACACTCTGTTTCTTTGTTCTTTTTGTTTGATTTTTTATCATTTTATTTTAAAAAAAATTAAAAATACCAAACAATTCATAAAATTACAAAATCAACCCTGGAAACTTTGGCCTTGCCTTAGGAACCAATTTTGAACAAAAAATATTTTTCGTAAATTTTGACTTTTTTGGATTTATTTTAATTATAAAAATAGCCGAAAATCAGGAAAATAGTATTTGTGATCAGAAAAAATGCGCAAAAAATAGTCCATATTTTTATTTTAATTTCCTTTTCATTTTGACCTCTTAAATTTTTAAAAATTCAGTTTGGGACCACATGCCTCTTCATTGAACATAATCCTAAATTGACTAAAAAATTCATTTTAAATCATTTTAGCCATTTTTTTTTTACTTTTAGAGTCATGACATGAGACTTTGATACCCGCATCTCATTTCATGCAATTAACATTTTTCTAGGGGTCCTCATTTAAAGGTAATCATATTTTTAATTACTTGAAAACATTTACGTGTGACTCATAATTGTAATTTTTCCTATTTATAGAAAATACATTTGATGTTCTCGTTATCCAATTTCAATTAGTCTTCTCTTTTATTTTTTTATATATATAGTTGATCTCGTTCATATTGTAATTTGATAAATCGCGCATAAATTACTTATATATATGGTCTAATTTGATTTAGTAAATTGAACAAATGTATTTAATTTGATTTAGTAAGTTAAAAAGATAAAGACATCTTAATTTTAATCTATATAGTCCCCTTAATTAAATAAAAAAATTAAGAATAATTTTTTTGCAGTTACCAAACGCATTTATTTTCTTTTTGTATTCGGGAACATAAACTTTATGTAGTTACCAAACACGTTTTTGTTCTTTTTTTGTTCCGGGAACAGATTTTTTTACGATTACCAAACGGGTTCTTGTTTCCAAAAATCGTTGCCGGGAACAGAAAATGAAAAAAAGTGTTTTTGTTCCAAAAATTATTCCGGGAACAGAAATGTTACCATATACGGCCTTATATACCCTTTAACGAAATCCTTGCAATTTTTAAATGTACTAATTATATACATTTCACGAGTGAGACAGTGTATTACGAGCGACAAACTTTATTTTGTTTAATTAAGTGTTTAGCAAGGCCCACTTTAAGTGAATCTATTTTTTTTGTTTTAATTGATCGATAAGTCATAGCAAAAATTGCTCAATAGAATCCTAGTTTCAAAGCTAGTCAATACTAATACCTAATTTTCTGAAGCTAGGAGCCTGATTTGCTCTACTTTTCCTTTTTCAGGCTCTGATTTCCTTTTCTCTCTCCCAATCTAATTTGGGAGCCTCGTTTGGCGCCTTATTTCGCTAATTGTTGTCTGTTTTCTTCTCTCGTCGTGGCGAATAAATCTTCTTGCAACTGAAAACTTTGTGAGAACGTCACTTGCTAGTCCAACCAAGTAGAATGTTCGTGACGTGGTTGCATGATCTCTCCAAGATTCGGCGAAAGCTTTTCTCTCCCGATTTAGGTGTAGATCTAAATCTTTGAGCTTTTCTCCCCGATCCGAATCTATATCTAGGAATTTCTTGAATGCATTTTATACGTGTTGGTTTAACATGTTGTTGTTGTCGTTGTTTCTATATGGTGATATTGCTTTGAGAGAACTGAATCTAAGAACATATTGCAAGTTGTAGTTTCGAAGGGGAATATCTCGGTGTGTGTCCATCATCGACGATTTCGGTGATCAACGCCGATCGTTTTTTTATGCTTTAGCATATCCGACCTTTTGGGAAAAGATCGTGCCCATAGTTATATGCTATACTCTTTTGTTTTTCGGGGTTTTGTTTTGTTTTGCATTTGTTTGGGATTTTGCTCGAAAGCTTTCTATATTTCTCTCACTTGACAAATAAATGAAATTTTCTTTTGACAAAAAAAAAATAAAAAAATACACTAATACCCCTTAGTCCTACCAGGGAGAAAAGGGGATAATTCTCGGGAAAGTTCTAAATTTGCCGTAAACCTTTTGACAATTTGTCAATATAGTCATTTTGGGTAAATTTGGTCGAAAATCGTTGAAGTAAATGACAATTTTCTGAGGTAGCACACAAAAAAATTTTGTAATTTTTTTAAATATTCTCTAAATGTTCCTTTTTTTTTTTTTGTCTTTTTGGTCTTTCCATCTTCAACCTCCTCATCACATATGGCCGGAATCGCCTCCATCGCGAGGCCTTCTCCAATAACTATGCGCTTCATGGTAACTCTCGAATTTTTTTTTCAAAAATAATTTCATATTAAAATATTTAGATATGAATTATTGTCGAGAATAAAAATATCTTTCATTGAGTAATTATTTCAAGCGATACAAAAGATTATTTTTAGAAAATTGATTTCCTAATCATGTAATTTTCGCAAAATAGATGGAGCCTTAGAAAGTGCTGAGATGAGCATTGATTTTGGACCCCGACCTTCAAACATTGTCGTCGAACATTTGCTATATAATTCTTGCACACATTGTAAGCGAGTTAATTGAATCACAACGTATGAAACTTGCTTAGTGGATATCAAAACGGTCCACAAAAGTTTTGAGAATGTCCTTAGAATTTAAGGAACACAAAGGAAGATTCCAACCTAAATTAAATGCCAATAAATGACAAAGCCACTTGAATATCTTTATACTTTACGAAGCGCAAGAATTAAAAATCCAACTTCAATGCGAATGAAAGTTAGAGGGGAGAAGTGTCAACAAAGTATCAAACCTATTGCATTGGTGCAAATTTAGTCATAAACTTTTTTTGGGTACCAATTTACTCCTAAATCTTTTGCATTTGTGTCAATTCAATTATAAATCTTTTTTTGGTGTCATTTTTGTTGAGATTATACGATCGGCACGTAGTGCTTTGATGGCTCCAGCATTGCGGCTTCAACCGGAAAGAAAGGAACGGCTTCAACCACAAATAAAGAAGGAGTTTGTTGTGCTTTACAACGTTCGGTTGTTACTCAACGGTTTTCGTTATCTTCACATAGTGTGTAGTAGTTTTTCCTGTTGTAAAGAAGACATGTAGTACAGCAATATATAAAGAAAATCGAGTGTGAAGAATTGTGGTTAAGCTCTCGGATGAAGAATGTATGAAGTCGAGCATCGAGTATCTTACGTTGAATGCGAGTATCAACTTTGTCCTCTGTTTCTTACCTCTGTTTTCTTCTTTCTTTTCGAGCTTCATCTCTTTAGATTTTTTCACATGGTATCGGAGCGGGAGGTCCCGAGTTCAAATCTTTCCAGGCCCCTATTCGACTCTCCAATGAATATGTCCACGTTTAGTACTAGGCAAAAGACCGGACTAAGCGTGATGGGGAGTGTTGGGATAAATAAATATTAAATCACTCCTTCTTCTAACAGCTTAAACTTTTAGATCAATTGGTCGTGATCCCATATGTTTTCCTGGGATACGGTGAGCGCACAAAGGGTATCGTTGCTTGGTATCTACGGATGGCGGGATCTATATTAGTCGGAATGGAAATTTGATGAGAGTTTCTTTCCCTTTACTAAGAAGCTCACCGCCGATACCCTCATTATACCTCCTTATATCAAAAATGGGTTGACGAGATAAATTTTCTTGGTTCTATCAAGAAGAATCCCACACGTCATCCTTCTAACTATCATACTCGGGTCATCTTCAAGACGATAGAGCTCGGGCGGTTGGCCCACTTCGTCTACCACACACTACGGACCGGTCCCCGGGTTCTATCCTCGCGACACTTTGATGATGTTTCAAGAGCCCTCGCATCACATTACGTCCCGCCACACTTTGATGATGTTTCGGGAGTCTCGCCTCCAATTCTAATGCATTGAGCCTTCCCTGTTAATAGTCAACCCCATTCTTCATCCCACCACCAAAGTGACACCTCTGTTCATCCTATGCATACTCGACTTAAGTCCGGCATAGTAAAACCAAATCCTAGGTGTGCCCGCTTAGTTGAATATCAAGTACCTGTTGAACCAAAGTCCGTTAAATCAGCCTTGGCTCATGATGGCTGGTATCAAGCAATGCAAGAAGAAATGGATGCCTTGTCTGAAAATCTAACTTGGACTTTAGTTCCAAGAACTGCTCAAATGAATGTTATCGTTTGTAAATGGGTGTTTAAAACCAAGTTAGCACCCGATGGGAGTCTTGACAAATTAAAGGCTCGATTGGTAGCTACAGGATTTCACCAAGAAGAAGGAGTCGATTTTGCTGAAACTTTCATCCAGTAGTAAAACAGACAACCATCCATATTGTTCTATCCGTCGCTATGGTAAAAAATGGGCCTATTCATCAACTGGATGTCAAAAATGCTTTCTTACATGGCTCCCCGATTGAACCTGTCTATATGGACCAACCTCCTGGTTTCATACATCTTGCCTTGCCTCATCATGTCCGTTTACTCCAAAAATCTTTATATGGTCTTCGTCAAGTTCCGCGTGCCTGGTTTGAGAAGTTCAAGAATTTTCTACTTGAATCGGGCTTCTTTTGTTGTGCAAATGATCCTTCTCTCTTTGTGTTTCACAAGGGCATGGACACAATCTTGTCTTTGCTCTATGTTGATGACATTGTGCTCACCGACACCTCTCCTCGCCTCCTTACCGACTTCATCAAGTCTTTGAGTACCACTTTTTACATGAAAGATCTCGGTTCTCTTCACTACTTTCGGGTATTGAAGCCAAACGTAATTCGATGTTCTCTTTCTTTGCTAAACTAAGTATGCTCTTGATCTTCTTAAATGAGCACACATGCAAGACGCAAGCCTATTTCAACTCCCATGTATGTTAGGTCCTTTTCCACGTTACATGATGATGTATGTCTTAACAATCCACTTGAATACGTAAGTCTGGTTGGTGGCCCGCAATATCTCACTCGCCCCGATCTTGCATATGCAACGAATCTTTCGTGTCAAAAAATGCAGCAACCCACCGTTGCTGATTTTCTTAAGCTGAAAAGGGTTCTTCGGTACATCAAAGGCATTGATACTCTGGGCATCTTTCTTCATTCCAATAGCACCATGAACTTATACGGCTTCTCGGATGTTGATTGGGCTGGTTGTCTTACTACCAAATGCTCTACTACCGGTTTTTGCACATATCTTGGCTTCAATATCATCTCTTGGTCAGCCAAGAAGCAGCCGACAATCTCTCGTTCTTCCACGAAGCGAGTATAGGGCTCTCGCTCGCTATCGCTGATCTTACATGGATTGGCTTTGTTCTCCGTGATATTGGGATCTTTCTTTCCTCACCTACGGTGCTCTTTTGTGATAATCGATCGCCCATCTCTCTCACTCGCTAATCCTGTTTTGCATGCTCGCACGAAACACATTGAAGTTGATTTCCATTTCATTCGCGAGAAAGTTTCGTTAGGATCTTTACGTGTCCAATATGTTCCCGGTCGTCCTCAGATCATCGACATTTTCACAAAGGCCTTGTCTCAAATGGATCATGTCACACTTCGCACCAAACCGGGTTTGGGGTTCCACCCTCTTTCCGGTTTGCGGGGAATGTTGAGATTATACTATCGGCACGTAGTGCTTTTTAATGGCTCCCCGGCATTGCGTCTTCAACCGTAAAGAAAGGAATGGCTTCAACCACAAATAAAGAAGGAGTTTGTTGTGCTTAACAACTTTCGGTTGTTACTCAACGGTTTTTCGTTATCTTCACATAGTGTGTAGTAGTTTTTCCTGTTGTAACAGAAGACCTGTAGTATAGCAATATGTAAAAAAAACCGAATGTGAGGAATTGTGGTTAAGCTATTAGATGAAGAATGTATGAAGTCGAGCATCGAGTATCTTCGTTGAATGCGAGTATCAACTTTGTCCTCTGTTTCTTACCTCTGTTTTCATCTTTCTTTTCGAGCTTCATCTCTTTAGATTTTTTCACAAATTTAGTCCTAAACCTTTTGTATTTGTGCCAATTCAGTCCTAAACCTTTTGCATTTATGTCAATTAAGCTAATTCGATCAATTTTGATTGAAAATCGCTGACATAAACGTCGATTGTTTTACGTGGCTCGTTGACGCCGAATTGGCACAAATGCAAAAGATTTAGCACAAATTGGCAAAAAAATTAGAACTGAATTTGCACTAATGCAATAGGTTTAGGACTTTGTTGACAACTTTTCCAAAGTCAAAGACTACAAATGTGAAAAAACGCAGACAGTAAACAAGAACTCAATTTTCAATTTTTACTCATGCTTAAACAGTTGAGTGGATTTCTAATGTCGACAAATTTTTTTGTCGCAACATGAGATTGTTACGCTTTACCAAGATCAACTTTGTCATTTATTTTTCAATATTGAGTGCGATGAATGATGCGTCCACTCAATTAATAGAGAGTGGCCAAACCTCTGCTGCTCTCCGGTCTGATGAGTATAAGGGTCGACGCAACCAGTAGAACCCCATTTTCAGGAGAGCTCAGATGATTGAATGCTCACCTCAGTTTGCAGTTTCATGTCAACGTGCTATCCGAGAGAGTTCGCCGGATCACGATTTGTTTTTAGGCATCTCTGCTCGCACCATTCTGAGTTGGGTCATGATTCACGAACATGCGAAAGGACTAATAAAAATAGGGAACACATTCAATAGTTGTAAGGACGAATTCGTTTGCTGACGCTCTTTCGCGAAAAATCTGTAGTCTCGGCCAAGAATACTCATTGTGTCCAAACCAAAGTACTTCTCAGAGGGTAACATATCGGTTATGAATGCAAGGACGAGTTTCGCAGAATAATAAGCTGTCCAAAATTTAGGCTTTCAGATATAACATTGACAGTTTCATATAGGATTACAAGTTAGTTCCAGCTCCAGTGAGGTTCTGTCGGTCCGGTCTGTGTGATTATTCACAAAAACATGTCAACTTACCATGCCAACGGGTATCAACCATCTGGGAGTTTCCCCGGCGGCGCCCTTTTTGATTAACAGTGCCATCAACGTGGCTTGAAGTTCATGCCAAATCATCTCATGGAGAGAATTGACTTCTGGCTTGGGCTGAAGTCTTGAGAAAGATATGTTTCCATGACAAAATAGTGCTGAATACCACTCCATGTTTCACAAGGAAGAAACCAAAGCATATTAATCATTTCGTACACACAATTTGAAAGATGACAATGTCCTTTGCATCTCAGTGAGTCTCATTCGCGATTTACGAAATTAGGATAGTGTCATGTAGCAAAATCAAACGCGCGAAAGCATCAAGAAGTACATGCCTTCAAACTTCTTTTAGGGTTAATGAGTTCTTCTGTACACAAGTAAATAACAATTACAGAACTTAATTAATCAGGGCATCGATGATGGCACGTCAAAAAGAATCAACTACAAGTTTTTTTGGTTTCCAGATGAATATTTTTGCTTAACTTCAAAGATCAAATGTCAATAACTTCTTTATTTTGTGAACACCAGCTACTTGGTATCTTAACATAATTGATCAGGACACAACTTATTTCTTCGTTTTGCTGTGGGGAAAAGCATTCACCAGAAGCATTGATCCTAGGAGCATGCATGAAATCGCCAAGCATTGGTTACTGCATATTTTACCGATCCATTCGATATGACATATATAGGCAACAAGATGGAGATTTTTCCTGTACCAATTGGTAAGCTTTCAGCTGATGTACATAGTTATCCATCTATAGGAACAATGACTCCAGATGCATTCGATTCGAAGCTACAATTTAGGAATTCACTATTATCATTGGACGACCAGCTCCGGCGAATTAAATCAGGAGCTGGAGCTTGCAAAGGTTATCTTATATTTCCCTTTCTATCAACCAGCATGTGATGGAATAATTAAAATGCAAATTTCATCTGAAGAGCATCCAGTCACAGATGAGCATGAAATTGTGAACTCCAATTCCAGTTCCATTCAAGTACTGAGAGAGGAGAGAGAGGGAGAGAGAGAGAGAGAGAGAGAGAGAGAGAGAGAGAGAGAGAGAGAGAGAGGGAGGGAGGGAGGGAGGTAACCCTAAATCCCTAATCAGCTGGGCTTACTAAATTATGCAAGTTTTATTGGTATCACATTGACTAACAGGTACATCAATATTGGTAACTACCAACTGATTAGTAAGGATTACAATATATGAACTCAACAGGAACAAAAAATCTTACAAGGCTAGAATTATATCATGTGGTTGTCCCAGCTTTATGTTGCCTGCCAAGCAGCAGCACGTGAGCATCACACATTCATGAGGCCTCAATCACCATTTTCCCCTGGCATACATATCATGGGTATAGCTCATTCTTCTCCATGATGAACGTAAACCCTAGTACTAGTAGCAGCGGATCTCCAAGCAACGGTGCATTATCTAAGCTGCTGGGGCAACCCCCCCATCATCGTCGTCGTCGTCGTCATCGTCATCCCCATCATTTTCTCTGAAGTGAATGACGTAGGACACAGCAACCGAAACCGGGAAGTGATTGACGACCAACATATTGCAGGGCAAACCAGGTTGTAGGCTGTTGACAACCACCATAGTGTGAATGAATGTGGTGTTATGTGTGAACAGTTTCCTTAAACAAGTCTAAACCAAACCAAGCAATGTGCAGTGATACAAAATGAAGCCACAAGGCCATGTATTTATATAGTAACACAGTGGCAATGTCAGTGCATTCAAAAAATCTCCTCAGACACACATGGGTCAATTCTCATGGTGCAGTCCTTCTCTCTCTCTCTCTCTCTCTCTCTCTCTCTCTCTCTCTCTCCCCGCCAGTCTCTTTTCACTTTAAGAGAGAGGAAAAAATACTAACATGGGAAATGTGGTGAGAATTTAGAAGGCCATTCTGTGGGTGAAAGGCAGTGAGAGGTGACATGGTCAAGCAACTTTCCACACACAGCCCCAAAAGGCATGTGGGGCACTCATACATGAGCTGAGCTCATGGAAGCTGCCTGTTGTGCACATTCCACACATGGAAGCACCGATCCATGCACACTCTTTGGCTACGTTTTCACGTGCTGGTGCATTGACAGCATGGAACCTGCACGGTCTCAAAGAGGTTTCTAACTTCGGGTGAAAGAGCTGTGCTTCATACTTCCCATCGACAAAAACACACGGAAGTTCGGGAGAGCGCCTCCGGGGTTGTAGGGAGCAGCACCCCTCCGGATGCTAGAAGGTTTTTATAATTTGAGCCAATATTTTATTGATAGTTTGGAATTTCGCCATGAATAGCTACTATTGTATATATTATTTTTTGCTTGTAATTAAGTAATATAACGAGATAGATTGCGAGGTGCTAAATATAATGAATCATCTACTTAATGTAACCATAATTTAAGGGTGAAACAGGATAAATCTTATGTCTTGATTTTCCCTTTCTCATTTTTACTATTTACTTTGTTTTTGTTCGTATGCTGAATCCTAACACCATGTTAGAGAGCATGTTGTGTTTCGGATGCTATCCGACTTGTTCTGTCTTTGACACATAGCATAGCCAAATGATCACAAAGGAATTTCTTGGTTCGAAGAATTATGTGTCTTTCATTTGTAATATCGAACACTCGTTTCAATTCCAAACTGCTAGAAATGACGTAACCAATAATCTAGTTGGTGCTTCAAAGATACATTACGCAAGTCATGCCTAAAAAGTCGAGATCGGGCATGGTACTAAGACAAAATTATTCTTTATGGTCTGGAGCATGTCCTTTCTTCATCCCTCTCGTTAGAAGAAATTTCATCCAACAAGACTCCTGATAAATTATTCTAGATTCTTATATTTGTTCAAATGTAATTTTCTTTAACATAACACCCTCCTCTTTAAAAATAAAAAATAAAAAAACTGGGGACTATCCACCTCATCATCGGTTCTTGCCGCACATCAATTTGAGGATGGCCACCGTCGATCGGCGGTGGCTCTCGTCCCGATGGAGGGCCATTGACAATCTAGATAGAGTTGGCTCTGTCGATGGAGGAGGCTTAGAGGTTGATGCCGCCGTCAATGGAGCTTGAATGCGGCCGGCCGTGAGTTGGTGGGGAGAGAGAAAGGGGATGGGGGCAGCGATGGACGTGTCGCCATGGAAGCTCCGTAATTACAGACAGATTAGTTTGTTTTCTTAGAATGTTTGTTTACGTGGATGACATTCACTTAGGTAGGTCGGATGTTACATAAATCCACTAATAATCCCAGCGGTTCCAAGTGATAATTCTTGGTGCCCAGAATATCTCTCTAGCTTCTACACTTATTTCCAATGTCAGATTCATGAGCTTAATCTTAGCGAAATTGCTCGACTATGGGCAATGAAATTGGTCATTCGCCAAAAATATTAGGTTGGAGATTTGGCAGTTGCTTGGGTTGACCTCACTTAGTTTGTGCTGCAACATGAAGGGTTTGCATTTAGAGGCGACAAATGGTTCTAATGCCTGCGGTTTTGGGAACGAGAATGGCAAGGGGATCATGTCGAGAACGACATGCCCCCACATCGTTGGTGGCCGAGCACGAGAACGAGGGAGGCTCGCGTGAGCCCCCTTGTTCGATCGTGGGCCAAGCCTTGCGCATTGAAAGCCGATGGCCGTGCCTTTTAGGTCGTAACCAGGCCTTGCTTAGCTTAATCAGAGCTCGGTAAATGATCAACGTGAGAAAGGTGCAATTTCGATATGAATTGAAGGATTCATGAGCTTCGACCAACTCGACGACAGTCGTGCTATATGTAAGGTCAATGGACATAAATCTACAATGTTTCTAATTGATTATATAGACGACGCCAAGGGTATTACTGACTTTTTAGACCTAGGACAATAATTCAAGACATTGTAGACAAGACACACTCACATGCATCCGCAAGATGCTTTTACAAAACCGAAGGACAACAAGAAAAGTGCTTTTACCGAGATAAGGACACCGCAAATTATTGAGTGATTTAGGACTCTTTCATTGCAAAAGCTATCTCAAAACAACTTGTATTTCCCCTTTGGTGACCTGGGCTCCGATACCACTATTGGATGATTTTGGACTTTTCTCGTCCTAAAAAATTAGGCTTAAAGGACAAGACTTTCCCCTCACACTTATAAACTAATCATCGCCCCTTCTACAATCAATATAAAACAAACCCAACACAAATGTCATAATTTTGTAGACACTCACTTGAATACTATGACTTCTTTTTTGGCTATTTGAGTTCTATAACTTTTAAAAAATGTTTACTTTAAGTGACATAACTTTCAATTGATCATCTAAATGCCACAATTTCTAAATAGCATTCTTCTAAGTGCAATAAATACGACGTGACATGGCACTTATCGCAAATGTTTTTACAAATTTATGGGCCTAATACCCAAAAAAAAAACCCTCAACTAGCATTTGTCTCAATTATATGCAATTTTTTTGTCTCATAAAATACCTCAAATTTTTACTTTTGTTTCAATTCTACCGCATAATATAAAGAAAAAAGATTACCCAACTTTAGCATTTGTCACAATTATATCCACAACCTTTTTTTGTCTCATAAAAAATCATCAACTTTTACTTTGGTCCCAATTCTACCATCGTCAACCTTCCGTTCATAACCATTGTTAGTTAATCCTACATGGCTCAATTACTAATGAATTTTTTAAATTCGGAAATAGCATGTTTCACGGATGATGAGATTTGATATCATTCTTCCAAATAATCATATCTTCACGTCTAGCCGTTATTTGGGTTGTTGAGTGCCGAGAAAAATATGAAAAGTACCGCTTTGAGTGGCTCTATATCTCCCAAGAATGTGTAGGGAAAGCGGAAAAATGAAGATAAATTATAGGTTTTTGTCATGTCAACTTTCTTTGAGGTACAATTCATTAACGACGTGAAAATGTCTTTTTTTTTTTTCAAACACATAGGATTAACTAATGGTGATTATGGACGGAAGATTAATGGTGGCATGAATTGGGATAAAAATAAAATCCGGGGATTTTTTATGAGACAAAAAATAGTTTTGAATATAATTGGGACATATGCTAAAGTTTGGCATTTTTTTGGGTATTAAGCCGGTAAAATTGGGACAAAAACAAAAGTTTGGGATTTTTTTAGATATTAGTATAATAGAATTGAAACAAAATTAAAAGTTGAGAGTTTTTTATGAGACAAAAAAAATATTTTGGATATAATTGGAAGAGAAGCTAAAGTTGGGGTTTTTTTTTTTTTTTGTGGTATTGGGGCCAAATTTATGGCACTCAAGTTATCGGAAAAGAAATGATAGTGCTAAAAAAAACTCAACACATAAGTTATGACACTCGAGTAATTGAAAAAGGCACGACTTGAACTCTCTCTCCAATTAGGGCGCACTAGTCCAAGACATTCTAATAATTCCAGCTTAGGTAATGGACATTAAGATCCCGATCTTCGCTCTCACCACGCACCTTTCAACAAGGACCTGTTTTAAACCGTCCGTCAGTTGTATTATTGCATTGTGTGAGATAAGGGTCGTTGCTTTTAAAAGTGGTCGAAGGATTGTTATCTGCTTGCCGGATAAACTCTCTTTTACAATTTGCTAAGTGATGTAAACCGACCAAGCAATTTTGCTTTTCTTCGTGTGGAGGATTTGAATTGATATTTCCCAAGAGGCCTCTTCTTCTTGCTGGAGCATGTCCAAGAAGAAGCGTTATGAGGGCACTTAATTTGCAGGCCGAGCTTTTGGCAGGCTCTGGGGAATTTCCCTATTATGATGCAAGTGATCCTTGATTGCTTTCCTTCGAAAGCATGTTTCTCCTATGGCAATATGAATTGCTTGCTGGATTTCTCCGAGTGCAGCATCTACAACTCCTTTGTTCTAGAAAGATCTTTCAACTGCTTAGCAATCTGCTTTGGAATGGATGATACTAAGACCGGTTGGAGACTCGGGTCTGACCCTAAGACAGAGAGTAGCCTTAGCATCTTTTTGAAATGCTTGTCGAGATCTTTTCTTTTATAAGAGCAACATTTTCTCTCAAGGAACTCGGTTCTCTACCAGACTGCCAATGAAAACTGATGGAGAATCCAGATCACTTGACTGGAGTCCTGTGTTACCAAGAAAGCAGTCTGGTTTGTTCAGAATGAGACGTCAACTAATCTTGAAAACTTACGGTGAATCTACAAACAAATTCTGAAAAGAATATCACAGTGGCCAAGATCTGGTGTGAAGGCTTTGGTGCATACAATCCCCACATTTCATGGATGCAAATGAAGCCCTCGGGGTGCAAAAGTTAGATGTCAATAATGGATATTCATGTTCTAATCTGTGGGACCTTCTCTACGCTATTATCAACAATTACTCAAATTATGACAGGTAAAAGTTTTTTCAGGGAAGCAGCTCTAGCACTTATCCTGAAAAAGGACATCTCGCTATCATCTGTGTCTCGATCAAATCACCTTTGAAATCTCGACAATGAATTTCCGGTCTTACCATGAGCAACTCACTAGAGGAAAAGAATCAGCAGAAAGAAAACACCGACAAGTGAACGAACAAATGCCAGCCTTTGAACCTATTTCTTCTAGTTCTCCTACTTCATTGTCAGTTACTGCATAGCGGAATCGAGAATAGTCATTAACATAAGCCACAGTTCAAGGCACAAGAACGAGTTTGTGCAGCCTTAATATGATCATGCAAAACTATTCATACAACTATATCTGTTCAAGGCCCATGAATGGCAGGCATGAGAGATGATATAGAGATGTATCAATCAATCTCATGCACTTTTGAAGGTAATCTATTCGAACTTCTTGACCCTGAGCTTCCCTTTGGGGATCTTGCTGAGAAAACCAGTATCCAATTTACGGTAGTGATGCTGAAGCTGGTCCATGACCTGGTAGCCGAAGCTGTCGACTTGATCTTCATAGCGCTCGTACAGAACAGGTAATGTGTGAGCAGCAACAAAACCTTCAGCAAGAAGGAAATTTTTAGCCATGTAATCACCGAAAATAAGTATGAACCATGAGAAGATAAAAGTGAAATGATACTGTAAAGTGTTTTACTGTTTTCTGCAATGAATTAGCTTATATACACTAAAACTCGGTCTATTGCCGTGGAAGAAGAAAACAACTCTCTTCCACAAATTATGGGTTATAATTCTATAAAACATCCATAAAGCGGGAGAATATCGTGCTAAAGTGAAGGTCCTGACTGGCACTGATTTTTTCCTTGAGATTATCCTATCTTTTATCAATTCTTCCAAATTCCTACGTAAACCCCCACCATCAATATGCTCTCTAGAAATTAGTGTATAACAGCATGGATGGTGCATTCCCCCGGGAAGTTGAAAATTTCCAGGATTTTATGATGGAAGGAACCATGTAAGTGTTGATCATTTTTTGTCCCTGATCATTAAGATGAAACGTATTGTGTGTTCCAGCATTTAGCTCATTGTCAGGGTCAGTGATGCTGATTTCACATGAAATTAAGGCAGCCATCAAGATAGACACAGGCACCATGCTATCAGACTCCAGACTATTAGCTAAAATAATCCTAACGATGGAGGAATACATTCTCATGTAAATATCTTCTCACCAATGTACAACACTGTTATAAAATTGCACCAGCTCCCTATTATAGCCACTGCCCATAGGCTCCCCACGACCTGCAAAGCATCTCGTTATCAGAGCGAATATTGCCAAGACAAGCTGACTACTGAGTTTGTTGCAACTTACCAACAGAATAGTTTCTTAGAAAAGCATTAGAAGCTAAGCATGAAATATCTTGCATTGCATATCTATGAACCAACTCTTGAATTAAAAACTATCAGTGTGCTATCGGCAGATTTTTTTTTTTTTAGTCGAGCTATCAGCGGAATTTAAATGTCGCAAAACATTTGAAATGGCAACAAAACATGCTGATGACCAAATTAGGCTTGTAAGACACCGCAAAACAAACAAGGAAATAAAAAACTCACATCTAAGAAGAGGAGATTTTAAATGTGGCAAAGGCTGTTGGGGGGTGATTAAGCTATGCTGGATCTGTTAATGCAATGTTGTATCACGTGCACATCGGAGAAAGTTCTCTTGTACCACAATTTGATTTTTCCACTCATGGCATATGTTAGTTTAATCATCCACAGTTAAGTGACCTAAGAATTTCCATGTAGTCATTGTGCAATTAGTGGTGATCTGATATTTATGACGAGAAACACCCTTGATCCACAATTAACAACAAGATATTGTCCATCTACTGAAATTATCCAGCAGAGACATCACCCACCATCAAGAGATTCTCTACCAAGAATGATACATAAAAACTTGTAGACGAGTACACCAAATTTAGGATGTTGATATAGTGTAGTCCAATTCAATATCTTAAACAAAGTCAATCACATATCACAGCCCCAGAAATAATCATCATGTTCATGTCATCTTTCCTTCGCCCATCAGCACTATACTCCAAAAATGACACATACAAACATGAGATGTTTGACAACAAACCTGCTGCACGTGACAATAAAAGAAGACAAGGACTACAATCGAGGACATAATATCGTACACATACAGTGACAACACCCAAAAAGGAAAAGGGAAAACTGAACTCACAATGAGGAATTGTTTCAAGTTTCCTCCCAGAGCAACATCCTGGATGAATTTCAAAGCTTGATTAACTTCAAATCCTACCGACTTCCCAATGTTAACAAACAGATCATTAGGCACCACAAGACGAGGGGGTTTGGATGCCGACCTGCTAAGTACAAAAAGAAGAAATTTATTTAGAACCAAGCGCTATTGAAAAATATCCATTGAATCAAGAAAAGGGAAGAAAACATGTAGGTATTTGTTAACCTGCTCAATAAGCCAGAAGCATTTGACCACAGAAACTGAACTAGCATGCAAAGGATCAGAGCGAAACTTGCAAGCGTCAGAAAGTGGTAGTCAAGCCATTCAAAGAGCACCCACATAGCAGTTGCACCAGCTAAGACACTTGCTGATATCTTCTTGTTCCTCCACAGTAACACATCAGCAGCTGCACAATTTGGTCAGGAATATGTTCAAAAAGCATCACAACTTCACCAACTTAACAAAGCTAACCAGGATATCGTACATTTTCCACCCCCCAAGAGACGGTGAAGCGGATTCTGGCGTCCGAAGAGCCTTTTAAATTGATAAGTAACTGCTTCGGACTTGTCCCCCTCAAGGAATGAAACAGACTTCTGCTTAGGAACATTCTCAGCGAATGTTTCCACAATCTCGCTCAATAAATTGTCAGCTGTTATTTTCTCAGGCATTGTTCCTGGAACTCAAGGAAGCAAACCCTTTGGACATTTAGGTCATGCAAGAGAATGCATAAGTCCTAATCCTTATGAGATGTTCGGAAGCAATATCATGCGACGATGATGCACAACTTTGCCAGCTTATTCCTGAAGTTAAATCTATATGCAGAGGCAACCCTGTTCACAGTATAAACCCGCCAAAGTTTCACTCCAACAGCAAAAGATCGGACAGTTGAAATTCTTAACCATCAGCTGCATCATATCAATCTTAAGCGCCATGGTTCTGCATCATTTTCCAATTTCTGGAGGTCCACAGAATTGACCCTTTAAACTTAAACATGACCTGACACCAGAGCAGGTAGATGGTCCTAGACTAATATGGGTTAATTAAATTCCACCGCCATGCACAGCACATATCGGCATCAACAAAATGTAGAAGCCAACCATCAAAATACACTGCACTCATCTTAGTCGAGTATTGCTCCGAGGCCCATAAAAATTGGGGAAAACATGCATTACCATCACTAGAAAATTGTGCAGCTACTAGTTCAGATCAAAAAGGAAGGGGGGGGGGATTTGTACGGCCACTACGAGATACCGAAAAACGAGAATCACTGATTCGTGGCGGAACGATAACATACGTAAGATTGCGAATTTCGCTCAGCAAGAGAAGAAAGCCGGCCGCGCGATCAATGCGGACACCGATCGAGTCGTGCAACCGGTGAATGAATCAAAATCGCCGGATAAAAGGGGGACAGGGAGCACAGAAATGAGCCGCGCAAGAAGCAAACGGCGAAATCAAAGAGCCGAAGGATCACAAACCGGATGTGAAAGAGCACGACTCCTCTTCTTCTTCTCGTCTTCTTCTTGCTGTTGAAGATCAGTAGCTGAGAGAGACGCAGCTCGTGAGCATCGAAGGAAGCAGAGAGCAATGTGAGCTTGAGATTCGATTTGTTACGAAAGATTCTGATAAGACTGGTTGATTGTCGTGTGACCAGTTCCGCCTTTTTGTGCTTAAATAATAAAAATAAAAAAATAAAAATATATATTTTTTTTAAAAGAATATATTTTTAGCCGCTTGACTCGATTTGACTCTTGAAATTATTTATTGCCAGAACGAGATGAAAAAATATATATATTTAAAATATCAAATTGTCATTAAAAATTATCACGTTAAGTATCGACGGATCACATTAGCATTTAACGGATTCAATTGAGATAAATACAAAAGGTTTAAGACTCAATTAATAAAAAAAATTAAAATTAAATTGACATAATTATAATAAGTTAGGATTTTTTTTTATTATAATTCTCCTAATGGTAGAGGGATCGTTGATCTTGCGAATCACTCTCCATAAGGCAAAACACACGCTATGAATGTCGGTAACACTAGGTTCGGACCCGGACATCAATTTATATTGGGTTAATTTGTCGATGTAAAGGTAATTTTTGAGAAGTGAACGGATCGCGACGCGCCGACTCGTGCCGTGTTGAAGCTGTTCTGGATAAATTCATAAGGTGTTCTCTATCACAAGCGAAACTACAAAAATATAGCGCGGACTAATCACTCAAAGATCGAACACTTTCGACCTTTTTTTATAGTTTTTGTAGATAAGAGCACGTCAGGAATTTGTCTCTCTCTTTTTTTTTCTCTGTGGAAAGGCATGTTTTCGCTTTATGGCAATGGGAAATTCTTTTCGATTATTATAAGGTAAATCCTGTCGACGCACGTGACCGCATGAAGGCGAAGGGCTTGCGTTCATCATCTGATCCGGCTCGTGCACCTACCATTCAGGATTTTTTTTTTTTTTAGGCTCGAGGATATTATTATTCAAATTTCAATCTAAAATTGGAACAGTAGCAATAATTAAAACAAAAAAACCCACTAATTCACATTGTCGTATTTAATGTTTTAAAATTAATCTTGACATCTTGCCTCCTAAGGCGCGGATTTACGAATTCCTCGACGGGGTCCCTCGAATTCAAAAGCGGCTTCCGCCAAAACCGCGGCGTGTCGGGAAAAGATCACCACGTTCGGTACTTGTGAATTGTAAGAAGAAATTTTTTTTGGGAGAATAGAAAATTAATTTTAATTGACTTATATATCATCACACATCCAGATCAAAAATACCTATGTCGTTTCAGCAGATTAATTGATCAAACAAGATCCTATTTGCGACTTCAAGTGACGTCTAATGCATTGTACTCCGAAGCTTCAAGTAAATTTTAAGTACAAAAATGCAATTGGACTCGGGTCATCCATAGCTGGAGTGACTTCCAAAGTTCCATTCCCCGAGAGATTTGACTTCTAATCAAGGAACGTCCCTTGCGTCAAGTTATGCTCGACAAGATCAAGTAAAGGATTGGCCACAATTGACAGTTAACGTCATGTTGGACATGGCATTACTTTAAGATGACATTCGAGTCTTAAAAATCGGGGAGGGGCGATTTTAGGATCAATTCGGATTTTACCTGAAACTTCAAATCTGTCTATCAAAATCGATTTCTTTGTTTTTTAAGCGCGGGATACATCTTACATATCTTAATTCTGAACCTATCTTTGTCATAGTATCGGTTCTTCCTAACCCGAAACGGAACCTTTCGAAACAGAAGCATTACTTGGTGAACAAGGCCTAATGAAATGGCGGCTTGGTAATTAACTTCAGGACGTAAGCTTCAGTGATTGCTAGCTATCAAAACCAGCGTTGATGAAGAGTATTGAGCAAGATATGAACTACTTGAGACTCATAGCCAAAAAGCAAAAAATGGAGGAAGCCAGGGTAACTTTATGTGCTCTTGTGGATTGACGTCGGACAACAAACAACAGCAAGCAGCGTCCGACAATATTGAAGAGACTCTGAAAGAACTTTCTCCAACTCTCTTTTCTCTCACGAGGACGCTCTCTCTCTCTGTTATATATCAATTTCTATTTTAAAAGTTTCATAAACTCCTATCCGAATCTCTATATCTCAGTTTTCAGTCCGGTCCCTGATTGGGAATCGGCTAGACGTGACCGTGGGCGGTGAACCGCTTGTTCTCGGTTCATGAACCGGTGGTTCCGGTTCGTGGCCTAGATGGAACCGAAACCGACCCTTGTAGGGGCGATCCCGGTTTCGGTTCGGAACCGCCGGTTCCGGCCCGGTTCAAGGACCGGTTCGATTTCGATTTCGAAATTTAAAATTTAATTTTAAATAATAAATTATAAAATTATAAATTATAAATTATAATCAAATTATACATTGTAAACAAATTTGGTGGGGAAGAGAAAGGGAAAAGGCTTGAATTTAATGAATTATCATTAAACGCCTACATATCTTCTTAGGGATAGAAGAATCAAAGCTCATGTAGTTCTTTTACCTTTGATATCCCCAATTTATCTCATCATCAATCGTTACTACCCGTTGTGATACCCATGGCGGTGGTATCTCTACTATCGTTATTGAAAAATTCGTCTTCTCAATCCAACTCTTGTTGTCGAAATTTAGCTTTTGTCCAATCATGGACACAAACTTGAGCCTCCACAAGATCCGAATTTAATCTTAAACGGCGGTCCTCCAAAATTAATTCTCCCGCACTAAATGTTTATTCAATCGCAATTTGTTGAAAAAGGTATTGCTAACATCTATCTTGCGATGAGAGCGAGGATTAGGAATCGGGTTAAATGATTATTCCACCACTTCGAATTTTGAAATGCGTGATATGTTCGAATCACGAAACTCAAAAGCAATGGTTAAATAGTTTTCTAATTCGAAAATATTACATGTTACTCCCTTTTTCTTTTTTTGCTTACTAATGAGTAGATTGTACCATCTACTAAGTTTACAACTCTCATCCCTTTGTGAGGCACTAGGTTAAGAAGATCCACTATCACTTAAACCATATCTATTATAAAATTCATTATATAATGCTACTATAGCGTCTTTAACATCTACTTGTATGGTTTTAATATCTATCATTTCATTCAAATGTAAACAATCATAATAATAATCCTTCGGATAATCATACAAACCATCTAATTTAGTACGTGGATCGAAAATAATAGCAACCAAATAAATAAAAAGAATGCGTGCATAATAATGTAGCTATTTTACTTTCATTGCTATAATAGTCGGAGCTAATTAAGCATCTTTTTCATATTCACAAAAAACACCAAGTAATGTTAACACACTCTATTAAAAATAAATGCGTAGTAGGATAATAAACACCAGATAAAGTATAAGTTGCATCATTAAAAACTTTCAAAAAATCTATTTTTTTTTTTTGCAAACAACCCAATCTCGCGGAAGTAAACTAATTTCGGAAACATTATTAGAAATAAACCCACATAATAAATCTTTATAAGCAAAAGATTGATGAAACAACCCGTAAGTAGAATTCCAACGAGTCGAATATCTTTTGGAAATTTTTTTGGTTTTTGTCCATGTGATTTACAAAATCATCACATTTTTTCATAACTTTGGGACGAGTCCATAAAAATTTAATTGCTCTCTTTATTGGGGTGAGAAAAGGCTCAAGAGTTTGTAAACCATCTTGCACACATAAATTTAAAACACTGGTACGCACATCTAATATGAAAAAATTGTCCGCCAAAAGAGGGTTTATAAATATTTTTTAAATCGGGAATGAAAGTGGTATTTGACGCGGCATTATCAAAATCAACGAGAAAATTTTTATTAATCAAATTATATTCTTTTAAAACTTGCCTAATTATTCTATAAATATTATTGGTCGTATGCCTTTCACCAAACACTCGAAATGCAAGTACTCTTTTTTAATGTTCCAATCGTCATCTATCCAATGACATGTGATACCATATAAGAATGAATTTCCAAGGATCGCTCCAAATGTCACTACTTATATGCAGACATCCATTGAAATCCTTAAAAAAGTTGTGCAAAGTCTTTTTTGTTTTTTATAAACCCTAAAAAGTTCGCGTTTAAGAGTAGTTCGGGAACATGTTTTGCTTGCGGAATACGTGCGGTGTTTATAAAAAAATTCAAACCAAAATTTTCACCAAGTAGTAAACGATAACCTGTTCAATGGCAACATATTGAGCTAATGTTTCTTTATAAAGTTCATCACTACAACGAAATAAAGGAGAAGTGTTAGAATTGTCATACCCGGAAATTTGTTGTTGCTTGATGTCGATCGCTTTACATGTTTTTTGCGTCGGATGCCGACGGTATGTTCCATAGCCGTCTCCTTTATTAAAATTGTATGATTTCGTACAATATTTACGGTTTATCTTGTACTTGTCTCCGTTTATATGTGCGTTGTCAAAGTGTTGCCATAAGTTAGATGTACCCTCCCGGACCTACCATTCGATTCTTTCTTTGTTGACGTTTCTTCGACGCCGATAGGAGGATAAAGACTTTTTTGGATTGGGACGTGCTCGACGTTGGGAACATAGTTGATATTATCATCATCGTCTATTCAACATGTAAATTCATAAGGATCATATTAATCATGAGGTTGAGGAAAATTGAATTCTCCTATCCCCATCTGCATCGGGCTCTTTCCCCTATTACAACTCCACTTCCACTTGTCATTTTTGTTAGAAAATTGAGCGGAAAGTCGATTCAAAAAATTGAGTCAGGATTGAGCGAATTGAGAGAAATTGAAAGAATTTGAGAATTGAGAATTGAGAGAAATGGAGAGAAATTGTGAGAAAAAATGAAAGGGGGAATGATATTTATAAAAAATTTTAGAATGAAAAAAAAAAGTGGAACCGTTGCATTGCAATGGGCACATTGGAATTGCCCAAAATTGGGCCGTTGGGGTGGGGCCCGGGGGTGGCTCTTCAGTCTTCCCCCCTTTTTTTCGGTTCAAACTGCCGATTTCTATTTCGATTCCTATTTTTTTTAAACCGTAATCGCCGGCCGTGAGGGGCCGGGCGAGTCCCGATCAACGAGCCGATTCCGGCTATTCCACGGGCCGATTTCGGGCCCAATCCGGCCCGTGGCCATGTCTAGAATCGGCAATTGAACCGCATACTACAGGTTCCAAAAATTTAAAAATGAAGCTGGACTAGTTCCCACCAGCTTTAGGATTTAGTTCCTACATGAAATCATGCTAATCCTTATAGAAAACATGTGTAATTACACACTTTAGCCTTGTCGAGATCATACAAGATTGAGCAATCTTCTTAAATATCGCGGTAGTTCATCTACCCTCTACCGGTTGAGAGATGGAAGTAATCCGACGTGCGGAATTTGATCAAGATACCAAAAAAGTTTCATCTGGAGACAAATTCCATGAAGAATAGGTAACCCGAAAATAAAATAAAATGAAAATAAAAAGTTTTCTAAAAAGAAATGGGCTAAGTTATGCCACTGCTAGTTCGACGAAGTCAGCCCGATTTCACCAATTGGGAGGCCACACGTGTCGAATGTGCTTTCAACCAATCTCGCCTTTCGTTTTTTTTTTCGCCCCTTTTAACGTGGCTGACGTGGCGGTTGTCGGTGATATGCCACGTGGCACCAATGAGAGCCACCGCAGCCTTATCCCACATCAAAGATGAGATCTTCCCATCATCCATTTTCCCACATCCAATATCCGAAACTCGGCCAATTCCCTTCACATATTCCGACGCCATTTCATTTCTTTTGCGCATCGTTCATAATCGCACTCCATTGCAGAGAACGGAAGCGTTAGTAGCGAGAGAGAGAGAGAGAGAGAGAGAGAGAGAGATCTTAGAGAAGAAAAAATGGCGTCGACCACTTGCTTCTTCCACCACAATGCGCTCACCACTCCTGCCAGGACCCCGTCGCAGCGCTTCGCCCCGAGCTTCAAGCCCGCCCAACTAGTCTGCCGGGCCCAAAAGCAGGCCGCCGCCGAGGAAGAGGGCGCCGCCGCCGCCGCCGTGGTGTCGCGCCGCCTGGCCCTCACGGTTCTCGTTGGAGCCGCGGCCGTCGGGTCCAAGGCGTCTCCTGCCGATGCCGCGTACGGGGAAGCTGGTACGATGCAATTCCCCTCCCCCCCACTTGCTCTTTTCTCATCTGGGTCTCTAATAGATTCGATGATCTGTGCGCGCGCTCGTCGCTAGAATTCTTTCCGATAGGTCACTTAGATGTCAAGATATACATGGGGTCTGGTCTCGGACTGCGTGCTTGATCGTTTAGTCCATGGTCAAGCTATTAGAAATCTGGCACTGATCGAGACGATGAAAGCCGAAAGTTGTGTAGTCTTCTTGCGTTGGATAAAAGGAGTGTTCGTGCGCGCAATGCGCTGGGAGGAATTGGAATTCGACTCGAGGGCCCTCGAAGCGCGGACACCATTTGAAGTCTTGAGCACATAGACAGTTGGTATCGGAAGTTTGAACCGTCAGAAAGAGAGCGGCAATGATAAATTTCGTGACTTAGCACTTACTCGTTTGAATGAAAAGAATTAGGCAAACTACGCGGCGCAACCTTGCCCGCGGTGTTAGTGAACCGGCACTCTTTTTGAGTTTTGGCAATTGCACGATGGCATAGCGATGCTCGAAGACGAATCGGCTCTTTCCATCCTTGGAGGTGGAGTAGTTGGTTAATAATTCACTTATTCTAGATGGGGCTCCCGCTCCTGGCTCTTCATCCGCCTATATGATCGAAAGAGTAAGGACTGAGGTGCGTAGCGAAACTTTTGAAGCCAAAGCCATGTGAATTGCTCAGTAGTGTTTCGCCACTACCGTAGCTGGCGGCCAAGCAGGAGAGAGAACATAGGCTCAGTAGGCATAGGCACCGTAGACAGGGGCGGGAGAACAAGTATAGCCCAAAAAAGGCCCTTCCTTTCCCGCCTAACCCCAATGCCCTTACTCCAAGAGCGAGTATGAAAGAAAAATAAAAAGCAAGTCTTGAGGGAGTAAAGAGCCACCCTTAGGTGGTTTTGCGCTAAGTGCGATCGATTGTTCTTCCTTTATAGATTGAACTACATTTTCATACTCGATGATTACTCAAGCGGTTCTATCCGAATCTTCGGATGCGAAATGTTGCAGCCAATGTGTTTGGGAAGCCGAAGACCAACACGGACTTCTTGCCATATGCTGGGAACGGGTTCAAGCTGTCGATTCCGTCCAAGTGGAACCCGAGCAAAGAGGTGGAGTACCCTGGTCAGGTCCTCAGGTATGAGGACAACTTCGACACCACCAGCAACGTCGCCGTCATGGTCACTCCCACCGATAAGAAATCCATCACCGACTACGGCTCTCCCGAAAACTTCCTCGCTGAAGTAAAGCTCTGAATTTTCCCTCTCAAGAGTCTCCGTGAAAATGTTTTAGATGAGCACACGAGGAGCTAATAACAACGCCTCTCATCCCTTTGCAGGTCAACTATCTGCTGGGCAAGCAGGCTTACTTTGGCAAGACTGACGCTGAGGTAAATTTTGTCCCACATTACCATTTCAATTACTATTCAAACCCAAGTTTTCTGGAATTTGAAACTCTATAGAAGATGATTGAGGGGTGGATACTTCACCGATAGTTAAGAATTCGGGAAAATTCATGCGACTTAAATAAAAGTCCTGCGCGCACTCATCGTTAAAGGTTGTGATGTCAATTCTCACCCGGCCATCCTTTGTTGTTGCACTGTTGGTGTGACGACCTCCTCAACTTAAAGCAGGTTGTGTCGAACGACCTCTTTTTCTCAACGAAAACGTAAGAAAATTTGTTGCACAGGGCGGTTTTGAGAGTGATGCTGTGGCAACGGCTAACATCCTGGAGTCGTCGGCCCCTGAGATCAACGGGAAGAAATACTACTTCTTGTCGGTGTTGACGAGGACCGCCGATGGGGACGAGGGAGGGAAGCACCAGCTGGTTATGGCCACCGTCAAGGACGGGAAGCTATACATCTGCAAGGCTCAAGCGGGCGACAAGAGATGGTTCAAGGGAGCCAGAAAGTATGTCGAGAGCACCTTAAGCTCATTCAGCGTGGCTTAAAAGATGGTCACGACAAAGGGCTTTAGCTTGTAAATCAATCTCCAGTGTATGAATCCCACCTTGGATTTGCCCCCGTCTTGTCTTTTTGGTTATGGGGTTCCAGAGATTAGTAATCATATTGAGGAAGTTGAATCAAGAAAACCTTGTTGATACCAAACATCTTCAAGGCATATATAATCTTCTTCTCGTAACAAACTGCATGCGGCCGCGTGAATCATCGATACCCATTGAAATCTTGGACAAGCTTTTCAAGAAATATTGACGACATGAGAGTAGAGTCCTCGTAAACAAGCTTTTTGTATCTTTTCCAGGGAGGTTTGGAACAAGGGCAGCCGAACCTGAGGACCTCCATTGATGAAAAAAATGCGGAATTAGGAGGTTTGAAGACCTATCAAGACGATGTTGGTCGATCGGATAGCCTCCGTACTTCTCCCTCGTCGTCTTGAATCTGATGGACGATCGCCAGTCCTCAGTCGTCGCGACATAGGGGAAAACTCACTGGAGTTGGCATATTTGAAGATGGCCGAAAAAAGGAGTTGCCAACCCGAACTTAGTCGGTATTATTATTATTATTATTATTATTATTATTATTTTATATTTCTACTATTGGCAAAAGAGTATCAGAAATGCCAAAGTTTATGACGCTCATTTCGGTATCAAAATTTTTTCGGGCTCATTTAAGTGCCAAATAAAAAAAAAAGGAATTAAGTGCTAATGGCGAAAGATTAGGGCCAAAATGATTACATGGCACTTAATATTAATGGAAAATTTTAAAAAAGTTGGTCCACGTGGCAATTTTTTTAAAAAATTAGTCCACGTGGCAAATCTTTTAAATAAATTCGATCCACGTGGACTAGTTTTAAAAAAGAAGCAAAATTTTTTTTATAAAAAATAAAATAAAAATTTAAAAAATAAGCTAAAAAACTAAAAATAAATTAAAAAAAGGACGGAATTACACAGCTCTCGCCGCAGCCGCCCCACCATGGCCGACGGGGTCGCCGAGTCCCAACTAGTGGTTGACGGCCCCCGTTGATCGTAGGCGAGGGCTCGACCTCACAAATCTCGACAAGAACTAACATTTGCAAGAAAAGTTGGTTAGTCACTAGACGAGTAATAAAGAGCTCAAATAAGAGCTTGTACCCTATAATCAGTCAACAATTTCATTAGAAAAAAAAAGTCTGTTACGCCGCGATTTTTATATATCGGTTGATAACTTCAATAAAAGTAGGCAAGTTACTAGAAAAAGTTAATAATCCGAAAACGACCTCATCAGCGTTGGTAAATGATTCAAATTAAGAGCGAAAGACTATCCCACTTTTTCGATCTCTTTGCCTCACATGCACGAACATTCGACTTCTAATCCATCCGACAAATCTTAAGAACGTTGGATTAACGTTGTTAAAGCAATCGTGAACTTAATTTTTTTTGCCTCTTTCATGGTTTCATTGACATCTACTCCTCCACCTGAAGGATTATAATGCTGCCCCATTGTCTCAACTTCTTTACCTACCATAACCCTATTCTTGTACTTTGCTCTAGTTCACTTAACATACACTCCACAAGAAAAGCGACCCATAGATACGAAGAGACGGAACAAAACATCTGCCGCCATGGAGACATCCCAGATCAACAACTTCATACACCCGTTTGCTGACGAAGTCCCAGATTTCGTCTCCAGATAGATCTCTAAGCGACAAATTTGTTCCTTCGGTGCCCGACTCTTGAATCGGGTCTTTAATGGAGAAAGCTATAGCGACGACGAACATTCCTCGCTCTGCTCTGGTCGTTATAAGAGACTTCGGTGGAGAATAAGATTACTTGGGCTATACTGAAAATCCAAAATGTCATCCTACATTCCTTCTGAAAGGAAAACGTTCCCTTCCCCGTGCTGAAGGAAAACTTACAATGGCATGACAAGAGTACTAGAAGCCAAACTCCAATGACAAGATTCCGGCAAAAGAACTTGGAAATGGATATATGGCCACTAGGTCCTGCACTGTGACAGCTCAAATCCTGAAACCACGAATCTAAACCATAGCAAGAAGACAGGCCTAAGAGGAACACAATCTCTCAATGAGATGCAAAAATGAGAAAGTAGTTCCCACTTCCCGGTCGAAGTGAATGGCCTTTTCCGTACTTTTTGTTGTTTCCTACTTTCAACGAAGGTACCGAAAGAATGAAACATACAATATAGACCGACCGACAGAATGAAACATACAATATAGACTGACCGACGCACTCCTTTGGCCCGCAAAAGAATTGATGTAAAAGAAAAGCTGCAGATTTTTTTACATTTGGAACTTGCGATAACCGGATAATGGCAACCCTACAGACGAGTACCAGTTTAATATCTGCCCGAGCAAGTAGTGTTAATCTGATACGAAAACAAAATCAAGAAATGGGTTATAATGTGTACGAACAGAGCACAGCCTGAGAGATCAATGGTCTATTCACCAGATGCCCACACGTTATGATGAAATATCAGAAATTTATTACCAGGAAGTTCGCTGAGGATTCACATGCTTGGTCTGACATGAATGTGTCCGCTTTTTAGATGAACATAAGAGTATTTACACCAAAGCAATGGCTAAGAAAGCAGTATCAGCGACTGACGGGCCAGCATCTTTCTTCTTCTTCTTCTTCAGCTAGTGCCATTGCCATTACAGTAGTGGATCCCGTTGGAGCATGCGCCCTTGGGCCTCGTGTTTAGCTCATTCAAGCCCCATATCCGGATGGTGCGGTCGTCACTGGCCGACGCCAACATATGGTGGTTTGCTGGGTTCCAGCTCACGCAGTTCACAGCTCCCGAGTGACCCGGCAATGGCTCGATCAGCTCCCCCGAGCCTTTGTGCCATATGTAGACCTAAACACATAACAACAGGAAACTTCATCATTACTAGAGAGTAACACAAATAAGGATTCAAAAACACCTTCAACACATTTCTTCAACCTCCATAATCTCCTCTCTGTCATACCAAACCGGTGAATATAAGAAATAAAAGGGAAAAGAATCAAACCACAATAAAGTATCACTATCAAACTTTCACGTCAAAAGTTTCTAAAACTTCCCACCAAACCTTCTCTTGCTGTTGCATGCACATGTTCACAGGACATATGATTAGAGAAAACGTCATGCGCATTCTCATTGGAAAAGACTTGACTCACAACCTTGCCACTGCTAATGGACAGCAATTATTGAACATTTGCAGTGGCCTAAATCGTGTAACTAGCCAAATTACAGGAACTCCAAAACAAGGCAAGTTTAATCAACAGAAGATATAAACAGCGTAACATAGTGCCACTACAGGAAGTTGATTGTCAAGTCATGGCACAGGACTAATTGTCTCTTTCAAACTTAAACAACATGAATCTATCATTGAGCCAACAATGTCCCAGAGAGAGAGAGAGAGCAAAAACCCAAGAGACTCCTCATTTGCAGCATCGCCAGTACCGATCCATTGAAGTGAACAGAAAGCACAAGACCCTCTTAAGTAGGATTTCCAACAACATGCGGTCATTGCTTAATTTATGCAAATGTAAAAGGCCATGTTGTTAAAAACTTAATCGCTTTAGAGCAAGAAAAACTGACAGGTAATGTACCCATCTACTCCGTTCTTTCCTAAACTCTAAAGTAGAATTATATATAGAGTTAGACAACATGCTCAGATATGAAGAGTCACCTAATGAGCTCCATGCACATGTAGTTTCATGCAACCAAGAGACATGCATATGCGCTCTTGTGCTACCAAGGGCAAGCATATGCCTTGCATTTTTATAACGAAAGATCAAATGGTAAATACACACCTGTGAGTCTTCACTACCGCTGGCAACAAAGGCCTGATTTAGTCCACCAAAACAAGACCTGATTACAAACCTACTACGCTTAAGACCTTTGTACTTTGCAACCAGCTTGAGATCCTCTTGTATATCCCAAAGATGGATCTCTTGATTCAAGAGATTAACGAGCAAGTATCTATTATCCTTCGACAATGAGAAAGAAGTTATTGTTTGAGGTTCTTCTTCTATCAATCTTTCAAATTTCGCTTCCCGGTCTAGTAAAAGTATTCCAGTTTCTCTACAAATACTTATGATCTGCTTTCCATCGCTAGTAATCTCCAAATCAGAAATACTGAGAGTTCTCTGCCCTTTCCAGCATTCAATTTCTTTCCCCTCCAAGTCGCACATGCAGATGCTCCGATCACTAACACCATAACATATCCATTTTCCATCTGGAAACCACGCACATGATATGAGGCCATGGCCAGCTTTCTCGTAAACATGGAGGCATTCGCCAGTAGAGACATCCCAGCGTCTCACTGTCTCCCCAACTCCACAAGTGAGAAGCTGTCGGTCATCTGGACTCCAACAGACAGAAGAAACCGGCTTCTGGTGGCCACTCAATTTATGCTTCAATGAGACGCTGCCATTCTCATCAACCTACAATTAGAACACCATTCACAATAAAAAAGGAGTTCATAGTCACAAAGGAGCTGGAGACTGAAAATTTCGCCAAAAAACACAATTTCAGTTGCTTACCAAAACAAACTAGCTATCCTCAGTCATGCTTGCTCTTCAGAGAATAAACATGCTCAAATTTTCACAATCATCATTAATTTGAATGTTTCATGATAATCATTTCTTGAAAATATCAGTCCAAATTCCTGTCTCATAAGATGAGACCCATATTCTTTTCCAATACAGCGGTATATGTGTGTGTATATATATATATTTTAAGTTAAAGAGCCCTTCCTCCATTCATGAATGTGAAGAAAGCACTATATTCCAAGAAATACAATCTTCTAAGAGCCCAAGACTACAAAACATCAGCCTGCCAGATGAGGTTAAGTGCTAAGCAAGAATTCTAAATTTACCACATCAGATAAGAAAAAATTATCAGCACAAGAAATGAGAAAGATCAGAAAGTTTGACATGGTAAAAAGATTACCTAAAATGATATCCTCACATCAATATAGGAAACTTCTACATCAAGAATGTAACTGAATGCGGTCACAAATCACAAACTCTTAGCAACTGACAGAACTAAATCCAATCCAATCAATTATCAGATTGCATGATGAGCCAAATTAGGTAAAGGTGGATGGATAGAAATTTGACTTCAAGCATGGTAATTAAACTCAATAGTAACCACAAAAAAACCTCAAAGCAAGTAATATTACCTCCCAAATGATTGCTGATCGATCACTGGATGCAGAAGCTAAATATTTCCCATTATGTGAAAATTGGACAAGCCAGACTTCATCATTATGTGATTGTAAAACCTGTTTCAAGAAAAGACAGTTATTTATAGTAATCTCTCACTAGAAATTCCTGACAAATTATAATAAACAAACACTATGTGAGCTCTCATCAAGAAGTCAAATAATTTAAAATACAATCACTGCATAAAATGTTATTGATGCACTAACCTGCAAAGTCCGAGAGGGGATTTGATCTTTACCACATTGATGATCAGTGTACAGTGACATTTCCTTATCTATAGAGTTATGAAACACACATGCATCTCTTTGCAGGACAAGGGCCTGCTCCACTAGATGTTCCAACCTTCTTTCAGGAATCATAACTGTTGGAGGAAGTAGTATTTTTGCAATTCCTCCAGAAGCTCTGAACGGGACCTTGCTCTTGCACTGTTTGCTTTATTCTGATTAAGAAGCCCACATGATGATGGAGAGACAATGCACGACGAAAGCTCACGTACCCTGCTATTTTTTATGCAAAGAGGTGTGATCTCCGTCCTTAATGTCTTCAGAGCATCCATGACTTTTTCCTGATCCAGAAGTTCTAAGAATTTCTGCTCCAATATCAAGAAAGAGGCTGACTTCACTAAACTTTCATCTGAGAGACCAATTTTACGTAACGTCACCACGCTTTCATCCCAAAGCCCATCAAGTATCTGTTGCATGAACATGTTTACCACAGAGGAATGCAACGGTATCCCAGACTCTTCCTCCAAGCGAGCACCACTCTTTTCATAACCAAGGGAATATAATGCCTTCGCTATAATTCTTACAAATTCAACTCTTTTGATCACACCCTTTGAACCAATAACTTCTTCGTCCCCTTCAATTGGTAGGGGCCGAGCCATTAAATCTATTGAAGAGCCAGCTACAGGCTCTGAACGAGATGAACCGTTTGCGAGACCTCTCAAAACTCTGGATGATAACTTCATGCGTTTTGAGGCTGGTTCACTCTCATCCTCAACACCTCCCATGAAAAGTGCACCTCAGCCCATATATTATTGAGCTTGTAAAAGGCCAGATCTCAGGAGAAGTTTCTGATCCAAAGTAATAGAGAAGTTGCTTTTGACTACTCCCTGCACAAAAAGGCAAAAGAAAACATTAAAAAATCTAAGATTTGGCATCCATTTAAGAAAAAAGGACCTTGCCAGATATGTCTCCACTATAACAATGCAAAGCTAAACAAATAAATGATTGGTGCAGCGAAGAAATTGGAATTCAACTACAATCATGTCAGCTGATCGTCTTTATTAATGTATACAGCACTTTCCCCAGGTTCTTTTTCAGGGATACTACAAAATTCTTCCCAGGCTCTTCACTGTATTGAGGATGTCTCTGAAGATAGCATCCATCACAAAGTCACCTTCAGCACTTCCTTTGACTGGATAACATCATGGTCGCTTCTTAAAGATTTGTGACACATTATCCAAATTTTATTTAATGATCTGCATCTAAAACAATTGCTCTGCCAAAGTAAAAGTTCTGAACTTTCTGAAGAAGAATGAAAAGCTTCATAAGATTGGCATTAGAAGCTTTTCATTGGCAATGAAATGCAGATATCAACTCCGACATTATTGGCAGCCACTGGAACTGATCTTCAGATCAAGATCGAAACAGATGATAATTTTAATTTAAGCAGGATGAGAACCAGGTTCACCACTCTACCCATAGACGTTTAAAGAGAGAAAGTCAAGACTTTGATATTATAGGTAAACATAAAACACAAACTATAACACTGATAACAGCAAGAAGAAAGCATCTTTTGTTGAGTGGTTTGAGCTTGGAACCAAAGAACAAGCTAGGACATTAATATGCCTTCCCTTTTTATTGCAAAAATAAATATAGTCGTGGCAAATAAAGAATACTAGAATGTATAGTAGAAGGGAAATATCCAAGTTTACTTGACATCATCGTGAACTCAAGGAGATAGTTAGAGTAAGGAGAATGTGTGCTGCCGTAGGATGTGCAGGGTTTGCGGGGTATAAACTCTTTTACCTACTATCCACCAGAGTCAATTGATAACACAGCCCTAAACAACAAGAAGAGTCAAGCCAAGGAGAGATGAAATGCTCCATTTTGCTTTCACAAGAATTGAACAATCCTCTGGCCTAGAAAAGAAAAATTAAACCATCATTTCCATCGGCCTAGGAAAAATCACCAATCTAAGAATTTTGAGGGATTTAAAGGACCCACAGAACATTCTTGAACTGAAAGAAGAGACTACTTCACAGTACAACACACGGTGCAAGAACAGCCAGTTCACGTTGAAGTTGCATTACCACAAAAGCTCAGCCAAAAACAAACCATAGATAATGGAAAGCAGTCTAGACATACAAAACACAAAATACAGGAAATGCTAACACGTTGATTTCAAATTCCTTCGGAAGAATGCTATTTTTCACTCAAAAATATAGTCAAAAAAGAATCCAACCTATGCTTCCCCTTCAGTTCCATTGCTTACGAAGAGTTATTCTTAATTTAAATGGTCAAGCTTCTTTCCTTCCAACTCGTACCATTACCAATACCATGCCACCCATAAACATCAGTCAACAATATCCTTACCTTAAGTAACTTTTACAAATGGAACCACCAGCTGTGAAAAGATCCTACAAAAGGAAAATTTCCATACAAGAAGGCATCGTGTGTATATAATAAGCTACGCTTGTCAAACTTTCTCAGTTTGCATTTCGTAGTTGTGCTGGATTTTAAGGTTGGCCTTGTGAACAAATTTAATACCTTTTGGGACTTGAAGTTGAAAAAACGACATTTATTGGCAACAGGAACGTTCAGCAACATAAAATTTTCAATTACGAAAGTCCTCAAGAATCTCAACAAATTCCGTACATCAAAAGCATAAGGCAACTTGCCTACTGATAACAGCCACATAGGAACTGCCAGTGTTGTAGTAAATATAACAATGTGAACTACAACCATCCCTCAGATTAGTAAAGTGGTTTTGCTCTTCCTAAATGTTGAGTGGTTGATTGCCGAACAAATCTCAAGTCAAATAGCAATGTGCTAGTACATTGTTTCCCATTTACTTGAATCCAAGTCGTCTGCCCCTTGGCTGGCTTAGATCCTCCTATAGAAACATTGAGTCATCAAGCTACAATTTAGCACAAGCAACCCGACATTGATGGATGCCATGCAGATAAGGTGCGAGAAATCAGCAGAAATAAAATAGAAAACCGTGCAGTGCAGATTTCCGGTCTTATTCACTTTTTTACTCATAACAAGCATCATAACAGCTAGGACCAAATGAAGAATCTGGCCATGCCAGCCACTGGATTGAACAAATCGCCAAACTTGACTCAATACCGCGACAAAATGATGATGACAAACCAAACCCGGCCCATATAAACCCAGGACTCACTGAGAATAATATGCAACTAGACAAGAAACCAACCATCATCGGAGATAAATAAATTTAAAAAAAAACAATCTACCCAAGACAAAAAACACCAGAAATCAAGAAGCTGAAGGCAGAAATCTTGAATACCCAAGAAGCGACTACGCAATGGAAACCCGATTCAGATCAGGGAAGAACCGGAACCCAGAAACGGGCAGATGCGAATTACCAAGCAAACCGTCAATAGTTGGGGGAAAAGGCAAGATGCACAGGGTCAGAAACAAGGGCGTCCCCCATTTCTATCAACTTGTCGGCACACCGGAAGAAGCATAGGCACGCAAGCGCCGGATTAATTAAAGGGTGGTGATGAACATAGAGACTTTCGTTCCCAGATAAATAAGCAGATAAATACTAACGATGATGGGCACTAATTAAGGAGCCGAAAATTCACAAATTACACAAATTGGACACGAGAAGTTGAAAAAAAAAAAACAAAAGGGTCCAAAGATACGATCCTTCCTGCCCATACGGGGAATGAAGGGGAAAGGGAAAAACTTCGATGATGGGTACCTTTGATAAAGGTGTAGGGAGAGAGGAACAGAGTTTCGAGTCGTGTCTTTGCGTGGAGGAAACCAACTCCAGTGTGGTTTTATATGTGCATTTTGCGTTTGAGTGGGAGTAGCTTCTTGATGGGATGAGGAGGCAGGGAGTGGGACGGAGAGGGCTTCGGCCGGTGGTGGTTTTCCATTGGGCTGGGCCTTCTTGCGTGGGTTTTACGTTGGGCTTGACCCATGACGAGCTCTGAGCGAACTTTGGGCCGTTGTGGCGCTAAGGCTAAGGATGGCGACGGGTCGGGCTTTTATCGGGGATCGGGTCGAGACTGTGGACCCAACTGCAAAAAGATTTCGCAACGCAATCGTAATGGTTGCATATTTTCATTCCCTTGAGTCGGACTTCATGTCTTTATCATCTACTTTGCTTCAAGCTTCTGTCAAGTTTGAAATGTCATGGTATCCATTGGTCGAATTTGGGATTAGTTTTGGCCCCAGTAGTGTTCGCATGGCGTACTGATTAGGCTCGTCTAACGAGTAGGTCGGGACGGATTTGGGTCGATCGAAAATTATTTGACCCACTTTCGACTTGATCCATTTAACCAATACTGGCCTATCTCCATACCGTATATATATTTTTTATCACCTATGCTCGACCATAGCCGGACTCTAGTTTTTAGCAAGTTTTCTCTTTAAATTGTTGCATTTGAATACTGGTCAACTTTGTGGACTGGCTCTCAAAGTCGGCGAGGGAGTTCGGGCGCTCAGATTGGACAATGGGCTAGGACTTCGAATGGCCCGTAAGGTACGTGGAGATGCGGATGAGCATGGTGCAAACAAACAAGAACACCTGCTGGATGGGTTCCCCCGTTGGGTTATGGCGTGGGGCGCGACGGTGGCAGTGAGGCAAGGAATGGTGGATCTTGCCCGGTGAGCTGACTGATAATGCCCTGTTTAAATGAACCGGTTCGCTTCCACCTCGGCATCAAAATAGGCCCATTCCGTCTAATTCTCAAGTAGAATCAGACCCGGTGCTCACCTCTAAGTGTTGCCACTCGCCGTCATACCATTCTATTGCCGCTATATTGTTTCCGCTGACGAATTAGTATATTCAAAAGAATAAATATGACGGAAAATTCAATGGTGTTTTGCCTAAAAAAATCTCAAAAGACTTAAACAAACACATAGACAAAAACAAAATAACGAGAGCACCATTACGAAGTGGAAATTCCCAAATCTACCGTCATCGCGCTCATTGCAAAGTTTGGACCACGAGTGACACCGCCGGCGATGAATCGGGGCAGCCCAGTGGGCCCAAAAGTTAAAGGGATCGTAGGAATCGCATCATTGAAGTGAAAGTTAAAGATCTAGACCATTGCCACCTTACCTTTACGTACGCAAAAGGTTTTCACCATTAACAAGTCATTTCCTTCCTTTTCTCTTTTCCTTTCGTATAATTGAGTGTTCCGCCATTTATTATAAAAAAAAATTAATGGCTTAAAAAGGTGTAAATTATATTTGGCATTCCAATATCTATGTATGCTTCGTGCCTACATGCTATTGAGGAAATTAATACAGCTGGTTTTCAATTTTCATCACACTACAGAGCGCGAGAGTGAAATTCTTTTTAGCATTGCTTTCTAACTAAACGGGTCGAAAGGGGGCTCTTTCCACACCCACTGGAACCCACCATTTGCAGATCTTCGGCCAAGTTATGTTTTGATCGTGGCTTTCACCTTTAGAAGACCATCTTTATTCTTTAGTGGATCCTTCAGCATTATTCCCAGCCAAAAAGAGTCAATGGCTTGGACCTTAAGGTAAGAAGGCAAATGTGGAGGCAATCAAGCATACCTTGATTCTAGGACAATCTCTTGTCCTATCAATCTTGGGACTTAATATTACTCCTTTTCACCAGAGAGAGAGAGAGAGAGAGAGGGGGGCAGGAGGGAATAGGGGAGGCGGCAACCGGAGGTCCAAGGCCCGTTGGAGAGTAGTACCTTTCATCACCGGAGAGTTACTTCGACAATGATGCATCTCATCGTGCGACTCGAATTTTCAGAATTTCCTTGAATTTTCAAGTTAAAGCACGAGTTTCTAACCAAGCTACCGTTCGATATCTTTTGGGCAATGCCCCCGTGAATTTTCGCGTGACATCCATGGCACGAGCAAAATATTTCCCCTTAACCATTAATCGGCACGGCTCGACATGACGCAATGCAATCCCGCAGCGGTTGTGAATAGGTGGCATTCTTTCCAAACAAACGACGTTCTCGGATTAGTTATAGGGTCGGTCGTTGTTACATAGTCGTAACATGCACAAGATCTTTCCAAGGATGCAAAAATCTCATGGATTTGATTTTCCATAGGGCGAGAACCGATAGGACACGAAACCAACAAATCTAGAAAATATGGGCAATACGGTCGTGCATGTGTGGGGTAACTTCAAATTAGCACGTACCGCTCATCCTGGTCTCATTTGCTATGCCGTTTTCGTCCTTGCATTGGGCATATAGAATAGACACAAGTATGTTCTCAAATTGTTTGCAATTTTTCGAATGGCTCATATTTCTATTTAAGGAAGTCTAGTTCGACTTGCCCAATTTGGAAGTTTGCCATCGTGGACATATTATCAATGACCGGTCTCCCGAACACGGCGATCCGCCGGATCGGACCAACAGGCTTAGAATCTTTAGATAGCATGCATATTCATCGGTAGTTGAGTGATAAGTACGTTTGGAGTTAATTATATAATACATTTTTTCTACATATAAAATATATTTGTCGGAGGGCGTAAATTGTATTTTTGGACCGGCCGGAGGTAGTATTCAGGGGTTTGGATTTCATGTAGTATACATATTTACTCACATTCACTCATACGTTGACACGTGTACATCGACATGGCATTAAACCAATCTGAATAAGAGCACAGTTCAGAGAAGTCTTTCAGCAATGGGAGCTTCCTTCCTTCCTCGTGAGATAGTTTCTTTGCTTCTTCGCTCGTCCAAGCCAAGCCACTCCCTTCGTCCGTCGCTTGCGGCCATGGACGAGCCACCGTCACCGGCTCCACACGTGGAAGTTCTCAGGCTAGATTTTGGAGGCATGACTCCCATTTGACAGCGCCGTCCCCGGCCAATGTATCCAAATGGAGCCCTCTCCGTTGTTCCTCGCAGCCATGGACGAGCCGCCATCGCTAGCTCTAGATTTGGACCGGCGGTGTCGCCAACTCATTCAAGCCAGGCCACCCTTTTGCCGAGGCTCACCGTCTCTAGGGACGGACCGCCTTACAAGTCGTGGACAAAGGCCAAATCTTTTTTTTACCGATGAATTCATTAAAAAAAAAAAAAAAAAAATCAAAAAAGGATCCAAATGTTCTCATTTTTTCAAATAAGAACCGAAGTCTTTCGTTATGCCGAATAAAGGCGTGAAGTGATCGATGACCTTTTCAAATAAGGCCTGAAATGATCATGGTTGCTTCAAATAAGGGCCTCACCTCGCCGGCCGACGATCGGCTAAAAATTCCGACCGATCGGAGTATTTTTTTTTTTGTCAAAACACACTTTTAATCTAATTTTTGTTAAATTAAATTTAAAAATTAAAAAACCAAAAAAAGAAAGGAACAATAAAAATATAGGCGGGAAGGCCCCCCTCCCGGATGTGGTCGCCCCCCAACGCCGATGGGGGGCGGCGATTTTGGCCGGTCGGCCCTCGCCTAGATCGGGAGAGGAATGGGGCCCTCTCCTCTCTGAGGCAAGGGCGGTCCCGCCCCACCGGTGTTGGGGAAGCGGCCACGGGCGGGAGGGGCCCCTCCCACCTGTGTTTTCACCCTCTTTTCTCTTTTTTCTTCTTCATTTTTGTTTTCTTTGGAAAAATTGAAAAAGAAAAATAACAAAAAGTGATTAAATAGCTAAAATATCCCTATTAACTAATGACTTAGGCTTTTTTTTTTTTTAGATCGATAAGGTCATTTTAGATTTTTATTTGAAATAATAGATACTTGGGTCCTTATTTAAAATAATGAAGATACTTCATTGGCTTATTTGAAATAAAATTAATTTTAAATTTTTATTTGAAAAAATAAAAGCACTTCGAGTCTTTTTTACAAATACGGAAAAAGGAAAAGAAAAGATATTGCCGTTCAAAAGGACCATGGTGACCCTTGGGTTCACACAAACAGAACCGGCGATCACAAAGCGGCGAAGGCACAAAGGAAAGGCATATGCTCTCTCGCCTTGCCCCTCAGGTCCCGCAAAGCCACGACACCACCAAAAATTTCACAGTTCCTTCTCCTCCTCCTTGCCGCAGCGGCTCGTTGGAGACGACGCTTCTGAACCCGGCGATTCCGTTCGATCTCCTTCGCGTCTAGCCGCCTCCTGCGTCGAACGGCGATTCGCATTCCGGCAGCGGGGAAGCAGAGACGGGGCGGCGATGGGGAAGAAGAGACAGAGAAAAGGAGAGCGGCAGCAGCAGCAGCATCAGCCGAAGAACAGACCCAATCGGAAGGTGGCTGAGTTGACGCGGATTAGGATAGCCGAGAGGCTCGAGCAGTTTCGTTCGTCCAAGCAGCAAGGTACGCTTTCTCTTTTCCAGTCGCCCTTGGTCAGCTGGAGAAGTCGTCATTTATTCGTTGGTGTCGCGTTTGCTTAAAAAATTTGCGTCGTTTTTTGTTTGTTTTTTTCCTCCCGCCGAGTGGATATGTGAGAGAGCTCGTTCAGAGTCGATGATTGCTTGAGTTCGTGATTGCTGCTTTGAGCGTGGCTGCTACTGAATGCTGTTTGAACACGACGAGCTTTTGGGCTTTTCGATTTGATTTTTGCGTTTGTATGAGGATTTCGCTTGGTCAGGGACCTTGAACCGAGGTTTTCATATGAGTAAGTCCGGCGTGATGTGACAGGATTTCCAGCTCAATGTTACTGAGCGGTTCGCGTGCAAAAAAAAAAAAAAAAGATTTTGCAGTCTTTCTTTAGGATTTCTTCTGCATTGGACCCCTAAGAATTTGCTTCACTTCCTAATGCTTTAGATTTTCGAAGATCATTGTGACATGGCATGGTGAACTTAGATGGCTGTTTATATTGTAGTGATGCATATGAATGTGCAAGTGGCCATTCATATGATATTGGAGATAATTTCTGGTGAAAGCATGGGAGAGCAGAATGTCCCATATCCCTCCCATGCCCTAGTTGCCTCAAAAGAGGTTGTATCCCATGACAAAGAACAGTGCTCTTAGGATGAATAACTGATCTATGTGTTACTAAGCGTCCAAAACTGTTCTCTGTCACGAAGAATCGCTCTTGGAAGTTAGAAATAAACCGACAAAGTCCAAGTACTCTCTCCCCCTTCAATCTGACCAGTTGCGCCATTACGTACAAACATTCTCTGGGTTCTTTTCTTTTGGGGATTTTAAGGGTTGATTGGTTGTGAATAATATGAATCTGTTCTGTGGCAGTAGGTCATAATGTTTAGAAGGGATTTTCTTTTTTGGGGGTATTAAATGTGTGCAAATTGCAGCTATATGTTGACTGAATCATTATCTCAATTTTCTTCTATTACTTATATATGACTGCTCACTTTACTCTTGTAAGTATGTTGTCCATGCGCTATTAGACGCATCTTGAATTAGATGCTTTGAGTGGTGCAACACGAGGACTTCCCGGGAGGTCACCCATCCTAGTACTACTCTTGGCTAAGCACGCTTAACTTCCTAGGAGGTCACATGTCTTGAATGTGACAAAAAAAAAAAAAGAATTATGTGCTTTCATTGTATTTGAGTTAATCAGGATGAATAACAAGTTTTGGGAACTTTGTTTTGGTTGAATTCACAGGGATGTTGTGGTTTAGGGCTATTCTTTCTTTCTGGGTTTCTCCGTTTGATTTATTCGTTTTATTTTTTTGGATGAGTGTACCATTAGAAGGAAAAAGCCCTTTGTCATTTCGTGAACATTGCATGCAGTGTTAACATTTGATGAGGACCTGTCAAATCATGAACGAGCTGTAGTGCATGAAGTCTGCAGGAAGATGGGAATGATATCTAAAAGCTCTGGGTGAGTGTTAGGATGTAAACTTTTCGTGCCACTATGGACATTCTCGTGTGATTTATACTTGGATAAGCTTATTCCCTCCTCCCCCCCAAAAAAAAAAAAAAAAGCTGCACACTGATTTTGATAATTTGCTTCTGGGATTCTTTTCTTGGATGGTCATGGTTCAGGCATGGCAATCAAAGGCGCGTTTCTGTTTACAAGTCTAAATCAAAGGGGGAAAACTCAGAAGAGAAGGGGAGTATGTCTTATTTGACATTATCTCAGGAGTCTAAGGAGATTTTGAATGATCTGTTCATAAGATACCCACCAGGTGAGGGAGTGACTAGTGACCCAATTGCTGTAAAACGTACGCAAAAAAGGGAACGAAGAAAGGAAAGACAGAGAGATGACATATTTTGCAGGCCTCCCATGGATAAGGCAGATATTACAAAGAAGGTGGAATCACTTTCTGCTAGATTAGAGAAGGCTGCAAACTTGAAGCAGGTTCCAGATCTATTATCTTGCTTACATCAATTCTTGGATTTCCTTTTTAGGGAGTGTCTTTACTGGGGTTTTCAATTGGTCGGACTATAGTTTTTAAGAGATCCATGGGTATCAAAACTAGTCTGATTTTACATGTGCAGATTACTGAAGACAGATCTAAGCTTCCAATTGCATCCTTCAGGGATGTCATCACGTCATCTGTAGAGGGTCATCAGGTTATTTTTTACCTTAAGCTTAATATCTTATCAGTTAATCTTACAGAACATATGCATTTGTTTTTAGTATTCTGATTTTCAAAGTTGTCATTCAAGGACTTTTCTGGACATATGCTTGCCTAGAATCTTGAATTCATCCTTGGACTCATTGCTTGTTCTGCATCCAAAGCAGGTAGTTCTTATATCTGGTGAGACCGGATGTGGAAAGACCACACAGGTTAGGTTACTGACTCTTTGCTCTGTTTTCTTTATGGTACATAAATCGTGTTCAATATGAAATATTCTGCGGAGGCACACTTGCTATCATGTGGCTGTTGCTTTTCCAATTGAAGCCATATTCCTTTGTCGCATTCCTGAATACTTTAAGAATTGGAAGACATAACATTACTATTTTCATGCAGTTCGAACACTATGGTTAGTTGAAGTTTATTTGAAAATTTAATTTCATTTGTTCCCAGTAAAGTTTGAAATTCTAAACACCTTTTTTTGGGGTACGATAATATCCTTTGCAAAGCTTGAAATTCTGGTTACACGCCCCATATAGCTCAAAGGCTATTCCCTACCCCTAGGCTCTCACCTTCCATATCCAGAGGGGGCAGTTTGTACTTCCACCTTCCCATTCTCATGAGAGATGGTGGCATATAGGCAAGCCCTACTGTTTTTCTAAAGTTTATTTATTTTAAATATATTTTTTCTCTAGAAGCTGTGCTTTTAGAAAGATGAATTTGCTTGGAATGACATAACCCTTGGATATTTTTCTTTCACCATTTTGTTGTGGCACAATTATTACATGTTTCGATCTTTTGTTCAAGAAAACAATAATCCTGAATTGACGATCTCAACTACTCATCTCAGAGCTGACTTTATGTGGCCTTAAGTTAAGGGTGATTATATGATATTGAAGGCAATCATCTCTGGCGTCCAACATGGAGGCCAGTTAGTTTGATTTTGTTTATGAGATGACATCAAACAATTGTACATTGCATTTGTTATTGCATGATTTGGTTGGGTGATTACGATGGTAAAAGTATCTGGGCTTACATATTCTGATTGGGTGATTACGACGGTAAAAGTATCAGTGTTTTACATATTTCGGTATGCTACTTTTTCGATTGTAAGTTGTACCATCTGGAGATGGTTTTTCAAATTTTTGCCGTTCAAGTGGATGCTTTTACTTGTGCATTAATTATTCTAGGTCCATATACAATTTGAGAAGCAGATCCTTGCCAAAGGAAGACACATATTTCCTATACGTTCTGAGGATTAATTAGTATTGCATGTATTCTTTAGGTCCCTCAGTTTCTTCTTGACTCAATGTGGGCTAAGGGTGAGGCGTGTAAGATAGTTTGTACCCAACCTCGGCGAATCTCTGCAACATCAGGTGCGCTAATCAGGCTGATTAAAACTCACTCTCTCTGACTCTCATGTGAAAAATCTGATTGTCCTCTGTTTCCATGTAGTGGCTGAGAGAATATCTTCCGAAAGAGGAGAAAATGTTGGAGATGATATCGGATACAAGGTAATCAGTCATATCTCAATGAGCTAGTAGAGTGTAGTGCATCTATGCTCAAACTTCAATTACCTAACGGATTTTATGAAGTTAAAAGTCGAACACTGTAAAGCATAGGTGAGATACATACATATATGCATAAATATATTTTGTGAAGCATAGATGCTTGGTTATGGCCTGTCCAGGTATTACACCTTTCTTGTTACTGTTATATCAATTAGTTGGGGTACTCTAGGATGTAGTAAAATTTTCAATTGGTGGAATACATGTTTTTGTCAAATCAAACCGCAGCAATTGAATTGTCAACTGAAGATTAGTTGTGGCAAGATTCGTTTATTTGGCCGCAAAACTTGGTCTCTTGTAAACTAGATATGGACCTAGTGTATCTCTGAGACAAGCATCGGCTTGTGTTAGGTTACCTTCATTTCCTACTTGACTGTTATATTGAGCAGCTGGAATGGAGTCCTTAAGAAACCATTGGCACTGCTTAATGTACGATGCTTATAAAGTTGTGAATTAGTTGGAAATTCCTGTAGCTTGTCTCTGTTCTCAAATTTTAACTTTTTTTTGCTGGATATTCCAATGTTTTTTCTGTTTTACTTGTTACAGATCAGATCTTAGTGGACCTATCATTGCCTTAATAATGAACAGTAGTTCCTCTCATTTTTGACACTGGTTTTATATCCGTTAACCTTTTTGAATCTATGGGTAGCCAGTAATTAGTTATATGCTTCCAAAATGTCAGATACGGCTGGAAAGTAAGGGAGGGAAGCACTCGTCAATTGTTTTTTGCACCAACGGAGTCTTACTGAGGGTGTTAGTTTCGGGAGGAGCTGGTGGATCAAATGGTGAAGCCTCCAATAGGCACTTGAAGCATTATTTATCCGACATAACTCACATAATTGTGGTACTGTGCCGCGAATCTCTCTCTATTTCTTGTCTATTAGTAGAGACCTTGTATGAAGGACAACTTTTCCTGGTTGGATTAATTGACAACAGCCAATATTGTCACCTTGAAGAGATAACAGCATTGCAAATGCAGAGTGTTGGGCAGTTATCCTTGCTCTAGGGTACTGTGCATAATGCTTTGTTACTGATTGAATTTTGATTTTAGCTGCGTCTCTTTGTTGGGTCTGGTATGAGTTAGTCATACTTGAATCAGTTGATGGCTGAGAAGTTGATTGCTGTAGCATATGAGAGAAATCAGGCTGTTCTGACTCAAGATGGTTTTAGCGGTATTTTAAGTCATTTTCTTAGGATCATTTATGGGGTTTCTGAGGGAACCACAATCTAGGATCTTTGCCTAAGCTTTTGGTACTTCAGTGTTCCTGATCACCTAAGTTCAAGTTATGGGGACATAAGTCTGCAATAGAATGGTGCTAGCTTGGTTTAGAAGTAACAATGGTGACAGTTACAGCACAAGCCTGATAAGAAGCTGAAATTGTATGCTATGACTTGAATTCTGAAGTATCGGGAGCCAGCAAAATAAGGTTTGCACCTTTCTTTCTAAAGATCAAAGTCAAGCTGTTCGGAAACTATGTTGTTAGCAGCGACAGTATTTATACTTCAGTAATTGCTATAGCATGCATCCTGGTCTCAAACGGGGTGATTAGCCCATGCATCCAGTACCATGCCCCCATGGTACCCCCTCTAGGCAACTAGTCTTTGTAAGGGATCAGTGGGATTCATAAATATTGTGTCAGATTTGTTTAATTTCTATGATGAAATCGGGATCATATCTTGCTATCTGTTGAAGCTGACTGTGATTGATTGGTCTCTGTTGTATGGGCAAGTTGTCTTTGACTGACAGCATCGGTTGAAGGATTTTTAGGAAGATTGTGCTGTTGGAACTTGACATTTGCCAGTTTTGTCCAGCCATTTATACCTTTGCTTTCTACATTTTCTATTGCTATTTCAATCGCATTTACTTGTTTTAATGGTGAACAAAAACCATTTTGTCTGGTAAACTAGTAACGTTTCCTTTTCACTTGGTAGGATGAAATTCATGAAAGGGATCGCTTCTCGGATTTCATATTGGCAATTCTAAGGTAATTATGATTAGTATGGACGCTCTAGTAGTCACCACTTCAATTCAAATAGCAATTTTCATGTCTGCATGCACTTGTACGATCTCCATCATTGGGTCCAATTTGTTCAGAGAAAAAATCTACTGATGTGTTGTGTGGGCCTAAATAAACCTGCTGCTACTATGCTAGCATTGGTCTGAATTGTGTGGAAGGTTGATGGTTCCGTTTCCACTGGTGGGCTGAACGTCTGGTGGCATTGCTGGAGGCGGAGATTGATGTAGGACACTTTGGCGTGTGCATGCAGCACAACTTGGGGAGGGTTCATTAATTTCATTTGTTAGTTTACTAGGACTAAGACTGCTGTGTGAGTTGGCAGCAAAAACAATGGGGAATATCTTCTCTTTGTTGATGGAATTTCATGTTCTTGATTGATTTTAATGCACTACTTTTGTTAGTCTAGCTAGTGTGATGATGTGATATATTTTTTGCAGAGACATGCTTCCATTGTACCCACACCTGCGTCTGGTTAGTGCCTTTCTTCCTTCTTCTCTGTATTGAAGGTATTAAAACAGAATTCAGACGATTTAATTGCGGACAATCGACTGTGACATTGTATAACGGGATGATAATCCTATGTAGACATTCTTATTTTTCTCCATGGATAAGTATTAATAATACTCTGAATGTAGAACAATTGCCTCCTTTTTCTTTTCTTCTTTTTCTTCCATATCGTTCACTAATTTTTCTCAATAATTCATTTACAGATACTAATGAGTGCCACTCTCGATGCTGAACGATTCTCCAACTATTTTGATGGCTGCCCAATTATTCGTGTTCCGGGTTTCACTTATCCTGTAATGGCCACTATGATTTTTCTTACAATTTTCTCATTTTATGTTTAGCTTATCCTGCAAGACTGAATATGGGTATATTGCACTTTGCTTTCCAGGTCAAGATTTTCTACTTGGAGGATGTACTTACTCTGCTTAAATCAGTACAAGACAAGCACCTGGATTCCACTACATTCAGCATTGCTGATGAAAACCAAATGCTGACAGAGGAAGATAAGGTCGCTTTAGATGATGCTATTAATTTGGCATGGTCGAGCGATGACTTTGACCCACTACTTGATTTGGTTTCCTCGGAAGGAACTCCACAAATTTATAATTACCAGCATTCCTTAACTGGGATGACACCTCTCATGGTGTTTGCTGGTAAGGGTAGGGCAGGTGATGTTTGCATGCTGCTCTCTTTTGGTGCAGACTGCCACTTAAAAGCGAAGGATGGTGCGACTGCACTGGATTTGGCTGAACGTGAAAACCAACAAGAAGCCGCTCAGTTGATTAGAAAGCAAATGGAGAGTATCTCTTCAAATTCAGTGGATGAACAACTGTTGCTTGATAAATATCTTTCCACAGTTAATCCTGAACTAATAGATGAAGTTCTTATAGAGCAGTTATTGAAGAAAATATGTACTGATTCAAAAAATGGAGCAATTCTTGTTTTTCTTCCAGGATGGGATGATATCAATAGAGCAAAGAGTAGATTACTTATGTCCCCCTTCTTCAAAGATACTTCTAAATTTGTCATTTTACCTCTTCACTCCATGCTCCCATCTATGGAACAGAAAAGGGTTTTCAAACGCCCACCTGGTGGTTGCCGAAAAATCATCTTGTCAACTAATATTGCTGAGACTGCTATCACCATAGATGATGTTGTTTATGTCATTGATAGTGGTCGAATGAAAGAGAAAAGCTATGATCCTTATAACAACATGTCAACTCTCCAGTCTTCATGGATTTCGAAAGCCAGCGCAAAGCAACGAGAGGGTCGGGCAGGCCGTTGCCAACCTGGTACATGTTATCATCTTTATTCGAAATTACGAGCAGCTTCTTTGCCTGATTTCCAAGTACCTGAGATCAGAAGAATGCCAATTGAGGAACTTTGTCTCCAGGTGATCATTTTTGTGCAATTGCCATATGGTGTTTTAGATAAGGGAGAGCATGTCTATGGAGCCTCTCACTTCTAGCTTTTAATTGACCATGCTATTTGGAAAAGCAACCTGTGAAACTTTGATGTAGAAGACAGAAACATAAAGTTACTCCTTACTTTTGCTTTTTCTTGTGTTTTATGAATTTTGAGCGGAAATATATGTGAGAGAAAGATCAATGTTTCCGTTCATAGTTTCTTAACAAAAAGCTGCGAAATGGTAATTTTGGAAGTTGTAACTTCTAACTGTTGTATTTAGTATTAAATGGACGTCAAAGGGAAAGCCAACAGTTAAAAATCACGCTTCCAGCCTAAATGCAGAGCAAGAAGTTTAAGGCATCAAAACATGCTGATGATGTTTCTCCTTGTTTTTATAGTTTTGAGTGGGTATTGATAGCAAAAAACTGTGTCAAGCCCATGAGAGTGCTTTATTTATTTGGTTAATATCTTGGCAGGTGAAGTTGCTTAATCCAAATGGCAACCTTCGGGACTTTTTGCTGAAGACATTGGATCCTCCGGTTTCTGAAACCATACGGAATGCAGTCAATATACTCAAGGATATTGGTGCTTTGTCTCTTGATGAAAAATTGACGGACCTTGGGGAGAAGCTTGGTTCTCTGCCTGTTCATCCACTGACAAGCAAGATGCTTCTCTTTGCCATATTGATGAACTGCCTTGACCCAGCATTGACTCTTGCATGTGCTTCGGACTACAGGGACCCATTCACCTTGCCAATGTTACCGAATGAAAAGAAAAGGTCAGCAGCAGCTAAAGCTGAGCTGGCTTCATTGTACAATGGGCAGAGTGATCAACTAGCCGTTGTAGCAGCATTTGAGTGCTGGAAGAAAGCTAAGGACAAGGGTCAAGAAGCACGATTTTGTTCTCAGTTCTTTGTATCCTCTAGCACTATGAGAATGTTGTCAGCCATGCGGAAACAGCTCCAAATGGAACTGAAACGCAATGGGTTCATTCCTGAGGATGTTTCTAGTTGTAGCTTGAATGCACATGATCCAGGTATAATTCATGCTGTTCTGGTTGCCGGTTTATATCCAATGATTGGGAGATTAGTGCCACGTCATAGAAGTGGAAAACGTTTTGTGGAGACTGCTAATGGTGATAGAGCTCGTCTACATCCTCATTCGATTAACTACAAATTGTCATTCTTGAAAACTGATGATCAGCCCTTATTCATTTATGATGAGATAACACGTGGGGATGGGGGTACTCTTATAAGAAACTGCACCGTGGTGGGGCCACTTCCAGTTTTGTTGCTAGGTACTGAGATTGCTGTGGCTCCTGGCAACTCTGATGACGACGACGACAACGACGACAGTGATGATGGTGAAAGTGACTATGATGAAGACAGTGATGAGGACCCAACAAAAAATAACGACAAGTCACAAGGAGGAGATGGAGAACAGACCATGTCCTCCCCCAATGCACCAGTAACAGTAGTTGTCGATCGATGGCTTTCCTTTAGTTCCACTGCACTTGATATCGCACGGATATACTGCTTGAGAGAGCAACTATCTGCGGCAATCCTATTCAAAGTGAGGGATTTTCTTCTAATTGTCTCTATTCATGAACTTGGATTGTTCCGTTGGGTCGTTTCGGTTTCATGATTCTGATCAATTGAACATTGTCTTATAGGTCATTCATCCACATGAGGTTCTTCCTCCAGTCCTTGGGGCTTATGTGTATGCAACAGCATGCATCCTATCTTATGATGGCTTATCAGGGATCTTGTCCCCCACAGGACCTGCTGACTCATTGATGTCAATGGTGAATGCAGATGAGAGTGATGAACTCATGCCAGAGAGGAGGAAGCCTGGTGAGTTCCTTAGATTCCTGATGAGGCCTGACAGACATCATAACTCAACATATGGATACTGGGAAGCTGGGATATGTATGCCCACAGAAAAGCAGAACTATAATGACTTGTCAATTAATATTCAGCGGCCATTTTCTCCAGCTTCCCCGAATGTGCAAGTGAAACCTCCATGTGAAGTTTCTACTTCAGTTGGCTATGGTCCAATAGGTCAGAAACCTGGGTTAGCTGCATCCAGGGAAAAGCAGAAATACAGTGACTTGCCAATTCAAAATATTCAGCGGCCATTTTCTCAAGCTACCACGAGTGCGCAAGGAAAACCTCCATCTGAAGTTTCTACTGGAGTGCGCCATGGTCCAAGAGGTCCGAAAGCTGGGTTTTCTGCATCCTTGAAAAAGCGGAATACTAATGTCTTGTCAATTCAAAATATCCAACGACCATTTTCTTCAGCTTCTACAAGTGGGCATGAGAAGCCTCCATCTAAAGTTTCTACTTCAGTTGGGCAAGGTTCGAGAGGTCCGAAAGCTGGGGTATCTGAATCGAAGAATCCGAAAAATAATGGCATGTCAAGTCAAAATAGCCCACGGCCTTCAGTTTCTATGAGTGGGCATCCTAAACCTCCAGCTAAGGTTTGTACTTTAGTTGGTTATGGCTCATGTATGTATGGACCTTATGGTCCAAGGGGAGATTCTCTTAAGAGGCAGCGTGGTAATGGCTCTGGTTAAGGTGGTGATCAACAGTTGGACAAAAAGTGCCTTGAGCAAAGTAATTGATGGCATGAACCTGGTCCTGGTTGCATTGCAAAATGAGTGGAACTCATGGAATTGACGACAGCCACTGAATTAAAAATGCTTCCGATGCATGAAAAGCTTGAATAGGTCATTCTTGGGGCTTTTAAACATAGCAGACGATCCTGACAGGTGTTGATGCAGTATTCTGTACCTCAGCCGGAACTAAGATGATTTGACCTGAAAGATGCAAGTCACTCCAATCCTCAGTTGAAAGGTAGTAACAAATGCAAAGCTGGGCAGGGTTGCATCTGTAATGAATTTGACTCTGAGTTGGGATATCTATTCAGATTGCTGCTGCTTGGTCGTGCCTTCTCTTCGGGCCTTCTGCTGTTCCTTGCTTCAACTGATGCTGCAATTTTCTTTTGCTCGGGTGTTATTTATAGGAAACCAAGTCTGCTCTTTTTCCGCTCTTTTTGGTCAATGATGAATGATGTCCGTTACTGTTGGTTACACTAGAATTATAGTTTCTAATCATATCAGAAATGCCGTGAAAGAATGTGATCAGTTAGGACTTGTATTACTTTTCTCTCGCGCATTTCTACCTTCTTCCTTTGATCTGGACAGATAGTTGCCAACCGAGATCTACCTTTTCCATGCGCAAGGGAAATGAGATGATTTTGAATTACTCATGGACAGAGTTCTAAAGTTTTCATGAGCCTTTCGAAAAGGCTCTGTCTCATGTCTTGAAATTGCAGTGAGAAGATTGCCTGTGTGGTTCAGGACCGGTATTTGTTTCTCGAGGTCCACTCATGGTCGCGTCCTGATTTTGTGTTGGCTCTGTTACGTTGTTACCGTGGAGAGCAGATTCGATGCTAAAAACTCTGTCGAGTATCACTGCTTTTTGACCTGGATCATGGGGTACATGCGCACGTATTTTCTTTTGAAGAAATTAGCTGATTGAAGTCGATTTGGGTTTTCAGCGAACTCTGTAAGTCGGTATGATGAACTGTCCTGCATTGTTATTGTTCAGGCCATTCTCTGTAAGTGTGCACTTGGGTGTGTGAACTAACATGAGCAATTTGATCGCTTGATGCACCACATCAACGTCTTATCCGGCGACGGTGAAAAACTTTCCGGTGGTATCGAGTTCTTAACTTTCCCACTCTTTGATGACTTTACCTCGCATTTGGTAGATATGTAGGAGATTGATCAAGACAAATGCGATGTCGCAGACGAAACTCGATGATTTTTCTCCTAAGAAGCACCTTTTTTCTATGTCGAAGCAATTGATACGCGAGGGTGGTTCTGTGTCTCATTTTGTCGACCTTTCTTTTCATGGTCTGAATTTTGCTAAGTGGATGGTGGAAGTTGTCTGCTGTGGTAAGAGCCCTAATTTTTCTTACATTTATCCAATTAATTTGGTTAGAACTCGAGCCTAGGGTTTCATTGCAGTTGGCACTTGAAGAGTAAAATCATGAATCCCACCCGAGCAAAGTGGGGGGAGCGTGTTCTTAAGATTGTTTTGGGGAGGTAGATTAGTCGAAGTGCGAAAGCTAATTTCAAATCACCCAACCCGTTGTGCCGAAAAAAAAAAAACTTGGGATAAAACTCGAAAAATGGGACATCGTCAGAGTAAAAGAATTTTATTTTTATTTTGTTCTTCAGAGTAAAAGAAATTTCAAGAAGGCTTTGAAAAAGATGGAGCTAAATACTTCAAAAAGTCAGAAATTCGACGTGATCCCGATCCAAAAATTAGATCGTGACGTGTGAACATAATCATGATATTTGTGGGTCTCCTATATAAAGTAATAGCTACATTATATAAATTTCTTAGTGGATGGTCTCAATTTTTAGAGAGTATTTTTTTTTCCTTTTTGGGGTCAAAAGGTTACTTATGAGCGCGTGGAATAAACATTTAAGTTCCATATACAATTTATTGGTACCAAAGCCGACTGGATGAAATTTATCCGGATAATATGACATTCTAGCATAGGTTGCCTTAGCTTGTACATGCACTAACATAGGAAGTTTAGGACAATAATGAAGAGCTTTGAAAGTTAAATTAGAACTTTGGCTTAAATAGTTTCACAATAAAATCGAAAAAAAGAACACTTGTAGAGACGATTTTGCCGCTCATTGCGATTTATGTTTCACTGCTTCCTGAGAACATCCGTGTCTTTTGATTTTATTTGTAGTGGCGTGCTTGAAATAATATCGGTGTGCGCTAGGGTTTTGGGCAAAAAATTGTCCAAAACAATCATAAGCTCATTGCACTTTGTTCAATTTAGTTATAAAAATTTTAATTTGCCAATTGAGTCCTAAACTTTTTCAAGTTTTGCTAATTGAATCTATCTAGCTAATTTTGACCGGAAATCGGCGATGTGGACTCCACCCATTCTATGTGACACCCCGATGTTAACGATAATATTTTTAATGATACATTTTAATGCTTATCTATATGTTTATTTTTTATATTCTTTTCTTTTTGTACAACCGTGGCCGGCGTGGTTGCCGGAGACTCTCGCTTCCACGTAAGCGACGACCGTGCGAAGTGGGATGGTCACGTCCACGTCGGCGATTTCCGGCTAAAATTGGTAGGATAAACTCAATTGACAAAAATTGAAAATGTTTATGACTCAATTGAAAAAAATTAAAAAGCTTAGAATTGAATTGAGAAAAGTGCAATAGATTTATGACCTTTTAGACAATTTTCCTATTTTGAGCCGTTCACTAATTAGTAAAGCCTCTTAAATATACACTTGAAAAACTATATAGGCATGGTCAACAGGTCTGCCAGCTTTCCAGGAACCCATATTTGCTTGATTAATAAGAAAAGCAACTTGGAAACTCGGAAGTCCATGATTATACATATTAACTAACGAGTTAAGCCACGTAAAGCACGTGAATTGACCCTTTCTTTGTCTTCTTTTGTTTTCTTTGTAAACTTGCAATGGTGATGAGGTCCTTCTTTTGTCTCATCAGGGAATAGTCTCATCTTTAATAGTCTGTTATTGATACCAACTCCTGAAAAACTTGCCAAATCCAACCTTGCACGTTCAAACTTTTAATCATAGTCAAACTCTTCTTGAAAAGCAAAAGCAAGCAAGGAAGTGCAATATATTATTTTTTAAATTTATTAAACTTTTATCAATTCAATCCTAAACTTTTTTAATTATACCAATTAAGTTCTAATCATTTTTTCGTATTTTCCAATTGAGCCCATCCAATCAATTTTACCCAAAAATCTATGACTTGGATGTCCGCCTACCTACGAGAATACGGTCGGCGCCGACGTGAATAATTTTTTAAATAAAATTTTATCATTTTTTTAATTATATTATATTTTATTATTTATTTAGTTTTACAACTGTGTTCGGTGAGGATTTGCAAGTTACTGAAATAAAAAAGAAAAGAAAATAAATAGTAAAGTAAAATAAGTTCGAAAAAATAGTAAAATATTATTAAAAACGGTCTACGTCGGTGCCGATGGCGTCTACGTCGGCGATTTTGGGGCAAAATTGATCGGATAGACTCAACTGACAAAACATGATGAAAGGTTTATGTCTGAATTTACAAAAATACAATAAATTAAGGACCTTTTGGACAATTTTCCCAACATTTATCTTTGCCGGCAAAAGTTTAACCAATCGAATTCCATCAATTCTCGACCCGCCTTGCTACCAAAAACGGGAATAAAAAAATAAAAGATGGTCATATTGCTAAACCATATCGCATCGCTCGTTCGCGTGATTTCTACGCTATTTATTTTGTTAAACCCTAAAACCTAAATGACCTTCTTAGCTAAGAAACGACATCAGCAAAACTCATTCATCACGCAATTCAGAACGAGCCCCCATGACTCGACTCTTTGCCTCGTTCTTTGTATCAACAATCAAATCATCGTGGGACTCCGATCTTGATTATTTCCGCCTTGATATAATTAAACCAATTATATGTTGATCATCGTGACTAATTGTCAACTTCGGCTCCTGAGAAAATTTGTTGGACTAAGAGGAAACTTTTGACAGCTCGAATGGGGTCTTTTATTCTAATAGCATTTCCATCAAGTTTGGCTCGTCATTAGGGTTTTTAATCTTTCGCTTCAAAGTTCAAACTTGTACTACGACGACTCTGCACTGATGTTCACCAGTCTTCTCCAAATTTTTCCTGGCCTGGACTGCTCGAAATGTCTACTTAATAGCACGTGTAATCACTAAAGTCCAACCAATCTTTATTGACTGGATTGAAAACCATGCATATGAACATATAAACATGGGCCAGAAGGCACGACATCTGACCATGTTAGTGAGACAAAAAAAAAAAAAATCGGATGGACTATATGAATTTGATGCCACATTAAGTTAGTTGTGGTAGGTAAAGACTTTCAACATGAATGATGGTGTGTAACCGACCGAAATTATATGATAATTAGTGATTTCCGAAAAAAATAATAATATTGAAACTAGGGTTTACAAGACATGCTTAGCCCTTTGGTTTTCATGTTAATGATTGCAATTAATTAAGAAGGAACTTCTGGTCCTTGATGGTAGACGAAATAAAAAAATGTTTGAGGGAACTCTAAGAAAGATATGATATCAACTCATAGAGATCTATGCAATTTGAAGTTGTTATTTTTTTGGTGGGTAAAGTATGCAATTTGAAGTTGCATTCAACCATTTGCAGAAAAAAAAAAAAGGTTTTACGGGCTCTTTCGATCAAGGAGATTGCCCGAACGATCATCTCGTATCATTATAAGGGTGCGTTTGTTTCATGAAAAATAAAAAATTTGGAAAGTATTTTCCAAAAAATAAATGTTTGTATCTCTTAGAAAAATTAGTCAACGGAAAATATTTTCATTTTCGATAATAATTTATGCCTAAATATTTTCATGTTGCATTCATCTATTTTCATGAGTGATACGAGCATTTATTTTTTGAAAAATATTTTCCAAATCTTTGATTTTCCATTAAACAAAGACACCCTAAGTAAACAAATGGATCGTCCGTGGCCGACCTTATTAAGAAATGGAGTTTGAACGTTTGATAGAGCTCCGGATCTACAAGCACATTGCGCATTGGATTTGTACCTTGATACCTATATAAACTTGTAATTGTGTCTTGAGATCTTCGTGCGCGCACAATTAATAAGTGAAAGAGATTTGATGCTTTCACATAAATTGAAATTGGCCCCATTGACACAGTATTTCTAGGCTGCTTTCCTCTATCATTTTTACGTTTATTTGGTTACTTTCCAATTTTAATTTCGGTTTGCAACTAATTTGTATATTAAGATTTGGGAAAACATACAAACCATCCAATAGCATGTATTTTTTCTTCTTTTGAAATATCATATTTATTGTGATGTGGATGTCAGACAGGCATATACTTGTTGATTTCAATAGGACTTCTTACGAGCGTTATTTCCATCTACGTGGTGGTCGGTGCATGGTAAGATCGATCATACCATAACAAGATATTGTATAAATACCATTGAAAAACCCAAATTGGTACCCCCTATAGAGCATTTATCGGAAACTAATTTTCGATTCACACAAGGGATCCTAAACTGATATCCACGGCATGTTTATCCCAAATTATTTTTCCTCTTACAAAAATTAAAAAACAATACCCGATGCTTCCGACCCAAATATAACCTCCATTAAGATAAGTACGCATCAATGTATGTCACATCGGATCTATCTTGCATTTGTTCTCCATGATGCCAACACGCACGCACCTCAACAAGAAGTTTGACGAAAATATTGACGGAGGGTAGATGGAGGGTTAGATGTGAGTTTTTTTTTTTTTTTTTTGGGGGGTGGTCGGATGGGTAGATTTGAGTTAACAGTTCAATTTTTATTTTTTTTTCATACTAGAAGAAAGTTAGTTTGGAGTAAATGCGCCATTGGTTATTAATTTTGGATATTTTTTTGGCCCTGGGGGTAATCCGAGTGGCTTTTTAGCGGCAATCATAGTATTAGATAGTGGCAGCCAGAGCCAATCGAACAAAAGATGATGGGTAAACTCTCCCTCCTTCCCTGTCGACGTCAGCATGAATATCTCAAACTACGATATAATATAACCACCCCCGTACCGCGTCAGTTGCGTTCCAAATTTGGTCATCATGTCCAAAACGTTTGTCAACGATGTCCGGCCGGTCCTGAAAATGCGACAGTCGAAGCGGCACATGCTCGCGTCCTAAGCGTCGAGATTTTCCAGTCCGAAAGTGTCGGAATTTGCCAGTTGGGATGTCCACAAAAAGTGTTTGGATTTCATTTATAAAATAATTTTAACTTCATAACTATATTTAGGGCAAAAACCTAAAAATTGTATTTTTATTATTTTCATTTTTTTAAAAAGTTCTTTTTTCCCACTTCTTTCTCAGCTGCCGCCAAGCCTCGATGACTGGCGTTGTTGGCCATGATTTCTGGGTCTGATTCACCAAGGCGTTCTAGGTCCTTTATTTTGCTACGGGTGTGGGAGTTCACATCTACGGTCAATCAATAGGTCCGTTTTGACCTTCTTTTCCATCCTAAGGGTTGGACCAAATATCTAAAAACCTTTTCTTTTGATAAACCAGAACAGATACGAAGCATTGAGTCTAAAAACCTCATCAACTCCTTCTTCTAGTGATGCTGCTTAAACTCGCTCTCTAGGATCTATGTTTATCCAATAGTTGAGAAATTTTCTATCAACCCAGGAATAGTTTGGTGCGTTCACGTTTAGGCAATAATACAAAACATGCACAATCGAAGATCCGTAATTCTGAATAATCGGGAGTAGTGCCAAAGAATTTTTTATTATCGTGATAAGACAGAAATAATAGCCGAATGATATGAGATAAACCCAAAAACAACGCGGATAATCATCAATGAAGGAAACATAGTAATAAGAACCACATTTTTTATGTATTGAGAATGGCCCGCAGACATTTGAATGAATTAAATCAAAAGTGAAAAGATTCGTTACTGCAGCCCGTGGTAGGGGAGCTCACGTGCTCTTTTTTTCCCCTTCACCCCACTTTCTTTATAAAAAAAAAAGGGTATGGGGAAGGAGGGGAGAAGCCTGCTATTGGGAACGTGGGGCACGCCCCACGGGCGGCAGAACTTCCCCTTACTTAAAAAAAAATTAAAAAAAGGGAAGGAGTTATTTATTACGGTTCTGCCACTTGCCGAATAGTTTTACTGTTTTGCCCCCTAATTGAGCTAGAAATTTACGGTTTTAACCCCATTCAGATTATCTACGATTTTACCCATTCAGTTAATTTACAATTTAGTCCCTATCCACGTAAATTTACATATTTGCCCTTATATGCAATATTAAGTATATTTTGCATGAAATTAAATGTCTAGTGATCTATATATTTTTATTAATCAGAGTTTAGTCACAACAACTCTAATTGATTAAAATTATATATTAAGAGCCTCTAAATCACATATAGTAAAGATATTTACTTGTAATTAATTATATTAATTAAATAAATTTTATCCCACAGGAATTTTCATTTTTATTAATATGATCAATTAAATTGAAATATCATATTATTTTTCTTAATTTCCCCACGGGGATTAGGAAAAATGAATATAATATGATAGTTTCAACATATAGTTATTATGAATTTATTTAAATTAGAAACTTAGCCCACGTACAGCTTTTTGATGTTATTTGATTCATATTATATGACATGTTTTGCATTGGTAAAATATGAATTAAGTGAATTTGCCTCAAATATTGTGACATAAGCATATTTATTTTGTTTATTATGCGGTTTTACCACATGTGAATTTCTCCGAAATTAAAAATGATGTTTCCCGTGCCGAATGGTGAAAACTACAAAATTTGGAAGGAGTTAATCCTTCTTCAATTGGGGTGCATGGACATTGACTATGCTATAAAGAAAGACGAACTACCTGCTCCTACCGATACGGACACTCCAGTGAGATAGCTTTTTATGAACAATGGGAGCGGTCCAACCACTTTAGTACGATGTTCATAAGGACAAAAATTTCTCCAAGTATCCGTAGTTCGGTCTCTCAGTATAACAATACTAAGGCTTTATTGGAGGCAATTGGTGCACGTTTGAGACTTCAAAGAAGGCATATGCCATGACCCTAATTATGAAGTTTTCATTGTTGACGCTCACGAGTGTTAAAGATGTGCGTGAGCACATCATGAATATGAGGGACATAGTAGCTTAGTTAAAGAATCTTGAGGTCGATATATCCTGAATCCTTCCTTGTGTACTACATCCTGAATACTCTTCCCCAACATTTTGCACCTTTCAAAATCTCTTATAACACACATAAGGACAAGTGGTCAATTAATGAACTCATGACCATGTGTGTTCAAGAGGAAGATAGGTTGCTTATGAAATTGGAAGATAGTGTTTGTTTGACAACACAAAAAAAAAAAAAATTAAGAAGCAAGGCAAGCGAAGGGAAAGGGTAAAATACATCCCAAAGCCGACATTAAGAAAGAATCCAAATGCTTCTTCCGTAAAAGGATGGGGTATATAAAGAAGGATTGTCAGCAATTTAAGGCCTGGCTCGAGAAGAAAGGTAAACCAACCTCGTATGTTTGTTATGAATCTAATATGATTGATATGAGTCACAACACTTGGTGAAATTGATTCTAGATCTACAATCCAAATTTCAAATTCTCTGCGGGGTTTTCAAAATTACAAGAAACTAGTGGGAAGTGAACAATGCATCTATTCTGAAAACAACATGCGTTCGCATGTGGAAGCTATTGGGACATGCAGATTAGTTCTCAATAGTAGCTTTGTTTTAAATTTGGAAAGGACCTTTTATGTACCAAGTTTCTTTAGAAATTTGATTTCTATTTCAAGGCTATTACCGTTTGGTTACTCTTTTAACTTTTCAAACTTGATCTTGAGTTTGTCATATAAATCTGAAATTGTTGGGAATAGTATTCTCGTTCGATGGTTTTTTTTTAATTAATTTACAAGACAATACCTTTTATAACGTGATGCATGTTCACAATAATGTTGGCATGAAACGATGTGTTGTAAATTAAGATTCCTCTATGTTTGGCACCGAAGATTGGGACATATCTCTATAAATAGAATTAAGCGATTAGTAAATGATGGAGTACTCGGTACTTTAAATTTTATCGATCATGATACTTGTGTGGACTCGCATAAAGGGAAAACAGACCAACAAGTCAAAAAAAGGTGCCAAGAAGAGCTCGAAAATATTAGAAATCATACACGCGGACTTTTGTTGTCCGAATATGGACTTACATGGTTAAAAGTATTTCATCACCTTCACGAGATGATTTCTCACGTTTCATATATCTCTACTTGCTTCATAATAAGCAAGAAGCCTTATACGCCTTTAAGGTGTTTAAAGTCGAAGTAGAGAAACAATACGGTAAGCAAATTAAAATCGTGAGATCGGACAGAGGTGAAGAATACTATGGTAGATACACCGAAGATAGGCAAGCACCCGATCCATTTGCGAATTTTCTTCAAGAGCATGGGATAGTTGCCCAATACACTGTGCTTGGGTCTCCAGGACCAAAACGGTGTAGCGAAAGAAGAATCGAACTTTATTGGACTTGGTGCGGAGTATGCTTAACAACTCCAAACTTCCTAAGTCATTATGGATTGAAGCTCTCAAAGCGGCAGTGTACATATTGAGCCGAGTTTTGACTAAGGCTGTTCCAAAGCCGCCTTTTGAGTTATTCAAAGGTTGGAAATCAAGTTTGCGACATTTACGCGTTTGGGGATGTCCATCTGAAGCAAAAGTTTACAATCCACAGGAAAAGAAGTTAGACCCAATGATTATAATTGGGTATTTTGTTGGATAAGACGAAAATTTTAAGGGATACAGATTTTATTGTTCATCTCATACCACTAGATTCGTGGAATCGAGAAACGCAAAATTTCTTGAAAACGACTTGATTAGTATGAGCGATCGATTGGAGGACCTTGTTCCTGAGAAAGATCATTCGGATGCTCAACATTTCACATCAAGTACTAGATTGCTTATTATTCATAACGCTCCTCCCGGTCAATCATTGTTGAATAACCAATCATTGAGACTCTACAACTTGCTGATATTGATCTAGTAGATCCAGTTGTTCAAGAATTACCGTAAACCGCTGAATAACCGGTTGAACAACATGTTTTCGAGGAGAATGTTGATGCAACATTAAGAAGATCTACTAGAATGAAGAAATCAACAATTCCTAGTGATTACGTTGTGTATTTGCAAGAATCTAATTATAGTGTAGGAGCTAAGAATGATCCTGAAACGTTTTCACAAGCCATGAGTTGTGATAAATCCGATTTGTGGTACAATGCCATGAAGGAAGAGATGAATTCTATGACATCTAATGCAGTCGAGATTTGGTTGAGTTGTCCTATGGTAAGAAGGCCATTGGTTGTAAATGGGTCTTTAAAATTAAGAAGGACTCTTTGGACAATATTGAGAGATATAAAGCCGGACTCATTGCCAAGGGATTTACTCAAAAAGAGAGAATCGATTACACGAAGAATTTTTCTCCGATATCTAAGAAAGATTCTCTTCATATCATTTTGGCCTTGGTTGCCCATTTTGACATGGAATTACATCAAATGGATATGAAAATGGTGTTCCTCAATGGAGAGTTAGAGGAAGAGGTTTACATGAAACAATCGGAAAGATTCTCCTCTAATAATGGTGAGCATTTGATGTGCAAACTTAAGCAATCTATATATGGCTTGAAACAAGCACATCGATATTAAGTATTTAGCCACAAGGAAACATGTTAAGGAAAAGAAAGTGGTCATAGAACACATTAGCACTGAATTGATGTTAGCCGATCCTTTAACTAAAGGCATGCCACCAAAGAGGTACAAGGATCATGTAGTTATATGGGAATAGGGCCATTCATGTAATTTTTATTCGTATGGACGAATTTGTGAAACTCTTATTTATTTATGATATTTTTTTCTCAATTTTGGTGTACACATTCATTTATTCCGAGAAAAATAGCCATCTTTGATCTGGAATAAACTTAAGGTTTATTCATTAAGTAGACCTAGAATAAACATAAGATCTATTCATTAAGTTATGTTATCACAAATGGGCTGATTTAGATGAGATAAGGTGCATAGTGATACATGAAAGATACTACTCATTCTAAGAAGACATATCGCCATGATTCATGTGCTTTATCTTCAGCATGGAGTTTTTGTGAATTTAGTTCAATATTTCGTTCGATGAAATGTTGGGATCAAGTGGGAGAATGTTATAATATTTTATAGATAATGTGATCCTACATTTGATTATTTCATTAACGTTTATTGATCGCATTAACTTGAGTGATAACTGTTCTCGCGCAAGAGTTACGACGCCCAAATGTTACGATAGCATCTTGATGGACGACGTTATCCGAAGGGATGCAAATGGGAGAGTATAAAATAGTAATCTAAGCTAAACCCTCTAATCGTCGGTTTTCATTCTAACGTACATACGTAACGTACGTTTCTACAAGAAACACACAATCGCATAAAGAGGGCAATTGGCTAAAAGCGCCCATCGTCGATCGTTCAACACTCTGCAAATTCTGATTTGTCAACCGTCTTCATCAATGGTTGGAGGTAAGTAAAGATTCCTTACGTTTCCGCATTCGGTTCGATTATACGTAATTTTGTTTGGCAACGTATAATAGGGACATTCAGTCTTTATAATTTATTACATATAAATCAAAATCTTTTCAATGAAGTATGATAATTTTGTTTCCTTCAAAATCAAATATAATTTCCTAACATGGACCTCATGCCTACTTAACATACATAATTTACGACAAATGTAACTTCGTGTTTTTTTCTTTTCCAGACAACAAGAGGGGAAAAAAGAACTTTGGGATAAATTGGGAAACTGTGAAAAAGGAGTGAAACTCCCTGCAGATTACCAAAACAAATTGAGTCTGTAATCTAAACAGATTACGAAAAAACAAATTGAGTTCACACGTCCTTGTCATAAGCAAATCTTAGTAAACTAATGACATTCATGGGATCCACAATCGGACCACCACCAGATTATTGCGACCAAGCAAAAAAATAAAATGTTGGGTCCTAGTGTATTCAATTTGACTGTGACTTGACATTGTCTAGTCTTTGCAAATGAGTGGTCTTAGTGGCGTTCTTTAAGCTCACCAACCCATCATGATTAGGAGGAAATTTCAATCTGGCCCCTCTTTCCAAGATAAATTGTTTGCAGAAAGACCCATTCACAGGAAAAGCAAACAGGACAAAAAGATACTCTTCTTTTGGGTCGGGACAAAGAGAAATGCCGACGGTCCCAAGTGCGCACATCACAAAACGTTCGAGCTCCTACAAATGTGAACTTAATTAGGTTCTATACCCGGCCGGAATAATGTCACCTCATCTCGACAAAGGATGCGTGCCCTTCACTCGCCCGTCGCCGTCGCCGCCCCCATCACCACCAAGCCCGTCGTCCCCGTTCCGTCCGATCACGGGGTGGTGGAATGCATCAAAATGAGTATCCAAATTCTTTGCATCAAACGCAAAATTTCCACCCTAAGGTGGATCAGCGACGGAAACCAAACAGTGCTCGCTCCAGCGGTGGTGCACAAGAAGCAATGACGAAACACCAGTCAAGGTTTTCCTCCACCAACGGCATAAATTAATAGTTTCGCCACTTTATTTGATCGACCTTGTCCCAAGGGTGTCGCCAATAACATCATCCACGTCGAAAGCTAAGCCAAAAAGAAAAAGACAGAAGAGAAAGATCCCTCGAGCTTATGGATCATAAAATTGACAAGTTACATGAGTCGAGGGCCGTCCAATGTTGACCGAGGGGCGTGGTGGTCGGGCCCCACCCGCGGTCGTAGATAACGAGGAACGGGGAATCATCGTCCGAAGTAAGCGAGGTCAAATCTGAGGTGCTCTGCATCGCTCACTCGACGATCTCTATCTCTCGAGTCAATGCGAACGTAACATCGACGACCTTGGTGCGCTCTGCTGGCGTTGTCCCACGGCCGAAGATTGAATCGGAAAGCTTTTTTTTCTTTTTTAAATTAAATCAGGCGTGCAAACACAAACAGAACATAAAATGAGAACTAGAAAGTAAAATTTAGATATAAAGTTTTATCTTAATTTATCCGTAAATTTGATCTACATATAACAAAAAATTTCACTGTATTTAGCACATGATGCTTTTCTGTTACAACTTTTAATTGCATGAAAACGAGATTGTATGTACGGTTGCTATTCATGGGCATAACCTTAAATTATCAATAAAATATAAATTCAAATTATAAAATTTTTCTGACGTCCCAGGGAGCGCTGTCCCTTGCAATCCCAGCCGAGGCGGCTCTCGGGACTGCCACCCGCTCATCGGAGAGCAGGACCCTATGACTTTCTATCGATAGAGAGAATCAATCATGTCTCAATAATTTTATGCGTCTACTCGGTTGCTATCAAGAAAGGGCACAAACAGGGAACAGGGCGAGCGCAGTCAAAGCACAAAGCTCCATTAAAAAATTCCTGGGCACGGCCAGCAACTTTGAACTTCTCTCTTAATTGCGACGAAATGTGGGGGCGTATTTCGCAGCGAGTGATGATCCCAAGAGTGAAAAAGAAGAGGTTGATCCGAGCAGAAGTTTTGGTTTTATACCTTAATACGTCGCCCGATTTCTTTATTTTTATCATGCTCGTTCCGTGGATTTATTCCCCACTCCATCCTTTTTTAAAATTTTCAGTCGTGCGCGTTAATGCGGGCAGGACCTGTTTAAACCGTGAAGGCAACTACCACAATCAATTTGCAATATTAATGAAAATGTTACTCAAGTCAGAAACTTTGGTCCGAAAGTAAATGCAGAACTTCTGTTGACTTCACCCTTTTGTTTGATGGTTGAGTAAACTTCTTCTTTGAAAAGAAAAACGTCAGTTGTGTGGTGGGATTTCCGACAAGGAAGTAAAATGATTGGCTTGGCTCCACGTTATCTGCACCAAATATTGGTTTTCTTCATCAAGCTAGACTGATTTGAAGATCATGTATGAACCCGAAAATGCGATAAATATAAAGTAATCCTCCGTTATTGAAAGAAGTTCACAAAGTATCATGATAATACCTCGGTTTTTAATGCGTGCATTGACTAACCTTGAGTATGATTCTTTATTTTCAAAGCATTAAGGTTGCTTGGTTTTAGGTTTCATCTTCATGCAAATAGATTTATGTTAAGATAAACTGCTGACAAAACTGAGCTAATAATATGTGTTTGAGGTTCTTAAACACCCCTCTAAGAAACCCTAACTCAAAGAAATTATCTTTAAAAACAGTTGTGCTAGTAATATCTTACATGATGTCCACATGTCACTCGAGAAAAACGAAATGTAATATATCTGTTTGTTGAAATTATTCAGTTTGATTGACGACCCGGCATTTCAAGATTGCACACGATGCTCCTCGACGGAGTCAACAACCTCGATTTTCTGTACCATTCTGGCTATTGATTCCCATCAAGGCCTACTTATTTGCCCAACGGAGTGGTTGATATTTATTGGCCATCTTCTTAGGCAAAGCCATAAATATCGTTTAGGTTTTCAATCAATCTTTCCTTGTGAGGACAGAGATGCAAAAGTCCATTTTTAACGGTGCCCATTTATGCGGGTGCGTGCCGACTATAGATGATCATATCAAGGGCTTAAATGCAAAGAAAAAGACGAAAATGAGACATATAGAGAAAATTACAAAAAAACGTCCTAAATATATTGTACTTTTGCCAATTCAATTCTAAATTTTTTTAACTTTACCAATTAAATCATAAATCTCTTTGCATTCGTGTCGATTCCATCTATGTGATCAATTTTGGCGAGCCGACAATGACATAGATAATTTTTAGTAGTGTGTTTTTTCTTTCTTTTTTAAAAAGGAAAAAAAGGAAAAAGAACGAAAAGAATAAAATAATAAAAGAAAGAAAATTAAGAGATAATTCAAATTCTTCAAATATTATTAAAAATTATCTACGTCATCATTGACCGACTAAATTAGCATAAATGTAAAAGATTTATGACTAAATTAACATAAAAAATATTTAGAACTGAATTGACATAAATATAAAAAGTTTATGGTAGAATTGACAAAATTAAAAGATCAGTAGGACCGAATTGATAGACATATACACACACCTGATAACAATATTTGTCCCGTATACAAGTTTTGTGTAACTTTTCTCGGCGGCCTTTGGGTTTTGTCTTGAATAATACACAAAAGTAGAGTCCCACTATCTAGGACCTTGCTTCCATGCAGGTGCCGCTTCCTGGCTCTCGTTGCGCCTAAAGGCCACCGAGAAAAGTTAGAAGACAAAATCCAAAGGCCGCTGAGAAAAGTTAGAAGACAAAAATAGCATGAGACCTGATTTAAATACATTTTACATTCTAGTTTAAATTTTTAAGTTGGTTTTCCTAATGTTATATCGGAGATAGGTCATGTACTAATTCATTCCGCATATGAGGGCCTCCCCGCTCGTCAAATTGGACGCGCATTCATTTCACGTAATATCTCACGTCGCTTGTTAACGGCTCTCTTCACCTATTGGCTTGAATTTTTGAGTCTCAATCTTATGATTAGGATGGAACGAGTCAACCTAGAAAATGAAAAGCGTAGCTCCAATCCTATCAAGCCATGAATCTCTCTGCATTATATTCCCTTTTTGTCTTTTGCTTTCTTTCTTTCTTTTGTTTCAGATTATTAGTTGCCACCAACGACCCTTTTTATCTTTGAAATTCGCAGCTTATATGTAAACAGCTACTATATACTTTCCTTTTTATTTTAATTGAAAGTTTCCAAAGTGCGACGAGGTTCATTTCTCCTTTTTATTCCTCGTTCTGCCGGCGGTAATAACCTTTCGTTCTAAGCCAAGCCCCTGGGGCACGTGCTCCTCGACCCGGTGCTTCGTCGCTTATATAAAGACCCTCCCCCGCTTCGCCATCTTCATCAAAACTCCGCTCGCTCTTCACTTTCCTCCTCCATTTTCTTGCTGGTTGGTGATCTCCTGAGATCAAGTTCCGGCTCCATCTCTCGGAACCCTAACCCTTGTTCACTCGAATTACGTTCACAAGAGGAAAAAAGCAAGATGTGGAAGCTGAAGATCGGAGAGGGAGCGAACGACCCCAACCTGTTCAGCCTGAACAACTTCGCGGGGCGTCAGATATGGGAGTTCGACCCTGAGGCAGGCACCCCCGAGGAACGGGCCGAGGTCGAGGCCGCCCGCCAGAACTTCTACAACAACCGCTTCAAGGTCCGCCCCAGCTCCGACCTCCTCTGGCGCTTCCAGGTATACACACTTTCTCTCCTTCTCCTCTCTCTGTCTCTTCGAGCCGTGCTTGTGTGCACTCGGCTCGCATGCCTTCTTCATCTCGTCGACGGCGGCAATTTAAAGCTCGAGATGCATACCGGCGAAGAACAATCTTTCGTTCTTGCCTCTATCGGCGTTTTCCTCGCTTCCGGCGAACAGTCATAGGCAGTGGTAATCTCCGATCAAAGATCTCGTTAATCTTTTGGACGTTTGCCTCCCCCCTAGAGTTCCTTTCGTTCGTTTTCCGTTTCACGGATGGCCAGTCTTGAGAAACTTAATAAGATCAAGACCTTCGACAGCTACCCTTGTGCGTGTATTGTTAACATATAACAACATGTCTCGTTGCTTACTTGTTCACGAGCCACGTACCACTTTCCCCATTTCTTCATCTATCTTTGGCCATAATATGTGTTGGGTGGGGGGACGATACTGTTGATCTCATTAATTTCGCGGGCTCCACGCATGAGCTATATAAGCTGTGAGGGCTAAACTTCACGGAGAAAATATCTCAATACCTTAGAGAATAGTAATGTCCTTCGCATTAATTCACTCATCAAGTAGGGTGCCCGAAATTTCTATGGCGAAGATCAAATGGGAGCCAAACTTATTGTGTCTAAAATAATGAGATGCCGCCTTTATTTGCTTGGTGCCCGATTTGTTTGGATACTTAATTTGTCCTCAAGGTTTGAACATTAGTGAAATGAAGATCAACTCATCGCCATGTAAATCAAACGCTAGTCCGCAAGGGAGAACTAGGGTTAAAGAAAAGGATCTGGTCATTCTAATCGAGTCACCAGCGATGGCTGGATGGAACCAAACCGGCATTTTTTCACTCCCGTGAGAATTAGAAACCATTCCTGGATTTTGCTCTTGCTTCTAAACAATCATGGTCCAAAAGATGGGACAAAAGAAGAAGATCGCATATGGAGATTAGAGAACAAAGATCGTGGGTTTTTTTAAAAAAAAAATTTAACGACAGATTTGTCAATGTTATCTTTGCTCCGAAATACAACGCGGCCCCGCACCTGATTGGCTAAGCCCAAACGGGTACGCGGCCGGGAAAAAAAAAAGAAAAAGAAAAACGAAAAGAACAATTCAGACACCATCTCGATTGTTTATTACACGTTAAGACCAAGTTGGTCGCTGCTCAGATTCTTGTGATCAAAATGTTCAGTGCTATTGCAGCGGCAGCCGCCATGTCGGCTAGTCATTCTCTCAGGATTAGCTTAAACTATTCTCGGCGTGGACCGTCGCCGTATGACGATCTGTATTAGATATAATACAAACAGCGTCAGCACTTTAGATTTCCATCTGCACCTTGGTTTTGAAGTGGGACCGGGGTTGAATATTAAGACATCAGACGGTCAAGATTTATTTATATTTTTGCACTACACTTCCTGGGCCCACCAGGACCTGTTAAAACTAGATCGAGCCCACTGTGTCTACTGGGCGTCCGTTGACTTTTGTATTTTTTTCAACGTCCCAAATTTTTTTTGTCGGACAATGGCCAATTAATTTGGCGGTTTTTTTTCTTTCCGTTTGCAGTTCCTGAGGGAGAAGAACTTCAAGCAGACGATCCCTCCGGTGAAGATCGAGGAAGGAGAGGAGATCACCTATGAGAAGGCGACCGCCGCCGTCCGGCGTTCCGTCAGCTTCTGGTCGGTTCTGCAGTCCAGCCATGGCCACTGGCCTGCCGAGAACGCTGGCCCCATCGCCTTCTACTTCCCTCCCTGGTGATTATCCGTCGACCGATTGGTTTCTTCGGCCGAACGACTCGCGTCGTAAAGTCGTACCTTTTTTATTTTTTCTGTTTTAATTGTTCATTGTGATGATCGGGACTGCGATTCGCGATTTTGCAGGTCATGAGTCTGTATGTGACCGGATATCTCAACACCGTTTTCCATGCCGAGCATCGCAGGGAGATCCTCCGCTACATTTACTACCATCAGGTAACGTCGAACATCTAAGACCGCACCGCCTCTGTTTACGAGGTTATTAAAGCTGTTAGATATGGATTAAGACTGTTACATTAAGCTCAAGTTGCTGAAAATGATTGTGTGTGTGTGTGTTGCAGAACGAAGATGGTGGCTGGGGATTGCACATTGAAGGCCACAGTACGATGATCGGGACAGTCCTCAACTATGTCTGCATGCGTCTCCTCGGTGAAGGTCCCGACGGAGGCCTCGACAATGCTTGTGAGAGAGGGAGGAAGTGGATCCTCGACCACGGCAGTGCCACCAAAACCGCCTCCTGGGGAAAAACTTGGCTCGCGGTACTTTCAAATGCTTCATCATGATTAAATCTATAACGGCTTCGTTCCGTTTGAGCAAAATTGCATAATTGCACTGGTTTTTAACGGTTGGACTTGGACATCTTCCCTGTAGATCGTTGGCCTTTATGAATGGGTTGGATGCCACCCAATGCCCCCAGAGTTTTGGGACTTCCCTTCATTCATGAGTCCAGGTATGCAACTTGCTCGGCTTAATGCCCGAACGAACTTTCTTATACTCTGCCTCTGACAAGAGGATTCTGTTTTCTTCTAGTCGATGCTGAATTGGCTTTGACCGAGGCTTGCTTGTTCTGATTCTTGTTTGCGCCGTAACCTTTATTGCAGCACAAATGTTCTGCTACTGCCGTCTGACTTACATGCCCATGTCGTACCTCTATGGGAGGAAGTTTGTCGGTCCCATCACCCCTCTCATCAAGCAAATCAGAGAAGAAATCTACGATGAACCTTATGATCAGATCTCGTGGTGGAGAATCCGCCACTTATGCGCAGCAGTAAGTTCGATAAATCACTTGTTTTGTCAAGTAATCAAATTGTGATGTAATCGCATGGGTGTTCTGAATGGATTCCGCCGGTTGTTTCAGGAAGATGCACACTATCCTCACACGAAATTGCAGACCGTCATGTGGGATGCTCTCTACTTTGGCACCGAGCCTCTTCTCAAGTGGTGGCCATTCAAGAAGATTAGGGATGTTGCCATTCGGAAAACGATGGAGCACATTCATTATGAGGATGAAAACAGCAGATACATTACCATCGGTTGTGTGGAAAAGGTAATACCAGTACCAAGAATAAGATAGTTGAGCGGTTTCTGATAAGTTAATGCGCAACGACCCGTATGGTGTTTCTAATACTCTCCTATCTAATTAAATTGAACAGCCACTGATGATGCTTGCTTGTTGGGTCGATGATCCAAATGGGGAAGCTTTTAAGAAGCATCTAGCCAGAGTCCCAGATTATGTCTGGGTTGGGGAAGATGGAATTAAGATGCAGGTTTGTCTTTATAGCTACCGAAAACAGAGTCGTAAAAAGCAAATCTTTAGCCTTTTGGTTTCTTAACATAAAAAAACGACTCAATTTGTCGAGAGTTTAACACTTTCCGATTGTTGCAGAGCTTTGGAAGTCAAGTGTGGGATTGTGGTCTCAGCCTTCAAGCGTTGCTTGCTAGCGATCTCATTGATGAAGTTGGCCCCGTCCTTAAGAAAGGACATGAATTTCTGAAGGACTCTCAGGTGGGTTTTAGTCCTTGAGCTATTTCTTCAAAATAGTTGAGGAGTTCACTCACCTTCTCTCGTTAATCATAAATTTGACTGAAACTGTTTTGTCTGTAATTCGAAAAGATCGACCGAAACCCCTCTGGCGACTTGAAGAAAATGTACCGTCACATTTCCAAAGGAGCATGGGCTTTCTCAGACAAAGATCATGGATGGCAAGTTTCGGATTGCACAGCAGAAAGCATGAAGGTGAACAATTTTTTTCTCCAGTGTTCAGGTTCAATACTGGACTTCATCCAATTGGCTATTCCTAACCGAGTTCTCTTTCATTCCAGTGTCTCCTACTTTTCGCTACGATGCCGCCGGAAATTGTTGGAGAAAGGATGGAACCTGAAAAGCTATATGATGCAGTCAATGTTATCCTCTCTCTACAGGTAATATATGAGTTACATTGCAATTGACAACTGATCCATGTTTAAGAAGGGGGAGGAGCATGGGCTAAAGTTAGAAAGTTCTGCTTAATCCTCCATAGTCCTCTGTCTGAGGACATTGGACATGCGTCAGTGTCGCTAATAAGTATCGACAAATTGTACAGAACAAGAATGGTGGTATGTCGGCCTGGGAGCCATCAGGAGCTGGATCATGGCTAGAGGTATTTGCTCGATTTTCTTAAATTTTCCTTTCAAATTTCTTAGGGGTTCCCTAGCTATCGGATAGTAATCTTTCTTCTACTTGTTTCTACTTCAGTTGCTTAACCCAGTGGAGTTTCTTGAGGACCTCGTCATTGAGTACGAGTAAGTAAAGTATAGACCTCTATACACTGTGGATTGTCTTTGGCTTTGTGACATACTCTGATGATTAATCAAATTTGATATAGGTACGTGGAGTGTACTTCATCTTCAATCCAGGCACTACTTCTGTTTAGGAAGTTACACCCTGGGCACAGGAAGAAGGAGATCGACAGGTTCATTGTGACTGCTACTCAATTCATTCTAGACATTCAAAAGCCCGACGGTTCATGGTATGTTTTATCTCGGGATCATTAGATGTGTGAAATTTTTACCAGTCTAGGGTTAGAAATGGTCCAGTGGAGATAAACTCAATCACAACCCCTTATGCAGGTATGGCAATTGGGGCATTTGCTTCATTTATGGCACTTGGTTTGCGCTGGTTGCCCTGGAGGCCGTCGGCAAGACTTACGAGAACTGTGAAGCGGTGCGCAGAGGGGTTGAATTTCTGCTCAACAGTCAGAATGAAGATGGCGGTTGGGGAGAGAGCTACCTTTCATGCCCCACAAAGGTTGTTTTTAGTCAGTTTCCTCTTCACATTAGTAATTCGTCTGTCTGTGTCTGTCTCTCTCTATTTCCCAGTGTTCGGACAGTTTGTTCCATCACTTCTCTTTGACTAACTGGATCATTTTGTGCTCTTTGTGGCAGGTTTACAAGCCTCTTGGTCACACAAACTTGATACATACATCACTGGCTATAATGGGTTTGATCCATGCTGGGCAGGTCAGTTGTTAAACCGCTATTGAAGCGTTATAAACTTTCTGCAGTTACTCCAGAACAAAAATTGACATTTGTGGCGACGCTTTGATTAGGTCGAGAGAGATCCCACACCTATTCACCGTGGCGCGAAGATCCTGATCAATGCTCAACTGGATGATGGCGATTTCCCTCAACAGGTACGTCTCAGTCTCATTAAATCTACCGCGTTCGGAGAAACTATAAATGGAAAATATCAGTCACATTCAATTGCTGACATGCTTCTTTACGCTGACAGGAGCTGATGGGTGTGTTCATGAGGAACTGCATGTTGCACTACTCAGCCTACAGAAACATCTTCCCCACCTGGGCCCTCGCGGAGTACCGCCACTTCGTTCCCTTGCCTTCCAAGGGACACTAGATCAGCCCGTTTCATCCACTGCATCCAGGGAAAAGCAGAAATACAGTGACTTGCCAATTCAAAATATTCAGCGGCCATTTTCTTCAGCTACTAGGAGTGCGCAAGGAAAACCTCCATCTGAAGCTTCTACTGTAGTGTGCCATGGTCCAAGAGGTCCGAAAGCTGGGTTTTCTGCATCCTGGAAAAAGCAGAATACTAAGGGCTTGTCAATTCAAAATATCCAACGACCATTTTCTTCAGCTTCTATTAGTGGGAATGAGAAACCTCCATCTAAAGTTTCTACTTCAGTTGGCCAAGGTTCGAGAGGTCCGAAAGCTGCGGTATCTGCATCAAAGAAGAAGGCGAAAATTAATGGCGTGTCAAGTCAAAAATAGCCAACGGCCTTCAGTTTCTATGAGTGGGCATCCTAAATCTCCAGCTAAAGTTTCTACTTTAGTTGGTTGTGGCTCAAATATGTATGGACCTTATGGTCCAAGGGGAGATTCTCTTAAGAGGCAGCGTGGTAATGGCTCTGGTTAAGGTGGTGATCAACAGTTGGACAGAAGTGCCTTGAGCAAAGTAACTGATGGCATGAATCTGGTCCTGGTTGCATTGCAAAACGAGTGGAACTCATGGAATCGATGATGGTCGCTGAACTAGCAATGCTTCCGTCACATGAAAAGCTTGAAAAGGTCGTATTTGGGGCTTTTAACCACAGCAGAAGATCCTGACAGGTGTTGATGCAGTATTCCGTACCTCAGCTGGAACTAAGATCTCTGGGCCCGAAAGATGCAAGTCGCTTCAATTCCCATTTGAAAGGTCCAGCAACAAATGAAAAGCTTGGCGGGGTTGCATCTGTAATGAATTCTGCATTTTGACTCTGAGTTGGGACATCTGTTCAGAATGCTGCTTCTTGCTCGTGCTCTCTTCGGGCCTTCTGCTGTTCCTTGCTTCAACTGTATGCTGCAATTTTCTTTTGCATGGGTGTTTTATACCAAGTCTGCTCTTTTTTTCGCTCTTTCTGGGCAACGATGAATGAAGTCTGTTACTGTTGGTTACAGTAGAATTATAGTTTCTATTCTAATCATATCAGAAATGCGCAAAAGAATGTGATGTTAGTATTTTTTTTTTTTTTCCTTTTTTATTACAGATAGTTGCAAGCTGAGATCTAGCTTTCCCTTGCGCAAGGGAAATGAGATGATTTTGCATTACTCATGGACGGAGTTCTAAAGAAAGTTTTCATGAGCCTTTCGAAAAGGCTCTGTCTCATGTCATGAAATTGCAGTGAGAAGATTGCTTGTGTGGTTCGGGTCCGGTACTTGTTTCTGGAGGTCCACCTCTGTTACGTTATTACCGTGGAGAGCAGAATTCGATGCTGACAACTGTGTTGAGTACCACCGCTTGTCGACCTAGATCACGAGGTATGTACACGCCCATTTCTCTTCACCAAACGCTGTAAGTCGGTATGATGAGCAATTTGATCGCTGTAACTTTCCTGCTCTTTGATGACTTTGCCTGGCATTTGGTAGATATGTAGGCAAGAGCCCTAATTTTTCTTAAATCTATCCAATTAATTTGGTTAGAACTCGAGCGTTAGGTTTAGATAGCAATGCAGTTTGCTTTCATTGCAGTGGGCACTTGAAGAGTAAAATCATGAATCCCACCCGGGCGACATGGCAGACCGCGTTCTCCATATCGTTCGGGGAGGTAGACTAGTTGAAGTGCGTGAAAAGCTGGCGAATCACCCGACCCATTATGTCGGAAAAACAAAAAAGCCACCTTTGTGCGAATAGAATTACATTGGTCCATAAATTAGATCGTGAGGTGTGAACATAATCAAAGTCTGTAGAATTCAAGTTCCAATCCATCCACCTTTGTGCGAATAAAATTAAATTGATCGGTCCGATGTGGCGACGTCATAACGCCAAAGTCCAATCTCTCTCCTTCGAGGATCAAGATATTTGTGGGCCTACCCTATGTGAAGAATTATATTATATTATATTATATTAAAATTGTTAGATAGTATTTCTTCTTTTCTTTTTTTTTCCTTTATGGGGGTCAAAAGTTATTTATGAGCACGTGAAATAAACATTGAGTTCCATACGCAATTCATTGGCATCAAATCCAACAGGATGAAATTTATCTGGATAATATGATATTCTAGCAAAGGCTGGCTTGTACATGTACTAACATCGAAAGTTCAGGAGGAAAATTGTCAAAAAAACTCTTAAATTTATTTCGTTTTTGCCGAAGCAATCATAAACTTTTTATATTTGAGCTAATTCAATCTTAAACTTTTTTTTAGTGTCAACTCGCCCTAAACCTTTTGCATTTATGCCAATTTAGTCAAACAAGCCAACTTTCTTTGGGCTGCGACGTAGATCCTTGTAGTGATGACGTGAATAATTTTTAATAATTTTTTTAAACAATTTAACTTTTTTTTCTTTCTCATTTTGTTTTTCTTTCTTTTACCTCCAGCCGATAGCTAGCAAGGCTCGCTCACCATCGCTAGGTGAGGTTGATCTTGCCGGCCTCAACCTACGGCTAGTCGCTAGTATTTGGTTAGAGGTAGTGTTGACGCCTAAATTTTGACTAACCTTTTTCTTGCATAAAAATTAGAACTAATTTTAGTTCTAAACAAAAATCATCTCACATAGCATTGGCATATAATTTAAGCTTAATTTAACAGGCGTCTAGATTAGACATAGGGTGAAAATGTACCAAGAATATTTGGGCTTGAAAGAAATATTTTTTTTCTCGGGGATCGTATTGCAAATACTCGAACTTCGGGGATTGTATTGCAAATACTCAAAACTTCAAGATCGTATTGCAAATACTTGAAACTTCGGGGAGTGTATTGCAAATACCAAAAGAAGATGGGGAAAGGAAGATGGTGAAAGGAAGATGAAGAAGAGAAGATGAAAATGGAAGATGAAGAAAGGAAGATGAAGATGAAGAAGAGAAGATGAAAATGGAAGATGGAGAAATGAAGGTGGAGAAGAGAAGATGAAGATGAAGAAGAGAAGATGAGGATGGAGAAAAGAAGATGAAAATGGAAGGTGGAGAAATGAAGATGAAGAAAAGAAGATGAAGATGAAGAAAAGAGGATGAAAATGGAAGATGAGGAAATGAAGATGAAGAATGAAGGATGAAGAACTTTGCTTATAAAAGAAGAAGAGTTTTTTTGGGAGGAGTGGAAGAGAATTGAGAGAGTTTTTGGGGTGAAAGAGAATTGAGAGAGTTTTTGAGAGGAATTCTTTAGAGAGGAAAAAAAGAATTCTTGAGAAAAAATTTGGAGAGAGTTTTGAGAAGGCTTGAGTGTTTTGAAGCTCGGTCTACCATTTGCCAATTTCTGCACCCATCAACACAAGCCACAAATTCATCACCATCGTTCAAGCTCGCATGACAAAGAAAGTTAAGTGATTCCCTAACTTTCTTTAATTTCGAATACAAATTAGCTCGGATTTTCTACACTGATTTTTTTTTCTCTACGTTTCTTATGTTAAATAACATTTGCATATCAACGATGAGCCAACGATGAGACATCAATGGTACAAGAATAGAAGGAGAGCAAAAGGAAAAAATATCAACGCCCGGATTGCGAGTCTTATGAAATTCTAGCGATATGAGAAAGAAGCGTGAAGGAGAGATAGGACCAAGAGATTTCTCGGTCTAACGAGTCACCAAATCGGTCCAATGGTCAAGACAAGCCCGAAACACGAGTTTGGTGCACGAGTTCATATTGGGGAGTAACCTTGAACCTATTTCATCCTAATTTCATGTAATTTCTTTATTTCAAAAAATGTTATGGGAAGAAAAATCCAAAAAAATTGATTCTTTGATCTTCAAGTAGAATTCATCAAATTTGTCAAATCCATTATTTGTTTCATGAATTTTAAGGTACCGAAAGGGCATTAGTTGTAATTAATGTAACCAAGTCCCCGGACTCTTAATCTACGGTTCGCAGAAATAAGATAGTTTTCTCCCGCTATTTTATTTAGGTTTCTAATCGACCTACCGAAAATGATTAGTGGCGACTCCAAATTCAAATCACATTGCATGTTAATCATTCGAACCTTAAGTTGCGATTTGGTATGGACTTGGGAGAGTCCGAGTTAGGTTAGTTAATTAATTAACGCGATAATCCATTAGCCGAAAAAGATGACTTGTTTATTTTTTTTTGTAGGTCGCGACAACTTAGCGACTCATTGGGGACCCAAAGAGGACTTAAGCCGGATAAGTTCATGAAAATGAAAATTATTTGATTTGGCAATCTTGGTTGAATTTTAATCCCTATGTGTTAAATGGTTTTTGCGGGAAAGGGAGTTATAAGGGGAGGAGTCGTGGCTAACCTCTGTTTTGCGGGCTTAGTGATGAGAATTTTAATTTTTGAACTATCGGAGTCTTGATTGCCTTTAAAATGTCATGCATGCCCCTAATATAATTGCACTACACCACCTTGACTTGTGGCCGAACCCGGGTCACCCGATAGTTTCGAGGATGGTATTTATGTGGTTCTTTAACCTTAGCGGTAAAGGCTTCGCTAAAGGTTATCCCACTTGGATCCCGAGTTCTTCAAAAAATGGCTCAAGGGTTGTTCTCATGCGCGTGAGGCTATGACGCATGAGAGTTGCCCTTGTCGACCGAACCAAGCCGAGATGATTGGACCCGACTAGTCATGACTATGTATGCGGGCGGCAACTAGTCATGATGAACGTGCGCGAGGCTGCGACATGTCGTTCTGTCCTTCATTTCATTTTGCTAAAAGAACTAAAATTTGAATCCACGATTCATGCGCATGTCTTTGTGATTGACATTTTCTTCCTATGAGCGGTAATTTCCTGTCTCTTACGCCCTGTTATCTCATTTTTATTTTGGGCTGGTCCATGGTTTAGGTTGATTGTTTATGAATCTCATTGTCGTGTTTCCAATTTCACACTTTGCTTCCGTAGTTTTTACAATTTCATCAATTGTCCTCAATTCGATTTGGCTCGTTCTGTTGTACGATTTTTACTAAATTCTACGATTGAGCTTTGAGTAAGTGTCAAACATGAAAGTTGTAGACCTATGTTTCAACTAATATCCTACAAAGTTTCAGAATTAAATTCATAATTTAAGATGGCCTTTCGTTTTTTTAACTACCTGTGGTTATAACAGTTTTCGAATGCGATTTTTTGGAAAGACACATTAAACTGATTTGATCCGCTCATTTCTAGTCCGATTGATCAATGTAAAAGTTGTTCATCATCTTCTCAACTATAAGCTCGTAAAATTTGGACGTATTTTGACTAACGTGCGAATTAATACGGATTTTTTCGTAAAGCGGACAAACTGAAAATTACATGTTTCAATTCTTTGGTCATAATCACTTTGTTCGTTTGAGTCTAGAGGGATGCCATGGGCCGGCTCGCTATTTTCGCTCCCTGTACTCATTTTTTGGTTTGTTACGTAGCGGGTAATTTTTCACGGATCCTCCACATATTACTCGATCAATCGCGAAGAGGATGGCCGATATTAACGCCATCGTCGGTCTTTGCCCTAGGCGAGAAACTTGGCTCCTTGACTAAGCGCTTTGAAGAGATGATGTCCCGAAAGATGGAGGAAATGATGGCCGCCTTCTCCGCCAAACTTCAATCATCCACCTCCGTTGCCGCTAACCATTCCTGCTCTAATTCCTCCTACGGACAACTCCGGTAAAGCCCTGGAAAGTGCTCTCTATCGACAATGCCGCTAGAAGATGTGATCTTCACAAGCGTGAGCTCGAGCATACCACCCTCGATTCCGGCTCCCCAATCCAACCCGATGACGATAACCAACGACCAACAAGTTTGTCATCATGGGGGATACATGAGGAGGAAATCTAGTGGATTCGAAGTATACGACCTAGATGAGTTCGGTCCAGATTATGAGGAAGTTCGTCAAGATTTCGAACGACATGAAAAGATCAAGCCCTTGACCGGTGAACAAACTATCTCGGTCAACCTAGGCGACGCGGAAAACCCTAAAGAAGTTAAGATCGGGCAAGCATTTCCTCGGAAATGTCGAGCGCTTGATTAAGCTCTGAAGGATTACCAGGACATTTTCGCCGATCCTATGCGAATATGCCCGGTCTTAACCGTTCCATTGTCGAACATTGTTTGCCGATCGATCCTTTGGCTAAGCCGGTGGTGCAAAAGTCAAGGAGAGCCGGACTAGAATTGGTCCGGAAGATCAAAGAGGAGGTCATGAAGCTTCTCGATGTAGGATTCATTGAGACTACGGAATATTTCGATTGGATCGCTAACATAGTCCCTGTTATGAAGAAAGACGGCCGCATTCGGGTTTGTGTCGATTATCGAGACTTGAACAAGGCCAGTCCTAAAGATGACTTTCCCCTCCCGCATATCGACGTACTTGTTGATGATCTTTGGGGTTTGAATTGTTTTCATTCATGGATGGCTTCTCCGGGTACAATCGGATCCTGATGAATGTCAATGACAAGTTGAAAACCACTTTCACCACACCATGGGGAATGTTCCATTACCGGGTAATGCCGTTCGGTCTCGAAACGCTGGAGCCACGTACCAACGAGCCATGGTTGCCATTTTCCATGACATGATGCATAATGAGATTGAGTTTTACGTCGATGACATGATAGCAAAAACAAGGTATGGAGAAGATCACGTCGAAACGCTAAAAAAATTGTTCGACGGACTCCGAAAGTACAAGTTACGCCTCAACCCCGCCAAGTGTGTTTTTGGGACCAGCTCGGGCGAGCTACTCGGATTCGTGGTAGCGGTAAGGGCATTGAAGTCGACCCTTCGAAAGTCAAGGCTATTCGTGAGCTTAAGCCACCGACGACGGTTAAAGAAGTTCGAAGCTTGATGGGTAGGCTAAACTATATTGCTCGATTCATCTCTCGGTTATCGAAACCGCTAAGCCATTCCTCAAGCTATTTGCGCTAGTCCAATGGGATAGCGAATGTAAAGAAGCTTTTGGGAAAAGCTGAAGCGGCATATCATGAATCCACCCGTGCTTATTCCTCCGACGCCGGGGCAACCGTTAATCCCTCTACCTCACAATCCTTAGTGCTATGTTAGCCCAAGAGAAGCGGGGAGGATGGAAGAGAACGAGCCATTTATTATCCGAGCAAGAAATTCACAACTTCGGAAATGAGGTACTCAAGTAGAGAAAACATGTGCGGCGTTAGTGCAGGTCTTGCACGGGCTTTGGCAATATACCTTGCATTACCAAGTACTTCGGTGACAGAATGCAATCCCATCAAATACTTGCTTAATCAACCCGCCTTGATTGGTAGACTTGCCAAATGGCAAATCCTCATATCCGAGTTTGACGTTCAATATTTGTCCCAAAAGTCAATCAAGAGGCGAGTTATAGCGAGATGTCCTAGCTGAAAATCCGGGGCAAGATGATGATGCTTATCGTTCGAGGATCGAATCATGTTTGTAGAGGATTACATCCGGACTATGTATTTTGACGGAGTTGTCAATTTATCTGGGATCGAGCACGGGCGCGGTTCTTATATCTCCAGGTTACTGCACAATTGAAATGGGGATAGCCGGCCTCAAGGTGTTCGGAGATTCCGCTTTGATTATCCTTCGATTGTTGGAAAGTGGAAGACGAGAGATGCCAAATTGCTACCCTACCATGAGTATCTGGATGAATTGGTAGAAGAATTTGAGGATATCTCATTTAAGTATCTCGCCCGGGACTCATAATCGATTCGTGATGCATTGGCTACCTTGTCTTCAATGTTACAAGTCGCCAATGGACTTGAGGTTGACCCCTGAAGATCGAGGTATTAAAAAAACCGGCATATTGTATGGCCGTGATCAATGAACCCGATGGTAAACCATGGTACCATGACATCAAGACTTATATTCGAAGCGGGAGTTCCCTGAAAAAAGTACCGTATCGACCAAAAGTACATAAGGAAAATGGCCTCGAAGTTCTTCTTGAATGGAGAGAATTTGTACATGCGGTCATTCGATTCCGTCCTACTAAGATGTGTTGACTCGATCGAAGCTGTTCGTCTAATAATGGAAGTACATGAAGGGATATGTGGTCCACGCATGAACGGCTACTTGTCCGCTAAGAAGATTATGAGGTTGGGTTATTATTGGCTCACGCTCGAAAGAGATTGTATTCGGCATGTCCGGAGTCTGTCACAAATGTCAAATTCATGGTGACAAGATTAATGTCCCTCCAAATGAGTTGCATCAATTATCCGAACCATGGCCGTTTTCTATGTGGGGCATTGATGTTATCGGTCCTATCAACCCTAAAGCATCCAATGGGCATCGATTCATCTTGGTGGCGATTGACTATTTCTCCAAATGGATCGAGGCCGCATCCTATTTAGTGGTTACGGCACGAAATATCGCAAAATTTATCCGCCGAGATATCATTGCTCGATACGGTTCACCTGAAGCCATAATCAGCGACAATAGCTCAAACTTAAACAACAAACTAATGGGCGAATTGTTTAAGGAATTCAAGATCAAGCATCCGAACTCTTCCCCATATCGCCCTCGGATGAATGGAGCAATAGAAGCCCTAATAAGAATATTAAGAAAATTTTAGCGAAGACGGCTGAAAATTATCGCGATTGGCATGAGAGGTTGCCATTCGCACTTATGGCATATCGGACCTCAATCCGGACATCTACTGGGGCAACCCCGTATTCTCTTGTATATGGAATGGAGGTCTGTTCTACCGAGTTGAAGTGGAAATTCCTTCCTTACGTATCTTGTCTCAAGCTAAGGCGACGGAGGCTGAATGGATCCAATGAGAGAGCAAGCCAATTGAATCGATCGACGAAAAAAGACTTAAGGCTATATGTCATGGCCAGTGTTATCCAGAGAGTTGCTAAATCATTCAACAAAAAAGTTCGGCCTCGATATTTTCGGATCAATGACCTGGTCTTGAGAAAATTATTGCCAATAGTCCCACTCCCGGAAGGGAAATTCGCTCCAAACTATGGTGGTCCATATATAGTAAAGAAGGTGCTCCCTGGTGGTGCTTTGATTCCGGCCGAGATGGATGGTCGTGTCTTTACCAATCCAGTCAATTCGACTTGTAAAGAAATATTATGCTTGATTCACTCGATTTTTCATAATCGAGTTATAATATTAATCTGATTCACGAGTTGTTCACATTTGAGCATTCGTTTGTTTTCTCGCTACTAATCTTTCTTTGAGAGATTGTTTCGAATGGGGGAGCCTCTCGGCCCAATTGGATTGACCATCGGGAGCGTGAGATTTACTTATTCGCGAGTAAAAGGGGTTATCTTGCGAAAAGATATGACGACCAAGATGAAATGAGTAAAAACTTGCATTCATTTCATTCATCGGAAAGCTTTACAAATAGATCAACGGGGTGGGAACGTAAAGCCAAACCGAGCCCTAATGAGCATCACAAAGGAGTTTAAGCGACTCTCCATACGGTTGATGCTCCTTCCACTTGATCGCTCCCGAGAATCGAGATCCGCCAACTTAAAGAGGAGGAGCTCACATTTCTCTTTGAGCTTGGCTACCTTGTCCTCGTGATGCTCGGCGGTAAATTCAGGTCATGGATCGGCATTCTCCGCGGCTATATCCAGGGTCGGATCGTCCAACCTTTCTTCCGGCCATGTGCATTGAAATTTTAAAACAATATTGAGCGGATCGCGCTCGAAGATGGTGCGGGACATGGCCAAACACCCCACCAAGTTTCCCTCTCACGAATCGGCGGGGAGACTTGTTCATTACCGTAGTCGAGGGCCTTCTTATAATTGTCGGCTTCAAGGCGCGACACCAAGTTGTCCGGCCGATCCCGATAGCGTGCCTTCACAAGGTGGGCCAAAGTAACATCTTGATAAGCAACATGGTAAGCCTCCGGGAAGTTAGTAAAGAGGGTGGGGAAGATCCTGTATTCCTCCTCTAACTTGGTACCTTAATAGGCGGTGCCCATATCCCTAAACATAAGACGAATCTCGGTTTCGGCCTCGGATGGTTGCTATATAAGAGTAGCCTGGCCTAGGAGATTATAAAGTTTCTCCCATTTGGCCAAAACTTCACCAGAAGGCGTGCGCGGGGAGGGAAGCCATTGTTGTTAAGCGGCTAAAAAAGAGTGGATGCAAAGAGTGCTTAGAAGGTTGGAGATGAAGATATGAAAGCGATAATTGTCTCGGCGTTAAATCCTAATTTAAAGGGCAAGAAAAGCTATAGCAATAATTATTGTGGATGTCGAGTCAATTATCCGGGTAAAACTACGGCGTTTCATTCGTGAATCACGGATCTACCATCTCGAGCCTCACAAATCCGAAAAAAGTTACGAAAAGATTTGAGGACTCCACCATGTTGAAAACCGAGTGGGAGACAAGCATACTTTCCGAGAAAAAAAACAACAATTCTTGCGAGCCACGTTAGTTACTCGGGTAAAGCTACGGGCGTTTCGTTCGTTGGATCCTGGATCTATCGTCAATCCGTGATCTCGAGCATCACAAATCCGAAAAGTTACGAAAAGAGTTGAAGTCCCACCATGATTGAAAGCTGAGTGGGAGCAAGCATGGTTATCAAGAAAAGAAAATCGGTGGGAGTGGATTCGGGGTCCCATCACGTTGAAAAAATAAGACAAAGCGGGAAACACGAAATCTTGGGAAAAACGTCGGCTTAGTGATTTTCATCCGCGTTTAAAGGGAGGCTTTGGAACATACCCGATTACTCGAAAGAATTTGGAGAGAGTAAGCATGCATCGGAGAATATAGTGAACAAAAGGCGGTAAGAGGTATTTCAATCCAACATGTTTAGAGGCCATCGGCTCACTTGGAGGCAACCAACCTAGACATCCCCGAAAGCGAACTGCTGGATTTCGAGATCGAGATCCAACGCGAAGCCGTAAAACCCAACTCTCTTGGCGGTGAAATTCAAGATCTCGCAAGAACAACAATGGCTGGCTTAAATAACCCCGAAAAGAAAATATCAAATCAAAGTGCTCAAGCTGCCTTCAAGGAGTGCTCTTACGTGAATAGGAGACGCAAAAATGAATTGAGCCGGATGATAGGAATGGAGCCCTTGAAGGTCAAGTTTTGGTTTCAAAACAAGCGGACCCGATTGAAGGTTAAAAATGAAAGTCATGAACTTACGTTTCGAGGGAAGAAAGTGAAAAGCTTCGAGCGAGAGAACAAGAGGTATAGGGATGCTATCAACACCGCTGTTTTGCCATGCCGTAGCGGCCCCATCTCCTTTGGTGATACGTTCCTCGATGAGCCACATCGAGCATTGAAAATGCTCATTCACCGATTCATCACCTAGAGCAAGTTCTCGTACAATCCGATTTCGTTGGAGATACATCCTAGAAAGTCGGTCTTGAGAGCGAACCGATGCCCTTCGAGGGAAGAGACATGCATCACTACAATTGGAGTTTCCTTGATGTCACGGCCCGCCAATTCAACGCCGATGGAACTCCGAATGTGTGGCCTACATGAAGCTTTAGTTTTTTATTATGGGCTCTCAAAATATCTCTATTTTGAGCATTACTACCCAACTCTTACGAATCCTCAAGAGAAGTAGTGACATGTATGAATGAATGTTTGTTACAAAATCCCCATGTGAGACATTCTTCTTTTAATCCAGGGGCAAAGAAACAGTACTATCCACGAACATCATCATGTTTAAATGCGTGAATTCATCGCCGATTTGACTAAGCATTGAAAACCTTCACGTAAGTAAATGCGAAAAGATTTGAGGAGGGAAATAAATCGCCTCGTTAGTGGAGAAAGCGAAAAGATTTGAGGAGGGCAAATAATCGCCTCGTTCGTAGGAGAAAGCGAAAAGATTTGAGGAGGGCAAATAAGCGCCTCGTTCGTAGGAGGAAGCGAAAAGATTTGAAGAAGGAAATAACGCCTGCTCGTTCGTAGGAGGAACCGAAAAAAGATTTGAGGAGGGAAATAACTGTCTCGTTCGTAGAGAAAGTGAAAAGATTTGAGGGCTCCTCCATGTCAAAAAAGTAAAAAAGAACGGCGGATTGAGCGAGAGGTAAGAGTTATTACGAAATGGATTCAAGGCACTAAGGACCGAAAAGGAGAGAAAAGGCTGTCTGCACGAGACTAACAAATCCGAAAAAGTTTATAAAGAACTTGGAAGTCTCCATGCACCTCCGGGAACTCGTCACGAAAGGCCATCATCGCTTTTGTGATTTTCGAATTTATCTTTTGCAAGTCCAAAGAACATCTAAAGCCCGGTCTCTAGTCGAAACACCCATTTTTCGGTCTACATATGGAAGGTTTTGAAAGGAAAATAAGTATGCGTACATTCCGGGCGGAAGTATGGGAAGCCTCATATCCCGAGGATCTGCGAGTCATGGCCATTGATGGCAACCCCGTTTCCCTCTTGATCCTTGTTGCCATCTGAGAAAGTGCATGTATAGGATTTCAGCTTATGTGAAAGCAACGGAAGCCTTAGAGGAGGCGAGGCAGTACAAATATGATTTTGACGTCGTCGTGCGCCATGGTAGGGATCGATATGGACGGTCTTAGTCTCTTAAAGATCATTGATTCGAGTTGGATATACCGGTGATCATAACATCGCAAGTGATGATCGCGATTCATAACGAAGGCCATATTGCATGGTGCTCGGGGCATCCTAAAGAAGCCGGTCTGCGTTCGAGTGCTCCAAAACATTTGGCAGCATCTTTGTAAGGAAGCAATTACTCGAACAAAAGAACTATGGCCAAGCCGCCTACGACGATTTTGTCGGAAAGAAAAGGCCCCTTTGGTCCGTCGAGCTTCATTCTATATTCATCGAGGCGGTTCGACGGCTAGGAATCAATTCAAGCACGACCAATGGCTGTACTCAAAATGATGAATATAGACGGGCTCACTCTACGAAGTGTCACAAATCACCTTCACAGATTTAGAGATAAGGTGAAGAAGCACGATGTAGCTTGGAACCAAGGCGGCCGGAGCAAAGTTAATTTGGAAGATTAATCCCGGGAAAATCTACGGAGCAAAAAGTACCCGGCCATTTCCCAATCAAGAATACGGCCATACCGACCTTCCGGTGGTTCTAGCAGCGGACCGGTCGATCATCCCTACGAGTTCCCGAGCGACGGCGGAGGCTCAAGCTCAAGGAGTCGGACCGCTCACGGCAAAAACAAAGTGGAAAATCTGTCGCCGGTGTTAGCAAGTAACAATGCCCAATTCGAGTATCGGTTGCCCGAAAAATCAAAAGGTTACTTTGATGATGAGCTCACCGCCTTGGTCGGCCGGTTCGGAGCTGAAAGACCTCCGAGTTGTGATCCGAAGCAAGTGATTATGGATCCTCAAACAACGATCGTTGGTGTATGATCCATGACAAAATCAGCCAATCATTGGAATACCAACAAAAAGAGGTGGAACCAATCTCGCATGAATACTCCTTTAATTCCATGTATAGTTCCCCTGCGTGGGATACTTTTTACTTTCTAGTTGTCTAGAATTTGCCTAGAGTTAAAGGGCGAATTTTCTCCTTTCTTATCAAATGCGTAAGTTCCTTATTAAGCTAGGCCCGTAGCAAATCAATTTGTGGACGACGCTCCCGAACGCCCGTAAAGAGAGATTCGAATAGCCTTACTTGGGAGAATGGAAGTAAAAGACCAAACAGGCTCAAAGATGGGTAACTCCGTATCGTTCCAATTGATTCTCAGCCGTTTCAAACTCTAAGTTAAGCTTATTTTATTCTCGACGGGGATTGCCAATTGCTTTGAGAACAATATAACAAAAGCGAACCACCGTGGACGCCAACAACACCGCAAAGATAGTGGTTGGGGGAATGACGGTGGTCCGAGGCATCCCGGGGTCGATCTTGGGATTTGGCATCAATGTACAAAGATTAATAAAAACTTTTTTGCTTCGCAGATCGAAGCTCAGCCCGGACGGTTATAGAACCGGGAGAGATAACATCCCGGACATACAATCCGATCCGGATGAATCGTCTTTCCAATTCAAAGTTCGCAAGGAATACGTGCATGGGTAAAGTGGTATCGTTTCAATTCTTTTTAGAACATGAGGACGTACATTGATGCTTTCCCTTTTGATTTTTACGGGGTTCACTATCGTCCAAACAGAGAAGTATCCCTTCTCCATGAAAAATTAATGAAATGAGAAATTCTTGGAGCCTTTGACAATCTCATGTCTCGAAGCGACAATGAAGTTTTGCAACGCATTTGCATGAACAAGGGGCAACTCACGATCCATGCCCCTAAGAAATGTTTTATGTACTTTGCGAACTTTATCCGCCAAGCTAAAAAGTTGCTGCATTTTATATGCTCGAAAACACTCATACACTGCATGGTTTGCACATGATTGTTCCTCATGTTTAATTTACCAACTACGAATATGGAACATGAACTACATAAGGTACATCGAATGTACGGAAGGGGCATGACAGGATGATGAAAGGCAATCCTTTCCCAAACACGTCCAATTTTTTCAGGCGAGATGAACGGTGGCAAAATTCCGCATTCCTCGAGGTAAAGAGTTTTCTCGCGAAAGGTACGATAACCGAAGTGATGGAGGCATTCATTTCTCTACCCTAAACACGCAAGTTATCCGTTGATCAACCCATTTGAGCGGAGATTTCACTTCCACAACCCTTTCAAGAACCACCCCACATAGGGGAAGACAGAGGTAATTCCATCAGCATCACGAGACAAATGGTTAGAAATCTTCTTGCTTGGACTAACATCAATCTTCGGGTGGTTCTTTGCATTGTACTTGCACTTTAATTCAAGTGCCTTAGGGTGACGAAGAACATTTCTTTTTCTATCCCACACATCTATATCCATTTGCACAACCCATTTGAGCCCGCAAATTCGTTTCTAAAAGCCTTTATTGGTGATCATTGTTGTCCCAAAGCAAATATGGCCCATTTTTTAGTAGAAGGACACGAAAAGATGGATCAATAGAAAATCTCCCAATGAACTCATCAAGATACAATCGTAAAAGAGAGTTGGGAGTAAAAAAAAAGGAGAAGAAAGAGGAAATGCTGATTCCACAAAAATTCCTAGGCATTTAAAAAGCAAAGTGCCTACCAAAAGTAAGGCCAATGCCCTTTCAATTCATTGTTCATTTGTAGAATATTTCGAGCTTGAATGCACAATTTTCCCGTATATCCTAAAAGGGTTGACACGAAAAATCTCCATGAAGTGTCAAATTGCAAATGCTATCTTCTTGGTTCATACCATCCCCGAGCAATGATGGTATCCTAGAAGGCCACGATCGGTGACAAGATTGTAATGATCACCAACATCAAGCCCTTCTCAAACATCTTCTAAGCCAAAACGAGCCCTTTCGTTTCTCGGGCCCCCAAATCATTACCTCCATTACAACCCTTTAAAAGCCTTTTTGACTAGGGCACTTGAATTAATGTGGAGTTCAATGATTTTAAGCATCACTCGAAAAAGTTCGAGCAAGATTACTTCTCTCTCATTTTGCGGGGTTCTTGACTTGTAAACCCGGAGAGATGACGAAGGAATTCATTTCAGCAGCCTTGACTCAACTAGAGTCCCCTTTGTAAACCTTTGACCTAGCCCTCATTACGGTCCTAATCAAGACCTCCCGGATCGGCTCGGTCGTATCAATTGCGAGATTACTCGGATCCTTATCGAATGCGATGATGGAAAGATTGAGTGATTTCTTTTGAATCCTGAGGCACGGGATAAATAACTTTTCTTGAGAGTGAGAGAAAACCCTTTCTGATGAAGTCCCCCCATTCAGCTCACATTCGAGGTATTCATAATGTGAGAACATCCCTGGACAGGATTGATAATGCAAACTTGATAGAATGGTTATGCATAAACCATAGTATGAGTGATTGCATTATGCACATGTTATTTCTAATCATTGCAAGCTCGGTAGGATAGTTTTGCATGAACTCATTGTTGAATATGTTTGCGCATGTTACCTCGGACATTCTATGATGGGTAATACATTCTCGATGTTCGATGTCCCTCCCAAGATCTCGAAATTCATCCAAGGATTATTGAATGAGCAAGTTCTCCTAGCAAATGCTTACCATGTACGATACGAGCGATCTGTTTCGTTCTTTGATTAATCGTTCGGAGAACCCGGGTAAGTTTTTTCGAACCCATTTTCAAATTAACAACTCCTCGATGATAGTTGTTACGATTCAATTCGAGCAATATGCCTCTCTGTCAGTCGTGTAGACATATGACGGCGATCTTGATATCTTATCAAATCATAAGGACGTAGCTCTTATGATTTCGGTCTCGATCACGAAGACATATGCTTGGTGATCTTGACCTTTAGTGGCTCATAATGACATAGCTCTTGTGATTCTCGGCTCCTTTATCAAATCACGAAGACATAAGCACCCGTGATTTTGATCCAAACCAAATCGTAACGACGTAGCTCTTACGATTCTTGGCTCCTTTATCAAATCACGAAGACATAAGCACCCGTGATTTTGATCCAAACCAAATCATAACGACGTAGCTCTTAAGATTTTGGTTCCCCTTTGTCGGATCACGAAGCATATGCACTGGTGATCTTGACCTTTAGTCGGCTCATAATGATACGCTCTTGTGATTCTCGGCTCCTTTATCAAATCACGAAGACATAAGCACCCGTGATTTTGATCCAAACCAAATCATAATGACGTAGCTTTTAAGATTTTGGTTTCTCCTTTGTCGAATCGTGAAGACATATGCATCGGCGATTTCGACATTTAATCAACTCACAACGACGTAGCTCTTGTGATCTAGAAGGATACACATATCTTGCGTTGCCTCGCATTAGGGAGAAGTCTTCGATAACGGATAGGCCGAATACCTTAAGGTCCTCGTGTTTGCAAGAAACTTGGATCACCAACTTATGAGGTATTTGGTAAAACAGGTATTCTCGTATGCGATCCATGTGCGGTTTCTCCAACATGGAAAAGAGAAATTATGACACATGTTATTTACAATCTTGCATATCATGCATCACTTCATTACAAAAGATGGGATTAAAACTCCCGCCAAAAAAAGTTCACCCATAATTTGCACCATCAAAATTCAGGATTCAATTTTATCTTTGAGCGGAACCTCTGCGAGCCTCCACTCAAAGAGGGGCATTGTTGACGCCTAAATTTTGACTAACCTTTTTCTTGCATAAAAATTAGAACTAATTTTAGTTCTAAACAAAAATCATCTCACATAGCATTGGCATATAATTTAAGCTTAATTTAACAGGCGCCTAGATTAGACATAGGGTGAAAATGTACCAAGAATATTTGGGCTTGAAAGAAATATTTTTTTTTCTCGGGGGATCAGTATTGCAAATACTCGGAACTTCGGGGATTGTATTGCAAATACTCAAAACTTCGTAGATCGTATTGCAAATACTTGAAACTTCGTGGAGTGCATTGCAAATACCAAAAGAAGATGGGGAAAGGAAGATGGTGAAAGGAAGATGAAGAAGAGAAGATGAAAATGGAAGATGAAGAAAGGAAGATGAAGATGAAGAAGAGAAGATGAAAATGGAAGATGGAGAAATGAAGGTGGAGAAGAGAAGATGAAGATGAAGAAGAAGAAGATGAGGATGGAGAAAAGAAGATGAAAATGGAAGGTGGAGAAATGAAGATGAAGAAAAGAAGATGAAGATGAAGAAAAGAGGATGAAAATGGAAGATGAGGAAATGAAGATTGAAGAATGAAGGATGAAGAACTTTGCCTATAAAAGAAGAAGAGTTTTTTTGGGAGGAGTGGAAGAGAATTGAGAGAGTTTTGGGGTGAAAGAGAATTGAGAGAGTTTTTGAGAGGAATTCTTTAGAGGGAAAAAGAGAATTCTTGAGAAAAAATTTGGAGAGAGTTTTGAGAAGGCTTGAGTGTTTTGAAGCTCGGTGCTACCATTGTCAATTTTGCACCCATCAACACAAGCCACAAATTCATCACCATCGTTCAAGCTCGCCGCAAAAAAGAAAGTTAAGTGATTCCCTAACTTTCTTTAATTTCGAATACAAATTAGCTCGGATTTTCTACACTGATTTTTTCTCTCTACGTTCCTATGTTAAATAACATTGCATATCAACGATGAGACCAACGATGAGACATCAATGGTACAAGAATAGAAGGAGAGCAAAAGGAAAAAATATCAACGCCCGGATTACCTTATGAAATTCTAGCGATATGAGAAAGAAGCGTGAAGGAGAGATAGGACCAAGAGATTTCTCGGTCTAACGAGTCACCAAATCGGTCCAATGGTCAAGACAAGCCCGAAACACGAGTTTGGTGCACGAGTTCATATTGGGGAGTAACCTTGAACCTATTTCATCCTAATTTCATGTAATTTCTTTATTTCAAAAAATGTTATGGGAAGAAAAATCCAAAAAAATTGATTCTTTGATCTTCAAGTAGAATTCATCAAATTTGTCAAATCCATTATTTGTTTCATGAATTTTAAGGTACCGAAAGGGCATTAGTTGTAATTAATGTAACCAAGTCCCCGGACTCTTAATCTCGGTTCGCGAAATAAGATAGTTTTCTCCCGCTATTTTATTTAGGTTTCTAATCGACCTACCGAAAATGATTAGTGGCGACTCCAAATTCAAATCACATTGCATGTTAATCATTCGAACCTTAAGTTGCGATTTGGTATGGACTTGGGAGAGTCCGAGTTAGGTTAGTTAATTAATTAACCCGATAATCCATTACTTAAAAAAAGATGACTTGTTTATTTTTTTTTTCTAGGTCGCGACAGTAGAAGAAAGAAAGACAAAAAGAAAAGAGAAAGAAAAGGAAAAAAATTAAAAAAATAGTTCAATTTTTTTAAAATATTATTAAAAATTGCGTTGACGTCCACGTCAACATCGGCCACTAAAGTTGGACATGGATTAAATTGACAAAAATGCAAAAGGTTTAAGATCGAATTAGCACAAAAAAAGATTGAGGTTTGAATTGGCTCAAATATAAATGGTTTAGGACTGAATCGACAAACTTAAAAGATTTGGAACCGAATTGCAAAAAATGCAAAAGGTTTAGGACTTGTTTGGCAATTTTCCCAAAATTTAGGACAATAATGAAGAGCTTTGAAAGTTATTTCATCTTTGGCTTAAATATTTTTTCAATAAAATCGAAAAAAGAACCTTGCAAGATCCCTTCCAAATGATCAAAGTCTAGATTCGCATTTACAGAGACGATGCCGCTGCTCATTTCGATTGATGCTGAACTGCTGCCTAAGAACAACGGGTCTACCGATTTCATTGTAGCGGCATGCTCAAAATAACATCAATTTGCGTACTAAAGTTTTGGGCCAAATTTTTTTCAAAAAGCCCTAAGCCTATTGTACTTTTGCCAACTCGACCCTAAACCTTTTAATTTTATCAATTGAGTCTTAAATTTTTCAAGTTTTTTTAGTTGAGTCTATCTAGCTAATTTTGGTTAAAAATTACTTATGTGGACGCTAATAATCTTACGTGGCACCCTTAGTGCTAACGTGGATATTTTTAATAATATTTTAATAATTTTCGATTTTTTTATTTTTGGCTTTTCTTTTCTTTAATTTTTTTTTTTTGTACAACTGTGCTTGGCAAGGTTCTTTGGCAACCCTCGGTTCCACGTAATCACCGATCATGCAAAGTAGGACGGCCAGCATCAACGTCGGCTATTTACGATTGAAATTGGCCGGACGGACTCAATTTACAAAGCTTGAAAAGGTTTATCACTTAATTGATAAAATTAAAAGGTTTATGATTGAAGCATAAAAGGGCAACATATTTAGGACTTTATGGATAATTTTCTCCTTTTGGGCTGTCCGCTAAAAGTTAAGCCTCTTAAATATACACTTGAAGAACTGTATAGGAATGATCAACAAGTGTGCCAGTTTCCCAGGAACAAACGTTTGCTTGATTAATAAGAAAAGGAACTTGGAAAATTGGAAGTCCATAATTGCACATATTAATTAACGGGGTTAAGCCAAGTGAAGCACGTGAATTGACTTTTCATCATCTTCTTTTGTTTTCTTTGTGAACTCGCCATGGTGATCAGGTCCTTCGTTTGTCTTATCAGGCAATAATCTCCTTTAATAGTCTGTCATTGATACCAACTCCTCAAAACCTTGCCAAATCCAACTTCCCACGTTCAACATTTTAATCATGGTCAAACTCTTCTTGAAAAGCAAAAGCAAGCAAGTAAGTGCAACATATTATTTTTTGAACCTGTTGCATTTTTTATAATTCAATCATAAACCATTTTTGACTCAAAAAAAATCATAAACCATTTGATTGTGCTAATTAAATCCTAATCCATTTCATGTGGCTATGGTGTGGACATCGACCTTCTTACGCAACACAACCAACGCCGACACTGGATAATTTTTAATACTTTTGTATTCAATTTTATTAGATACACTTTTTACAATGTGTCCGGCGAGGGCGCAACCCTCGCGGGGCAATCTTGTTAGAATAATAAAGAAAAGAAAAGAAAAGAATTAAAATAAATTCAAAAAATATTAAAATATTATTAAAATTTGTCTACGTCGGTCTAACCATGCCACGTATTGACGGCTAATCTACGTCGGTGATTTTCGACCAAAATTAATCGGATGGATTCAATTGACAAAATGTAGAAAATGTTTAGGACTAAATTTACAAAAATACAATAGATTTCGGACTTTTTGGATAATTTTTTCAGCATTTATCTTTGCCTGCAAAAGATTAACCAATCGTATCCCACCAATTCTCGACCTGCCTAACCTCCAAAAAAGGGAGAAAAAATAGATGAATTATTATCAAAGTATCTCGCATCGGTTGTTTACGAGATCTATACCCTATTTACATTGTTAAACCCTAATGACCTTCTTAGTTAAGAAACGACAGCAGCAAACTCAATCATTACGCAATTCAGAACCAGCCTACACGACTCACTCTTTGCCTTGTTCTTTGTATGAACAATCAAATCATCATTCGGACTCCGATCTTGATTATTTCGGCCTTGATATAATTAAACCAATTAAATACGTAATTTATCGTGACTAATTGTCAACTTCGGCTCCCGTGAAAATTTGTTGGACTGAGAGGAACTTTTGACAGCTTGAATGGTTCCATTTTATTATACATTATTCCAATCACTTTGGCCTGTCTTTAGGGTTTCTGATCCTTCACTTCAAAGTTCAAACTTGTACCGCGGAGACTCTGCACTGACATTCATCACTCTTCTCCGATTTTTCCTCCCCTGGACTTCTCGAAATGGGTACTTAATAGCACGTGTAATCACTATAGTCCAACCAATCTTTATTGACTGTATTGAAAATCATACATATGAACATATAAATTAGGTCTTTAACATGGGCCAGGTTTCAAGGCACGACAGCTGAACATGTTAGTGAGAGAAAAAAATCGGATGGACTATATGAATTTGATGCCACGTTAAGTTAGTTGTGGTTGGTAAAGGCTTTCAACATTAATGATGGTGCGTAATCTACCAAGATTTTATGATAATTAATGAAGATACTGAAACTAGTTACCCCCCAAAAAAAAAAAAAAAAGAAAGATACTGAGACTATGGTTTAGGAGACATGCTTAGCCCTCCGGTTTTTATGTTAATCAATACAATTAACTATGAAGGAACTTTTTGGTCCTTGATGGCAGACGAAATAAAAAATGTTTGAGGGAACTCCAAGAAAGATATGATATCAACTCATAGAGATCTAGACAACTTGAAGTTGCATTCAACCATTTGCCAAAAAAAGAAGAAGAAGAGGGTTTTGTGTACTCTTTTGATCTTGGAGATTTCTTGAACGATCATTTGGATCATTATAAGTAAAAAAAAATGAATCATCCGTGGCCGACCTTATTAAGAAATGGAGCTTGAACATTTGGTAGAGGCTACAGCTCTAGATCTACAAGCACATCGCAAGTTGGATTTGTACCTTGATACCTATATAAACTTGTACTTGTGCCTTGAGATCTTCGTGCGTGCACAATTAATAAATGAAAGAGATTCGATGTTTTCACATAAATTGAAATTGACCCCATTGACACAGTATCCTCTAGGCTACTTTCCTCTACCATTTTTAGGTTTATTCTTTCACTTTCCAATTTTAATTTCGGTTTGCAACTAATTTGTATATTAAGATTTGGGAAAACATATAAACCAACCAATAGCAGGTTGTTTTTTCTTCTTCTTTTGAAATATCATATTTATTGTGATGTGGATGTCAAATAGGCATATACTTGTTGATTTCAATAAGACTTTTTACGGGCGTTATTTCCATCTATATGGTGGTTGGTGCATAGTAAGATCAATCATACCACAACAAAATATTGTATAAATACCATTGAAAAATCCAAATTGGCACCCCTACAGCGCATTTATCCCAAACTAAATTTCGATCTCACACAAGGGATCCTAAACTAATATCCACGGGCATGTTTATCCCAAATTATTTTTCCTCTTATAAAAATTCAAAAACAATACCCGATAGTTCTGACCCAAATACGCCCTCCACTAAGGTAAGTACGCATTAACGCACGTCACATCGGATCTATCTTAATCTTCTCCCAGAACCCAAAAAAAAAATATAAAAAAAATAAGGGGGGGGGGAGATTTGTTTTTTTTGGGGGGGGGGGGGGGGGGGGGGGGATTAAAAAAAAAAAAAAAAAAAAATTTTTTTTTTTAAAAAAAAAAAAAAAAAAATAAGAAAAAAAAATTTATTTTTTTTTAAAATTTTTTTTTTCGCACTGGGGTAATCCTTGTGGCTTTTTGGCGGCAATCATAGTATTAGATAGCGGCAGCCAGAGCCAATCGAACAAAAGATGATGAGTAAACGCTCCCTCCTTCCCTGTCGACGTCAGCAAGAATATCTTAAACTACGATATAAAATAACCACCCCCGAACCATGTCAGTTGCGTTCCAAATTTGGTCATCACGTCCAAAATGATTGTCAACGATGTCCAGCCGGTCCTGAAAAAGCAACAGTCAAAGCGGCACATGCTCACGTTAAAAAATATATAAAAATAATAAAAAAAAAAGATAAAATGTAATGTAATAAAATATTAAAATAAAAGATAAAATATAAAAAAATAATATAATTAATTTAATCTAAATTTTTGTTAAATTAAATTAAAATAAAAAATAAAAATAGAAAGTTTAAAAAAAAGAAAAAAGAACACAAGCGGGAGGATTGACCTCTCGCTCGTAGCCGCCGCCCCACCACCGTCGAGGTCATCGGCACCTCGGCGAGGGCCTCCGACCCTCCCTCCGACCAAAGTCGAGGCCCTTGTTTGAGCTGGGAGAGGGCCGCTGTCATCGGCCGGGACCAAAGTGGGGTAGGTCATATCACAATTCCATTCATTTCATATACCTTTGATGTCATTGACATAAGAAATGTCGTTTCTAGTCTTCATCTTTCTATTTCTATATATTGAAAGTTAAAAAATCATCATATAATAATCTAGAAAAGAAATCAAACAAAAAGAAAAATGGAGGTTTGTTCTACCCCGCTCCGACGCCTGTCGATGGCCACGCCCCCTTGGCCTCCGGGTCGGAGGGGTCCTGTCGCTTGTGCTCTTTTTTTTTTTTTTCAAAATATCTTTAAAAAGAAAAATAAAAGGAAAAAATAAAATAAAATATTAAATTACCAAAATGTCCTTAACTAAAGTAACTCATGGCCTTTTTTAAGGTTAATATAGTCACTTCGGGCTTTTATTTGAAATAATGTGCATTTTAGGCTTTTTTTTTTTTAGACAATGATTTGGCCAGAAAAAAAAAAGGCATCTAATATGTATATGTGGGGGGAACCGGATAATGGCCCGTCTTGCGTGACATATACGCCGTACATCTATGCCAAAGCCGACTGGAAGCACGGGCTCAAAAGGAAAAAAACAAAAAGGATCTCATGCGACGCGATACCTAGCGCATCATTTCATGCCGGAATCCACTTGTTATTATGAAATTGATATGTCGTGAGATCCCAAAATCAAATAGCATGTCTATAAGTTTAATATGACGCAGCATGGCGTAGCCCGATTTTTTTTTTTCGGTGAGAAATAAATTTTTTTCTTTTGGAATTTAGTTAATATTCGATTATTTTTGCAATTCCCGTCCTCCATAACTAAATCCTGTTCTTTCATCATCGATTATGCCTGTCTTCTTCTCCCATTCTCCCCACGAGAAAAAAGGTCCTCCATCTCTGACGATGGACAAGCACCCACAGTTCGGAATGTCTCTGTTTCGCCAATCAGTATTCTTACGGAAAGGTTCTCCGGACATTGGCATATCTGGTTCGACCGGAGACGGACAACCGAAACGGGAAGAGAATTCACTGTCATCAGAGGATACTCGTTAGGACAATAATTTTTTTTTTTCTCTTCGAAAGTAAATAATTGTAAGATTTTTTTTTTTTTATATATAAAGGGCGGGAGAAGACAAAGTGGTTGGTCTCCGCCGCCAAGTCTTGAAAATGTTGAGGTGCTCTTCATTTTTGACGGTCCGACATCTCCGCCGACAAATTCGTGTCCCGATCAGAGATCACTGCTTCGAGCGACGGAGGCAAACGATTGCTGAAAACATCATCTTCTCACAGTCTTTATAGATTTTAAGCGTGAATTTTAGTAAGGCTTTTGACTAAATAAAACCTCGTTGAAATTCACGGTTCAATAAAAATTAATTTAGAGTAAGATTTCTCATTTATTCACTCTACATATTATCGAAGCAAGGGATATTAAAACGTTTGACAAAAAGTAGTTAATTATTTTTTTTCCAGCGAGTCGTGTCTTAAGTTTAGGGTTACTGACTATTCTATGAAATCATAAGCTTTTTTTGTGTCATTTACCAAATTTGTGCTAATTACATTAGCAACTAATTTTTTTGTTATCAATTATCATTTGAGTTGCTTACCGATGTTTATTTTTTTTTACGCAACAAATTTTTTATCGAGTTCATATTCTTATTTTCCTTACTTATTAACCGTTTTCTACGATTATATCACCATTAATTTTGTGTTACTAACTCTAATTTGGGATTTTTTTTCATTATTTTAAAATATTAACTTCTCTTATTTTTTACAAGAGTCTTCTATTACATAGTAACTTTTATTTGACGTTCTTACCAACACCATATATTTATCAACCATTATATGAAATCGCTACATCTATTTGGGTGACTTCCTACTATTCCTGATTAAGTAACTCCATGGAGAAGTTCATAAACTATATAAAATGTAAATAAATGTTGGCAAATAATTCAAAATCAGTTTAGATTGATAAAGTACTGAAATTAAAATTGATAGCGTGTAATTAAGAAAGGTAAATAGTTGGTAAAAGATAGGAAAGTTGTGCTAATTAAAATCAAAAGTAAACTTGGTAAGTAGCTAAAATAGCAGTTAAGTAGCCCAAAATTAATTGATAACTCAATTTGAGAAAAATTAGTAAGTCACTCTATATTAAATTGATAATTTATTTTGAAAAGTTGGAAAATGTTATGCTTTACTAAGAAATGAATTAAAGATTGTAAATGACAAGAAAAATTAGTGAATTGCACTAATTTAGGTCGGTAACCTCTAAAAGACCGAGTAAATGCAAAGGACTAGCAACCAAGGCAAATAAAAATTAATAACTCGATAGAAAAAACAGTGAATGAGAAGAATAATTCAACATTGGTAAGTAGCTTGAATGAAAGTTGGTAATCTAAAACTAATGGTTAATTTAATGAATTTTTTTTTTGGCAAAACACTCGAATTTAGGTCAATAATTTATTTTGCAGCGTTAATTCGTGTGAAGCATTGATGAACTATGCAAACAAAGAAGTGATAAGTTAGTATAAAAATTACTAGTTTGAAAACTATAACAAAATTTGGTAAACTCATGAATGTGTAGACAAATTGCCAACAAGTTACATGAATAATAATATTTTCTCATCATCTATTTTTCGATACTTACAATACTTATTGAAGTTTCTCTGAAAGGGAAATAATCCTTACATTTTAGCGCGAAACGACACAATACGCCTCTTTTAACACAACAATCTTTGTCTCGATGCTGTGAGCATAGGTACCACAACATTCAATGGGTTCATTTGTCCTCGAACCTACTTAACATACATAATTTTACGACAAATGTAACTTCCTTTTTTGTTTTTTTTTTTTTTCAGACAACAAAAGGGGAGAAAAAGAACTTCTCATTGTAATTTATCCCGAAGTGAAAGTAGCCTGTTGGAGCTAAATGCATTAGCTTCTTCCTTTGTGATCTCCCTGAAATAATCAATCACACGTTCTGTTTTCATTTATATCAAAGGATCTTAGCCCAAAAAAGACTCTTGGAAGAAATTACAGAGGCTCCTAGTTGAGTGAAACCCCCGAATCTGTTTGGAATCTAAACAGATTACCAAAAACACAATTGAGTTCACAAGTCCTTGTCATAAGCACATCTTAGTAAACTAATGACATTTATGGGATTCACATTCGTACCACCACCAGATTTTTGCGACCAAGCGAAAAAACAAATGGTGGGTCTTAGTGTATTCAATTTGACTGTGACTTGACGTTGTCGAGCCTTTGCTAACGAGTGGTCTTATTGGCGTGCCTTAAGCTCACCAACCCATCATGATTAGGGGGAAATTTCAGTCTGGTCCCTCGTTCCGTAATTCATTGTTTGCAGAAAGACCCGTTTACAGAAAACGCAATAGGACCAAAACATATTTTTTTTTTTTGGTCGTAACAAAGAGAAATTCCGACGGTCCCAAGTGAGCACAAGTTTGACCTAAATTTAAAAAAAAAAAAAAGTGAGCACAAGACGTTCGAGCTCCAACAAATGTGAACTTATTTAGGTTATGTACCTGGCGAGAACACTATCACCTCATCCCGATAAAGGACACGTGCCCTTTTCTCGTCCGTCGCATCGTCGCAGCCAAGCCCGTCGTCGCCCTCCCCATTGCCGCAGCCCGGCCTCCGTTCGATGATGGGCACGGTGGAATGCATCAAAAAGAGTTTACAAAATTCTTTGCATCGAACCCAAGAATTCCACACTAAGCTGGGTCAGCGTCAGCGACGGAGATCAAACAGTGCTTACTCCAGCGCGGTGCACAGGAAGCACGACGAAACACCAGTCAGGGGTTCCCTCCACCAACGACGGAAATTAATAGTCTCGCCACTTTATTTAATCGATTTTTGTCCCACGGGTTTCGCCAATAACATCATCCACGTCGAAAGCAAAGCCAAAAAGTTGACAGGTTACATGAGTCGAGCGCCGTCCAATGTTGACCGTGGGGCGTGGTGGTCGGGTCCCACCCGCGGTCGAAGACAACGAGGAGCGGGAATCATCGTCCGAAGTAAGCGAGGTCAAGTCTGAGGTGCTCTTCATCGCTTGCTCGACCATATCTATCCCTCGAGTCAAAGTGAACGCAACATCGGCGACCATGGGGCGCTCTGCTGGCGTTATCCGACGACCAAAGATCGAATGGGAAAGCCACTTTTTTTTTTATTTTTATATTAGAGTTAGGCGAGCAAACAAGATGAAGTATAGAATAAAGGCAATAAAATAATATCGAAATACATAATTTTATCTTGATTCACTATTAAATTAGAGCTACGTATAATAAAAGATTTTACAAGTAATTAACACGTCATACCTATTCATTATAGCTATCAATTGCAAGACAAGAATATTATATGTACAGTTGCTATTCATAGACTTAAACACAAAATACTAATAAAATACAAACTTAAATCATAAAATTTCTCAGGCGTCCTAGGAGCCGCTGTCCTCTACAATTCCCGTCGAGGCGGCCCCAGGACAGCCATCCGCTCATGGAGAGCGATGAGATCCCATGACTTTTTATCGATGGGAAGTATGAATCATATCTCAATAATTTTATGCCTCTACTCAGCGCAATCAAAACACAAGGCTCCATAAAAAAAAAAAAACTGGGGCACGGCCCAGCAACTTTGAGCTTCTCTCTTGATTGCGACGAAACGTGGGGGCCTATTCGATAGCGAGTGATGACCCCAAGAATGAAAAAGAAGAAGAAGTTGATCCGATCATAGAGTAAGAGCGATCTAAGTAAATGCTGGATCGAACTGTTGGCAAGTTTGACCGGTTGAAACACAGCAGGAGTTTTGATTTTATATCTCAACAAGTCGCGCGATTTCTTTTGTTTTCATTTGGCGGAGATCGAACTTTTCATTCGGTGAAACGGTCCAGACGATACCTCATAAGCTTTACGGGTTTCTCGAGACACACGAGCCGGAGAGAGAGCGAGTGGTCCAAACAAGGGACTGCCAGCACTCGCCGGGCGATCAAACTTACATGCCATGCGCTTAATGAATTTGCTCCCTAACGATCAGGCCAATCGGTAGCGTCACGGGTTAATCAGTTGCAAAACATACACGTTTCGTCTCTTTTGAGAAGAAATACTGACATTACGCGACAATTTAGGGAAGTGGGTGCGATAAAAGCAGGTCTAATTTTCTATTTTTATCATGCTCGTTCCGTGGATTTATTCGCCACTCCATTTTGTTTTTTTTTTTTGCAGTCGCACGCATTAATGCGGGCAGGATTAGTTCAAGCCCTGAAGGCACCTACCTCAATTAATTTGTAATAATTAATGAAAATGGTGCTCTAGTCAGAGAACGTTAGTCCGAAAGTAAATCCAGAATTTATGTTGACTTTACCCTTTCATTTGATGGCTGAGTAAACTCTTTCTTTGAAAAGAAAGACATCCGTCGTGGTGTGGGTTCCGACAAGGGAGCAAAATGATTGGCTTGGCTCCACGTTATCTGCACCAAATATTGGTTTTCTTCATCAAGCTAGACTGATTTAAAGATCATGTACGAACCCGAAAATGCGATAAATATAGAGTATCGCGATAGAACTTCTGTTTCTAAACGGGCATTAACTAACATCGAGCAATTCTTTATTTTCAAAGCATTAAGGTTGCTTGGCTTTTAGGTTTTATCTTCATGCACATGATTTTATGTTGAGATTTTGTCTTTATTGGCTTAAACTATTGGCAAAACCGAGCTAATGATATGTGTTTTGAGGTTCTCAAAACACCCCCGCCCCTCCTCCCCTCCCCCTCCATGAAAATGAAATTCAAGAAATCCTAACTCGAAGAAATTATCTTAAAAAAACAGCTGTGCTAGTTTTATCTTACTCGATGTCCACATGTCACGTGAGAAAATCGAAATGTAATACATGTGTTCGTTGAAATTATTCAGTTTGATTGATGACCTGGCATTCCATGATTGCACACAACACTCTCGACGGAGCCGACAACCTCTATTTTCCGTACTATTCTGGCTATGGATCTTTTCGAACTTCAGGGGAGGTATGATTCCCATCAAGGCCCACTTATTTGCCCAACGGAGTGGTTGATATTTATTGGCCGTCTTCTTAGGCAAAGCCATAAATATCATTTAGTTTTCAATCAATCTTTCCTTGTGAGGACAGAGATGCAAAAGTCGATTTCTAACGGTGCCTTTTTGTGTTGGTGCGTGCCGACTATAGATGATGATATCAAGGGTTTAAATGCAAAGAAAATGATTTTTTTTTTCACAATTTTTCATATAATACAAATATTTATAAAATATACACACATGCATACATAAATATACACACCAGATAGCAATATTTGTCGCGTATGCAAGTACACATATACCCTTTCTTGTTTTGAATAGTATACAAAAGTAGAGTCCACTATCGACGACCTTGCTTCCAAGTAGGTGCCGCTTCCTGGCTCTCGTTGTGCCCAAAGGCCACCGAGAAAAGTCGGAAGAACAAAAAATAGTATCAAAGTGAATTAAATACGTTGTACATTCTAGTTTAAATTTTTAGAAAGTTCAAACATAGGTCCTATCCCAGATTATTTCGTATCAGACATAGTCGTCCTAAAACTTGCGCGTGAAAGTGATCTATACGCTCTTTATGTCCCACATCGCTTGTTTGCGGAGCTCATATGATGTTATAACCCACGTCGCTTGTCTACATTCTCTTTATATACGTACAATCTTTGTTTGTCTACTGACTTAAATTTTTTGAGTTGAACCTTCTAATTAGCACCAAACGAGTCGATTTAGAATATGAAAAGCATAACTCATACTAAATAGGAAGACTTAATCCTAAGAGGATATTAGAACTCCTTTTATTTTGTGAAAATTTGCATTGAATGAAATAACTAGTCAATCGAAAACGTTTTTATTATCGACGATAACTTACGCCTAAACAATTTCATGGGGTATTGAACTATTTTTTTCATTTATTCAGCTTTGTAAGCAACACAAATAATCGCTTTTAACAAAATATTTTTTCAGATCATTCATTTATTTGCGACGAAGATTGAAGGACAATATGGAAAATTAAAGAAAGAGGAAACAGTTGAGATTGCTTTTTTCCTCCACTCATCATTATATTCCTTTTTTTGTCTTTTTTTTTTTTTGGGGGTTTGAAATTATTAGTTGCCACCCACGACCTTTTTTTTCTCTATTTGAAATCGCAGCTTGTGTTCAAACAGAGGCTACTATACACTTTCGATTCTATGTGATATAATACTAACGTGAAAGTTTCCAAAGTGCGACGAGGTTCATTTATCTGTTTTATTCCACGCTCTGTCCGGTAATAACCTTTCGTTCTAAGCCAAGCCCCTGGGGCTCGTGCTCCTCGACCCGGTGCTTCGTCGCTTATATAAAGACCCTCCCCGCTTCGCTATCTTCATCAAAACTCCACTCGCTCTTCACTTTCCTCCTCCATTTTCTTGCTGGTTCGTGATCTCCTGAGATCAAGTTCCGGCTCCATCTCTCGGAACCCTAACCCTCGTTCCCTCGAATTACGTTCACAAGAGGAAAAAAGCAAGATGTGGAAGCTGAAGATCGGAGAGGGAGCGAACGACCCCAACCTGTTCAGCCTGAACAACTTCGCGGGGCCGTCAGATATGGGAGTTCGACCCTGAGGCAGGCACCCCCGAGGAGCGGGCGGAGGTCGAGGCCGCCCGCCAGAACTTCTACAACAACCGCTTCAAGGTCCGCCCCAGCTCCGACCTCCTCTGGCGCTTCCAGGTATACACACTCTCTCTCCTTCTCCTCTCTCTGTCTCTTCGAGCCGTGTTTGTGTGCACTCGGCTCGCATGCCTTCTTCGTCTCGTCGACGGCGGCAATTTAAAGCTCGGGATGCTTACCGGCGAAGAACAATCTTTCGTTCTTGCTTCTATTGGCGTTTTCCTCGCTTCCGGCGAACAGTGATAGGCAGTTGTAATCTCCGATCAAAGATCTTGTTCGTCTTTTGGACGTTTGCCTCCCCCCTAGAGTTCCTTTCCTTCGTTTTCCGTTTCGACGGATGGCCAGTCTTGAGAAACTTAATACGATCAAGACCTTCGACAGCTACCCTTGTGCATGTATTGTTAACATATAACACATGTCTCGTTCCTTACTTGTTCACGAGCCACGTACCACTTTCCCCATTTCTTCATCTATCTTTGGCCATAATATGTGTTGGGTGGGGGACGATACTGTTGATCTCATTAATTTCGCGGGCTCCACGCTTGAGCTATATAAGCGGTGAGGATTAAACTTTATGGAGAAAATATCTCAATACCTTAGAGAATATATATTTTCACGTTAGTTCACTCGTCAAATAAAGCCCTCCGAAATTCCCATGGCAGAGGTCGATCGCAGCCAAACTTATAGTGTCGAAAACAATGAGATGCCGCCTTTATTTGTTTGGTGCCCAATTTGTTTGGACATTTAATTTGTCCTCAGGGCTTGAACTTTAGTGAAATGAAGATGAACTCATCGCTATGTAAATGAAACATTAGTCCGCAAGGAGGAGAATTAGGGTTAAACAAAAGGATCTAGTCATTCAGATCAAGTCACTAGCGATGGCTGGATGGAACCAAAAAATGGTCCCTTTGATTTTGACTCACGAAACTCTAAATTGGTCCGAAGGATATATATTTTTTTTGGGTGGTTGGTGAGGCCGAGAGTCCAAAGGGAATTCAAAGGCCGCAAAAATTGTTCCCCACATCAATAAACCACTTTATAAAAAAAAAAAAAGACACCATATTGTTTTTCCAAGCTTTAATATTAGTTTATTCTCGTCATGTCATGTGTTTTAGAGATTTGGAAAGAATAATATAGCACGATAAGTCAAAGGGAAATGCTCTGTGAATTTGACACGTGCCCCATTTTTTACAACCTCACCTCTCCTCTTCTTTTACAAGTCAACATTGCACCACGCAACATTTATGACACGCAAGAACGGCTGACCGCTCACCAGTCGCACGTGGGGCTCTCGACCCATTTCGCTCTTGCTTCATCCCCCGACGTACACAAATCATTTTGCCACGATTCTTAATTTCCAGCAGCGCATGTCCCGCAAGCCATGAGTCCGACGTTCTTGTCTCGTTCGATGAAGCAACTTTCTGCAGCCCGGCCTTTTCTTTTCTCTTCTCTTTGTTCACACGAAACGAAAAAGAAAACCGAGCCTTTGCGCTTGGAGGTTCTCCCCCTTTTTCACCAACCGACACTTTTTCACTTGCGTGAGTTCGGGCACCATTCCTGGATTTCGCCCTTGCTTCTAAACATGGTCCAAAAGAGGGGGACAAAAAAATAAGAAGATCCCCACACAGAGAGATTAGGGAAATAAAGATTTTTGGCTGGGCCAGGGTTCGCGTGGCTTTTCAATAGTTAATGATGAATTTGTCAATGTAATCCTCCGAGCACGACGCGGCCCCGCACCCGATTGGTTGAAGTCCAAAATTGCACGCGGCCGGGGAAAAAAGAAAGGAGCAATTCGGACGCCATCTAAGTTGTTTATTACACGTTAAGACCAAGTTGGGCGTTGCTCAGATTCTTGTGATCTAAATGTTTATTGCTGTTGCATCAGCAGCCGCCTTGTCGGCTAGTCATTCTCTCAGGATTAGCTTTAAAACTATTCTCGGCGTGGACCGACGCCGTATGGCTATCTGTATAGATGTTATACACACAGCGTCAGCACTTTAGATTTCCATCTGGACCTTGGTTTTCAAGTGGGAACAGGGTTGAATATTAATACATCAGACGGTGAAGATTTATTTATATTTTTTCCACTACACTTCCTGGGCCCACCAGGACCTGTAAAACTAGATCGAGCCCACTGTCTCTACTGGGCGTCCGTTGACTTCTGACTTTCTGTTCAACGTCCCAATTTTTTTTTTTTTGGGTCGGACAATGTCCAATTAATTTGGCGGTTTTTTTTTTTCCCGTTTGCAGTTCCTGAGGGAGAAGAACTTCAAGCAGACGATCCCTCCGGTGAAGATCGAGGAAGGCGAGGAGATCACCTATGAGAAGGCGACCGCCGCCGTCAGGCGTTCCGTCAGCTTCTGGTCGGTTCTGCAGTCCAGCCATGGCCACTGGCCTGCCGAGAACGCTGGCCCCATCGCCTTCTACTTCCCTCCCCTGGTGATTATCCGTCGACCGATTGGTTTCTTCGGCCGAACGACTCGCGTCGTAAAGTCGTACCTTTTTTATTTTTTCTGTTTTAATTGTTCATTGTGATGATCGGAACTGCGATTCGCGATTTTGCAGGTCATGAGTCTGTACGTGACCGGATATCTCAACACCGTTTTCCATGCCGAGCATCGCAGGGAGATCCTCCGCTACATTTACTACCATCAGGTAACGTCGAACATCTAAGACCGAACCGCCTCTGTTCACGAGGTTATTAAAGCTGTTAGATATGGATTAGGACTGTTACATTAAGCTCAAGTTGCTGAAAATGATTGTGTGTGTGTGTGTGTGTTGCAGAACGAAGATGGTGGCTGGGGATTGCACATTGAAGGCCACAGTACGATGATCGGGACGGTCCTCAACTATGTCTGCATGCGTCTCCTCGGTGAAGGTCCCGACGGAGGCCTCGACAATGCTTGTGAGAGAGGGAGGAAGTGGATCCTCGACCACGGCAGTGCCACCAAAACCGCCTCCTGGGGAAAAACTTGGCTTGCGGTACTTTTAAATGCTTCATCATGATTAAATCTATAACGGCTTCGTTCCGTTTGAGCAAAATTGCATAATTGCACTGGTTTTTAACGGTTGGACTTGGACATCTTCTTTGTAGATCACTGGCCTTTATGAATGGGTTGGAAGCCACCCAATGCCCCCAGAGTTTTGGGACTTCCCTTCATTCATGAGTCCAGGTATGCAACTTGCTCGGCTTAATGCCCGAACGAACTTTCTTCTACTCTGCCTCTGACAAGAGGATTCTGTTTTCTTCTATTCGATGCTGAATTGGCTTTGACTAAGGCTTGCTTGTTCTGATTCTTGTTTGCGCCGTAACCTTTACTGCAGCACAAATGTTCTGCTACTGCCGTCTGACTTACATGCCCATGTCGTACCTCTACGGGAGGAAGTTTGTCGGTCCCATCACCCCTCTCATCAAGCAAATCAGAGAAGAAATCTACAACGAACCTTATGATCAGATCTCGTGGTGGAGAATCCGCCACTTATGCGCAGCAGTAAGTTCGATAGATCACTTGTTTGTCAAGTGATCAAATTGTGATGTAATCGCACAGGTGTTCTGAATAGATTCCGATGGTTGTTTCAGGAAGATGCACACTATCCTCACACGAAATTGCAGACCCTCATGTGGGACGCTCTCTACTTTGGCACCGAGCCTCTTCTCAAGTGGTGGCCATTCAAGAAGATTAGGGATGTTGCCATTCGGAAAACGATGGAGCACATTCATTATGAGGATGAAAACAGCAGATACATTACCATCGGTTGTGTGGAAAAGGTAATACCAGTACCAAGAATAAGATAGTTGAGCGGTTTCTGATAAGTTAATGCGCAACGACCCGTATGGTGTTTCTAATACTCTCCTATCTAATTAAATTGAACAGCCACTGATGATGCTTGCTTGTTGGGTCGAGGATCCAAATGGGGAAGCTTTTAAGAAGCATCTAGCCAGAGTCCCAGATTATGTCTGGGTTGGGGAAGATGGAATTAAGATGCAGGTTTGTCTTTATAGCTACCGAAAACAGAGTTGTAAAAAGCAAATCTTTAGCCTTTTGGTTTCTTAACATAAAAAAGCTACTCAATTTGTCGAGAGTTTAACACTTTCCGATTGTTGCAGAGCTTTGGAAGTCAAGTGTGGGATTGTGGTCTCAGCCTTCAAGCGTTGCTTGCTAGCGATCTCATTGATGAAGTTGGCCCCATCCTTAAGAAAGGACATGAATTTCTGAAGGACTCTCAGGTGTGTTTTAGTCCTTGAGCTATTTCTTCAAAATAGTTGAGGAGTTCACTCACCTTCTCTCGTTAATCATAAATTTGACTGAAACTGTTTTGTCTGTAATTCGAAAAGATCGACCGAAACCCCTCTGGCGACTTGAAGAAAATGTACCGTCACATTTCCAAAGGAGCATGGGCTTTCTCAGACAAAGATCATGGATGGCAAGTTTCAGATTGCACAGCAGAAAGCATGAAGGTGAACAATTTTTTTCTCCAGTGTTCAGGTTCAATACTGGACTTCATGCAATTGGCTATTCCTAACCGAGTTCTCTTTCATACCAGTGTCTCCTACTTTTCGCTATGATGCCGCCGGAAATTGTTGGAGAAAGGATGGAACCTGAAAAGCTATATGATGCTGTCAATGTTATCCTCTCTCTACAGGTAATAAATGAGTTACATTGCAATTGACAACTGATCCATGTTTAAGAAGGGGGAGGAGCATGTGTGAAAATTAGAAAGTTCTGCTTAATCCTCCATAGTCCTCTGTCTGAGGACGTCGGACATGCGTCAGTGTACCTAACAAGTATCGACAAATTGTACAGAACAAGAATGGTGGTATGTCGGCCTGGGAGCCATCAGGAGCTGGATCATGGCTAGAGGTATTTGCTCGATTTTCTTAAATTTTCCTTTCAAATTTCTTAGGGGTTCCCTAGCTATCGGATAGTAATCTTTCTTCTACTTGTTTCTACTTCAGTTGCTTAACCCAGTGGAGTTTCTTGAGGACCTCGTCATTGAGTACGAGTAAGTAAAGTATAGACCTCTATACATTGTGGATTGTCTTTGGCTTTGTGACTTGCTCTGATGATTAATCAAATTTGATATAGGTACGTGGAGTGTACTTCATCTTCAATCCAGGCACTACTTCTGTTTAGGAAGTTACACCCTGGGCACAGGAAGAAGGAGATCGACAGGTTCATTGTGACTGCTACTCAATTCATTCTAGACATTCAAAAGCCCGACGGTTCGTGGTATGTTTTATCTCGGGATCATTAGATGTGTGAAAGTTTTACCAGTTTAGGGTTAGAAATGGTCCAGTGGAGATAAACTCAATCACAACCCCTTATGCAGGTATGGCAATTGGGGCATTTGCTTCATTTATGGCACTTGGTTTGCGCTGGTTGCCCTGGAGGCCGTCGGCAAGACTTACGAGAACTGTGAAGCGGTGCGCAGAGGGGTTGAATTTCTGCTCAACAGTCAGAATGAAGATGGCGGTTGGGGAGAGAGCTACCTTTCGTGCCCCACAAAGGTTGTTTTCAGTCAGTTTCCACTTCACATTAGTAATTCGTCCGTCTGTGTCTGTCTCTCTCTATTTCCCAGTGTTCGGACAGTTTGTTCCATCACTTCTTTTTAACTAACCGGATCATTTTTTGTTCTTTGTGGCAGGTTTACAAGCCTCTTGGTCACACAAACTTGATACATACATCACTGGCCATAATGGGTTTGATCCATGCTGGGCAGGTCAGTTCTTTAACCACTATGGAAGCGTTATAAACTTTTTGCAGTTACTCCAGAACAAAAATTGACATTTGTGGCGACGCTTTGATTAGGTCGAGAGAGATCCCACACCTATTCACCGTGGCGCGAAAATCCTGATCAACGGTCAACTGGACGATGGCGATTTCCCTCAACAGGTACGTCACGGTCTCATTAAATTTACAGCGTTCGGAGAAACTATAAATGGAAAATATCAGCGACATTCAATTGCCGACGTGCTTCTTTACGTTGACAGGAGCTGATGGGTGTGTTCATGAGGAACTGCATGTTGCACTACTCGGCCTACAGAAACATCTTCCCCACCTGGGCCCTCGCGGAGTACCGCCACTTCGTTCCCTTGCCTTCTTCCAAAGGAAACTAGATCGACCCGTGCCGTCGGCGGCATGGCGAGCACGAGCGGAAGCCCAATACACAAGAGTCAAAGTCACGTCTTCATGTATAGGTGTTCATGTGTTTCGGTGTAAATCTGGCCCGACATAACCTTAAGCCCCCTCCCCCCACCCCCAAACAAGACGCAGTGTCTGAGTTTCCCTTATTTTACTGCTAGTATCGTTGTCATGTCCTCCATGGACCCTCTCTCTCAAAGTGGAAGTCGAACCAAAGAGAGAGGCGTCTTCTTCTTGTAAGCGAGATGAATATTTTTTTTCCCTTGGAAAATGAAAAATAACTAGATTTCCTGAGGAATATTGCGTGCTCTGTTTTGACTCTGTCTTTAATGAGCCTGAGCCAGAGCCAGATCACTCTGACTCTGACCTTTGATTGAACCCCGCGTCGTACTTATCCAAAACCATCGTCAAGATCACTTCCCTGACCTCCACAAACACCACCATCAAAATCTGCAAAAAAATGGCGGAGGAACAAGAAAATCACAGACCCGACACGCCCATGATCATCGGCATGAAAGGCCACCCAGGCACCGGCAAGTCCACCCTCGCTCGCGCCCTGTCCTCCGCCCTCAAGATCCCCCTCCTAGACAAGGACGATGTCCGCGACTGCACTTTCGCCCTGCAACAGCGGCACCAACCCCCGGACGGACTCCTCAACGACCTCGCCTACGACGTCCTCTTCGCCGTCGCCGCCACCCAGCTCTCCAACGGCCTCTCCGTCGTCGTCGACTCGCCCCTCTCCCGCCGGGCCCACCTGGACCGCCTGGTCCGTCTGGCGTCGTCCCACGGGGCGCGGGTGGCGGTCGTCGAGTGCAGGCCAGGCGACGAGGCCGAGTGGCGGCGGCGGCTGGAGGCGCGGCGCGACGGGGGAGCTGGCACAAGCCGACCACGTGGCGGGACATGGAGAGGCTCCTGGAGGCGTACGGGGGTGCACGGAGTACGACCTCGGCGGCGTCCCGAGGCTGGTGGTGGACACCACGAGGGGAGGGGAGGGCGGGGCGGAGGCGGTGGCGGAGTTCGTGGCCGACGTTCGCGAGGGCCGGTGGGGTGGAAGCGCCTCGCGTGAGGAGTGATGGGCGAGTTTAAGGTACTTGCACGAGGGGACGAATTATTTGCGTCCGTCGGATCCGGATGAGAGTTCAACGGCGGTGATCATCCAGGGGTAGGGTCTTTGGGTAGAAGCCCATCGAACCAACGACAATGAATTGTCTTAAAAGACAAAAATCATTGTAAATGTGAAATATCTGTTCGCGTTCGTAATGTAAAGACCAGTCGATCTCGATTCACGGCACCATTTTTTTCTTCTGTTGCAACTTTGATTGAACGACTTTATTGTTGTTAACACGAGTCCGTTTATTTTGATTTTACAGTTTATACATATTTTAAAATTGACACGACATAGCGAACTGATTAATAAATTCATTTACAAGATAAATCTCGAACGAATTTCCTGTTCTCGAGAGTCCTGCAAATCTCATTTTCTTAATTTATCATAATTATAGATTCACAATATAAAGTCTACAAAAGGGTGTTTTTTCATAAATGCATGTGTTTTTCTTTTTTGCCTCCTATGAAAATGGAAACCATTCGACAAAAAAAAAAAAAAAAGGAAACTTTTTTGTGTCGGACGCGTTCTGTGAAAAAGACAATGAGCGGGGGAGGGACAGAGTTGGCGCTGATTGGTCGTTACTCTTGCTTACGTGCTAAAGGATGGCGAAGTCGGTTTGTTCTTCCTCCATAGTCAATCGCGTCGGACCAGAGCTGGAAGAGAGAACGAAACCCCGCCCCCCCAAACAGCACTCGCTTCCTTCCCTTCTTCTTCTTCTTCTTCTTCTTCTGACTTTCTTCTGATTTCACGATCTCCACCACCCCCCATCTCTCTCTCTCTCCCTCTCTCTCCTTCTCTTTCCCCATTCACACGCTCCCACTCGGAGCTCGCGTCTCCATCTCCTCAGCGACGTGCTTATACCCGACAATCCTCGCGATCTCGCGGTCCCTGGGGTTCCTCCTGTGCCTCCATCCGATCCTTCATCTGAACGATCTACCCATTTCGAAGCACGAGCTTTTATGGAGGCTTTGACTCCCTCTTTGTTGGCACGCCCAGTCCGAGGAGTTGCTTCAGTAGGCGATTCGAGCTCTCGTGTTCTTGTTACTTCTTGTCTTCTCTTTTGACAAACAGATAATCATTTTAAGTTGTTGAAGTGATTCATTGGGACGAGGGGTCTGTCGCTGATTCTTTTGATGTCTGTGATCGCTGGATAATTTGGGCAAATAAAATTGCCGTCTGGGTATGTTTAGTGTCTCTGAGATGTTCTTATAAGGATACCCTTTTTGGCGTTCGTGGCTAAAAATCCTGAGACTTGGATATGTATTGGGACTATTGGAAGGATTGCTGATATCTAGTCTTTAAAGTTAATGGATAATGGGAATGAACTGTCTTCGCCATCGTCCTCTTTGTCAAATGGGTCTACCGATCACGACGCGTTGGTTCCTGCCACGAATCTAGAGTCAGGTAATACCCTGGATCTTCTGAGTTTGAGCAAGCTCAGCAATAGCCTCGAGAAGCTACTGGTTGGTGCTGATTACAACTACAGTGACGTGGAAATAGTGGTTGAGGGCATCTCTGTGGGAGTCCACAGGTGCTTGTTGGCAGCTCGAAGTCGGTTCTTTCACGAGCTTTTCAAGAAGGGAAATGGCGATAATGCAGGGGAAGGAAAACCGAGGTATCTCATGTCGGAGATGGTAAGCAATGGTCATGTTGGATATGAGGCTTTCAATGTTTTATTGAGTTACATATACACGGGAAAGCTGAAGCCATTTCCAGCGGAGGTATCGACATGCGTGGACAGCAGTTGCAGGCATGACGCGTGCCTCCCTGCTATTAACTATGCTGTGGAGTTAATGTATGCCTCGGCCACTTTTCAGATAAAAGAGTTCGTGATGCTTATTCAGGTATTTCAAGGGTCTGGATTGATTTTTTTTCCTTTCGCTGCCTGGATTTATTACTGTTATAAATATATCTTTCCGATCTGTACACAGGTTGGTCTGCGGTAGCTCCTATAGGAAAGTTGATTTCATGTCGAGATTGTCTGGTAATTTTTGTAGGGACAAATTGCAAATTAATAGGATTTATCTTGGGTGGCTAGATTGTTGGATGCACATCAGGACAAATTAGATGGGAAACTGACACAAGGAACGTTCTTTGAATGTGAATTCTTTTCACAGAAGCTGCGCTGAAAACTATGTGTTCATCTCTAGTTTCAAGTGGCAAGCTAGAATAGGAAAGTAAGGGCAAATGCTGAAGACTGATTCAGAATTCAGATAATATTTTTGTTTCTGAAAATATGTTTGCTAGTAGTTTGTTAACAGATCTAATTAAAGCTTGGTTGACCCATATTCTTGCAGCGTCATCTTTTCTACTTTGTCAAGAAGGCTGCGGTGGAAGATGTCGTCCCCATACTTGTGGCTGCTTCCGACTTCCAGTTAAACGAGCTTCTCTCATGCTGCATCGAAAGAGTTGCAAGATCTCATATGGACAGCATTGTGTTAGAAAAGGCGCTTCCTCATGAGGTTTATTCTAAAATAAAAGTACAACGTGACGAATTTGGCAGGGCTGCTGAACCAATAGTAACTGATGTGAATCCCTTGCTGGAAAAGAGAATCAAGCAGGTCCACAGAGCTTTGGACTCTGATGACGTCGAATTGGTCAGGCGTCTCCTAAATGAATCGAATGTCACTCTCGATGACGCTTTTGCTCTTCACTATGCCACTGCTTTCTGTGATCCCAAGGTTTTCAAGGAGGTGCTTGGTCTAGGATTGGCTGATCTTAACCTCAAGGATTCTCAAGGATACACAGTGCTTCATGTGGCTGCGAGGCGAAAGGCACCGTCTATTTTAATGACTCTGCTGGCTAAGGGTGCCTGTGCAGTGGAAAGCACGTCAGATGGTCAAACAGCTGTTACAATTTGTCGGAGATCAACAAGACCCAAGGATTATAACCAGGAGACAAGACAGGGGCAGGAATCTAACAAAGACCGAATATGCATTGATGTCCTTGAACGGGAGATGCAACATATTTCAGTGGCTGGTTACATGTCTAATTACATGTCAATTTCAACAGATGCAACAACTGATGACATTATGAGGCTTGACTACCTGGATAGCAGAGGTAAACCCGAGTGCATCAATCATTTACTATTTTTTCTCGAGCTGTTATTTATTTCTTTGGCACCTTTTGATTTCCTTTTTGGATGTTGAGGAACCTCACCTTATGCGTGTAAATATTAGGTGCATAAAATGCACCTGCTAACTTCATGAAAGAATATACAACCAAAAAAAAAAAAAAGAAAAAAAAAAAAAAGACTTCATGAAAGAATAAGGTGTGTACCCAATCTCGGGTTCAATGTTGGTGCCATGAACTTAATGGAAGCATCTTATTGAGGGAATTATGTGCTTCACGATGCCACTCTCTTGTTGTGATCGTAAGTGTTTTCCTGTTTTCTATCAGTAGCAGTGGGGTAATGCCTTCACATGTTTGTCAGAGAAAAGCTACTCTTATCTTCCAAGATAACTCAAAGAATAAATCTCTTTGAGATTGTATGTGTGGCCAACACTAATTCCATCGACGCTTTGGAACTTACACTACAGTCTTCCGGTTGTGCATTCTTTGCCGTTGGACCCACGTCATCGGTTTGCAGATATAGATTTGGTCATCTGAGAGAAAAACTGGATGTTCTATCTACCTTGTTTTGATCACTGCTTGCTTTCATTGTGGCAGTGAAATTTGCAGGGACGTTTTTTCCTGCTGAAGCCAAGCTAGCTATGGAGATTGCAGATGCGGAGTGGACCCCATTGTATAAAGGTTTAGCATCAAAAAGCTTGAATGGGAAGGAGGTTGATTTGAATAAAGCCCCTGCTTTCTGTGCTAACGAACTCCAATTGACGCTTCAGGCACTGCGTAGAACAGGTACGAACTGATTTTTCGTTTTATTATCTTTTATGTCCCATGTTCATAAGAACGCATGATCTTTTGTGTTCTGAGTTCATACAAATGCATGGATCTGTTGAGGATTGTGTTCTGAGTTCATACAAATGCATGGATCTGTTGAGTAATATAGAGCCTAAAGTGCCTACTGTCTCTGTTTCCTGAACGACATTATCTAGAGCAACTCTCGAGTGGTCTTAGTGGACTAATGAAGCTGTTGCTGAAAATTTGGCAAATAGCTTTCAGAACTCAATGCAGTTTCTGGGGTACCAAACTTATTTTGTCATCTCTCCATTGGAAGTGTGGCCCTCCCCATTTCCCCTGCCTCTTGTGGTGCAATCCCAATGAGAATGCTTTCGATAGTAGATCCTCAAGGATAGCAATTCCAATTTCAGCCAATCTCGTTTCTTGGATTATCATTGTTCTATCGAGGCTAAGGGCTGTTTGCCAATTTAACATGTATCGACATGAAACTGCTTAATTTTGGTCTTTGAGCGGTGCTGTACTTTTCATCTCCACATAAAGTCTCACTCTCCAGTCCCTAGGTTGACATGTTACATAATCAGATACATTAGAAAAGCCACCATTGCTGACAATGGAATTGCAGACATTTAAGGCACACTCAAGATGTCCGCGTGCAAGATTATTCTTATGGACTGGTTTCTTACTAAACCCTGGATGATGTCTGCAAATGATTTCGAATTCTGTGTACGTGCTCACGACAGATTGTGTATATCCACGTCTTATGAACATAACCAGCCCAAAGCATTTCTCTAGCTTGTGGCTTTTAGTTTGTAAACTGTACTATGCTGATAGACATCTGTTTTGCTTCGCAATAAGCACCATAAAAAGCATTAAAAGCTTCTGCACCAAGCTTTTTACCTGAGAAATCTAAACTTTTCAAGGGTTATGTTTGTAGGTGTGGACTGGACTAGAAGCCTTGTTACAATCTGGAAATTCTAATCTGCTGATTCCTATAACTAAACAAGGCCGTTAGTCATTCTAACACTGACAGCTCATTGAAATTTCTGTGATTGCAGTGGAAATGGGTCGGCGCTATTTCCCTCATTGCTCGGATGTTCTCGACAGCTTTCTGGACAAGGTTCCCGACGATTTCTTCCTTGAAAAGGGCACAGCTGAAGAGAAGAGAAATAAAAAGGCGCGCTTCATGGAACTGAAGGAGGAGGTCGAGAAGGCTGTCTGCAAGGACATGGCCGAGAACAAGAAATCAGGTCGGCTCTCCGCTTCGTCATCCTCATCTTCTCCGAGACAAAGGATCAAGAAAAAGTGAACTTGGTACGTGATCAGAATTTGCAAGAATCTGAGTGGAGAGAGAGCATTCTTTTGGAAGAGCGAAAGTCTTGCCTTTTGGTGGTAACATGGTAACTCTGGACATACATCGCAAAACAGTGCTTGCCCTGTAAATTATGTAGGAAATATCGGTGACTAGAGAAGAGAAATAGTGACTCTAGCTATTGTCCTCGTATGAATCAAATTACATCTGAAAGGACAATCCATGGAGGCGTAGATTAGATGAATCGTATCGAACTTTCAGATGGGTTGCTGCTATTGGCCTCAGAAAAGGATGTAGTCCATGTCCTCCATGGATTGTCCTTCCAGACGTGTTCTTACTTGTAAGAAGAATTTGCCGGATGTTCTGTACTAATAAATACTTCCACGTCGAGGCGTAGATGAATCGTATCGAGCCTTGATCATGAGCTTGAGGAAGAAAACTGTTGCATATTGAATCCCACCTCCTCTTTGAAGCAGTGTATTGTCTGTACTTTGGGATTTTGCATTGAATGGATCCCTTCATTTAAGCAGATGAGACTCGACTGAACCTGGGTCACAGGGGCCAGTCTATGTAGCCATTGATCATTCGAGTCTCACTCGATCAATGGTTTGTAAAGCTTTTGGCCGACATTATCGCCGCTACAACCGTGTTGGCGACATAAATGAGCAACATATCTCACAGGAAACTGTCGGAAATGCACTGAATTATCTCCTATTTTTTCGCATGCAGAAACAGAGAAGTCATTTGTTCCTGCCTAGCCCGCCAAACTGATCCACCTGATGAACACAGTTTGCTTGCCAATACATTCGGTAATTATAAATCTGTTCATAACTAGAAGGGCCATCTCAAAACAGGTAGGTAACTTCATTGGTCACGTAATTATATTTTTTGCTCTTTCTTCCTGGAATAATTTATAAGTTAATGATAAGAAGCAACATTCGATCAAATCTTTGGTCACGTAATTATATCAAATGGACTGTCAATTCCTACAAAATTGTTCCCGACAGCGGGGGAAACAATTCCTTTCTGAGGTACGTTCAATCTTTGTTAGAACATAGCGACGCCCGTTACGTTGGGTCCAAAGCTGTATTATCTTTGTATTATTATACGAGATATCCAACAAAACTGAGGTCCCCTTGACTGCTTTTAACAAGCGATCTCCATTGTCCAACGCGTTTGACCCAATGAATTCTAACGCCGCGATCGTAAAAACATGAATTAACAAGGGGGAAAGTATTGAAGAAATCCTAAATCTCTCGGTTTGCCGGTTGAGTCTTAAACCTCTTGGCGATTTGCCGATGAAGTCTACCCCACCCAATTTTGATCGAAAATCGCCGACATGTAGGCTGGCCATCCTACGTGGCGTGACCAATACTAACGTCGATAAATTTTATTATTTCTTAATAATTTTCTGATTTTTTTTTTTCTTTTTTTTTTTTTTTTTTTTTAGCTGCGGGCCGGCGAGGGCAACACGGTCCTCGCTTGTGGCCCTCGACTCCCTATAGTTGGGAAAAAGAGAGAGAAAGGAATGAAAAGGGGAAAAAATCGAAAATAAAAAAAATATATAAAATAAAATGTTAACGTTAGCGCCAATAACGTCACACGAGAATGACCGGATGGATTATATTGGTAATTTCTTAAAAGGTTTTGAACTCGATTAGCATAATTAAAATGTTTGGGAATGAATTGACGCAAGGACGGTAAAGGCGAATTACAATTTATGTGCATCGTTGGATAATTGATGTCCGGGAAATAGGACCTCAGGTGCATTTATGACGTCAGGCAAAATTAATTTTATGCATGGTTTATTAGTGAATAATTCGAGAGATAAGAAGAGCCACGCACACATTTTGACGGGATGGTTGGTCCGGCCATGTCCGACTCTGATTGGCCACTATGATATCGACGTGACGCGTTCCACTGCCACGTCACCTCCCCCTCCTGCGGGGTTTATTAAATTCCATGTCAATTGTCTAGTTGGTTTGCTTCTTCTGGAAAAGAGAACTTAAATAGAAGCATCGGTTCCCGGTGGGTTGCGTGCACACTCCACTCCCTGGAAACCTCGCTGCCGCCCAGAATCTTCCTCTCCCTCGCTCGACGATTGCCCTCAGTCCGCCGTCGAACTCCTCCTATTCCGGTAAGCTCGATCGCCGGAGGATCCTTCCCTCCGCAGGCGACTTGTTCGTGCGTTACGGTCGCCTCGTTTTTTGAGGTTTTGTTTCTTCTTTTTTTTTTTTTTTTGTGTTCCTGATGGGTTGCGAAGGAGGGACGGTGCAGATGATCTCCGTGATCGCTTGTGCGTGTTTGTGAGCGGTCTCTTGCTTGTTTCGCCGTCGTTTTGATTTTTCGCCTTCTAGAACCGGCTGGAACGTGGAGAAAGCTTTTGTGCTTCTGGGTGTGCGCGCCTGTGCGTGGTGGAGCTGCGGTTTTCTTTTGGCATTCGGTTGGGCGTCTCGTGTTGTGTGTGCCGTCGGCCGTACTGGTTCGATCAGTAATGGCCGGAGTGACATTGGATTTGCTCTGTACTGAGTTGATTGTCATGACAGTATATGGGTTATCGGCCCTCCAAGGAACAATGCGTTGTGCTCGATGTTGCTTAATTTCGGAATGTTAAAGCATGCGAGTACGGAACCATGCTGAGTAATTCTACTAGTGTTACTTATTGCTTCAAGATGTTAAGTTTTGTGCTCTTGGATGCTGCAAGTGTTGATCAGAGTTTGCTTCACTTTCTGTAATTGGATATTATCTTCAGAACAAGGATGCATCGGTTTACTAATTTCAGAAGCGTCTTACTGCAGCCTGAGATGAGAGCTTTTTTTTTCTTCTTCTTCTCTGGCTGCTATTGATGAGTGGTTCAAACAGGTCACTCCAAGGATTATACTTTGTCGTTGATTTTCTTATCTTCTGACAGGAATCGACCTTGTCATTTGTCACCGTGTTTTCCCTTTTATTTTGTGGTTTGTTATTCGTCAATTGGGAGTACTCCTAATGCCCTAGAGATGGGCTGTAGGAATAATGCTCTTCTTATTTCCCCGAGTTTCTAGAACTTACCAGAGATACAAAAATTTGGGAACTATCATTCAAAAGAAGCTTAACTATCTGGTTTGTCCTTTAGTTTTTTCAATTCTCTGGATGGTAGTACTTTATGAGCTTCTTTTGCAATGTGCGGAAGCATTCTATCAATAATTTCAAGGATGTTTTTTTTTTTAGACTACTGCCAGTACAAAAAGTGAGCTACGTACTCAACGTTGGATGATTGACATTTGGAAGTATTTGAGTACGCCATTATTTTTGAGTACACAAGACAATCATCCAATGGTAAATTATGTGAAAAATATCTCACTGGGTTTGGACCTAATAATAATCCTAATTTCAATTGCCGATAATTGTGTGTTTTTAAGTTGCTGTTGCTTTTCCAACAATGAAGATACTCTAGATGGAAACAAGGCCAGCATATGTTGCCTAAAATATGTTGTGGAGAACTCGTTCAGTGTTTACTTTTCTTCTTAGCTGACCTTATTGATCCTGAACTTTAATCAGCTTTTTGTTCATCATGGAAAGTGCTTATGTGATATTTATCATCTTCATCGTTGTTCTCGGGGCATGAGCGTCCGTTGACAGATCAAGTGGAACTCGAATTAGAATTTGCACCATTGACTTATTTAAGTGGCTTCTGATTGCTGTTTCTTCTTTGTCACTTATACACTTCTTCTATTCTTTCTTCAGATTTTTAGAGAAACTTAGACAAAGAGGATAGAAGAATAAAACAGCAGAGATAGTCTGGTTGGCACAGAATTTGACGTGTTTCTGGACTGAAAAAGCAGAGAAATGGCAGTTAGTTATTACCAAAATCAGGCTGAACATCTACTGAAGGAGTATATGCTTGCAGATCCTTTTGTTCCTTACACATCTGTTGTTGGTGGGATTCTTGGTTGCAAAATGGTAGGTTCACAATTTCCTTTACTAGTATTGCCATGTGGGGCACGTGAAGTACTAGTCCCATCATGTTGCTTGCTATGTTATAAGTATTCCGAAGGCAAAGGCAATTGTGAAAGTTGGCAAATTTCTTGTTGATTATTTATCTTTTGTTCATTTATAATATGGTTCTGTTTTGATTGTTCAAGTCAGGTCTATGACCTCACGCAGTTAATTAGTGCGCTGAATTTCAAGAGCTATCCAAGCCTTTCACACATGCAACGCGTTGAGTGGAATAATCGGTGATCAACTAATTTCTTTATGTTAGCCTTTTCTTTTATATTTCATAACATGAAGCATCTCACACATGTACATTTTGCAGGGCCATATCAACTGTTCATGCGATTTTCATCAGTGCTCTGTCGCTCTATTTGGTGTTCTGGTCAGATATGTATGCTGATTACCAACTTAATGACCTCATTACATTTCGAAGTTCTTCACTGTCCACTTCAATACTAGGGGTGAGGATGCATTCAGTGTTTTGCCTCTTCAAACTTTTTAGCTGTTTGAGTTAATTGTTGGCTACAACTTCTCTTGCGTAGCTTAGTCTCCTCTTTGACACCAGTATTGACAGATGAAACAGATGTTTGATCTAGTGATTGTCTACCCTTATAAAGAATCGAGGCAAGTCGCGGGTTCCTCTCCCATTTTCCCGTCCCCAGACTTTCTAATTCTTAGCTAGCAGGGAAAAAAAACACTCAGTGCATCATGTTGTTAGCTGATGCAAGAGGATTGGGGAGCATTTCTCTGCGTGGCGAGTATGAAGGTCAATGTATTTTGGATGCCTAGTAGTAGCCTATGCCTTAAAAGTCTTAGGGTATGAATGTCAAGTTACGGACTCTTTTTTGGCTAAATCAAGTTACAGACTCTTAGATGCCTACAAGTGTGCTCTGTTTTTTTTTTTTTTTTTTTTTAAAGGTTCTTATGGGCTTAGGAAACTCGTGATGCAGAATAAGAGGCAGTGCTTAAATTCTTGAGACTATGTAACTGGTTTAGTTTTAGAATTTATAGTAACTAAATTTGGAGCTTTAGAATTTACAGTAACTAAAAGCTTGTGAAGAAATACATGAATTTAGTTTAGTGCATCCAATCTTTGATCCTTAGTGTTAACGTTAAAAATCTTGGCATTTTTCTTCTGTAGTTTTGCTTTGCTTGTGGATAGTCTCATACTGTATGGTTTGCTTCTGGTTTGACCATAAAAATTGCTGTGCTTATAACTATACCTTACTATTTTACGACTGTAGAAAAGGAAGCCTGTCAGGAGCCTTTTAAGTTGATTATTTTCTTTTTCTCTTTCCCCATTTTTATTCTGTTTCGTAGGCTGCTCTATTTAGCACAGTTACATCTCTATCTTGTTTTGCTGCACTGTGGAAAATGTTAATACACTAGGATTTATCCATAGGGAAGAGGAAATCATGCCCCAATGGCTGATAATTGGTTCACTTTGCAAGTGACGTGTGCTAGAGTTAATGCTATGCTGTTCCATTGTATTGCAAGATTTACTGCAATACCTTTTTATTCAGTAATCTGAATTGGTACTGTGTGGCTTTACTATGTATTTACTTGCAGATTTCTGTTGGATACTTTCTCACCGATCTTGGGATGATATTCTGGTTTTATCCGTCGCTAGGTGGCATGGAGTATGTAAGTGCTCTATCTTCTTAATTTAGGTGGAAGTAATATAAGACTTCCGAGTGTTTTAGGTGCTCTACATTTTTCATTGTGAAACTCCCAAGTTGGTGTCAACCATGTTCTGCTTCTGGGTGGATGCAGATTGTGTTGAGAGTCTGATAACTCTTTGTCATAGTTTCTATATACAATTTTCTTATGTATGAAAAAATTCTTGGGTTTTGACTATTTTATTGCTCTTGATAGAAAAATTGGTGTTGTCTGTGACAGGTAATTCATCATATCCTATCAATAGTATCATTGGCATATGCTATGCTAACCACTGAGGGACAACTCTATACCTTTATGGTTCTCATCTCTGAGACGACAACCCCTGGAATCAATTTGAGATGGTATTTGGAACAATGGGATTTTGATAAATGCTTCTAGCCTTTTTTTTCACTTATATTATCATTTTCACTTTTGTGATTCAGGTACCTTGACACGGCTGGAATGAAGAAGTCTAAAGCATATCTTATCAATGGTGTTGTCATATTCTTATCTTGGCTGGTAACTTCGCTCTACTTCTGTCTGTTGAATTGTTAAAGTGATTTTGTTAGCTACAGTAACTTTAATGCATCTTGTAATTTTTTCACCTTCTGTGACATTCGTATTACTCTGTGCAGGTTGCCAGAATTCTCCTGTTTGTCTACTTGTTTTACCATGTCTACTTGCACTTAGACCAGGTAATAACCTCTCATAGTCTTTTTCTGTGAAGTTTCATTAGAAGTTAATCACTAAGGTTGGTCTTCTCTGAGAAAATTTATTGGTTGGAAGAACTTTACATTTGCAATTTCATGTCCTGGCAGATAACATGCTTTAATTTTCCTTTTTTTTTTCTTTTTCGAAAACTCTGTAACTTATTATTTATTGCGGTGGTCTTGTTGGTGGACTGCCATGTGTTATATCCCTGTTAAAATTTTCGAAACATTTACCAGTCTAGATGGTTCGTCTCTGCGCAGGTCAACCAGATGCATGCATTTGGGAAACTCTTGGCGTTTGTTGTACCATTAGCGCTAACTGTGATGAACTTATTGTGGTTCGGGAAGATCATCAGGGGATTGAAGAAGACTATATCAAAGAGGCAGTAAAAGGTGTATAAGGTATTCTGCAGGTCTATCCATTAGAGAGAAATAGTTGATCAACTCATGTTTGACTTTCCCTCGTGTAAAAAAGGTGGGGGAAAGATGAAGAAGTTCAGGACCCCTTAGATGGAGAAATTCGGACAATGGACTTGCTTGTAACAGCATCTCCGATGTTTGAATTTTTATCATCTGGTTGCATCCCGAGCTCCACTCCTAAATTAGATGTATGTAAAGTGCATATATACCTGGATTTGAATGGAGAGGAAGTTGCTGGAGATCAATGCAATTACTGGTGAGTTCTTATGCCTTCCCCTGCGGAAATTATGGCACTGCGACTCTGCATTTTGATCAGATAGTGGAGACATCGCTTGGTCCGGAATTCAGGTTCAGTCCCAATCCAGGCTCATCTGCATTAAGATTGTGATTTTGGAGCCATGGAGCTGGCCTTTTCAATTGCTTTACTGCATATATAATGTCCATTTATAGTTTTCCTGGATGAACCATGCAGGCCTGAACTCTCAAGTTCAGTCTTGGCCTGAATACAGTATCATCCTGCCTTATTTTTGCCCGTCCGAACACGAGATCGGAGCATGTTATTGAGACATCATGAAATGAATGATTGATGTCGAGATGGAGTAAATAAAACTTCTCCTGTCCATCAATAAATAGAAGTAGCCCTGGGCGTACGCATGCATACAGAAAAAATCTGGAACAGACGAAACATTTAGTAAATTAATAAATCCACCACTCGAGATGTGAAGGCTGATTGTCCCTACAGGATTATTAGCATGAGAGTTAAGGTCTCAATATAATGCCTATTTCTTTCTAACACTAGCTGAGGCTGGCGACTGCTAAGGTGGGGGTAAAACCTTAATAGTTTTAGATATTTAAGTCCAAGTTCAAGTGACCGGTTTCGGGAGGATGATCGCCACGGTTGGAACCGAAGTGGTAGATGGGATCATCGACCATCAACGGCCACGATGGCTCTTTATCTTCTGCCGCTGCACATTGCATCGTCACCGAGGAATTGAACGACAGCGAGAGCTCGCAATTCTCGCTTAGCTCGTCATCATCTTCTTCCCTTGACGTCTGTGCCTCCTGCATATCAAGAACAGAGAAAGATTAGCCCTCTGCATAATAGTGAGAGGTTATCACCACACACACACAATCTGGTTCGACGCGTGAAGCGAAAGCTGTCGTATATGAAGAAAGTTGGTGCAACCTCGTATTCATTATCATCCTCTGTCTTTGTCTGCAAAGGCAATCCATAGCATCCTGTATCCATCACCCTGCAGAGAGTAAACTCAAGAGACAATATTTGACATGGCCTTGCTTAAATTGCTGATGAGTTAACCACAAACTTAGTTTTTGGCGCAGCCGCCCCCACAACACTCGTATTGACATTTCTATATATGATATTAGAAAGTACTATTTAGCATAGCCATTTCAATAATCACGAAATCTTCGATAATATCAGCGTGACTTTCTCTTTCAGTGTATACATACGCAATAATCGCATCGACATATTGATAGAGTAATTTCTACAGCTTTCGTGTGCTTATTTGTTTCATGTAAAAGCAAATCCATGTACCTGAGCTTTTTTCAGCCCGTGTGTGTAGGTTTCGCCATGTTACGTCGAAATAATGATTGTTGACAATTGTGATTATTTCGCTAATTCATGTTGTTTAATGATGTAAATTTTTCTGCTTGTCATCTTTAGTAAATTGTAGTAAGAAGATACATAGGTCTTACAGGTGAGTGTGCGCTTTTCACAAAGCTATCAAAAAAATACTACTCTTACAATTCAATTATACTTGTAACCATGCAAGTACATGGGATAGAGCGACATCTATCGTTTCCTTACTAAAGTAAGTAAGCCTACGGTAATGCAACATAATTCTTCGTTAAATTTATTTTGCAAAAGGAGGGTTCTCTGCCTCGGAAAGGGACACGTGTCGCTCTCTAAGAGGGAAGAACCATCTTTAGAAAAGACTAAAAGTTTATTTGCAAGAGCTAATTTCACTCAATGGACACATGCATCATGCACTCAGCATCTAATTTTGGAAGAACGGGGACATAATTGGAGAGTTAAGTGGAAATCATAATACCAATAGAAAAAGCAAAATAAAGAGGCTGACCTGCTGGTGCAGATGATTTGAGGCTCATCACTTTCTTGATCATTTGCTCTATGAACATGAGAGCCTTCCCATGGCCAAAGGACTCCATTAGCCACGTTGCTGCAATCCCTTGAACTTCTGTACATCTGCATCCCCAGTACATATATTTTGAGAGATTCAATCTATACCAAATCAAACCCGATCATTCAAGTCATTCGTATATGCCCACCGACGATCTTAATCCATGTCAAATATGACCGGATCATATAAATCTTACAAGCTTTGGATCCACACTGCAGCTCAAAGTAACCACCAAGTATCACTACTTTGTCAACCCTTTTTCTAAACAAAAATACAGGTGAAGCTCACAATGGACACTATGATTATCATCAAGTCATATATGATGTAAGTGATGTTAAAGATTGAGTCCACGCAATGAATTTCCACGGTTTGTTAGCTCTGAATATATCAGGGGAGCTCAGAATTTTCGAGGCACGACTGATAAAAATTCTCATCAACCATGATGAATAACTAGGGGCTTTGTACTTGGATACTGCAGCATCAAAGAATCTTGGGTTTGCAGGGAGTGCTCTAGCATGGCCTTTTTGATAGAGATCAATCGTTTGTTTCTAGATGCGTTGACACTCCCTCTTTTTACATTCTAGTTATTGACATGTGAAGGGGTGAAGAAGATTACGATTCTTTTTCAAGATTTCGCGACTTTTTAGTGAGATATAGAGATGAATACACATGATGGAGTTAGATGATATTGGAGGTTTGACAATCAAAGAAAGAGCAGTGGAGGAAGCCGGAAAGCTCATTACTTGTTGGAGAATTCAAGTTTAGTAAGATAAAAGAGGGAAAAAGAAAAACAGTCGCACCATTCAAACAAATTAAGTATATCTGAAAGGATAGCAGATTGTCCAATGTAAAGAAGTGAATTGTGCTAGGTTGAGCATAAGTTCACATGGTATAATGTACTCAAGTTTTTTCTATACTTATACGTGTGCGATTGTTTTATTTAGTTAGTTCTAGACTTAACATCGAAAGTTGGTTAGGACACCACCTGACCGCTCAAAAAAGCTTACATTACACCATAAGGAAATATATCGAACAATAAGATGAACTACATGGCGACAGTTGTAAATACTATTTGTGGGACCAAGTAAGAATTCCTGTTCTTTTTGTGTTTGGTCAACCTTATAAAGTTCACTAACTTAGCGAGTAGACTACTCTCAGATTGTAGAGAGCAAGATGTCCACAAAGAATAGCTCCATCCATACGAAGGTGCGTACAAGGGGGAGATTGAAGCATTGAGGACATATTTTGTCATGATCGGGGCGTATGAATACTACCTAGAATACGAAACATTAACGATATTGGCTCCCAAATACTTACTTGACCATAATCCTCAATAATGACCATGAGTGATGCCTTTTTGTGATGCAATCCAACAAAAATAGGGCTTTTTCCATTAACATGTATCCTCAATGGCGACCATTAGTTCTCTCCAGCAAGTACTAACTCTTGGCTATATCCACTAGTAACGCTTGAGACGAAGATCAGGCGACGTGAATTTAGATGCTTCTAACGAAAGAGTCTATATGATTAACTAGTAAAAGGTTGCATTTACTTCTGACTTCCAATTTTCAGCGCAGAGAATGTAATCGATCCACTCACGCAGTAAAGTTCTATTTGTTTTTTAAGGTGAACTTGTAAGTGTTGCCAAATTTGGAAAAGTTAGTGAGTAGAACATGTGTGTATTGTGTCTCAACGAAAAAGGAAACAGAAAACATGTAAGGCATACGTAGAATGAAACAACTGATGCAATAAATGATGAGCTCTCCCTAGGGTTTCTTTATCTGCTCGAAAGTGGGGCAAAAATCAGAAAAGTAAACAAGCAAAAAGATCCACCACATTTGGCATACTTTCTGACACCAGTTGAGAGAAAATGATTGATTCTCCTAGAACCCTAAAGTTCTTATATTGGTAATCATTTTACAGTTTGATGAGACTTTCGTTTTCCTGATCTTCTGGCTCTTTATGACACTGTTACTTTTTCTTCCCCCTTTAAAGAACGTGAAAACCAGAAGATCTATACCTGAAGGTGGCTCTTGACATGAGAAATCTTCAGTCCTTCCACGCTCATCATCTGCAGAATTCGCTTCGGTGTCGCGTCTGCTCAAAAGAAAACAAAAAGTGAAAATCAATATATATATATATATATCTCTCTCCCCCACAGACACCCTCACAAAAGGAAACCAAATTCCATCTTTTGAGTCCATGTCCCTGAAAACAAAAGTTTGGTGATGCATATGATGTCCTCTCTTTGAGACTCCACCACGCGTAGACAAGATCATGGTCGGGAAGCTTACTGTATTTCCCTCCGAGCCGCTCCACGGCCTCGACGAAATGATCGTGGAGCTCCGGCGTCCACCGGAGCCGGGAAACATCGGATTTGTTGTACTGCCGGACCTCGCTTCTCCGAGACCTTCTCATTTCAGCATCTGGGTTCATCGTGGCCATCGAAATGCTCGTTCTGGAGGGACTTTAGTTTGGTCGACATGGCATATAAATGCGGCTAAGACTTTTTGGACCCCAAATATAAGAAATCTCTCTTAATCCCGAAGTGAGAAATAATGAGCAAGTCTAAAGACCATAGACTTGTAGCATTTGGTACATGCAAAAAGGTCTTCATCATCTATCTATTCTATAATTGTACGTGAAATTAGATAAACACACACGATACGTACTGTAGGAGCAAAGCATACCTTTAGCCCCACCTCTTTTGAAAGTTGAAACGAGCATGCGAAGTTTTCCTTCCCTACCTGGTTTTTTTTTTTTCCTTGTTCCTTGGACATATTGTCTAGGGTTTGAAACTTGCTCTTATTAGCCCATTCTGAGGGCATAGGAAAAGATAGATTGATTTCTTAGCATGTACCCTTTGCTTTGTCTTTCACGGTGATTGGGTTTTAGGGCTGAAGTTTGGTTAGATTACTTATAAAACTGGAGTGCATTGATTAGCTTAATGATTATTAATGGCATGCCGAAACCAACATTTAGAGTTCAGTACCCGCGAAAGGTCAAGTACTCAAAAATTTCGACAAATTATAAATACGTTCTCTCCTGTCGTAGCACGGTAACGTACGATTTGAGTCCACTTGTCTCAAACAACTGACCTACATAATGAGGGCATGTGCATAACATTCGAACCAACAACTTTGTTCTTCACGCACATATAAATTAGCCACTTGATAAGTTCATGGTGATCACATAATGAATGACTCCTTTCAGTTAGTTTGAATATGAAGTACCTACTTGATCTTTTGCTCAACTAATCGAGATACGCAAATGAAGAAGATTGCATCGTCGTGACTTTGTCAATACGGTGATGAGCATGTGTATATACAATTACTAATTTTTTTTTTACAAGTCCATAAAAGATTCAATTAGTCTGAATCTGAGATGGCCAACTGCTTGATCTTTTGCTCACACAATCGGATCATGCAAAGGAAAAGGATTTACATCTTCGTCGATACGGTGACGAGAATACATGCATATGATCACTCGACTAAGCACACATGGTTTAAGGCGAAGGTAAGTTAATTAAAACAAAAGATGCCCTAGCGTAGGTGCAATGCTGTGTGCTCATATAACTTTGTGGCTGTGAGCTAGCTTTGGGATATAAATAACGATCAGTCATGGAGAAAAATGCCATTGCAATACCATGAACCAAGTCAAAATGAGGATAACGCCCCATTAAGTGGCTGAGAGAATTTGTATGCAAGCCTTGGAATTCTTTAGTCAAGATTGAGGATTTTAAAAAAAAAAAACAGAGAAGAGAAAAGGCATATAAATCATTCTCCTATCACTCTCAACGTCAATAAAAGACGGTGCCTACTTTTGGACCCACCCCTCAAATATTGAACTTCAATCAGTCTTTGTTGTTGCCGTGTCCCACACTCACTCTTCTCCCAAATTCAAAGAGCAAGAAAGTGATACACAATTATTTATCACCATACAAAGAAATTCATTGCATCTACCTTTACTTCATGAGCATTAAATTAGTCGGGAAGATGGGCAACCAAAGAGAGGGAGATAAGAACGAAGGACCCCGAGCGCAAGGCGGTGTAAGTATGCGCATTTTCGTCGTGATTCGATAGCTGAGTGTTTTAGAATCGTCAAGGAGCGGTTTTTCTGGCCATAAAAATGAGGTTCATTTTTTGCGGTTAACCATGTTGTAAATCGCATCGCTTTGGTGCTGAGGACTGTTGGGAATAACACTGTTGCTGTCGATTTACAAGACAAATCATGTCATGCCTCTGAGCTTAGAAGCTCAGTGGCAACAAGTTCTAGGACAAGATCAACCTTTTTTAGACTGAAAAAAAAGGGGCAGAAGAGGACTTTTTTGGATGCCAAATGAGGGGGAGAGAGAGAGAGAGAGAAGCCAAGACCAAATTTAGACCTTTGCTAAATGAATTGATTAGGGCTTTTCCCAAGCCACGTGATGTGTAACATACCCGCCTTATAATTTGGACCGTTAGCCCTAGAGTTAGGTATACGGTCTCCCGGCTACGATGCCACAAGCTAGTGTGAAAATGCCAACTCTTTCACATGCACGTTGTTGAATGCCTCCATCATTCATTGAACATGCTCTCAAGTTCACATTAAAGGGTGATTAACAGGCATACAATCACCTCCCTCCCTCCCTCTCTCTCTACGTAGTGTTCTAATAGGCACGTGAATAATGTGCCCTTGGAAGAGTGAGACAAGCTTTTGAATTATTGATATACGAAAAGGTTGCGGTTCTGTTTTCATTTGTGTCTTTTCGAGTACTTTATCGTTTTCAAAAAACACTCGTACGAGTGAAACTTCATCCGTTTTCCCCTAATCAAGAACGAGTTGCCTTAGCCATTGGTTGTCATCGAGCTGCTTTTTTTTTGTCCTTAGTCAAATGGAATCTTTAAAGTTGGGGGCTTCCTCGTCCTGTGGCCATTTTGACGTTTTCTGGTGCGTCCTCGTAATTGATCCTATCGTCCTCATCACGCGTCAGAAGCTGCTGAAAACAGATTTGATATCGTCACGAAGCTTCCTTAGTTCGTTCATCCTGCTAGACGATAATGGTTTTGGCTTGGTAGACGGAAAAAGTAAACACTTCGCTATAAACCCTAATCGTTCAATGCTCATTCTCCGTTGACGATGCCATGGAGAAGCACGCGATTCAAAAAAATTGCTCGAGTTTTGACGAAAATGTTGTGGACTTTAGCATGGGGCCGGCCGGTCGAGCTAGGAGAGTCGGGTTCGGTTCCCACTCGGCGCGTGGGCCCGTGCCACAAAAGAGCAATTCCTCAAGAATTTCCCTGGTTTCAACGCGAATGACGTGTCTTCGGCCAGACCGGAGATGTGAAAATCTAATTCAGTACGCGAGATTTAACCTAGGACGTCACCAGACCACTAGGCCGTCACAATTTTCTAAATGCCGCCTAATCATGGTATGCAGCATCAAGTATCTAGAACGACCAACTTATTTTCCTACAGGGAACATAATTGCAGTAATGATAGTGAATCCTTCATTTCTTCTCCATCATGATGGGCAATGTTTTTTTTTTTTTTCTCCATTCTAGAGAGGCAGATCTGATATGGAAACACTCGCCATCATCATCATGTCTGCTTTGGCAGATGTGAGAGCATGTGTATGGAAAGGTAAAAAGAGAATGGAGAGCATCACTTGATATTGTCAAAAGTTTGTCATCATATCGATCGCCCTTGGAGGAAAATAGAAGCTGAGAATGTTTGTGTCGTCTACGGCTGTGTTTGTCTGCATCATTCCATTTTGTTCATGATTGCTCTTGGATTTCAAGTCCTCTCTCTAATGGCATCTTCTAGAAGCTTGCGCATAAAAGTAAACCCTAATCCATTTTGATGTGTAAATTGATTTTCGTAACTTCTAGATGGGGATTTTCCCTAGTTTTGTTTAACTCATAAGTTGTATTTATGATAACCTTTTCTCATAGTAAATCTTTCAAGAAACAACTATAAAAATGCGAAATACCCGAACAAAGGTCGAGACTTCCGTAAAATTTAACTTAATTGATAAGCTTTGGAAATCGTTTTTCCCAAAAAGTATAAATTGGCAAGATGGTATATACATCTCCTAGAACTAACAGAGAGGGAGCGACCTTATCGCTGTCGATCTCACTCCTAATCGCTATCGATACAACACATATGATTTGCTCGGGGTTTGATGGATTAATAGAATAAGCAAGAGGATAAGTAGTGCATAATTACAAGTTATCAAATGCACTTAATAAAGATAAGTTCCGAGTCTCCGTCGCTCAGCGTGGTTATCAAATACACCCATCGATAAGTAGTTAGTCATACTATAGGATACTCTTACAGTTTTAATTGAGTAGATGTCTTGTGCTAACTCAAGGTTACTTGCTCTTTTAATATAATAGAGGAATCAAGATAAATCAAAACATTTTCCTCGTCTCCAGTACATTAACAAAATGACTAATGAAGAAGAATCTCCATTCTGACCGGAAACAATAAACAAAAGAGAGAATCGAACATCTCCGCATGTCTTGCCAGATCTCTATCATTCATCCATGCATGCGCAAAAGGGAATATTTCAACCTTGACCTAGAACTGCTACCCACATGGGAAAAAAACACAGAGCAGTTGATTTACAGAAGGGTAGCTCGAGGATGAAGCAGCAGTCAAAGGGTTGATATAAAGCAGATTTGGCAGGTTTGGTTTAGTAAACCAGAAATCAACCTTTCTGAATTAATTAACTAATATATAATCACATAATTTAGAGGATTACAATGCAGGCTAGCTAGATAACATCTGGAGTTCACTGTTCAGACAGGGCAGGGCTCACCTTGTCGTTCCAAGGATTGTTTAGACATAAATGGTGTGGATAATAAAAGCATTTTCCCCCGACTAATTATGTCAGGCGATGCAAATAATTATTTTTCAAAAAATGTTTCCCAAATCATCTATTTTTCGCGAACTAAACGGAGTTTAGATTCGATTTGTACATAGATCTTTTATGTCAAGTCTTTTTTGCAAAAAGAGGGGTGAAAAATTGACAGGACAATAGTTGAAGAACATTCCGACACAACTTAAAATTCCAAGAGTAGCTTCCTGAGCACGGTTGGCCAATATTAAGGGTGCATCGTGTTGGGGTGGGGTTATACTCCCCATCATCATGAAGGCACGGGGGTTGTGCTCCTAGTGAGCGGACGGGTGTTACAGGAGGCAGCACTCCCTGGCCGCGATAGAACTTTTATAGTTCAAGCACGTAATTTATTGATTTCGGGTTTGGGTCCATGAATAGCTATTGAGTGGATAGATTATAATCTCATTCTCTTGTAATGGAGAGTATAATAAAGAGGTGTGAGGTATAAATTATAGTGAAATCATCTACTGGATATAACATAGTTTAAGGTTAATCGGGATAAATCTTGTGTCTCGGTTTCTCTTTCTCGCATTGCGCCTAATCCTAACACATCAAGCAATAAATATGAGCAGGGCATGTCGGGTAAAAATTTACTTTTCATTTTTTTTGCTTATTGTAAATCTTGCAACGAACGCATTAATTTCAACTCTTCTATTGCCCCCATAACACTTGAAATTTTTACAATATACAAGTTTTGACACGTTAACCCACATAAAACTGTTTCGTAGTTTTTCAAAATCTCTACGAATTTCCAAGTATTAACTAGATAGCAAAGGGTCTTTTTTTCCTTAGCTGAAGCATAAACAAACATCGCATCAATTAGCTGACATCTATATAGAAATGTCACTTGTGGTATGAGACGTCTGACTTTACCAAAATCACCCGAAGAAATTATCATCTTAAGTAAATCCCAAGGTTTCATTTATTTCACAAAAAATAACTAAATCCCGCATTTTCCGGCGTTTAGTTCATGAAAAATAAACTTGTCAAGGAAAATATTTTCCACCAACGAAAAAACACCTTCAAAAGTGGTCTTTCCTCCCTCCACTCCTTAACCTTCCTTTTCTTTCTAATTATTTTCTTCCTTTTTATTTTTCTTTTTCCTTCTTCCTTGGCCGGTCGCCGGCCACGACAATGCTTGGTGCTCAAGGCCGGCAAGCCTCTAGGTCGCCTATGGCCATCGCCAAAGGTGGCAGTGGAGGAAGAAGGAAAAAAAAAAGAGAAAAGGAAAGAATTAAAATAAAATAAAAATTATTAAAAAATTGATTTTTTTTTTAGAAACTTATGAAAATTGTCCATTTTAGCACCGGCCCCGGCCACGGCCATACCACGTAGGATGATTGTCATCCATAATGACAAAAAAAATATTTTTCGGTTCATTTTCTGGTCTCGGTCAAACACAGGAAAATATTATAATTTTTCTAGAAAATTACTTTGGAAAAAAAAAATCCAACAATGTTACATTTTTCACGAAACGGATGGAGCCTAAATCACGTCTTTATTGGATGATGAACCGAGTGGAGGTAAAGAAATTCATCGCCTCCCTAGCCCTCGAGTGCATTTTTAGCAGAATGTATTATGCAGTTTATACAATATCGTATCAAATTCCCGCATATCCTCCGACGAGTTGAGATATGGTTAAATTTTCTTTATACCACTCTTTTAGGTCCAGTTTGTTTCGCGGAAAATAGATGACTGAACAAAGATTTTCCTAAAAATAATCGATTGTATCACTTACATAAATTGTTGTCGATATGAAAACATTTTTCCTTTCCTAATTGTTTAGGGATACAAACGATCATCTTTTGAAAAGTATTTTCAAATCATTTATTTTTTGCGAAAAAAAACTGAGCCTTTATCCAAATTCCCGTGTCCATCCTACCTTTATTTTTAAACAAATTCAACCCTTGTTCAACCGAACTCTGCATAAAGCCAAGGAGGGGACGATAATTTCATTGATGTAGAGTTGAAGAGTCAAAAAGAATTGGAAAACACATGCGATCTTTAGGGTTTCGGGCAATAAGTGCTTGGGACGCCATGAGTGGGCAGGATGATAATTTCTTGAAGCGTGATGATACCAATGAGGCCACGAGAGACAAGAATTCGAAGCAAAGTCGTCATGGACAGGCGAGCCATACATATGCACGCCGAGCGAGCTGAAATTTTCTGCGACACCATAAGTGGGATCGCTTCTGGTTCTCGCATTATTCAAAGGTTGAAGATGATGCCCTTTAGACAAATTCAAACCTTAACCAGAGCTTCACATTCTGTGCTCACTGGCTTAGGATCCGGAAACCAGCATGTGCGATGGCCAGTGGGGTCTCGGCCAATTTCCGATGGACACGAGCAAAACCGTCGGTGAGGTTCGTTATCAAATGTGTCACGATAAACGCCGGCAGACTCTTTTCATCATCTTCTTCTCGGGACATTGACTCCTCAACAGAAATGGCATGTGTCGATGTCCCTAACGATAATTTGGGACAGGGATTAGACCAGAATTCGAAAATAAACTTTAGAGTAGTTAAGTTAGGGTTATCGTTCAGCACCGATCCCGTAGGACTGCTACTAGTAATTGCTCTCGGACGTAGATTTACGAGATCACCATTTTTTCAAAGCTGATATAGAGGGTTCGGTTTTGCCACGAAAGGTTTTCCCTCTCGGAAATTTCGGAAATTCGGCAAGAGAACCTCTAAATCACAATTGTCTCATGTAGCCTTGCTATATCAAGCTTCACCATATAAATTAACTTGGTTTCACAATTGCGAGAGTCAAATGACCGTGTTAGAATGTATATTTGCAGCAATTCTAATTCGATTTTTTTCATCTTTTCTAAATGATATTAAAAGAAAAGAAATGGGAATGATCAGAATGAACTGTAGGTGGTGGTCGCCCCTCCCCCTCCAATGGACTAAAATTCCCTTGTAAATCATATTTCCATGGAAAAATGGCCCATCAAGCTGAGATGTAAGATGGCTCACGATAACAAGAGTAGGCCAAATGGCCCATTAGCCATGCGACAGTTGCAAGCCGCCCCGGTGAAGCGGCAACGTCCAGCGAACTTGACCGGTCCGAACCGAAAATCCGATCACGTAGGCACTAAGCGAGGCCCGCCAACCGCGGGTAATCGATGGTTCACATAGTGAGAGTGAGAGAGAGAGAGATTGTACAAGAACTGATTGGTCCTTACATGTGATCTCTACATCCACTACTTCCTTCCCTAATTTCATCATGCAGTGGAAAAACCGATAATCAACGCTGCGCTGAATCAACTGATCATAGAAACTTATTTCACTAGCCACTTATGGCTCCTTATATGCGACTGCTACATCTACACGACTCGGGGAATTTACAGAGCTCAACCTGTTCCGCTACAAGCCCAACACTTCCCAAAAGGAAAAAAATATAAAAATGGACCAAAGGCCCAAGCTCTCGTCTGTCAAATCCTGATCAAGCTCGTCCATCTGCTGAAGGCCCCACGAGTGCTCTTCCGTAAGCCACTGGCAGCAATATGAGCTTCTTCGCCTTCCCCACGTAGGCTCTCCTTGTGAAGTTGTCGTAGTCGTTGGCTTCGATGGCGTCCAGGATCTGCTTGTACAGCAGCAGCGACGCCATCACCGGCCACCTGCTCGCCCCGTTGAGCTCCACGATGCCCTTCTCGGCCTCATCGAAAAACTTCCTCGCCCGCTTTATCTGCTCCTTCATGAATCCCCTCCACTTGTCGGTCACTTTCCCCCGTAGTATGTCCTCATCGGATAGCCCCGCGCGCGCGAGCTCGTCCTGCGGGAGATATATCCTTCCTCTCCTAGCACTGTTGTCAACAATTCGAATCGCAGTGTGATGAGTTTTGATAAAATCACCTAAATGGGTGCTCAAATTGCTTGAACAATCCAAGCTAAGATGTCCAACAATGAAGCCGATATGAAAGTACTTATTTTCAAGCAGATTTTTCTTCTGTAATAGCAAAACCTTACTCTTCGCCGACGTCCCTGAGTATGTTGGTCAGCTGATTAGCAACCCCTAGCGCCAATGCTGCATTGTAGACGCTTTCTGTGGATGCCTTCGATTCAGGCGCAATCCCCATGACGGGTACACTCATTAGCCCAACCGTCCCGGCTACGTAGTAGCAATAAAGGTAGAGCTCATCAAAATTCATGTATCTCGATTTTCTCAAGTCGAGCCTCATGCCCTCTATCATGTCCTTAAAGGGCTACATCGAAGAAGTTATGGTTCAGTCATCAAGTGATTTACGGATGATACTCTTTAACTGTAATCATTGTGACACAAATTGAAGTGGCGACTTCAAACAGAGGTAGGACTTCTACCTGAATATCCACGGGGTACTTCGAGACGGTGTCTGCCAGAGCGGCATCGTACATGTCATACGGACGGCCCTCGAAGAGATCAATCAGCCTTTTCTCCCATCTATCCAAAGCCTTTGGAGTGATGTGCACGGCGTTCGGTCCATCCACAAGTTCATCAGTCCTCCTGCACCACACTGCAACATACAGTGACCCAGCTTATTCATTTCTGTGTATAAACCCCTCTTGTCATGAGGACCATTCAGCAGTGCAATTTTGGCGATTCATCAAAATGTTTAAGATCGCAAAGACTGCTGCTTTACATACGCATGGATAATATGAGCGATTCTGTCTCATATACGCACAAACTGGACAAAAAATAGATGTGAGCGAACTATTGTCCCAAGCGCATGCTCGAGAAAAATGGTCATGTCAATACCGTAGATTGCCCAAACAGCTCTTCGTCGCTGTGGTGTCATCAGCATCGTACCTAAAATTTGTGAGGAAAACAGCCCAGTTAGCTAGTCTATCCCAGAATGACATAAACAACGCGTCCGGTAGTTCAGTTCACTTGTTTTTCATGCAGAAATCAATGTAGGATATTGACAAGTAAATTTCCGCACAAATGAATGGCGCAAAAAACTAGTAACCGAGTATCTGAGATTGTCAAATTCCTGTATGCCGGATTAAGCATATGGAGACAGGCAGTGAACCACTAAATCGACCTCAAACCCGATTTCCGAATGCACAAAAACCGCGTTTAAGAAATTTGAGGCAAGTTGATCCTCATTTCGATAAGTAATCTTCAGCTAGATAGTTGGAATTGGAGGCTGGTTGAAATAAAGTTAGAACTCAGCAACATTCTTGTTGCGGCCAATAGTCAAAGAAAGCCCAGGAACTTGGAGACAATGCAGGAGATAAGGTCAGCCCGAGAAGGTGCAGCTCCATTGGACCCCATTTCTTTCTTCTTTTTTATCAGTTAAGCAAAGATAATAGTATTCTTGCCTCTTTATGCATTAACTAACATCAACCATTTAGAAATTCATACCCGAAAAGATAGGCGCATTATCCAAATCTCAATAGGAAAAAGTACCGCCACACATTCACACGCACACGCACAGGAGAAAGAGAAAGCAAAGTTTTACCCAAGTAAAACGTCTTGGCATACTCGGCGCAGACCTCGCCGCACCTCTCGTAGGCCATGTTCAACAAGTCGCCGCCGGTCAATCCCTCCGCTTCCTCCGGCTTCTTCACGTCCAGGGCCTTCTCCGCCCTCTGCTCTCGCACCAAAGATGCTTGCTTTAGCACGACCTCGTACACCCTGTCCACCGAAGACCTCGTGGGGCTCGCCACCGAGCTCGAGATGGCCGAGACCACGCTCACCACGCGCACCCTCGGGTACGACCTCGGCGCCCTCTGTTTCTTGCTCTTCCTGGGCTCGAGATTGAACAGGGACGCGGCGTTCCCTTTGGGGCCAACCACCCAAAGAAGAACACCAGACATATCTCTCCCAACACCTCAGGGGCAAGGATATGGATCTCTGTGTTCGCTACTCGGGTCTTGCTCCTTCGGTTTCTAGTGGAAATGGAACAGTACAGAGACGAAGGAGAAGGAGAAAGGGTTTCTTGAGCAGAATGGGGTGACCCAAACGGCAGGTTTTACTAGTTTTCCTCCACTGAAGTGGGACGATAGTGATGATGACTCCAAGAAGGTCCTCGAGGGATAAAGAGATGCCTTCTTTCTCTCTTTTCCTTGCTTCCCTTACCCTGATCCGACACATGGGTTCTCTGGTCCGTGTGTGGCTAATGTTTGTAAGTTCAACCCACCCCTTGGTTGAAACTTTGAGAGGTTATTGAGCGAGCGAGGTGCATGCACATCATCACCAAAATATTGATAGGACTCCCTTCACGATGGTAGATGTACTTCAACACACGTATTGTACACATTCCACATACTTGCACATCTCAATCAAACAAAGAAAAGGAGTAGATTTGGGACTACACCACAAGACGGACGATTTTCCATCGCCGTTTAAGTAAAAGTATGTAAGCGAAATTTATTAGAGGGGTATCTTTCATGGAGATTTGGAGAAAGGTCATTAGCAGCAACATGATCTTGAACGAGTTAGCAGGACAAGATCAATCCCCCTATTTTCTTTTAATACATATTATGAAGGAGCGTAATAAATAAAACGAGAAAAAGAAAGAAAGAAACTATAGCTAGTTCCAGCTGAAAAAGACATCACCCTCGAATCTATATATTTTAAGATTTCCAGAGTGCGGGGATCACGCATCAACATGGTACTAAAGAAAAATGCATTCCATTCATGAATCATTTGTCTGAGTCAATGTCCTCGTCAAGGCATGTGATGCAATGTGATTTTTGGTCGATTTCCGCATGACCAGTGACCACACATGTGAAAGAAGCATCAACATGGTACTAGAAGATGCCTTTCGAGAGAGAGAGGGAGGGAGCAAGTGGGTGGGGATTGTCGCGTGGCTGGAGGAAGTGGGGCCTAAAGCGTGGAGGCAGGGGCGCCGTCCGATGGGGTGAGTGAATGAAAGAGGGGCGAGATTGATCCACACATACACAGCCGGTCGGGCTTTTGCTCAAATATTGTCGGCTTCTGCGTTTGTTTTGAGCTCTCTCGTCCGTTGATAAGTCGTCGGATTTCGAAACTTTTTCGAATTTGTGCAATCAAGTCCTGACGTGGCACGCCGAAATCTGATAAGGTGCTTTTCTAATTTTTTTTTCCCTTTGGCATATGCAGCCCACGTCAGAAATAATCGCAAATTTTCAAAGAGGAAATACACGAGAACGAAAGATTTTCTGGAGAAAACAAAGTAAAATAGCTAGAAATGATGTGCAGTAATGAAGAAACGAAAGAAGAGTACCGCCGCCGCCACACCCACGTCGCCGAGGCCTCCGGGAGGACATGCAAGCCCTTGCCCTAAATTCGAACGAGGGCTCACTGGCCATGGTTTGTGGTCGACCAGGATCCCTGGCCCTCACCTAAGTCCTTGTGGCGTAACTTTCTCTCTCTCTCTCCCGTCTCTGGTCTTTGTTTTTCTTTTTTCTTTTTAATTTTTTTGGCATTCTTCCAATTGATCTCCAACCTTCTTCTTCTCTCCTTTTTTTTTCTCATTTTTTGATTTTCTTTTTTTTTTTTTTTATCAAGGCCAGGAATGTAAAAAGAAGTTGAAAGATATGCCAAGCTAAATTCCGACATGTCACGGCAGTAAATTTGGCTGTGGAACTAGTCGGCAAAACTAAATTACGCAGACTCAAAAACATAAAGAGCTTGACTGCATGAATTTAAACGTTTTAGGACTCAAAATCGCTCTTAGGGCTAAACATTTAGAACTTTTAGAGCAATCTTTGCAAGAAAGGAAAAGACAAAAAGAACACACATTAAGGGATTGGCCTGATGATTGGAGTTTACATGGTCCACGTGTGGCCGGTGATCCGCAAGGCAATGAGTTTGAAAAGCCATGATATGAACATAGACTAAAAATTTAAAACTCTATTCCCGAGCACCGGCCGTGGTAATTAAATCATAACGGCTACTACTCGAATTATTATTATTTTTTCTTCAATTATTCAATCACACCATTTTTTTTCATTTCTTATTCAATATTTGAAATATTCTCATTCTCTCTTTCAATTTTTCTTAATCCATTATTTTCAAACCATCTCATCCAATTTTTCTTATTATCTAATTCTTTATTTTCTTTATTTATTATCTCCTTTAATAATTTCCTATTTCAAATTTTTTCATACCCTATATTTTTTGCATTATACCATATATTTTTTTTATATATAAAAATGGCAAGTAAAAGTAGAACTAGTGGTAAAGGCAAGAACAATGTGGAGGAATCTAATTACCCTCCTAGTCCTCGTGATTATGAAGATTGGGAACTTGAAGTTGATGTAGTTGATGAAATCAACATTATTCTTAATATAGAGCAAATCAAACGCAAGATACTCTTCATCCTCTTATCGATATCGAAAAAATCTCAACAATAAAGCGGCGGGAGTTTACATCCGACGTATGAGACCACTTCACGAAGATTAAAAGATTTGATATAGCTCCAAAAAGGTATGACGTAATTTGATTTTTCTATCCCCCAATAAGATATGTAAGCGCTTAATGATAATTCATTAAGTTCAAAGCCCCTCCCCTCCCTTTTTCCTCCCAAATTTGATTATAATTTACGATTTGTATTTGATAATTTTTTCCCCAATTACAACTTGTAAATTACAATTTGTATTTGATAATTTTTTTTCCAACAATTTGTATTTGATAATTCATTATTATTTTTATTTCATAATTCATTATTTGATAATTTGATTACAATTTTATTACAAAATTCATTACAATTTAATTTTTAAACTCAAAAATCGTAACCGAAATTAGAATCGAAACCGGATGTTTCATTTTCGATTTTGAATCGGAATAGAGCTCAAAACCGGCCCGTAATAGTCGGTTCAAAATCGGAACCAAAACCGCCACTTAAGGGCTCGGTTTCGGTTCTCCCTAAATTGGAACCAAAACCGGCGGTCCCGGCCCTTGGCCGTGACTATATATACACTAAATGAAATGACTCGATAGACTGCTAGCCGTTGATTTAGCGGACGAGTCATGTTCAACAGCCAATTGGTCGTAGCGAACATAACATTTCTCGACGTCACCTCTGCTTGTTAGAGGTCGATTAAGCGGCTCGAGTTACGTGAACTGATTTTGCATCTAAACACGGTGTGCAACTCCAAAGTTGCGAGTGAATTGCACATGGACAGCATCAATATTGGCCGGACATTTCGTTGTCGTAGACTCGTGGCGAAAATGGACAGGAGAAAACGAAAGGAAGTGCAATGGAAATATTTGTAATTACGTGCAAGGTTGAGGAACTCTTCGGCCTTATTTGGTTCAACATTTGAAATGAGCCTTAGAGCTTTAAAGTCCCTTGACCAAATACAAATGGTGTTTAGCTAATTTTTTGACTCTTTTGGGAAGATGCAATTGCATCTCAAAAGCTCTCCAAAGCCTTTTAGCACAAAATACTTATAAAGATACTTTTGAAAAGTTGCATTTGCGGAATGCAACTATTTTTTTTTCTTTTAACTTTGTTACATTCACTGGCCTGCCGCCGACCACCGAAGCCGCCGCCGACCGACGTAGCCACGGATCGCCCACCGCCGCATGCCGATCTTCGCCGCCGCCACCGCCCTTACGCCGCCACCGACCAACCACCATCGCTCGCGCCTCCACCACCGATGGCCACCGCCAACTATCGCGGCCACCATCGCCCGTCGCCGTTGCCTCCACCGCCGCCGTCGATCGCCACAGATTGCCACCGTCAACCGCCGCCGCCTCCTCCCACCACCGTTGATCGCCGTTGCCCATCGACCATCACTTTTTTTTCAAAAAGTAAAAATAATTTACAAAGTGTATTTTTTACCAAACGGCATTTACGTCAAAGTTGATTTTCAATGTATTTTTAAAATACACTTTACCAAACACTACTTGCATTTTAGAAAAGGTTTTTAACTCAAAGATATTTACATTTTATTAAAAGTTTTTGGTCAAATACTGAACCAAATAAACCCTTCGTGTAAACTCCCCATTTGGCAAATGTGTTGAACGCTTTGCTCTACGTGGACTCGGACAGGACTTTTATTTGCTTTTTCTTCCCCATAAGCAATTTCACCCAAGAAAACGCACCTATACACACACACACACAAAAAAACTGACAAAGTCCTAAACCGTTCATAATTGTGCCAATTTCATCTTAAATATTTTTATTTTACCAATTTTTTTTGGTAAGATATTTTGCCAAAGATCTTAAATCATTCGGATTTATGTCAATTCGGTCTATCTCGATCAAACTTTGGTATCCAACGCCGACGTGGATAATTTTTTGTGTTTTTTTTATACTTTTTTTTTTTATTTTTTTTTCCCTCTTCCTTCTTGGTCGCCAGCCTTCTCGATGGTCGGCGACAAGCCACCTGGTAGCGCTCGCCTGCTCTTGCTAGGCCCGACCTCGCCAAATCCGGCCAGGGCGAATCTCAGCAGAGGCTGGCGAGGGTTGGCCTCACCAGCTTCACCCGAAGCTAGATCTGTAACCCAGTCGGGCGAGGTCGACTGTTTTCTTGTCATGGAAACATGCCTGTGTACCCATCCACGATTTTACTTTCGTGTCCGGACAGATGAGCGAAGGAGCCTGTGTACCCATCCATGGATTTTACTTTCGTGTCCGGACAGATGAGCGAAGGAGGAACTCCGTGCACGTTCTCTGTTTAGCGTTTATGTTTCGTTTGGCTTTATTCATGTTTTGATTTTCCCTTTCTTCTTCTTTGCGGGGGTTGTCTTGTCTCGCTAAAATAAACGACCAGCAATATTCTCATGAAGAAAATAAACCGCATGGTAAACTTTGCTTTTTTCTGGTGCAATATCGAAAGCAGTATATACTCCTTTGGTGTACGATTGATCATTTCGCTGACAAAGGGTAAGGAAGTCCTGCATTTTTTAGTCTAAGAAAAAGGCAGGTACAGCTACTCTACTCTAAAGTCGATCTAGCTTTCGCTTCCTTACTTACCTCGGGGTCTCAATTAGGGCATGTGGTCCTAAAAGGGGAGAGATGCCCCTCACTTGTGCTTCAAAATCGGACAATGACAGTGTCGGCTTCTGTTTTGCTTAAATCGAAACTTTATGCTCAGTTTATTTTGTGGAGAGTAAACGATTCGAAAAATATTTTCTTAAAAATAAGTGGTCGTATCGTTTAAAATAATTAGCTGACAAAAAGTTATTTCATTTCTGATAATAATTGACGTTCAGAAGTTTTTATGTATAATAAAAGTATTTTTAGTTTATTTATTTTTGTATATAAATAGAACTTTGACGAAGGTTGAATTCATTGGTGTTCTTTCCCTCTTCGGCGCAATTTCGACGGTTGAGTGTGGCACCACCCAGAAAGTTTAGGAAACTCTTTTTTCTTTTAAATGCAACAGTGCCTCGTTTCCCTTATCATTAGGTCATGAGTCCGCCACGTGAGCAAAAAGTTCTCAGCCTTACGAAAAAAACAGGGGCTTTTTTCAAAAATGGATCAAAATAAAAAAAAATAACAAAATTAGGTTTTTTTTATTTACCATAAGGGGTCCCGTGCGGAAGCCTAACTCCCGCACGGGCTCCTTTTTTATTCCGTATTTCTTATGATTTTTTTTAATTATTTTATATTAATAATTAATTTGTGGCCAAAGTTGTCCGGATAAACTCAATTTTGTAAATTTTTTTTATTTTGACCCTTTTTTTTAAAAAAAAAACCCTTTGTTACAACAGTTGAACTCGAACAAGCTCTACAAGACTATGGCAAGCAAGACAGAAGGGACATCAAAGAAATCATTTTGGAGGTCGAAGTCGACGCTAACAACGTAAGTCGCGAAACAAACAAATGTCGCATCGCTGCATTAACCTCTTCATTTTTGTCCAACATTTTTAAGGTTCACTTGTAACTTGTGAGGTAGCGGAAATTATTCGAAACGACGAACGCAACGCGAGTGAAAAAAATAAGCCAAATCTACATGAACGAGGATATTTGACACCCGCTCACTCCACGTCATCACTTCAATTTGGATCAAATATGCAAGTGCTTTAGGAATATGAATCAATTTGAGTACGGGTCGGGTTGGGCAATGAGCTGGATTCGTAGTGCAATGAATGGGTTATAACGAGTCTATTCATGTAAACATGAATTTTAGATTTTTATTCCACAATCGAAGTTAAAGTGCGATCTTGGTCCGGTTACATCCGAATTTTGAAAAGTAAGCAAGGTCTTGATTGGTGTGTTTGGATGAGTACGCTGTGTAGGATTGTTTTATACCTGTACAAGTTAACCATGCAAAGGTGGACTGAACTTATATACAATAAATAAATAAATAAAATCACAAATTAATTATTGATAATTATTTACAAATGTATATAAATGTAAATTTTTTTAATATAAAATAATTTAAAAAAACTAGGGAATAAAAAAAGGCCCGTGGGGCCGTGTGGGCCCCATAAAGGCTTTGTGCCGGACTCATACTCGCGCACGGGAGCCCGTGCGGGACTCTGGGCCCTTCACGGGGCCCGTGCAGGAGTTAAGACTTCCGCACAGGACCCCTTTTGGTAAATAAAAAAAATTCCCAAAAGGGGTGGGTATATATAGGGATGCGGATCGATTTTAAGAGAGAATAATGACATGAGCACCCTCTAAAGTTTGATTAACATGTGACACGATCTTTAAATTTTTAGTTTATTTCAATGGAGTTTCTGAATTATATACCTCAATCTATAATGTGGTACTTAAACTTTTAATTTATCCCTAAACCAAACATACACAAAAATTTGGGATCGCCGCATTTCACAAATTAAACGTTCGGAGATCATATTACACACGTACTAAAATTCATGAATTATATGCGTCATTTTCCTTTCCGAAGCTTTGGAAAATGGATTTATTATTTTTTTAATGCTAATAGTAAATTCATCACACGTGTCTTTTTTTTTTTTTTCGGGTCCAAGTGACTTTTCAAGGAGAGAGAGAGAAAAAAAAAAAAAAGAAGGCCACAAAATTCTCGTGACTTTTGAGGATAGCGTGCGTCCGCATCCCCCTCAAAAACTTCAGTCATTGTATAACTCTTTACCTAACTGAAGAAAAATTGTGATCTCCCATTAAAAACACGATAACCATCTTTTCTATCCTCGTCCACCCCGTCTCGTCTATCACTTCAGCAAAACAAACCAGTTCATCCACAACCTCAAGTCAACATTCATGTGCGCGCAGAGAAAATCACGACTCGTTCAAAGAAGAACGTCGAGCAATTCGATAATTCTCAGATACGGAAATTCTCCGCACTCGAGTTTTGCCATGCTGGGGCAGAAGTCTAAAAAAAAAAATATGAGGATCAATTTGATTTTGATATATTACACTTTTTCCTTAGTTTTTTTTTACTATTCCTCCTATTACTTTTTTTGTATATTTTTAATTTTTTTCTTTATGGTTTCGTATAATAAATTTTCATGTTGAAATCGCGTTTGATGCGTTTAGATTGTGGTTTGGGTTAAACCATTTGTTTGAATGACTGCTTTTTTTTTTGTCTTTTCGTTCCATTTAATCATAGATTAAATGATTTGTTTGAAAAATTTCTCGTATTGAAGTCGAAGTCCCATAGTACAAAGTTTTTTCAAGGCTTGTCTTTAGTGGGTCAAAAATTAAATGGCTCTAGAACTATCCATTTCAATTGTTATGCTCCTTGGCTCTAAATCTGACACGAGTTCTACATAAACAGCGACTAACTAGTGGAGTGTGATTCTATTGTTTAGTTTCGTATTAGACTAAACCTATCAAATTTTGAGTGGAAAAGTTTTCTATACATAGACCATCCTGTCGTAGACCAAGCATCTACACTCGTCATCTCCTAATGTGTATTATGCATTACGGATATGGAATCGGCTATACCCACTATTCTCGTAACTTAATTTATGCGGCGTATCCACGGAATTAGCTCGTGACGATTTGAGCCCATCCAAAATCTAAGCACTAAAACAATGGGAAGTAAATGATGCCAACCTCGTCAAGTCATTAGATAATGCGATAATTGTTGAGATGCACGTTTGAGTTGTGTCGAAAAATCCTACATCGGATAATTGATATGATGTGAAGCGGTCAACGTATTTTAATTTGCTTAATTTTTTGAGTGAATGTGGGTCTAACAAGACCTTGTCAAATGGGTGGATCGGGTCAAGTTGAAAATGGTCATACCCAAATTGACCCATTTAATCCGTTTTGACCCATATTTATACAATACAAACCTTGCCGTCAAAGCTCACGAACGTGACCTCCTCGCCATCAAGGCTCATGGCCATGGACAACCTCCAAATCTAGCTCGGGCGCAACCATGGACAACCTCCAAATCTGGCTTGGGCACAACGATGCTCCAGATGTGGACTCATCTGGTGTCAACGAGGGTCCGCCAGCCCTCACCAAACTTTGTTGGCAATAAAACAGTAAAAGAAAAATTAAAATTAAAATCAGAAATTTAAAAAACAAAACAAAACAAAACAAAAAACACTCAATGAAATGGGTCAAATTTGGCTTAGTGGAGTTTTAATAAATGGGCTGTTAATGAGTTTGAGTTGCAAGTCTAAATATATGTGGGTTGTTTATAAATGGGTTTGTCTTTAAATCCATTTAACTTCCATGCTTCTCTCATATAGCATTTAGTAACATTTATTAAAGTTAAATACGGGGCGCACTCTTGATTTAAGACTAATTCTTGCCTTTGTTTTTTTCTTTATTTTCTTTTGCCTTTTCTTTCTCCCTTTGGAAAATAATCGATGTAGCTATTTTCCAAAAAATAGTTTATTTTGTAGATGGCTAACTAATTATTGTGTTTCGACAAAAAAAAAGCTAAGTATTCCATTAATAACTTGTATATTTCTGTATTTTTTGTATTATAAAATTATTACTGAAAAAATAAATTAAGTACAAGTAAGAGGCTAATCTATTAGTACATTGTGTATAATGCATACACCAACTATAACATTTCCTTTTTGAGTAAATTCTCTTAAATTTGATCCAAAAATTAAAGTTGAAAAAAGAATAATTTAAAGAGATTAAATAAACAACTGGTGAATAAAAACAACATTTATTTACTCTAGTGTATGATTAGTGCTTTCCTAGATTATAATTATAGCGAAGAAGACAAACATGAAGGAAATGTCGAAATGTAATGTGTGTGGAAGAAGCAGCTTGGGTAAGAAACAATTGTTTGGAAGGGGCATGAGTAAGTTTTTCTTTTAGTAAAAATTGAAAAAATAAAGAAGAAGAAAAAATGGTAAGAAATAATCTTATACAAGAGTGCAACCCACAAGGGATAACGTGGTTAGTCTAATGTGACGGAGGGTGTCAAGAGCTAATAAGAGGGTGAAAATAGCACGAGCCATTTATTTAACATGTCAAGAGTACAAAGTCTTTTATAAGAAACTAAAAGAGTTATTCGGGCGGACCTACGATTGTTTTTCTTCTTTTTTTTTCCAGACACTATTGAGTTTTAATGGAATTTTCATTAGTTTTGAAAGACGCAAATACTACTTGATATTCAAAATATGCTTATTTGCCAACCGGCCTAGCTAATAGAGGAAATGCCCAACTTGTGGAACATACGCAAGTTCATAAAGTGCCTTGCGGCACGTTCCCACATCCATCTCCGACCGGGGAAAACGTTCAAGATTGTCAAACTCGAGCTCGAGTTCTTCTTTAGCTCCGTCGCAATGCAGTCGAGCTCGACTATCTGGATTTTATATCCAGATCGAGCTCAAACCGAAAGCTTCGATACTCGTCGAGTTCGAGCCGGGTTTTCGAGCCCTTAGCTTGCGAGTCAAGTTCTGCTCAATCTTGGCAGCACCGTATCGACTCAACAAGATCAAGCTCGACTAGGCTTGATTGCGCCCGTACCACCAATATATTAAACCACAACTATCATTTGATTCCACGATTTGGATATGTTATATCGGACTAGATTTTAAGAAAAGATGGTAGTACTTGAATTCTTGCAATTTAGAAAACAAGAGATTAATTTATTCGTTTATGGGCCTTCTAACTTATTTTCTTTACATCGTTCACGTCCATTGTCATGAGTGTGTGTGTGGTATATATACGTGCCTACATTTATATTACCAATTCTCCAAATTCTATAACAAGGTCTTATTTGCGTTGCAAAAAATGGATAATTTAAAAAACGAAAAATTTCAAATAAAGGCTGGAGTGCCATCATTTTCTCAAAAAAAGAGCATGACCAACGGTATTTTCGTCACTTAAATTTTCCTTAAAAATGATCATTTGTTTCAATTGAAATAGTTAGTCGATAAAAATATTTTTGTTATTGAAACCAATATTTATCTAAATATTTTTATGAGCGACAAAATATTTTTGATTCATTATTTTTTAAATGATGCAGGCGATAATTTTTTTGAAAATATTTTGTCAATTGTTTATTTTTCTCGGGGTCAAGGCGCCCCCAAATTCTGTGCCAAAGAAAATTGCACGGCCAAAGTCCATAAAAGCTTCGTTTGTTTCGCGAAAAAATGAGCAATTTGAAGAATATTTTCCTAAAAAAGATCGCATATGTCCCTTGAAATGATTAGGCAATGAGAGATTTTTTTTTTATTATCGGCAATAATTTACGCCTAAATATTTGCATATACGTTCATAAGATATTTTCATGATCGGCAAGAATTTACGTCTAGACATTTGCGTAAATAATAAATATGTTTTTAATTTATTTAGCTTTGTAAGTGATGAAAGAGTTAATTTTATGAAAAAAACATTTTGTTTAGAGACTCATCATGCTCTTTACAAGAACAATCTTGTGGGCGGAATGCCGAGAGAGCTCGGCAACCTAACGTATCTGAAGAAGCTGTATGTTTACTGGAATCAACTAAACAGGATGATACCAGGAGAAATTGGCAGCCTTTCTTTAGCTACAGAAACAGATTTCTTGGAGAATTTCCTGACGGGGGAGATGCCGGTCGAGTTTGGGGGTATAACGGGCTTGGAATTGCGTCACCTTTTCCAAACGGCTAACTACTCCCCGAGCTTGCTGGCTTGAAGAACCTGACGACGCTCGACCTATCCATCAACAATCTTATCGGTCCCATTCCTTTCGGGTTTTGAGTATCTGATAGAGCTTTACATCTCGCAATTTTTCCACAACTCCCTGAGTTATGAACCCCCACACAAAAAAAAAAAAAAAACAAAAAACAACTCGCTGAGCGGCATCACTCCTCTGGGGCTCAGCGTTTATAGCAAGCTAAGGCCCAACCCGATTCGAAGAGGTGGGGCATTGAGTTTCGGGTCAGGTCGGGCATTTATATGCCCAGCCCGTGATGAGGATCTTGGTCTAGATGCTAATGGGTGAGGCCGAAGTGCCCATCTCCCCGAGAAACAAACTCTACCACCGGTGGGTCGGCGACCACAGGCGGCAGGGTCCCGCCCTCCCCACCTATATCTTTTTCTTTTTTTTGTTACTTTTAATTATCTAAAATTTTTGGAAAATTTAAAAAAGAAAAATATAAATAGAAAATACTAAATGACTAGAATGCCTCCACTACCAATGAGTAATTTTTTTTTTTTAGGCTTGATAAGGTCACTGGCCCTTATTTGAAATAATATTTATTTCAACGCCTTATTTGGGATAATGAAGGTCTTCACGTACTTATTTAGGAAAATAAAAGCACTCCACACTTTTTTTGAAAATTTTCCCCAACTTTACTTGCACAGAGTCCTTTTAAAAGTGTAAATTTTAATCACCCCGAAAGTTGTCTAATATAACAATCGCAGGGGAATAATTAACAGAATCCAAAGGCAAAAGAACCAAAAATTTATTCTTCCACCGACTTTTCCGCAATATCCAAGAATTTCAGGGGCTTCCTTGCAATCTTGCCCCCTATTTATAATGATCGGCGCACAACCTGAAGCATTCAGTCGCAGGTCTCCTCTCCGAGAGGAGAACGTCGCAGAGCGTGAGAAGCAGCAGCCTGAACCGAAAGTTAACGAATCCATAAGCGGACCCTTTCGTCATCCCTGATCGATTCGACGGACACGCTTCGCAGTTCGCTCTGTGATCGCCTGCCGAAAGAGATGGGCATCGAGCCATTCAACAGGTAAACGAAAGCGATTCCTTAGGGCTTCAAAGTGATGGGTTTTTTTGGGCTTCAACCTCGAAATACTCGACCCTGATTCAGTGGGAGAATTTTCAGTTCGTCGAATTGGGGCTCCTTTGGTTGTCGATTGGTTTTGATTTTTTGGATTGTGTTGTTCCTCATGGTGCTGTGGATTAGGCCGGGGAAGCCCGTGGGTAGTGCGGTTGACGATGATTTTACCACAGAGGGGGAGGATCAGCCAAAGACGGGACGCAGCTCTGGGCTAAAGCTCGTGGCTAGAGGATAAGGTGGAACACCAATGCATTTTCTTGGTGACGCGAAGGTTGTTTACTTCTCGGTGCTTTTTTCCTTTTCCGATATTGAATATGCGCTCTCAGGGCATGTAGTTGTCATTTTTTTAAGCTGCAGCTCTGAGCTATCTTAGTCTCGTGCCTTTGGCCCCAAATTGGTACACCGGTCTGTCTCTGACAGATAATTGATATTCAGTGCTTGGCCTCTTATTAACGCTTGTTAAACATATTAGAGACTTTGAAGTAGGACCTCGTTTACCGACCCAATTGTGAAGTTCAGAACTTGGCCTGCTTAAAAGTATGACTGAGAATAGATATCTTCGATAAGCATGTATGAGTTGACTCACCACGCGAACACCTTTTGCTTTTTCTTTAGCTACATCTCATGTGGAATCTAATTTTTTGGTCACTGTTTTTAGCGTAAGCTTCTGATTATGCCCGTGTAGCTCATCAAATTGTTGTTCTTAATTTTTAAGCAATCTGGCTCTTACTTTACTTGCAAAATTCGTCATATCTAACTCGATGCCTCTCATTATTGCCTACTTTTTATCTAACTGGATCTGCATGCAACTGAATTCTGGTGATAGTATAGAAGATTAAACGTGTGCACTTTGGTTTTTTTCTTGTACTTCTCTAGCTCAATGCAATTGTTCATATTACGACTTATGCGCTGAACTTGGCAGGGTAAGGTTTCCTTTGCTGGTCTTGAGGGTAAGGAGGAGGATGTCAACTCTGAAGTGGCTACCGCACCTGTGAAAGTTTTACCACCGTGGATGATTAAGCATGGAATGAACCTTAGAAAAGAACAGCGTGGAGAGGTTGGGGAGGTGTCAAAGATGGACGACACTTCGAAGTCCTCTCAGTTGTCAGATGACAAGAAATCTACTGTCCACAGTGATGATAAGAAGAGCTTAAAGGTTTGTGCGTTTTTGAATCGCCCATTACGTTTTGCAGTATTACACTAGTTGTCGTTGTACTTAAGACAGTGTTGAACCTGACCATCTGTATCCAGGATGAGTATAGAAAAGCATACTATGCTGCTCTCCTCAAGAAACAGCAGGAACTGGAAGAATCTGCAAAGAAGCAACTGCAGCCATCTGATTCAGATATTGCAGATGGTCATTCTGATACATCTTCCTCCCGTCATGTGGGCGTGAAGGCTAAACGCGATCCTGAGGATGATGTTTGGGAAGAGGCTCAATATGCAGGTGAGTGGTTGGCCCATCATTCTTTCAGTTTCTCTACCTTCGTAGGCTACTGATGGGGTCAAGCATCTAATGTAAGGAAACAAAATATCTGCTCCTTTCGAGCCACATAAGAAGACTAATTTAGGTTAAACTGATATCAAGTCGAGTTGATACCTTCTGAAAGCCAAGTAATTGTTCCATGCAAATCATGCCGTAATTCCAGTTCATGATTATGATTGGTATATCTGCATGCTTTATGGAGAATGTCTTCACTTGCTGGTTTCCCATAGTCTTATGTAGTGATTGTGAGCAAATTTTAGACGATTTGAATTATGTTGGGGCTATCTCCCTGTCCTTCTTTACTTGATATCAAATGAGATTGAAGTGGTTCAACTAGTTTTCAGTCTTTCCGGCGTGACACCATACTTTCTTTAGCTCTTTTAAAGTGGCGTTCTTCCAGTTACTTTTTGAGAAAGCTATATATGGTGAATTTAAACCCCTTTTTTTTTTTTTCCGAACTGTCTCTTTTAACCAGGTGGATTCACTAGAAATATGGGTTGTACATTGTGGATTCCTAGAAATAGGTTTCATTGTGGATTCTTGGTCGCTATATCTTCTGCTGAAATTACCTCTCAATTGCATGAATATTGATATGTGTTATGATGTTCTCCCTGTGCTCGCTTCTCCGTGACAGTGGTGCAGCTAAGTGCTTTTTATGGTTTTTGGTGGTTACATTGATTAAGGTCGCACCTATATAGCTGACTGAGGTTTCATTTGTTTCAACTATGAATGTGCTTCTATTTCGTGTCAACACAGGATATACAAGTGAGATTTATAAGGTCGGTGACTTGACTGTTTGAGCAGATGAGTCGGGCGAGGAGGGCGATGATGGCGACGTAGACTGGGAGGAAGGTTGAAGGCATCCCTCCTTTTCTTGGCCGGTGAACTTCCCGTCGTTTGCTCAAGCTTTGATGTGGCGCGCGATTCCATGAATTGTTGTATCTCGTGTACCCCACATTGTTTTTTGAACTGATGAGATTAATTCCGTGGAGACGTTGTACAGTCATTGCATTCATTATTCTGCTCAGAGTCTTGAATCGTGCTTGACTCGTGGCTTGAAGAGCACATCGCATCACCTCTTTTTACCAACCATAGGAATACGTATGATCTTGATTGTGATCCCCTTTTCTGTCGTATCGCAGTCTCGATACATCCAGATTATGCGACTATGGACTATTTTAAGACGCACACAGATAGAATGGAGTCATTATTCAATGAACTGTGCATGAAGTCCTGGCTCTTCTAGCTCGACCCTGGGTTGTTGCAAGTGTGAGGCTGAATCAAGCACACTCATAGATGGGTTGATGATTTAATTTGAAAGCTTTTTTCTCGCCCTATTCGATTTTCTCGTTGCTGGTTGATGATTTAATGTGAAAACTTTTTTTTGCTTTTACTTGATTCTGTGGGTATCTTCTCAGTTTGTGTTGCTCGATGGTCAGATGTTGTTGCAATTTTGGGAAGAAGAGAACTAGGGTTTCGTGACAACAAAACCTTCAAATTGCCATTTAAGTTGGTGCCAGTTTTCAGGACTAGAGCAGTTTCATGACAACAAAACTTGCAAATTGCAATTGAAGTTTATGGGTGTTAATTTCCAGGACTAGAGCAGTTCTATTATATTTTCCAGGACATCACTTACTTTACAACCGGATAGACGGTGTCCACTAGTCATTGGAGGAGAGAGAGTCCAAGTTCGAGGCAGTGGCCAAGTCCTCCGCTCGGGGGTGGGACCGCCACAGTAAGGTGCTCACGGCCAAGGGCCCTTAGGAATGCTGCCTCGGCCTCTCGGCCTACACTGCCATCCATTTCTATGATGTCTAGGACCGCCTTGGCTTCAACCACCCCAACAAGGCAGTCGACTGGCTCATCCACAAGGCCAAGCCCGCCATCTACAGGCTCACTGGCAGCCCTCCCTTCCATCCTTGTCCCACCCAACCCGAACCGCCAAAAAATGCTAACAACAATCCCTTGTAGCAATAACGGCTCCTCCTCGTCCTTCTTGGATTCCTTCTTCCGGGTGAGCTCCGCAGTGTTGTCCATCAACTCCCACAGCGAAGATCTTGGCCTCTCCCTTCACTCGTTTCCAAAACGGGTCTCCTATCCGATCCATGCTCATCATCACTCGCCAGAGGAGAGACGGTCCAAGTCTGGGGTAGTGGCCAAGTCCTCCGCTCGGGGGCGGGGCAGAAGTATTTCCATAGCAAGGTGCACACAGCCAAGGGCCCTGGGGATCGCCGCAACGGCCTCTCAGCCTACATCGCCATCCAATTCTACAATGTCCAAGACCACCTTGGCTTCGACCACCCCATCAGGGCAGTCGACTGGCTCATCCACAAGGCCAAGCCCACCATCGACAGGCTCGCTGGCCTCCCTTCCTTCCACCCTGTCCTACCCCACCCGAACCACCAAGAAACGCTAACAACAATCCCTTGTAGAAGTAACGGCTCCTCCTAGTCCTTCTTGGATTCCGTCTTCCTGGTGAGCTCCATTGCTTTGTCCATGGACTTCCACGACGAAGATCTTGGCCTCTCCCTTCATTCTTTTCCAGAACGGGACCCCGGTCCAATCCATGCTCATCATCACTCGGCTTTGTTGATGCGGGGAGAGACGCTCACAGTGAGCCATGCAGCAAGTGCCGATCTCCTGGGTTCGACGAGTCCAACAATCAAAGAATGATGGGTTGGAACAGAGCAGGAGGGAGCGAGTTGACATGCTTCGTGGACTCGCAGCTAGAGCACCACGAGGTGGAGGCATTCTCGCATCGGCGCCGCCGGTGCAATGTCGGCGATTTCCGGCGAATATGATTGGATCGGCAAAAGGTAATAAAGTTTATGATTGAATCGGTAAACTTAAAAAGTTCGAGACTGAATTGGCAAAAGTGTAAAAGATTTAGGACTTTTTTGATAATTTTTCCCACAAAAATCCGACCTAAATCTGTAAAAATTGTTGAACTTAGAAATGAAATCTTAGATGTTTGGTATCATAATAGCAAGAATCCTCACCACGATACGTTTTCACCATCACCACCTTTGATTGTCCCTTTCAAGATCCTCATGAATATTTCGAATTGGAGGAGAATTCCAAAATATCACCTTTGAATTTGGGCCAGATTTGCAAAGTGTCCTAGAGACTTGACATTGATTTAAATAGCAACATGGTTCGGGTGCCAAAATGTCGATCGGATGGCGAACACGGTTGAGTGTACATTTTGTGCGCATTTTAGTTCGGAATTGGCTCAAAATCCCTAATAAATGGTAAATCAGAAGAGGGAAGAAAGGCAGAATTTTCACATTCTAAGATTTCGACTTTTATCCACGGAAGGCTGTGTTGAGAATGTCATGGACTCTTGCGAACTCAACGCGACAACTCTTTCTTGGGCGATTCAGATGCATTTGGGCCAAATTACATAATTTCTCGGACAAACGGAGCCCCGGAGAATGCACGCAAAATGCGCACATCCCGCCGACATTATGGCCGTCGATGAACTGAAGGGCCGCGTTGAATAAAGTATTTATTTAAAGCAAGATCGATAAACTTGAGAATCTGAAATCAATTCAACGAGAGTTAATTGAGGTTTTCACCGATTGGAAATCATAATTTCCAACGGTCAAGAAGGGTTATCTTGTTTGGTTAGTCATGGATGTGCATCATCATCGGTGTCACGTTCGATGCGACATCTTGACCGAGTCGGGCCATGTTATGCACCTAATTTTTCTCTCCAAGCTTTAAACGACGGTTCTCAAAGAGTTTCCTTTCCGGACGCATTCGCAAGTGCTTCGTCGTTATCTTATTCAACGTGTGATGCCATTCCCAATCATGATTTGGAAAATACTAAATTTAAGGCTCCATTTATTGATCGAAAAATAAATAATTTGAAAAAATATTATCTTAAAAGTGATCGCTCGTATCGGTTATAAGAATGAGTGAACGAAAAATATTTTTATTCATTAAAATGTCCATTAAAATGTCCATTAATTTAATTTTAGTTTAGATTTATTTGACCATATGGAGAGAGGATAAGCATAGAAGTAAATTCCCTTCTTTATGATAATCCCGTGCTACTACTGATATTTCTCCAATTATTTACATAGAAAGCTGGATGAATACAAGCTTTCTCTCACAAGCATCGGTTAATAACTACAAGAAGCTTAGTCCCCTGGAAGCAAGTCTTTGAGAGATGCACTAATTCAAATTTTTGAACCGTGACAAGAGATGCGTTAAGTGTATGTGTGGATTCAGCAAGCTGTAGCATCATGGCTTCCTCGTTCTGATATTTCCTTGGTCTATTTGCAAGCAATGGGAGCCATAAAAGGAAGGAGCTGCTCTCAAATTGTTCTAGTGATTGATTCTCATGATGTGAGAAAGCAAACAACCTAAGCTCAATATGTCAGCTCAAATTAAAACACGAAAGACAATTGAAATGTAGAGTCATCTAACCAGGTTATTTACCAGAATTGCTAAGCACATGTTGCAAGATGTTTCTACTGCTCATGCTTTCCATTTTCATGCTAACTGGTTCACTATCTATTATTGGTGAAGTCCAAAACCAGATGCCAGTAAATGCAACCATGAAAAGAAATCATCCATTCGAAAATTTCCATAGACAGTTCCAATGTATCCAAGTCAATCAAATACGGTCAAAACCGAGGACAACTCAGCATCTATATGTCAACCTTCCACGAACAAGAACATAATGATAAGAAAGAAAGATTAAAAGAGAATGATATTTGTTCTCTAATAATGGTGTTATAAATATTGTACATGAAAAGCCTTTATATAGGTTTAGAGGAGAAAAAGAGCCTAGTATTCTTCCTATGTGGGACTAAAGAGAAAGAAGAGAGGTAAGGGAAAACCTACAAAACTATACAACATGTTTTAACACCCCCTCAAACTCAAGGTGGGTCAAATAACGAGAGTTTGGAAAGAAGAAATTTAAATCGTTGTGATGTAAGAGCCTTCGTAAAACAATCGGCAAGTTGATTCTCGGTCCAACAAAAGGAAGTGAAATAGTGCGAGCTTGGAGATGATGCGAGTCGATGACAATCGATCTCAATATGTTTGGTACGCTCATACTTGGATTTGCACCGATATGAATGGCACTCTTGTTGTCACAATACGAGGAGTAGGATCCGAAATGAAACACCCATATCGGCAAGTAAGCGGCGAAGCCAAACAATCTCAACGGTAGTGTCGGACATAGCACGATACTCGGACTCGTAGAGGAGCGTGAGACAATATGTTGTTTCTTGGATCGCCAAGAAATAAGTGAATCGCCAAGAAAAATGCAATAACCGGTGATAGATTTGCGATCGTGACATTGGAAGCCCAATCGGCATCGGAATAGTCACGCAACTTGAGAGTAGAAGAAGATGGTAGAAATAAGGAACGCGATAAAGTGCCTCGAAGATAGTGCGAATTCTTAGAACACCGCATAATGAGTTGTTCGAGGAGCAAAGAACAAACCGGCCGACAACATGAACAAAGATAGGCGATGTCGGGTCGGGAGATAGTAAGATAAATAAGTCAACCAAGGTCCGATAGTGGGTGACCATGAAAGAGGTTCTCCATGTGCGGGCAAAATTTCGATTTAGCTCAATAGGAGTGGCGGCGATGCGTGAATCGATAGAAAATGACAGACGGAATATCGGTATATTTCGCTAAGAAATGAGAATACCACGTGAAGCTGCGAGCAATCTCAAGCCCAAGAAAATAGCCAATGGTCCTAGATCCTTCATGGCAAAATGTTGCGAAGGTGCCGCTTGGTATGCTCAATATGGTACGATCATCTCCGTGATGACCATATCATCAACATAAAGAAGAAGAATAGTGCGCTAAGAAGAGGTATGAACAAACATAGCATGATCCCTCACTTTGAGTGAAGCCAGCCGAATAGCATCCTGAACTTCTCAAACCAAGCACGAGGGCTGTTTGAGACCATAAAGAGCCCGTCGCAGCGGCAAACCTTTCCAGGTATGAGCAAGACCGGGCGGAGGTTGCATAAAGATATCTTCTGAAGATCACCGTGAAGAAAAGCATTCTTCACATCAAGTTGAAAGAGAGGCCAACTGCGAATTGAAGCCTAATAAAGCACGGACGGATGTCATCTTTGCTACGGGAGCAAAGGTCTCATCGTAGTCGATACCATACTCTTGCAGAAATCTCGAGCAAGACGAGCTTTGTAACGCTCAATCGCCATCGAACGAGTCTTAATCTTATATATCCATCGGCAAGATACGAGGAGCGCCGGAGGAAGAGGCACAGCTCCCAAGTACCTACTGAGAGTTCCTCGCATACTGGCGCCATTCTACATCGAATCGCTCGCGATAACTATTAGGTTCTTGTGCAGATGAACAATAGCTAAAAAGGAACCAAACTCGGTAGAATAAGAAGTAGCAAACATACGGGCATGTGGCGCCGATCTCGAGGAGGATTACGGCGTGGCTCTAGTTGTGCAATCGTCGGGCGTATAGGGAGGTGCGCAGGGATAGGTGAAGATGGAGAAGGTGGCAATATATCTATATCCAATGTAGAAGAGGGACTAGAAGGGTCGTAGAGGATCAACGGGAAAATTCATAAATGGAACGGAGACGAAACATGAGGTGTAGTATTTGTCGGAAAGAAAGGGATGTGTTCATGAACGTAACATCACGGAAATACGTCGTCGCGCATTTGGGTCATAATAACGATAACCTTTGTGCTCGTGCTATAACCCAAGAATGCTCTTGGGATAGAGCGAGCGGTAAGCTTTACGTTCGGTGAGTGGAAGAATGACAAAACATGTACATCCAAAACTCGAAGATGATTATAGCTAGGAGGTCAGAGTAGAGGCTGAAAGGGGTGTCTTGATGGAGAACAGATGAGGGTAGGCGATTAATTAGATGAATAGCCGTGAGAAGAGCCTCGCCCGAACTCGGTGGGAACGGATGTGCAGTAAGAGAGCTCGAGTGATCTCTAGAATATGACGGTGCTTCTAGCAACTCCATTTTTGTTGGAACCCTAGGATAAGATACGAGGAAGTGTACCATCACTAGCTAAGAGGGAACGAAAGACACCATAGAGATATTCTCCCCCGAATCCGAACGGAAAATTTTGATTTTTGTATTAAATTGTGTGGAAACCATGGAAGTAAAAGTCGATAGATGGAAAAGAAATCACTACGTTGACGCATAAGATAGACCCATGTATAACGAGAATAATCATCAATAAAAGATACATAATATTTGAAACCACTCTTGGAAAAGAGCGGGCGGACCCTAGCATCGAATGAACAAGATCGAAAATCGCACTAGTTCTAGAGTTACTAACGGGAAAAGGCTTAGCGATTGCTTGGCGAAGGGCGGATAGAACATGGAGGAAGACTACTAGAAGAAATAGGACCCAAAGCACCTTGTTGGTGAAGGACGGTGAGCGAGAAGACGGAATATGTCAAGACGCCGTGCTGAGCAAGATCGATGGTAGCCAACGGGATGAGGAAGAGAGGAAGTTGGAAGATGGAGATGTTGCATAATATAAAGTCCATCCCTCGCCTTGCAATCATCTTGCCGCTAAACGATCCGCAAGCAAGGCTATTTGTAAAGCTTACGGTACATCCAATCGGTGGGTTGTCCAAGATAATAAATTGAGAGCCAAGAGGGAACATGTAACACATCGGAACATTGAAACCTTGGAGATGGTAAAATTACTCGGGTAGCTAGTGGGAGAACCATTAGCTAAAAAAATGTCTGGTTGCTTGAGCTCGAGGCTTAGTGAAAACGGAAGTAGGCTATGTCTAGCGGCTCTGAGTCAAGTACCCAGTAGTAGAAATATCACTGAAGGTGGGTATGGCGGTGCTTCCAAGATGAGAGAGTTGTAGAAGTACGATCGAAAAAGACGGGCGAGGGAGGACTATCGGGCAAGTTGGGCCTCAAGAGAAAGATACGGTCATCCGTAGAGGAGAAACCGAGTAATAGGGTGAGAGATTGGAGATGCGGTAGTGACTCGTGGTGATGCGAAAGGCGTAAGCATTCCTCTTCTTTCAACAATGTGACTCGTCTGACCAAGACGATGACAATACGTACATAAAGGCGGCGAGGACCACGAATAGGACCACGAATAGGCGAGGACGTGGTGGAGCCCAAAATAGCGTTGAATCGAAGCGGAGGAAAAAAGCCAAGACGAGTGTTATTTTTTGACGGCGTCAGGAGGGATGGTCTTGGGAGCGGTGAAGAAGTTGGGTGGCACCTTCTAGGGGAGAGCAAGCTTCATAAGAAAGAATGTAGACGGTGCCTATCTTGGTGGGTGAGTAGATGGACACGAGTCGGTTCGGGCATGATGGACGGAGAATAGGAGCAAGAATATCCAGTTGACTCCAAGTGAGTGCATGTAATTGTAGAAGTCTCGAATAGGCGAACCCTTGCGTAGCATTGTTAACTTTTTTTCCGATAAACTCGAATGTCCCTGTCCGGGTGAACATCTCGGCAAGCGATCCCATAAACTTTTTGCCTCAACAATATTAGAAAATTGTGGGCGAAGAGCGGGATCAATGGAACCAAAAATGATAGCCCATGCCTTCCGATCGAACTTTCCATGCTCGAATTTCAGCAGACGTTTCGCAACTTCATCGGATGAGTCACTTTGAAGAACACCGGGACAATGACAAAGTCCCTCAACATGCTCAAACAGTCGCGATAAACAAGTCTTGTCATTGCGATGATTTCCAAAGAGAATAGTTTGAACCATCGAGTTTGACGTCAATACGATCACTAGAATCACCCATGGCGACAAAAAAGAAATCACTAGCAAAGCTAGAAATATGGATTGAGGTGGAAAAATTGATCGAAAGGATCGAGAAAGAAGAAGCACGGATTAGAACGAGCAAGGATGATGGCCCTAAACTCATTATCTTAATTTCGATGCGGAAGATCCAATTTATGGCAACCGAGCATACTTTTAAAACTAATGAGCTCATTGTCTTATTTTTCGATGCGGAAGATCCAATTTATGGCAACCGCAGAGCATACTCTTCAAGACAATGAACCTTGCTTCGATACCATGATAAGAAAGAAAGATTAAAAGAGAATGATATTTGTTCTCTAATAATGGTGTTATAAACATTGTACATGAGAAGCCTTTATATAGGCTTAGAGGAGAAAAGGAGCCTAGTATTCTTCCTATGTGGGATTAAAGAGAAAGAAGAGAGGTAAGGGAAAACCTACAAACTATACAACATGTTTTAACACATAAAACGGAGGAAATCCCCGGCTTACCGTGGAGGATTACCTCTCTTTTCTAGCCTTCTCGGCGAGCACCCAGAGCCTCGACGAGTTCGATCAACCGCGAACTTCTTCCTCTCCTCCATCCGTCTCTGCAGCGATTCTCCCAACGGACCATTGGTGATCGCCTTCGCTGCCGTAAACGGAATCGCCGAGAACACCAAAACGCCGGCGAGCTTCAACTCGCATCGCCGAAGCAAGGAGAAGTGAGCGATCAACGCCATTTTCCTCCCTAACAAAAAGGCCACGAAATCGAGGTAATTACGTCTTGCTACGACGCTTTGCGGGCGGAAGCGGACTTGGGGAGCCGCTTCCATCGCCATCTCGGAAGAGCTAGACCAGTGAGCAGTCCGTGTAGAGGCGACGCGAGAGCGAAGGAGGAAGATAGAGAAGAAGGTGAAATGGGGGATCGCGAAGCATGGCCATGGAGGTTCGTCGGCGAGGTTTCGCTGCGATGTGGCGCGAGAAGGAAACCGGGAAGGATCGTGACGGTGGTTTTTGTGGTGTAGAAGAGCACGATGCCACGCCCAGAGCTCACTTGGTACTCAAAATGATTTATGACGATTTTAAAGGGGTCCGTATGTTTTTATATAATGTTCAATTTCATCCTCAATTCTATTGTTCAAATTCAACTTGATCAGTAAACTATTATTATGCACTTTGGTCTCTTTCGGAGTGAGTTCGATCGGTCTTTCCGTTAATTTGGTCATCGTGTTGGCATTGAATTTCCTTTCATGCGGCAATCCGTTTAATTCGCGTGGGGATGAGTTTGCCGCATCAATCCAATGCACTTGTTTCACATTCTTATTTGTTTCTTTCCAATTAAGAAAGATTAATCTATTTTTTCATCCAACATGTGCCGTTTATATAATTAGTTCTTAAATTTTCAATTTGCGTAGTCGAAGGTTGTTGGTTCTCTTCCCCTTCTTCTTCTTCTTTTGTAAAAATTGTAATCGATGTTTGTGAGGCGGCGAATACGTTTTGAGTGATAATGAAAGAAAGTGTGGATAGATCGAGTGTATGGGGACGGAAGTCGAAGGATGAATGCTATTGTAGGATAGAACGATCACCACCAAGGCATAAAGACCACACCCGATCAAGGATAAAGATCGGGATTGGACAGAAGCTCACACGATATAAAGGCTACGCCACCAACCGAGGGTAAAAGGCTTTTAGCTCACCACCAAGGAGCATCCGCTCTCCAAGGATAAAGATACTTAAGTGTTTAACATTCAACTCATAAAGAGGAATTATTACTCATCAACAATAGTCCGCTTTTACGATGGAAAACATTCCTCTATAAATAGAGAGACTAAGCCAAGTGAAATAGAAATAATAAAACATAAATTTCGTTCACTTCACCTTATCACGCTAACAACCTTGAAAGACCCATTAATTTCAAAGGAAAGAACTCTCTCATTGATATGTCATTGATTTACCATCAACTCAACAAGAAATAAAGCAAGATATGGCTTGAAATGAGCAATTAATCACATCTTCATTGATTGGCCATCAAATCAACAAGTGATCATATCTTGAATATGCATTTGAATCTTCAATCAATTTGGTCAATAATCAATCTAGTGAATCGTCATGGAATCGGTTGCAATCAATTTGGTAAGTCGATTATCTTATTAGAAAAGAGAGAACCAAAAATTTATTATCGGCAATCCTAGTCGATCGTCTTCATTTCGGCATGATCCACCAAAGCAAGTTGTGACCAAATTAGCCTTTTCATGCGGGAATAAGGATTAAGCCGGATCAATGACGGGTTCAATATTGAGCTTGAGAGTTGATCGACAAAGCCCCATGCGCCCGCACCAATCTCCCCAGGTTCGGAAAAATTTGTCCTCAAATCTTGTTGTGGCTTCATATCCAAGATTGCAAGTTGCAAAATTTGTCACAACCATTTCTCCTGAAAAAAAACTTGGTTTGGAAAAATTTCCACGTCGGCCTCTCCAACGAACAAAATAATACATCAGCTTCACACTAATAAATACATTCAAGGGATGCTTTGGAAAGATGAAATCATATGGAACCCATTTCTCAAATTGATGAACGCTTTCGGAGAGAATGATTCTAGGTATGTGAAATCAAAGTGGCGGCTAAGATTTCCATCCGTTATATTCATTCCTTTCTCATCTATGAACTCAGCCTTTGTCTCAACAAGTTGATTTGGAGATTTACCATCCATAATATCGTAATTGCCGGAAGGTACCTAGATGATTAACATCCTCCCTCTTCAATTTGATCGGTGATAGCATCTTGCTCCTGGAATTGGGACTCCTCGTTGTGTGGCTCTTGCTAAGTCTCTTCTTGCACCTTGGATTCAAATTCAACGTGATATGCTTCTTTTGGAGCCTCTTGGAGTTCCAAATCAATGCTCTTAATTTCTTCCATGGTGATGGCTTTTGGGTTAGGATAATCCATTTGTAAATGTCCATAACCATAGCACTTGAAGCTCTTGCTAAATTCACCATTTGATTCTTGTTGGAGCTTTTCAATGAAATCGGGAGGCCTTTCCTTTTCTTTCTCCAGGTATGGATGTATTCGTAGCCTAGTGAGAATAAGTATCCTCAAAGATGGACACCTAAATAAAATACTGGGAGAAATATTTTATTCCTACGAACAGAGATCCATGAGTCCGGGGACTTGGTTACGCAATATTTCTATTAACGGCCTTTCGGTACATTTCATTCCAATGAAAATGTTTAACTAGGCGGCTTGGATTAATTTTAATCTAAAGTCCTAACATGTGAGGTGATTATGTAGGTGTGCCGACATTATTTAACACCCAATAATGAAAGCGTTAAATAAATTGCAAGGGTAAGGAAAAGGGAACGCACCTGGACGCTACTGCCTAAATCCTAACGCTTATCTCCTAAGTGTAAGACTTAGTCTAATGCAATATATTTTTTTTAGGTTTTTTGCTTATTTAAATGAAGAATGCAAATGAAATAAAATGCATATGCAATCTTAGACTAAATGACATGGAATAGGATGCCAGGCATTTATTTAAATGACCTAACTCTTATGATAAGCGAAAATGAGGCTATGACAAGGCAATTCTAATTAAATGACATGCAAATTGACTAAATTAACCTAGTCTAAATGGCATGCAAAAATGTTATGAATTTAACCTAATTGACATGCAACATTAGGCTAAATGACTTAAACATGTAAACTAGATTAATGAATCTAGACATGCAAACTATACGAATGAACCTAGACATGATTCTAAATGACATTCAAATGTGACAAGGCAAAGTTCATGATATGACAAATGGCATGGCATACATGCGGATGATATAGCATAATGACGTGACAAATTACATGAAAAAATATGACATGGCAATTATACATTTTAACCTATATGACGTGCATATAAAATAAAATGCGTAATCTACATGTATGACATGGAATATTCTAAACTATATGTAATGCATATGAATGAGATATTTTGGTATTTTGAATGAATTTTCGGATTTAACCATTCATGAAGTTAAAACTATCGTAAATGGGATTATCCTAAATGTCTATGAAATAATTTGAATTAAGCCCTAAAATTATCTAGGAAATCTTTCATCATATATCTAAATGTTTTCAGATATGATATCCTATCTAAATGAAGATGCAATCCTAATTACATGAGGATATTTAAAATGTACCTAATCAATTAGATATGATTTCTAATAAATCACATCTTTCTAAATGAATGCCTATCCTATGAGATAAGATTTCTATAAAATCTTATCTATATGAAGCAATTGAATTTTCGAGACAAGATTTCTAATATATCTTATCTTTCTAAATCTTTTTTTTGAATTTTCAAATAAGTACACAAATCAATCAAATATGCAATTAAAGATATGCATGATTTTGAAAATATTATCCGATTCAAATTTGGTAACAAATTGAATCGAGAAATCAAATATGGTGATTAAGATTAGATATGTCGATTCCCGCGCCATCAAACAAATCTCAAGGTTGAGATTAGTCCGAATTTGCACATTGTCGGTAGGGAAGTAAATCCCTAATATGAATAATTAGAACTTGAGTCATAAGAATGTTCGAAATCAAACATAATAAAGACCGAAGATGGTGGGGGGTTTAGTCGGCCAATGCGAAGCAAGGGAGTCCATCCAATGGGCCTTTGCCTCACAATCCGCAACCCGATTAGCGTTTCGGGAACAATATGTTAAAGAAACACCATTCATTTGGGCTAGAAGGCGTTAGCATGGCGACCACAATTGACCGAACAGCCCATGGACTTTCGGTCGACCCGGGGACGAATTCCACAGGTGATAAGCAATCGGACATATGAGCACTTACGGATCAAAACACTTGGTGTTGCACAAATCGATCCCACTCTTCCACAGTTGGCATGCCCTCTCCACTAGAGATGTCAAATGGGTGGGTTGAGTCAAATATGGACCAACTCACGTTGACATGTCTAATCCGTTTTGACCCAAATGATCCATACCCCGACTCGACACACAATTGACCCATACTCGACCCGATCCGTTTTGACTCATATTACCAAAATATACTAAGGGTCAATATGGCAACGATTTCGATCCGAAAAGCGATTCGATTAGAATTGATTTTTTCTAATTCTGTTCTTGGATGAGTTTTAGAGAGTCGAATGCATTTGGTAATTTAATTTATGTTCCGGAACGTAAACGCATTTGGTAATTGCACAAAACTTTTGTTTGCGGGAATAATTTCTCCTCTCAATTTTTTTCATTTAAGTTAAATAATTATGTATTTATTTTTGGGTTCATCGATCGCCGACCTCAACTAGCTTGGGATACAAGTGTTGTTGATGTTGATATTGAAGTTAAATAATTATGTAGTTACTTTGTGAAATTTCATTCTATATTTCAAATTAATTTAACGTTAATAAATTCATACATATATGAAATTAGCTATGAACCTATAAATATGTTTCATATGAAATTATGCCATGTTAAAGTTGAGATGAGCAATTTTTTTTAATGGAAAGTAATGAATTTTAAGTAAGTTTACGTTAACTTGTGAAATATGAGAATGAGTAATTTCAGTCCGAGCCTTTTCTTTTTCCGGGCCAAGCTTCCCGATCCAGCTTAAAGGAAGTTAGAATTGATCTATTTAGTCTGGCCATCTTCCTAAACCCACCATGCCCATTTGCACCTCTTACACAAATCAAAGATCATCTAATATCGAATTTGATAATTTTTCTGGCTCGTGTAGGCTGGCGCTATTTTCACTTCATTATTGGTTCGTGACACCCTATTTTAGATTGAATTGACTTGAATCTTACTGTCCCATTCACAACTTATGCAATTTAAACGAGCTAAACAAGGATAGGCCCCGTTAATGGAATCGATCATGGCAATCTCGCAGATTGCCCAATGGGCTTGCAACAATTGTGTTTTATCCTGTGGGCTCTAAAGGTCTGAGCTCAAGACTCAAGAGCTTGAAGCCTTGAATCATAGTATAAAATGACGGTGCACGGTCTCTTAATAACCTTAATCATGGGGTAATTTAATTTATATGTGGTTAAAAAGTTATAAACTTATGATGAACATGCCAATTGTGGCCAGTGTTAGGATAACTCATTGACTGTGGAGCCAGAGATGCAACATTAAAATTTAAGAGTAATACTATTGATTTCAAATAGGTTCTACAACTGCTAATTCGATTTTCCGTCGGGCTAGCACTTTTGTCGCAAATTTAATAAGTATGTGCCATAAAGAATGGCTGAATTGATATGAAAATATACATGTTTTTTCAACGCACATAAATTTGAAGTCGATTTGGGTAAATGTGTTACGGGATATTGATTTAGGATTTTTCCACGTGGGGTTATCGTGGGAATTTCATTAAATTCGATTGGACATGCAAAAGATTTGTCTGGCAAAGGGCGAAGTGGCGCGTATCCATCACCGCCGGAATCGTCGCGTCCGTTGACGATATTCAATAAATCCCATTTGCAGGCGGCCCACAATCATTTCCCTCGTCCACTTCGTTCAAATTCGAAGCGACGACCCTACGCAGAGTCTCTCTCTCTCTCTCTGATGCTCCGAACATTTGAGGTTAGGGTTTCCGAGCAGATTTGGCTTTCTGAATTCTCCGAGATCGATTTCCACAGGGGATGGGCTGCTTCTTCGCTTGCTTCCGCGTGAAGGAGGACGACGATCGCGCCCAGCTCCCTCGCTCCATTCGCTACCAAAAAACCCCCGTAAGCTCTCATCGAGTTCCATAGTCGACTGGGAGGAGAAATCTTTTGATGCGTTATTCGTGCTAGGAGTGTTGTTTGTGAGTAGTTTTCCCAAATTTAGTGGTTCTACGGAAGCAACGAATCTTACCAGTGGATTAGATTAGCGAACTCCATGCTGTCGTGAGAAGATTTTGAAGTGGATGAGTGGGAGCGAGACATCCACCTCTTCCACATTCCTAATTTTCTCAGAATAAGTCGGACAATTCAAGTAGCTCTTTATTTTCCTTTCCATTTCTCTAATGTTGATCGTTGCTTTTGATTGAGATAGCTGGATGAAACGAGCTTCATCGTTTGCCGATCTAACTCATTCTTCCTGTCAGGTCAAAAATTCAGTTTGTGCAGTAGTCATTAAATTGTTATCTATTTTATGAAGAATGCTGGAGATAGTCAACTCCTTGTGTGTTTGACATTTGTCATTTACTGCATTTTGGCAGCAACAGCAGATTCTCTTTAATTGAGAGCTCACTGTCATCTTCTTTTGTGCATGCCACCCAGGAAGCAGTTGTATCTCGGAACCCCTTACAAGCTCTATTTCTGTCTGATGGTAAGTTTTCTCTTTTTGATGGACTTTTGAATTGGTTCAAGGATGAAGCGACAATCACTTGGCTTCTTTATTTGGACAAGGAAATGAGGACTCTCCTTGCAAGGACGGTGAAAGTCTTGTTTATGGATCTCCACGTATCAGCAAGGAGCTCAGAGACGAGGTATGCTTTTTCACGATCTTCATTTGTGTTTGCATAAGTTTCTCTGGAGCTTCTAGCGAAGAAGTGGTCACTAGATATAACTGGAAAATTTGGGAGAAAACGGATGATTCGGCAACCGTGTACTGATTACACTGTCAAAATAGCTGCCTGACTGTTGTCTGTAGTTACTGTTAAAGATGTTGTAGCAAATGTCAATCTACTTTGAAGTGCTAAGCTGACAATGACTGCTTCACATTGTAGTTCTGGAACTTCTCTTTTCCACGGTTTTTGCAGTCTTACTTCTTTGCAAAATGGAAATGTAGTTTGGGTTTGGATGGAGTGGTTGTGGCTTTTGGCTTTTGCTTTTAACATTTAGCATTTGACTTTGTCTGGCATTGATGACCTTAAGTCTTTCAATAAACACAAATGTTAACATTCGAGTCATCAAGAATAGTTAAAATTCCAAAGGGACAAATTTTTATGGATAGAGGGCGCAGAAAATCTAGTGGGGAAACCTCCCCAAATGTCCATAATTTTTTTGGTTGTTTGTGAGATTCGGGGTCTGGATATATTTGAATTGTCAAATACATGATGTGGGCGCTTTCATATCTCCATAAGCCACACCATTAGTATAAACAAAAGAAAAGAAAATGTTTGCAACTGTTAGCACCGCTTTGTTCCTTTTTCTCTCTTATAGTTTCTGTGCACATTCTACATTTTTCTTTTTGTCAAATCAGAACTCATTTTCTGCCAAGAGGAGATTTCACTTGAGTTCAAAGCTCACGAGACTATATACACATCGGAAAGAGAAGCATTCCTTGAAGTTGTACTCGTATACTGATCAGCGATAAGGGAAAGAGAAATTTTTCGGCACCATTAAGATTGTTGAAGTAGAGTGAGGTTATTGAGAAATGCAATCCTTAACGTTGATAGTTTCATCTCTCGGTCCTGGGACTTGGTATACTTCTGCCAGACAATGTAACTTACTGAAGTGAGAGGAGGACGATGCATTTGTTAACAGGGTCATATGGGTACATGCTTTAGCCTTCCACTTCCAGTGGGAATCTACCTCTTCTTTTTCATTGAGAGTTAGAGGATTTCAAATGACTTCTATTGTTGTTATCTTTGAATTAAGTTTTTGACCAGTTCAAGCGTACTCTGTCCCAGGACCAACATATTTTTGGGTTCTAACGAAACATGTTCAGTGAAAATCATTAACTAGCTTAAGAAGAGTCTATACGTAATTCCTTGGGATCATGTTTCTTGGGGTCAGAGTTAATTAATTCTACTGAATATTGTTTATTACTGTCTTTGTAGTTACACGAAAAGAAGCAATGTTCACATCATAGAGGATGCAGTCTCCATCATTAAAATCATTCATATTCTATATTTTAGAGTACTTGGCTTAATATTCGACAGTTTGTAGGTTCTGTGACATTCACTATTCTCTTTAACAGGGGAAGTTCCTTAAAGCATGCGGAACGTTACAGGAAACCCCTAATGAAATTCGGAAAGCATCTAACTGGCCAATGGCTTCACCAACTGAAGGTAAAGATTCTGAAAATTCAAAGTTTCACTCGTGGCTTCCAGTTTCATCCATTGAGAGGCTTCAGCTAGAGCTTAATAAGGAACATGAGTTGGAGCAAACACCTCTAAGACTTTCTGACAAGTATGGAGAAGGTTCAAATTCTGCTGAGCATACAGCTAGCAGGTTAGATGCTCTATAAAGAATCTGACCATACTATGCTTGATGATCAGATCAGGACTCAGTAGGCAAGAAAATAGGAACTTATTCCTTTCTGCTATTGCAATTTGCAGCTGCATATTAGACGACCAGAACACGGGAACTTCTTCCATTAGCTCCAGTGAGGGCAGTCGGACATTCAGAGTTAAAACAACTAGCGAGGCTCATAAGAGACAGACTGATAGTATCGCAGCTGCACTTTCACCGTCCAATTCCACTCTGAATGCTCAGTGTAGGAGCAAGTCAGTTCGTTTTGAATGTGACAGATATTCAACATCTGAAATGGCAAGCCGGAGTTTTGAAGAATCTGAATCACCGGGTATTCAGAATACATCAAATGCTGGGCCTCATCCGACACCAATGAAGCTAACAGAGGAAATGCAGACTCCTGGAACAGTTTTTCCTGCATACATGGAGACATTATCGCCTCGAAATGCACGTATTAGGTCAGAATATGTGCATTCAGTTCTAAATCCTGTACAGAGCGCCTCACGGTGGAAGTCACTAACGGATGGGGAGTCTAACTGTAATCTACTTTTAGATGAGTTGAAAGACACTTCTGAGCAACCTGGAAGCAGAAGGGAAAAATCTGAAATGCACATCAAAGAAACTTCTGCAAGAAAAGAATCAAAAGTGGAAACAAGCTTATCTTCCTGGTTGAAACCACCTCAGAACAAATGGGACGACGATGATCACAAATTTAGGGCTGTAGCTAGCAAAAAATCCCAATTTTATAGTACTCCTGGTGATAGGCCAATCATTGGTCTTGTCGCAGCACATTGGAATGAAAATGAAACTCAAACCTTGCCAAAGTGGTGGGATGGTAATGGGATCCCTAATTCAACTAACAAGTATAAAGAGGTATCTCTTTGTGGCCCTGCTGTTCCTTTGTGACTTTAAGTCAAAACTTTTTCCTTGAGACAATCAGTCTGTTGTTCCCCCAGGATCAAAAAGTGAGTTGGCACGCAACGCCATTTGAGGAAAGGTTGGAAAAGGCGTTGTCTGAGGAAAGTTCTATATCTCAAAGGTATTGACACATTTAGTTTTATCTTGACCTGGTGATATTTTAAATACTGGCATGATTTATAGGTATTTGCTTAGTTAGTGACTCAATACAGAGAAATTAAAACTGCATTTGCGCACCCTTCCCTTGAAAGCTATGTAAGGCACAAAAGGGATAAGGCAAGCAAATGAGGTCAGAATATTTGCCTGGAAGACGCTTGCAATGCTCTGGATTTTGGTCGTCTTTAATGGCAACATGTGTGGTAGAAATGTAGCCTGTTCTGCTTTTGGCAATTTGATGTGGATTTGTTGAAATATAAACAGCAAGATGAATATGTTTGGCCTAGACATCAACTGCAGCAATATGTTTTGGAACTGCATTGAGCATCGAGTTTCAAATTTATTTGTTCTGCTGATGCATTGAGCATTGAGTTTCAAATTTATTTGTTCTGCTGATAATTCATGCACCTGCCATTTTCTCCTAGAAAGTTTGCTTGCCAAGGACTTGACTTGGATTGTACACCCATTTCTGCATGTGCTTTTATTTGCTTTTCTTGTAGAATGTTTGAACCTTATTTTCATGTTACTTGGCCTGCAGGAATCAACCTCAAGGAATGCCAATTACTTTTGAAAGGGATGAGGAAAGTGACACTGCTCTATCTCATTTTCGAAATTCAGCCCACTCGGAGTCCGTTGTGTCATTCTAGCGAATCCATTGTCCCTGCTGCTCATTTGGCTATGCATGCCTATGCTCAACATGTGCGTGTAACTAATGTGGTTGACATATCAAGAAGAGTAAAGGCATTAGCTTGACAGGGAAACCGTCTTTGTGATTTCTGAAGTCATCTTTGCTTTCAGCCATTTTGGATGCTAGATAGCTGCTTGCATTTGTACCCAGGCGATGGAAGTTGTCTTGTCGTGGGAAATCTTGAATCTTTGCATGGGTCTATTTCTGCTCGAGCAGCCCTGCAAATGGTTGCTTTTTCATCAGCCTGTAGCATTGCTGAAGGACTCTAATACATGGATATGTTACATGCTGGATATTCCTCAGGATGATGGTGAATATACTGTTGTCTGCTCATGGTTTCTATCTTGTCTAGACAACAGATTACTCTTTTTACTCCCCAGTATCTTCATAGCTTATCTCATCAAAGTGCGTAAATCCTGAGCTTTTAGTACGATGGTCCATGGTTCATAACACAAGTCTGTATTAAACCAGTTATTTGGCGACCATAACCTCGTTTCTCAGGTGCAAACAAAAAACAATTGATGTCTGGCAGGTGGGTGTGGTGTTAATAATAGAACACTTGTTTTAGTTGATAGATAAACGGAGGCCTGAACTGGCTTTGATACCATTATCAATCCTAAAGCTTAAGCCATCTAGTTATGAATGTCCATAGTCCACTTGTCGTAGCCCCATACCCAAGCAATTTGAGTCTCATACCAAGCTATGCTCGAGTTTCATCGTAGCTCATTGCATATTCGCCATCCTGGTTCTGAAGGATTTCCTCGTCTGTGTTAAATGACCAAACTGCGATTAAGTCTATATCATTTGTCTTAGGTCACACGATTTGTCCTAGCTCACACGTGATTGCATGGATCAGCAACGTCAAGAGAGAGTTCCTCAGCTGGGATTCATTCCATGGCGTTAGTTATACTTATACCTCGTGTAGCATCTATTTTTGGACCACCTTTCTAAATGAGAAAAGAAAAGCACGCGAGCTTACTCTTTGGCATCTTGGTTGGCCCACCTCAAGAAAAGTCCAGTCATGAGGAAAAGGTCTCTTTTAACGGCAGGTGAGTCCACAGAAAAGTGCTAAGAGCCTTTTCAAATGTGTACATAGTACTTAAGAAGCAGATTCCACACCTCGAAATTCAGCAGTACAGGTATTTCAATGGTGGAAGCACGTTTTCTCAATTTTCACACAGTTGCGTCCTCCAGCAAGAAAGGGATAGAAGTTGGTTACTACTTACCAGAGCAGCCCTATTTGAAATCTTGTAAGTTCTGCGTTCATGAACATGTAGGTCAAAAGCATCGGTTAAAACCCCACGTTGCAGTTCATACTAACCTGAACAGAAATTATTTGACCGGTTAGTATGGCTATGAACATCAGGGGTGCCGCGCATGTAACTTTTTCCAAGAATTCGATTTGTGTCAAGGGTATTTCAACACTCGACATCGCGCACAAGCCGGCCATACTCACCAAAGACAGGATGTGGACTCAACCATACTAACAAAGACGAACGAGAAAGACCAGATAAAAATTAGTGGCCAAAAGCTGGTGATTTGTACTATAACGCCATGCTAGGCGAACTGTTTATAGTTCGTTAAGATGGAAGAATCTATAGATATATCCCGCGATCGTCGGCGTTTGCTCAAATAATTGGTATCGCCCGTTAGAAGGTCCAAACATAAAACAAGTGGAAGGAAATTGCCCGTATATTTCTAAAGTCCAATGATGTAATAAATAAGTTGGCCCTCCTAGATTTTGGTTGTCGGGTCATTAGAAATTCGGGTTCAAGCACATGGTTAGGTATCCCGTGCATATAAACGATGAACTTTAATGTTAGTTACGTTCCCGATAATGAGAATTACTCAACGTGTGACATTATTTTAAAGATGCTTTATGGCTAAAGGCAATGAACTGGCCGATTAAATCGCAGTTAGTTCACGTGCGACTCTCTGGTCAAAAGGGTTACTTCCTCTAATCAAATTCATTAAGAGTACACCATTTAATTAGGTCACGATTAGCTCTAATTCATTCAGAAAACGACCGCGAAGAAAATTGAGGTGTTGAGGTACTGTGTGCTTCTATTTACGAAGGGTTTTTTTTTTTTTTACGAAGGGTTTATTTATTTATTTATTTTTCTCGATTGATGACTCGAGGAAATTGACTTTGCTTTGAGAGGGAATGTGGTTCGTAACATTAAGACGAGTTAGATAGAGAGCGATGGCCTCTCTTTTCAAATGGATGGTTACGCTGGCATCTTGATTTCAACAAGTTAGGGTTTTGGACCACGCGTGATAGCAATTCTTGTCGATTTCAATTAGTATGACCAAGAACATTCGATCGCACAAAAGGACTTTCGGGGTAGATGATAATTGCATATGGGAACAAAAGATCGTATCTAAAGTCACGATTAAAAATGATTATATTCATAGACGAAGCGTACAAGATAAGATATCGCAATGTCGATTAGCGAAGGGCTTACTCCTAAACACATTAAAATGATCTTCATAACAAACGGGGATTCAAATAGCGATTCGACCATCATAAGATATCAAACTTAATCGTGAAGGACAAATTAGATAAACTCAAACAATTGATCGGAAGGATCTGCCATGATACACTTCACCTAGAAACTGGAATTCGTATATAACTTTGTGACTTCGACACAAATTTTCTTTGGCACTTTTCCTTTAGGTTTTGTCATTTTAGGGTTTATGATTAATCATATATTAAATTCAGTTGTATATTGCCTTTTTGTTCATACAACCTTGTATATTAGGGCGCGCATGGTAACATTTTCGCTTCAAAAATCATAATCGAAGCAAACGTTGATTTTTCTACTTCTTTTCCGGAAGTTGATTTCTAATCGGAGAAATTAGTTTGGTAACGATTGAAAATTTCTACTTTTGAAATATTATTAGCACAAAATCTTCTATGAAAACTTATTATTGGTGGCCAAAAATTTCTACTTCATTTTTATACTTTTTAAATTTCTTTAAAAATATTTTTTATTATTAAAAAAATTATTTAACTTTCAAAAAAAAAAAATTATTAATTATTTTCTACGTTGGAGGACGAAGACGGCGACTAGGTAGCGAGCGGCGGTGGTGGTCGATGATGGCCTTTGGAGGTTGGCGATAGATTGGGGCGGCGGGTGGGGCGGTGGTCGATGGATGGCGGTGGGGGTAGCGGTGGTTGGCCGCGGAGGTGGTTGGTGGCAAGGGGATCGGTGGGGGTGGTAGTCATGGGCGGTTGTGGGTGGTGGGCGACGGAGGTTTGCGGTGGGCGACGGTTGGTGGTTGGCAATGGTCTCGAGAGGCAATGGGCGGCGGGTGGTGTTCGGCTAGGGCAGAACATGTTGTAGGCGGCGGACGATGGTCAACAGTGGGCAATGGTGGAGGTCGGCGGGCGAGGTCGAAAAGAGGGTGAGGGCATAATGAAAGGAGGTTAATGTGAGAAGTACTTCTTGAGTTAAGAAGCAACTTTTTTTAACTTCTCAAATTGAAGGATAAACAACTTTAGAAGTGAAAATTCGTTTCGTAGGTAGAATTTTTTTTTAGAAGAAAAAATTTTAACCAATGGATTTCTGCTTCAAAAATTACATTATCAAATGGATTTCGCTCTAGAAGCACTTCTAGAGCGAAATCCACTTCTGAAGTGTTACCATGTGTACCCTTAGCCGCTAGCAGCACATAGTTTGAAAATTCATTTGTGTTTTTTGTTGTTTGTTTTTTTTTTTTTTTTGGGGTAAAGCATTTGTGTTTTGTTGTTGTAGTGGGTAAATATCCGAAAGTTTCGGGTTAGCTAAATTTACCGGTTTGCTTGTATCGGGGTAAAACTCTATCCATAGAATGGTTATGGCTTCTAAGGAATTTTTTTTTTTTTTTGTCTAAAGCTTCTAAGGAATTGAAATAGTGTGATTGTGACAAGAAATCTGTTATATCTAAGTTAAGCGTTCAATCACCCATTCAATTTTGGCACAGCAAAATGTTCTATTAGATTATCAATTTATCAGTAGCAGCTGTTGTATGTCAAAGGGTTTTAGGGTGTAGCAAAGAAAAATGACCATGAGCCACACCTCTAGGGGTCAAAATCCTTTTAGAGATCATCAACTTAAATCAGCGTGACTCGCCAATTTTTCGTTCACGTTAAACTACCTCATAAATTAGGTTACCAATTCTCATTTGAGTTGCTTACCAACGTTTCGCCCAAATATGCAGAATGAAGCTGGTAAGTCTAGTTGGTAGTTTAATGGTAAGTCGCTCAAATAAAGATTCTTAAATTCATATACGAGTCGGTTAACTTAAGGAATCGGTGGTAAGAAAGACAAACAAAAGTTGGTAATTTGGAAATTGTCAAAATGGTTCATACATTTATAAAAGTGCAGGTAAGTCACGAGCAAGTTATCCAGAAATCTAGTGACCATCAATTTTTATTATCATCCGCTTTTTTAACTTATCATCTCTTTTAGGATTCTACTAGTAAGGAAAAAGCTTATTGGAAACGAAATAGCAGAATCCTCCATTCTCACACAACATGTTACAAGATTCGTGCATGCATGCTATTAGAGATGATTTAAAGATCTTCTAGATAAAGAGGAAGAGACAAATTCAAGAGTTTTCTGTATAATTCGATATATAGAAAAGAGTACATGAAGAGCCTATTTATAGGCTTTGTTAGAGGACTATCAATTAAGGAAATCAAATCATATATTTATAATCAAAATAGATATGAAAAAAAAATAAAGAAAATATCCTAAATATCAATAGAAGATATGTGAAAAATCTCTAGGGTCACAAGCTTTGAATGCAAGATAGATATGGCTTAGTCAGAAATGAGTTCACACAATACTCACTCCAGAAGCTAACTTGTTTGCTTTTGTCTTTCTAATTAGCAATAGAACTCAGTAACAAGTTTCCTACGAAGCAAACGAGTTGATGGAGATGTCGAGACTTTTACATCTCGCAATCGCAAGTCATTGTACCTCATTATCTGGTTCAGACTGACGCCTTGTATGGTTCCAGGACAGTATCTTCTACTGATCAAGATGGAGAATCTTGGGCTTAAGGCCCCAAATGGAACCTGATCTAACATGCATGATTTCTTCCTCTGGCGGCAAGCGTGCGCGTGTGTGAGAGAGAGAGAGAGAGAGAGAGGTGTAAAGTTATTTTTTCTTAATCATATGTGATTTGAGCCAAACCCTCTTAACATCAATTTAAAAGGTTGGGTTCGTTTTAGACACATTGGAAATGTAACGATCCAGTCCAAGGTGGAGAATGATCGCGGGGATCAAAGTGAGCCTTGACAATGAGCAGCTCCTAATAGGCTTCTAGGATAGTCGTGGGAGCATAAATGCATCGAAATATTCACCGAATAGAGAGAGAGCGGTTTCGAGATATAACTATTCACTGGACAAGGGGATACCTATGTGAAATTTTGTAAATCCAAAGTTAAGCATCCTCGGGAGAGAACACTTCCAAGATAGGTGACATCCTAAAAATTGCCTACCTCTACGTCAAAGTACAAAACCTAGAGGCATGGTATGAGGCAGGTAAAAATGGACAATATCTCGAGTGAGTTAATATAAGAGACTAATGGGTAATCACCTACAAGTTTAATGATCTAAAGTCATCCGTAAAGGATGCAGCTCTTTTATCCATATGTTATCTTATCGTTTTCGATAGCGATGACAAGAAAATCCTTAACGACTTTGGGAATTTGATTTCAAAAAATATCATGCTAAACGAGATTAGGACATAGAATTCCAATCACGAGACAATTGAAATCAAAAGATATCACAATTGGAGATTAGTCCAATTCTGTTGGAGCCGGAATAGACAAATTTTCACAAGTTTCTGCGAGAGCATTAAGGAAAAAGCCTCTGGTTTTTCTACTTGCCTCGTTTGTCGACGAGGGAAGAAGAAGGTTCTACGACGGACTTTGTAGTCTTTCTGGAGCCAAACAGTTCGAGGACTTGACCCAAAAATAAAAATAAAATATATATATCTCAATTCAAGGACTTGGACTTTTTCCTCAAATGTTTCTTTTTTTGGTGGGGGGCCATAGTCGAGCCCTAATAATATAGTCTTCTCTATCGTCGCTCCATTGACTTGAAACCCTAATTTCAACCTTCATTATCGTTGCTGCATCTCTCTCTCTCTTGGCCGTATACATTGTTTTTCCATCCCATGGACCACGTACAGCTCGGTATGGAGAGAGCAGTCCTCATAATTCCATGCATATGCCTGGGTCTCTCTAGAAACCAATCCAGGAAATGCGTCAATGATGACTCTATCGTCTTCATCAGTTCGTGATCAGAAGACATCAACGATCGAGATCGTCTACCACCGAACATGCGACGAGTCCATGCGCTGGATCAACGAAGCGATCGCGACTTTATGACACAAATTATGCACGGGACGCTGTACCGGGGCGACGGTATCAAGCGGGTGTCGTTAACATTTGTTTTCTTTTTTCCCACGATGATGACCATATATGTGGTAAGGGACACGGAGCGCGTCCAAATGGATGCCAAATGGTGAAAGACGTTTGCAGAAGGGCGTGGGCTTCACCAAGATTTTTGTCCATGAAGTTCATTTATTTCGAGCAGCTGAGTTTGTTGACCTTGCCCTATTCTCCGGTTAAAATCCAACAACTGGGTCAACCCCGATGAGGGACTTGGGTATGCTCGGGGACAAGTGCCTAGAACAAGTCATCCTTCTTAGAAGGATCTTACGTACGTATACAATCCTAATCAGTATGATATACCTAATCAGTTGCAGACTTCAGTACAGACACTAAAATATAATTTGCAAACCGTGTGTAAGTCGAAACTTCAGTACAAGATCCAGGCAGCTGATTGCCTGGGTTAAAGAGAGATCAAAAGCTTGCTAAATCACGACACACAAAGGAAATCCTAGAAATCGAGAGTTCGCCAAGTTATACAGAATTCCTCTCGTGAAAAATACCCAAACTAAACTTATGAATTATGTAAGACGCGAGCCGCAGTCCGGATGGGTGGCTTGAACATGAAATTGTTTCGTTGCTTTATGGTATGAGAAATTGAATTTATGATGGTACTGGTTGCATTTTCAATCGCCAAGTCAATCATATTGCCATGTATGGCTGCGTCTGCCTTGTACTCATTTGGTCTCAGGACACTTGGAAAAAAAATTTGCATGTTCAGACGGGTGATCGTCCGATTTGTACGATTGTACCAGAGAGATTGCGACAGATCATGACTTAATTATGCTTCTAATTCCACACCCCACTTGGAATCGTATTGCATCCTCAAAGAAAATTCTGTGCACGAGATACACCCGTAATCTCCTCATTCGATTTTTCTCTTGGGATAAGTTTGATAAATCTGAAAAATCAAGGTCAAGTCCTCAAAGGTTATATAAACATATATACATATGGCTTATCCTTTTGTAATTTGGCAAGACTCCAGCATATAATTGTTAAATTTCCTCAAAAAACAACCTTCTAGAAACGATGCTATGAATAACGCGAGATTCAGCCGTGAATTGATATAAAAGGCTTATGCGATTGGCTTGCCATTCGTGTATAACATAGACATCGAATGTCAATTAAACTAATATGACAACGTAACTTTTAAAGGTATTGGTTGGACAATAAAATGACTGAGATTTTTCGACTAAATAAGCATGGGTCTCGATCGATTTTCTCTAGCTATATATGAATGATTTTTCATCCAATAGTAATTCAAATATGCCAAAAAAAAGAGAAAATAAAAAAAGCAGGGGCCTACTAGAATCCTAAATACGTGCAAGTGCAAACATAGTCCACATTTGACCCTCCCCCAAAAAAAAAAAAAACCATAGTCCACAGTGATTTTGAATTGTCTTATGTCTTGATGCAGTTTTCAATGAACATTACAATATTAAGCAAGTATACGGAATTTTATCAATATGTTAACCTACTATATGAAGAAGTAAGCACACTACATTGCAAATTCCGAGTCAGATGAAGACAATTCACCAAGCTGGTCTACTTTGATTAGGAGGGTTTTGGACTTTTTTTCCTTCTTTCTTTCTTTGTTTTTTTTTCTTTTCACATGGGTGTGAATTTCATTTCAAAGGCACCATGATCAGTGAATCATCTAGAATCTAATCTAATTAAAAAAGCTAAATAATCATGTTAGGAAAGCTTAATCGTCAAAATGTTTTATCTTAAAACCAACACCGTTGAAGCTGTCCAAACGAAGAAGGACAAAAAAAGGTGGAACTCAGCCTGAATAAGTCAAACAATCAGGGCCACTCTGGTTGACTTTCTCCAGCTGATTTACGCAATGAACGATGATTAGCTTCGAGAAAGATTCAAGAAAGATCCCTTTGCATCAGGTTTTTCACCAGACCTATGCGACCTTGAAGTGAACATGTTGATGGCGTTACTGTTCATGAGCATGCCGCGGGCGGTTCTAAACTCGGTCCAATACATCAATCATGTAACGAGCAAAAACAAACGGTTCATCGAATTTCGTTTCTTACAAAGCCCTGGATTTACATATTATAAATTTGCCATACTCTGATTGATTGCACTTATCACATCAGCAATAGAGCGACTTTCTATTTTATTCTCCCTCTTACATTTGGTAGTTCTTGACAGAACGGTAAGGATCATGTTCGTAATTTCCTTATTCAAGTTCTAAGTAGTACATAGATGATTGTTAAAAACTATTTTGATGAAATGGTACAGGTTAAACTTAGGAAAAAGGACGCGAATCGAGCGCTTGTATTTATGAGAAATAGAGGAAGAATACTGCATGTTAGTTTAGTCTGTGATCGGTAGATCGATCGATCACGTCAGCCGTAGAATGAGCCCGGCTAACCGGTTTCCCTTTTTCTTTGGAAATAAAGAACTTTCTCCCGGCGACCATCATCATTTAATGTTTTATATTACTAATCAAAGTCCTTTCTTGACCAGAAGCAAACCACATGATCTCTCTCTCAATCCTCATCTCCCACACACACTATAAGAAGCTTCTGCTTCGAGACCTGAATGATGAGTTAGGACACTCCGAAGAGACAACAAAGAATACTAGAGAGAGAAAAATAAGAGAGAGAGGGGGGGAGAGAGAGATATGGAGGTTATGCAGGAAAAGAGCATAAGCGAGTCTAGTGGAGAGAGGATGAAGGAGGATGAAGATGGAGGCGGGACGGCTCTTCCCGGGTTCCGGTTTCACCCAACGGACGAAGAGCTCGTCGCGTTTTACCTCAAGAGGAAAGTGGAGAAGAAGCCTCATAGTATCGAGCTCATCAAGCACGTCGATATCTACAAGTACGATCCTTGGGATCTTCCAAGTAAGTTCTTTTTTTTTTATGCATTCATTCATCTTCTTCTTCATTCAGTTTTGTGCATGTCATGCCGAACTGATCAGAAAAATCATCTCTTTAATCGTACTTGTGGAATATTACAGCGACGTGTGTCATCGACCGCCTTAATATCTCTTATCTCGATTTCTCCAGTAAATAACTGCAGCTCAACACATGCATCTTATAAGTGAATCAACCCTAGAAAGATGAGTTAGAGAAAAGATCAAAGCAAGAAAATTTTTCAGTTTCACTATGCACAGATGAGCCGACGTGACTGTCTGTTGGTGAGTTTGAGCTGAGGACCTGTTTGAACAATCAAAGGATTAAAATTTCTAGTAATCCATGCTTGTTCAGAAAAAAAAAAAAAAAGATTACTGATTTTTTATCCCTATACGATAAAGTTTACAGAATCACTGTCTGTATCCATGTATATGTATACTATTCCATTTCCTAGAGGTTTGATCATCAGATGGTTCTTCTCAGACCGATCCCTCTTCACCCGATAGGCCGATACGTGATAACCTTAAACAAACAGCGGATAGTAAGTGAAAGAACCACGGTATGAATTGCTAAACACCTCGGAGGTCCACAAATATCTCCTCCCATGGGAAGAGGTCGAGAAAATTATTACCCTATTCGGCTATTCGTGTTACATAAGCCCTATAAGATTCGGAGTGCGAAAATTCCTGGAGAAAGTTGCATATCTATGTATGTATATACGTATATTTAGAGCTCTACCTGATACTGAGTGTGTGAACTATATACAAAGTTTCAAACTAAAGTTCACTGTCGTATTGTGATATTTTTTTTGTAGAAGTAAGCACCGTTGGAGAGAAAGAATGGTACTTCTTCTGCATGAGAGGGAGAAAGTACAGGAACAGCATAAGGCCCAACCGAGTCACGGGGTCCGGGTTTTGGAAAGCAACCGGAATCGACAAGCCGATACATGCGACCAAAGAGCCCCACGACTGCATCGGCCTCAAGAAGTCCTTGGTCTACCACCGGGGAAGCGCCGGGAAAGGCACGAAGACTGATTGGATGATGCATGAGTTCCGGCTCCCGCCGCCAGGGAAAACCGCCCATGAGAGTCTCTCCTCTGCCAAGAGCATTGCTCAAGAAGCGGTAGGAATGCTCACTTACATTCATCATCTTACTCCTTTCATTTTCTCGCTTCATTCATATTAGAAAACAGATTATGTATACGAAAAGTTGATACTCAATGTTCTTAATTTATTTGATTTTCAATGGCAAAAGAGAAAAAATTAGAACTGAATTTGATTCTCTTCCTTTGGGGGGCCATGTAGGAGGTCTGGACACTATGCAGGATTTTCAAGAGAATCCCATCACACAGAAAGTACACGCCCAACTTGAAAGATCACGACACCACCCTCAAGCAGAACCCGACAGACTCAAACTCTAAAACAAGCAGCTTCGAATCCGAATCCGCCGAGCAGTACGTGAGCTTCGGGGATTCGGCCATCGTCGCCGCACATGATGAGACGAAGCCGGTCATCACGGACCGGTTCGACGACCGGAACTACCTGCTATTTGCTCAATTGAACTCGATATCTCAGGCGCCGTACGCAGCGCCTGCCTACTCCGGACTCTGGAATCTGAATGGGGAGGATATTGTCATGCACGGAAACTGCTGGGACGAGCTAAGGTCAGTAGTCGAGCGAGCCGCCATCAATCCTTGCCAAGCTTTCGACTGGAGATGAATGCTGAAACCAACGTTTCTTTATCGATCGAGCTCACACGCCCTTCTCTCGGATAAGGGGCATCATATATATATTGTCCGGATCTGCTAAATAAACACCGTTTGTTTTCCATGACAGTAAAGCCTTCCGTTACGCGGCCTGGAAATGGTTTCTGCCGAATCATGGTATGTCGGGATAAGTAGGCGAACACCGTGTAAAGGTCCTAACTTCCTCGCCCCATCCGGCCTCGATATGTATTGCTTGATGTGTATGTAGATAGGAGGGAATGAAGTTGTACTGATCAAAGTTTCTAGATTACAGCAGCATTATTCGATTGACGGTTCTTGTAGTGTTGCATTTTCAATTACGACTCGATTAATTACGTCTCGATACAAAGGACACGCTATTCTACGAGGTTCTTCGCACAGGGTGGCTAAGGCTAGGTATGAAGGGACAAAAGTCTCAAAGCAAATATTGAGGAAATTGACCTTTAGATTCGGACACAACGCGTCATACCATACGGGCGCCAATTGAATCTCAGTCAATCGAATGTTTAGCATTTCTGCCTTAACTAGAAACATGTCATAGAAATTTGGCGAACCCTTTGACTTGGATATCTAGTGCAAGCAAAGCAATCTCTCTGTGTGTGTTTGCGATTCGATTTCTTTCCGTTTTCTTCCTCCAGTAAGGAAAAATCTTAGCCTGTAGTATTTGCTGGGATTGTTGTTCATTGTACTTGCTCGATGTCGATGTCCGGGGGTGATTTTTTAAGCAAACACAACACCAGCCACCAAACATTTTACAGAAAGTCATGGCAAGCAAGGGTCCTACACGCTTACAACAGCGGTTCTTTTGATTATTATCGTGTTGACCTTCTGAACAAAAGCAAGTCCTAAGGTGCTTGGCTATCCAACACTAGAGTGACTAAACATGCTCACTTTTGTCCCAGCCGATGTCCTCCGTAGATCTAGTCTCCTCTACAAGAAGCGGTCCCGACACCAGGCGAGGTGGGGGTGCCAGTGGGGTGGAACCAGGTTGTCTGCAAACGAAGTGAACCTCAAACTAGACCATATTGTTGAGAAACTAGGACTCGAGCAAAAGCCAAAGTCGCTCAAACGAACTTCATCATAATCAAGAAGAAGGGTAACATCGCCATGAAGGTTGACTCTTGGAATAACTTAGACACGTAATGTGTTTGGTCGAATCACCATCAGGCTGCTAACATAAGTTGTGCAAACATTGAAGAGACTAAATCCCCTAATGGAATTCTTTTGCCACAATCGTAGTTGGCTCCAGCGAAGAGACCACAATGCAAAACCAGCTCGTCTATTTCCACATCGGTTAGGGATCCTATGGTTCCGATTAGGATGGATGTTCTCTTAAGTTTTAACTCTCCACATGCTCCTCAGGAAGAAATTGACCCACCTTTTTGCAAACCCAAGTTCAGCTCTCAGCACGCCTTGTCATGGGATATTCTAATTCTTCTCTTCTTAAACATGTCTCGTCTGCAAATCAACTCTTATACCTTAAATGGAAAAATTTGAAACACATAGGTACTAACTATTTTAAGCAACCTCAAGACTCATTGAAAATTTTACATTCAGTTCCAATCATCTTCTCTACATGTACATCGCAGGAGTCATGGTTGAGCCCAACTTACCCAGCAGAATACTAAGAATGGCCTTTGGTAGACATTCTTAAATACCAATGCTATGGGAAAGGTCAACAATACTGAAACTTCAGAAGGGGGAAAAGAATCAACTCCAAAATATTTGACCTTCACATTTTCACCTTTTCTGGTAGAGTTCCATTCCCTGTGTTTAAATATTTTGATACTGTTAAGTGCTCATTTGCTGAATCAGCCCCTTCACACGATCAAACATTAAGACTGATGGTATGAGTTCTGTCCTTGCCCTTGATCACTATTAACTGGTTGACTAACAACAGGGATGTCCAAGCTCCTTCCTTCTGTCTGAGAAGCAACTTCTCTAACGTCAGATATCCTTGCTTCTGTAGCCTGAATATCATTCCACTCCCCATCTGCAATTGGCTGGAGATTTTCTTGATCACCAGTCACATGGATGACATTTTCTCCAGAAACCGATGCTGCTCGAGAGACACTGAGACATGCTTTATCCACATCCTCCTCCAAGGAATCTACATGTTTCGTCAACGGAAGGGCACTCCCCATATCTGAGCAAGACTCGATTTTTTCTTCAAAAACCTGCTTTGTATCCATGTGTTGTCTGCCCAAATAAAGCAAATTGATTCACTAATACTAAATCAGCCAAACAGCCACAACAAACTTTGACCCCCCCCAAAAAAAAGCAACGAAAAACCAAACTTATCCCGTGGCCCTTAGATGAGTGGCAGCAAGAAAAATTAGGATTTACCATTAACTAAGATAGAATTAATCTAATCATCATATAACAAAGGGCTTCTACACCATTCTAATTATTCCTACCAGTTCTCTGTTCATATGTATTTATATGTAGAATAAAAATAGGTCAACATGACAGCCAGTTAAGTGATGCAACTACGAAAACGATAGGGAATGGTACTCTTCATGGATGTCATCAAAGGTAAGAGTGTACCTTTGAAGCTGCGCTTGAAGGACATTGACATATTCAAGAAGCTCCTGTTTATCCTTTGTTGCAGCTGACTCTTTCTGCTCAGCCTCCCTTACTCTAGTAGCAGCATCTGACTCCGCAACTCTGGCCCTCTCCTCAGCCCTGACAACAGCTGCTTCCAAGATAACAGCACGCTCTCTAGCTTTTGCGATCTCAGAACGCCATAACTGCGCCTCCTGAAGAGCAGAATCTCTCTGCTTTATTAGTTGATCTCTTTCCCTGCTTAGAGTGATAATCTTTCCTTCGGCCTCTTTCACCTGCACATAAAAAGCTAAATACAGATTAGCAGCAGACAAATCATTGAACGAAAACAAAAAGCAATGTGTGATACACTCATCAGGGCAGTTGGGCAACATCCAAGATATGAAAACTGAACTACCAGCAGTTTTGATGTTTCCACATGCTTCTCATAATCTTTCGTCAAACGGACAATTTCTGCACAAGCTATTCTTCTTTGTTCGTCCAATACGTGAGCTGCTGATGCTGCAGCCTCAGCTGCATCAGCAGTCTCTGAAAGCTTCTCTGCTATTTCTTTAATAGTTGAATCCCGTGCCCGAAGACTCCTGGCCAAATTTTGCAGTTCCTCGTCCTTTACTCTAAGGGTCTCCTGCAAAATATTCTACTATTTATAATGCAACAAATACAACAGCAATAAAAAGACGTGCAAACTACCATTGCCCATCAAGTATGATAACTGCATTTGGGAATAGAGAAAGGATCACCACTCATTAGGAATTGTGTATCTTACAAAGGCAAATCGCCAAAATATTCAATGCCCAAAGCGAGGAACAATTGAATACGAAAGGAAAGGAACTCATCATGCAGACAAGTATTCACATAGAAAGCCCTTTCATTACTGCTTTAAGAGTAATAAGATAAGAGGAGTTCAGATTGTGTACCTTCATGATTGTCATATCATCTACTGGACCATCAATTGGCTTATTTGTCATCATACCAAGAGCATTCCTCATAGAAATCTGCATTGCCGCTTCAATTTCTTTGGAGCATTCCAATGCTGTTGAATTAGCTGCAGCAACTACGGTTGCAACTGTTCCTAGTTTAGCAGAACCATTCCCACTTAAGGAATTTACAGCTTCTTTATGAGCCCTCAGGACCAACAGGGTTGCACTGATTGTTGGAAGATGGGAAGTTAGAGAACCATAAGTGATTGCCCCACAAGAGAGAGAGAGAGAGAGAGAGAGAGAGAGAGAGAGAGAGAGAGAGTTATAACAACTGATACAGTGGTTGGTCCATTTTTTATGTGCAAGTAAAAAACTAAGAATTATAACTGATACAGTCACAGAGAGAGCTTAGCAATTCTTAGGTTAAAACAAGAGGAAAAGTTCAGCAATAGTCAAGAATTAAACAGGGGTTAATGGAATATTGCAAAGAGACATCTACATGGGTCCAAAATAATTATACAGAGACATGGTGATACTCCAAATAAATCTTCAATGCAAAAATAAATTCATAGACCTCGGTATATAGTCAACATAAATCCATATCATTATCAAATTCATGGATGGATATCAAAGCCTCCTGCCAAAGCCATAGAACTAACTAAAAATGAGAAATTTCTCATGAACTTAAGAGATGATATGTTTACATTTGTGAAGATGTGTGATATTCAGTATTACACACAGAAATATATATTAGGCCCACCATAGTGGATAACTCATTATTACTAAAACAAATCTTTAGCTTTTTTCTCCTCGATCTCAATTCAGCTTTAAGATCAAATCAACTGAGTAATAGAATTCCTGAACCCTTTCAAACTTCCTTCACATGTATATTTGCAAAATCTCTGTGACAGCAAACGAGGAAATGAGCCAAGGTTTGTTAAGCTATGAAAACAGAATGCTAGATTTAACTTACTGAAGAGTAGATACCCAGGCTCTGGCCGCACCAGGAGTTTCAGCACATAGAAAGTAATCTTTCTTTGTGGGAGTCCCAATGTCTAGGAAATAAGGTTAAGAGGCCAATAGATTCATTGAAAACTATATGTGGAACATATCAACTTGAAGAACTACAATTGACAATGATAGGCTCACAGCAAGAAATCAAGTTCTAGGCCAAGAGGATACAGAAACAGCAACCATCATACTTTGGCAATCCACTGAAAAGTAGATGAAAAGAAGGTTTAAAAACCATAAATCATGAACTATAGTTCAAATTCGATTTCTGAAAGATGAAAAAATCTTACTGGAAGTTTACAGGAGACACTGTAATGGTGCTATTAGCATCAAATATTATGGTACCCTTCACAGCTGGCTCATTTCTCCTAATTCTGATACGAACGAACAACCAAGAATTTTAAATGATAAATACAGACTTTTACAAATGAAAGCACAGAAAATTCCAATTTGAAATGACTAACTTGTATTCCATTCTTCCAGTTGTTGGGTCTAGAATCACCCAGCGCTCGTTCCACTTCCTTAGCTGTTAAGAAGAGAAAATCACATGCAGGATCTTTTCATCAGACAGATCATGTGCTAGGGAAGGTAAAATTTTTAAGTAGACACTCTTTCATCAGTGGAGATAGTAAAACTGACAGTGGCCATGCCCTGGCTGATAATATAACATCATTGCCTTTCTTCCACTAAAGTCAAGCGAACTGTATAAAACACTTAAGCTAACTTCAAACATATTCAAAGTAGATATGCAAAAAGCTGAATTTCTTGCTTGACAAGAAAAGACATAGATCTTGTTTATTTCCTATGGCAACTGCCATGGAGTAAAAAAGGGGAGGACATCTATAGCTTGAGCTGTCGAGTAAATTGGCCAGCGATAATCAAAACATCTCAATTTCCATAGGGCACCAGACTCCAGAAAATGAAATTTCATTAATTTTTTAGAGAGGCATCAAAATAGAGAAACTTTACTGCATCAATGACTAAATTTTTTGTCTATTACAAAGAGCTAGCAAACTTTTCCAGCCACTCTATGACACAAAGATGAACTGGTTCTTCCTCCTAATTCATCAGATAGAAAACCTGTTACCCCAAACTATGAAATACTGGCGCTCTTCTATCCCGTGCATGATCATGCTTCTGAATTCTAACCCAAGAACAATTCTCTTTCAAATTTTATGCGGGTACATTGCCTCCTTCCATATCTCTAGTTTGAATCACATTCACAATATTAGAGAGACAAAGAACACGGCACCGACTTTTTCTAAAAAGGCAATGGATACTATGTAATTTCCATTCACGCAGTGATCAAGGAAGGACCCATAAGCCATATCCAGGCAGTAATCAAGGTGAAACCCCAATTCAAATCGCTGCCGTACAACAATGAGAAGCTAAACCTAGGTGATATTCAACAAAACAATGACTAGATCCCAAAATCTCACAGGAGAGAGAAAAAGGAATTACAGTTTCGGATCGCTTGAGAAGCGGGCCCTGCAACAAGTTCCTGCCGGAACCAGACGCCAGCTGCCGCTTGATCTTGTCCAAGCTGTTCTCCGCATCCGCCGCTCTCTGGAAACACCATGATTATCGCAATTTCTTTAGAAAAAGAAAAAATGAACGTACACGTACGACTACGAGCTGGTAGTGTGGCGGAACTGACCGTAGAAGCGCCATTAGAGGCCATGATGAAGTAGAACGGAGGCTTCCAGGAGCCGAATCAGCTGAAAAAATATCAGTTCTCGTCGATGCTGCGAGCGAGGTTCAAGTCTCCCTCCGACGAGGCTGTTAGGTTTTGATGGACTTGCAGGTGAAGATGGTGATGTTTCTCTTACGTTACTCTTGTTTCTCATTTTCCTTTTTCTTGTTTTTTTCATTTTTTTTCACACTTTGGCCCCAGAAGCGTTTTTATTTTCATTAAAGCCCCTGTGTTTATCAAGACTGTATCCGATGCGGCGATGCCATACCCGGTTCGACCGGTTCACTTAACCGGTCTGCTTTACATGTACCAAGGTTTTTCAAGAAATGTAATTGTCATAATATAGAGTTAACATAGCCAAAAACTCAAAATTAAGTCTATCGTAACATCAATATCCCACCATGATACCAACATTTTAAACATTTTTTTTTGCATTGTCAAAGTTCTAAACTTGTATTAGTGTGACAAAAAGATCCTAAATTTTTTGCCATATGAATACAAATTTGAATTATTAGAGAATGGAAAGAAAAGGTACTAGATATTATGTCATAGTGAGCAAAGTTTAGGATTTATTTTTGTTGAAAGATGATTTTTTATTCTATTGGCACAAGTTTGAGGGATTCGATGACACGAAAAATGCGCATTGTTGTCCTAACATGCATAATTTATAAATTACAGTGGTTTTTTCTATTGTAGTGCATGTAATGTTTTTCAAGTTTTCACATGGTGCAATTGGAAGAGATAAGGATAATCCGTTACCGATGTTCTTGAAATAAAACATATGTCGAGTCACTGTACTGACAAAAGAACTTTTTCTTTGAAAATGCTAAATGTAAAACAGTTTAAGATTGCATTTATTTAGCGAAAATGCATGATTTAAAAAATATTTTCCCGAAAACGATGGCTTATTTTATTTAAAATTATTGATCGACAAAGTATGCTTTCATTATGTGCAATAATTTATGTCCGAACATATAAGTAAATGATAAAGATATTTTTTTTGATAAATTTTTTATAGGTGATACAAACGATCATTTATTTTTTTTTCTAAGTCATTTATTTTTGGCAAAAAAAAATGCACCTTAAAGATAGTGTTTTCCCTAAAAAATACCCATGAGACAGTTCGGTTAGTTAACATCTTTGAGGTTGGAGGTACTCAACAGCTAAGTCAAGATCCAGTTTTTGCCTATTCGGCATGACCGGTTTTGTCCCTTTTTTGGCAGGTTTTGAGTCTTTTGAGTTTTGACAACTCATGACTATGTAGCATGGACACTCCTCCGAAGACCTTTTTTGCGTGTCGGACACGTGTCCGTATCCGACACACGCCGAACACGCTCGGACACTTTCGGACACACGATCAACACGTGTCCGAACTTTCGACACGTGGTCAACGGAAGGGACACGCTGGGACTCGCGTGTTCGAGGTAATCTGGGAAAATTTCTGCTTTAGAGATACAAAGCAAATAGGAAAAAGGAAATTAGACCCTTTCACGAGCTCTGCACCTGTGGGAAAATGAAAGAAAAGAGGGAAGTGACGTGAAAGAAGCTAGACTGAGAAGTGCAAAAATGGCAATGAGTGGGGTGACAATGTGACATGACTTTCATCCCTTATTAAATGCATCTATTTCTCTCTCTTATCTGTTTTTATATATTTTACTTAAGGCAAAATAAAAAATTGCAGAGACTCGACAGCTTTTCAAATTTCGAGGGAGGAAAGAAGTGGCGAATTTTCCAATTCCGAAATATTGATATTAATAAATAATAAATCATTATTTTAAATATAAATTCATTCTATCCTCTTTTTATTTAGTTACTTATAAAATTATAAGAATAATAATTTATTATGTATAAATAATAATATATATTTAATATACTAACGTGTCACAACGTGTCGAAATTTTTTATTTTTTGAAAAATCACGTGTCGACGTATCGTGTCGTATCGTATCCGTGTCGTATCGGTCTTACATAGACTCACGATATAGTAATGAACCGGACCGGAGACCTGATCGGTTCTCGGTTGAACTGGCCGGTTTTGCGAGCACAACAACTGATGCAGGTTGGGGTGTCCGACATGATCCGACCCGGATTCTGAGCCAACTTCCCGGCTCTTTTTTCGAAAATCCCCTAAAACCCTAAATCCATTTCATCAGCGACGAATCATCATCGGCAAATCCTGATCCAGCGACGTTCCTTCGCCGGAAAAATCTTCACCAACTTCTTCCTTCTTCTCAGGCGCGTCAAAATCGTCGTGATTGTCGCAAAAGTCACCTGCAACTGTCCATGACACCTACAGATGCTCGCGTAGCGACGGCAATGGCGGGAATAGTGAAGGTGCCAGGCGCATTCTACGTAACTCCGCACAAGGTGTCGCTCTGCATACTCCTGCAGGTCTACGCTTCACCGAATCAAGTGTTCGTGCCGTTCCCTTTCTCTTCTTTCGCTCAGCACAATCGCCTGGGCCTCTTCTTACTGGCCCTCACCAAGGTACTCTGTTACTCTCCATGAGCAGCTCCTAGGTCGAGGTTCTTGTCTGCATTTCCAATTTGATGTGCTCAGGGATTGTTGCTCAATTGGCTATCTTCTGTTGAGCTTTGACTTGGGACTTTTTTTGCTCATGCGAGTGTATGAGCTGGTTTTCACAGTAGGATTTGTGATTCTATGATGCAGTCGTGTGATGATATGTTGGAGCCAAAATTGCATGAGCTGATAAATCAATTGAGGGAAATCGGAAGCTCATCGATTGATTGGTTAGCTGACCACTTAATCAGTAGGCTGTCCTCTCTGTCTTCTCCGGATGATCTATATAACCTTTTCATGGAAATGCGAGGTCAGTTTGGTTCATTCATGTTCATGTATTATCAGTCATTTCTCTCCGTTTTTGCACAATGAGTGCGGTGAGTTGGCTTCTGCAAATGCTCAAGGGCAGGGTATAAGTTGCTGCTTAATTGTTGTTTTGCACCTCTTTATCTATCTTCCACTTCGGTAAGTAATGATAATTTATGAATAATGCTAAAGCAAAATCTAAGAGAACTGTAAAAGAGGGAGCTAAACAGTGATTAGAAATCTCAGTCCTACATAGTCTTGTGTACAATATCCTTCAACTCTTAGGTGAACATTTTTCATTTTCCCTATCGGTGTTATACCTAAGTTGAGTAAAACTAAAAGTATATCATCCTTGAATTATTGATTCTACAAATATCGTAAGTGCTTTAAACATTTCAAATTATTCTATATGGTTATCAATCTTGCTGAAAGTGCCTCATCTAGTGGACACCGAACCTTTACTCAGGAAATTCTTACTTTATCTTTTCATCTTCACAGTTTGGTACTTGACATGTTGCATTGTTCTCTCATGAACTGGTTCTAATTATTCAATTTTCTGCAAGAGTGCAAGTTGAATTGTAAGTCTAACTCTATAAAAAATATTACCCAGGAGTCCTTGCTGGCCAAGATGCTGGTGTTGTTGAAGATGACCAGACTATACTGGACCCAAATAGCAATCTTGGAATATTTCTTCGCCGCTGCATGCTTGCATTTAATGTCTTGTCCTTTGAGGTTCTCTAGTTACCTCCTTTAGAACTGCTTAATTCTCTCTTTGTCACTTTCTTGTACCTGCAAGGACATACACCCGAAATATTGTTTTTCACATGGGGTAAAAGAAGATCAGTCCAAAAATGTTATCTGAGCAATTTCTGTTAATTTGACAATAAATGTTAAATACGCAGGGTGTTTGCCATCTTTTGACCAATATTGCTGTGTACTGTAAAGAAGTCCTCTCAAGCCGTGCTCCTCATGAGTCCCACATAGATGGCTCTGGTGTTAATCTTATGGAAGCATCAGAGTACGAAAATATGGACCTTGAAAATTTTGTTTTTGAGAAAGTTACTGAAGAAATTGAGGCCAAGAAGAAGGCTGGAGAGCGAATTCCTTTTCACCTTCATGTGCCCACTCCGATCTTTGGTTTGGTTGAAGGTAACTTTAACTAAACAAAGATTTCCGTTAGTAGCTCCCCCCTGACAGCAGTACTGTTTCAGATGTTTGCACGTAATTAAGAGAGTATTCTGAATGATGATGAATGCTTCAGATGGCAAACCTTTGGTTGCCTGTAAATGTGGCAAAATGAGAAGTAATTTCTGACAAAATCATTTTTTACAATGCGACAGAGCTATTAAATTTGCAATGCATTTAATGCAAGTTGTTAAATGCTTACTGGAAAGGAAAGGTGTATTTTGTCTACAATGCTATTGCTCTACTGTTTATTATTAGTTGAAGACCTGTCCTCCCAGAAGGGTCGCAAGCTAGTAACAACTTATTGATAAGCTCAAGATACAGATATCGAACTCTCAGCCAAACCAACATTTAAACAGAACGCAAAAGGAAAAGAGGCTAGTTCTTATGCAATGACATTCGATGATTCGTCTGGGGTTGTTGATCACGGGCTCTTCCTGCGTTCAAATTGGCAAATACAAGGATACTTGCTAGAGCAAGCAGATGCGATTGAGAAGTAATTCTTTCCTATTTTTCCTTTCTTTTTTATTTCTATCTTTTGTGTTAAGAGTGCACTTGAATTTGTTTTTTTCTCAATGACAGGCATGGTAGCTCTTTCCCTCTAAACGCTTTAGAGTTTATACTTGGGCAGCTTGAAAAGTTGGCACCTGAATTACATCGTGTAAGTTATCTGGTTGTTGGCTTTTTTCGCTTTGGCCTTTTCTTTAAATTGGTTGACTTGCTGAAGTATTTGGTGGTGGCTTTGGTTTCAGGTACACTTTTTACGATACTTAAACAGCTTATACCATGATGACTATGCCTCTGCTTTGGAGAATCTGCATAAATATTTCGATTATAGGTAAATATTGATGACTAGTATTAGATGATGATGCCATGATGCTTCGGTTGTTGTGGAGCCTAGTCTATGAACCTGCACGAGATTTGTCATCTTACCTAAGTAGTTGTTACTCCATCCTGAAATTTTAATTATAATTGGAGATGTCGTGGCTGAAAGCATAATAAAATTTGACTTAATGATGACGACGATTATTTTCCTTTTGGACTAATAAGAAGCTAAAAAGGTGATTAATTTCGTATAAAACTCGGGCTTTGAAACAATAAATTGATGTTCATTTGTATTTTAGATCACTCCCAAAAATTGCTTCATGAAGGGTTTGAAGTGAATTAATCTCTTCAGATTCAGGACTTGTGGATTGTGATAATTGTGAGCTAGCATCCCATTTGGACTTTTGAGTTTCTTAAGTTAATTCCATCTATCCTGAAGCTTCTTCTGACTCGTGGTGGTAAATGATCTCTGACAATGTGCTAATTTAAATGTTGTCAACATAAAAGTGCAGGGATAGAAGGATTTGATGCTATTCCTCCCTCGTCTGGCTTCAATAATTTTGGAAGATATGAGATTGCATTATTATGTTCAGGGATGTTGCATTTTCACTTTGGTCATCCTAAGCAAGCTGTGGAGGTGAGAACAGGCGAGCAGTCTTTTCCATATGATCCATGAAAAACAGCAATCAATCCTTTTTGCCTGCTTCCTACAAGTCTTATTCCATCAATCAGCATCCTTTTTTCATGCTCTAATAAGTAGAACAATTTTTTTTTTTGGTGTTTAGGCTTTGACTGAAGCAGTTCGTGCCTCCCAACTGGTAATCCGTAATCTCATCCCTCAATACAAATTTTCCATTCATTTCATGTTATTTTCTGTTTGGAATAGTAGCTTGTTGATTGATATTATCATCTGATCAGCGCTTTCATTTTCTTATGATTTCAATTTTGACGTGACTACGTAGTGGCAAGTAACTTGAATACATTCTTCCTTAAGAATGAATCAGTGTAGCCAGAACCTTGTGTATCCTTTTGGCAAATTGGTAATGGATGTGTCATGAGCATGTTGCAAGATAGATTGACCCAGACAATCCCTTGTAAGTCTGTCTTGTGATGATATAGTATCCATGTGTTTTCCAGAACCTGCTGTTCATGGAGTTCTGAATATTTGGACAATATATTGTGGATGGAAAGTGACTTGGAAGGAACACTTGTCATTGTTTAAGATTAGAGATCAGTAAGGCAACTTTCTTTCAAAAGTAGGCCTATTAGTGACTTATGTAATAAAAAAAAATCGGTGCCAATTATTGCCAACTTTGGAGATCAGTTAGTACTGTCTATGATGGTGCTTGCAGAGAACGATTTCAGAAGCTTCACAATTCTTTAAGAAGCCAAGGCTGGGTGTGATTGGTCCTCATGTGGGATGAGGAGAATGCGTAGATTGACCAATCATCAATTGATCTTCCGGTCTTCATTACATTAAATAATTGCTTTAGTAGATTACCTTATGTAAAAATTTAAGTTCATGTATCTAAAGATGAGAGACTGCATCCAATTTGACTCCAAACCACAGTTCATTTCCCGAAAGATTTTATGGGACCACAACCAATTGCTCTAAAAGCTTAAGTTGATAGAAGAAGGTGTGGTTTAATATTTATATATTCCAACACTCCCACTCCCCCTCACACTTGGTCTGGTCTTTTTGCCTAGTACTAAGCGTGGAAATTTATTGGGGTGGCAAATAGGGACCTGGAAAGATTTGAACTCAAGACCTCCCGCTCCGATACCATGAAAGATTTTATGGGACCACGACCAACTGCTTTAAAAACTTAAGCTAATAGAAGAAGATGTGGTTTAATATTTATATATTCCAACATATCCCACTTTGACAAGTATACTGTTAGAAAACATTACTCATGGACTGTTACGGCTCTGAGATTTATTAGTGCCATTGCTACTATAAGATAGCAATACGCAACATCTAATGCACATTAGACCATCATTTAGGGAATCCTCCTTTCCTTCTCTCACGCGATACCCCAGGGGCACTGCAAAAGAACTAAACTCTGAAATTCTAGATCTATAAATTAGAGATAAGCTGGAAAAACAATACCCTTCTTGGCTTTCAGACTGAATTATAATTTTTTTGCTGGAAGAAATAGTCAGCAGCCTTTCTGATGGTAACTGTCATTTTTTATGCTGTTGGTTCTGCTCTAGGTTTGTTCATGGGCTAGCCTAAATGAAGCTGTGTGGGTCTTTAGCACAAATACACACTTTGAAACTGCAAATGTCACATTCTCACTGAGGTTGAATTTCTTTGCCTTGTGCAGTACAGTAATGATACCTGTCTTGCCTACACTTTAGCAGCTATATGTAACTTGCTGTCTGAAATTGGTATATCAAATGCAAGTGGACTACTTGGATCATCATATTCACCTGTTGCCAACATGGGAACATCATTATCAATCCACCAGCAGCTCTTTGTACTTTTGAAAGAATCTCTAAAGAGAGCTGAAAGCTTGAAGTTGAAACGACTGGTGGCTTCTAATCATCTTGCAATGGCCAAATTTCATTTAATGGTGAGATAGAAATTTGTGTCTTGCATTCATGTGTGCATATCCTCTCTTTTAAGGAGAAAGGGCAATGATGCTAAACTAAGTAAAATGTCTCATGGAGTGTTTGAGTTGGTGATACTGTTTCTATAAACTGAGGTTTTGGTCAGTCAGTTCTCCATTGTTAAATTCTTGTGTGCCGGAGAGAGACTCTTTGAGAGGGTTTGAAATATTGCTTTCTGGTACAATGTGCAGCATGTACAAAGACCTGTGCTGTCCTTTGGTCCCAAAGCTTCTGTGAAGCTTATAACATGCCCAGTAAATGTTTGCAAGGTAATGTGTTTTAGTTTAGAATATGCGTTGCCATCACCCATTCGGGAACCACTTCCTTTTGTTTTGCCTTGTAATTTGCTTAATTCTGCTTCATGCTTCCTCCAATTTTTATGGCAGGAACTGAGATTAAGTTCTAATTTGATTAGTGACTTCGAAGCTGAAAGTTCCATGATGATTACTGACGGTTCATTGAGTACCAGTTGGCTTAAGAATTTACGCAGACAAAGTGGTTCATCTGTAATTTTTGAAGAAACTGAACCTGGGAATAGATCTAATGCTTCCAGTTTCTTTGCTCAACCTAATTCTATTCCTGGATCTGTGTCGCAACTGGTTGGTGCTTCATATTTGCTCCGTGCCACAGCATGGGAAATGTATGGCAGGTAATACTTCGTTCTGAGATTAGTTGGCATTGGAACAAATAGTTTAAAGAACTGCATATGGTTGAACCTGTTGAAGAGTATTTGGTAAATTGGATGTTTGCGGTTAATAAATGAGTGTACAGATTTAAAGTTAGTGAGGAATGTCCTTATTTGTTTCCTTTTCTCTTTGTGAGCTATAACAGAGCATCTTAGTACTACTTCATTAAGCCTCATGTGCAGATGTAATCATTTGAATATATCTCCCTCTCTCTTGTGATTAGTGATGGCCACGGGCCGAAACTGGCGGTTCCTGTTCGTGGCCATAGGTGAACCAGAACCGGAAAAAAGGGGGGGGGGGGAGAAGAGCTGTTGGCTCTTTCCCCCAGTTTTTTTTTTTAATACAAACGGCTATAAAGCCGGTTCCGGGCTGGTTAATCTATATATGGACCCATAACCGGCCCATATGGGACGGGCCGGTTCCGGTTTGGAACCGGCGGGCCCGGTCAACAGGCCAGTTACGGGTTTGACCCGGGCCAGTTCCAGGCCCAAACCGGCCCGTGGCCATCTCAACTTGTGATCTTCAATTCTTAATAGGACGTTTTTTAAATATTTTAATTGACTTATCCATTATCAAGGTCTAAAGCATGTCTAGGTTTTTCTATTTTCATGATTGCTTAGGAGATTTTCTCCCTCTAAGTAAAGCATATGCTGAGTGTTGTAAATGTCCGGTGCCATTTTTGTTCTCAAGGATAAAGAGGGCATTGAGTAGGCAGCCATCCATCTTGGTTTTTATATAGATTGATATTCCAAATAGGCAGTCGTCCATCTTGATTCATATTTAAATGCATATTCCGGATTAGGCGGGTTCTAAATCTGTGTTTTTGTCGTAGTTTGTTTTGTCGTGTCATGTTTCCGTAACTCACTCTTCGAGTCCTGCTGTTATTGACATATTAAGCACACAATGAGGTTCTGTTTTTATCTTTAGTCACGTGAGCAATTATTTAAGCATATTCAGTCTTCTTTGCAATGAGAGAATTACATCAGCAAGTGCCTAGACGTGTTGCAGAAGTTTTGTGGCCTTCTCTATTAGTAGTGGATTTAAATGAGGAACCTTTTGGATCTTTTATTGAAAATGTTTACTAGGCATATTGGATTTTTCTGTTGGAGATATAGTTTAGAACAAGGACTTTGCATATATTTTAGTGAAATATGGTAGATTATTTTATGTACGATGATGAAATATTATTGTGTGAAATGGCCGGATTTTGTGTGATCGAAAATCCTCTTATAAAAGGAGGAGTTGTATGATATACGGCGTTGCCGGCACATGCATAAGTGGAGGAAATGGATTAAGGTATGTGTCACAGAATGGATAAATAAGAAATGAGGATATTCGACGAAAAGTTGGAGTAGTATCGGTGGCCAAAAGATAGAGAACATCTTTGAGATGGTTTGGACATATTCTTCGGACCCTAAATGTCGAAAGTGTGTTATAGGGGCTGATGAGAAAAGGAGAGTACTTGGGAAGTAGTAGCGTTTGTTGGGTGGGTTGTTTGTTTGTCTTAGTGGAGGAAGCGATTAACTAGGGGCAAAATTCCTATGTTCATGCCATTTCATTCCTAGCCTTTGTTTTCTTTATATTCTATAGCTATTTATTGTATTTTGTTTTTTTTATAGCTCTTTCGGTCTTGCTTTGGTTCTCCCCCCCACTTTGTTAATGATTTTGTTTGTTGATGAAATATTATTGTTACTGTCTGTGTGACTTGAGAGAAGTTCTTTTCAACAAGGAGAAAAGTTCTTTCGACTTAAAGCTGCACACTGCTAAGATATTGGTTCTTTACGGTATTTTATCATCTGTGAACTCATGCTTAACAGTAGAAAACTTCTCTTGCATTAAAACTTGCTGTAAACCTGTTAGTTCTACTTTCGGGAAGAATGTGTTAAGCTGCATAGGCTGCATGTGCATCTTATCTTTTAGTCAATTCTTCATTGGTTGATGAATTTCTAGTTGACATGATTATTGATACAAATGTCATGTTCATTCAATTATTTAAAAGGAATTGTTTTTAGGCATTTTGTTTCCAATTAAGATACCTCATCTTTATTTTGCCTGCAGTGCGCCTCTTGCTCGAATGAATGCTTTGGTTTATGCGACTTGCTTTGCTGATTGTGCCAGGTAAGTTTTACCTCTCTGAGAAATATATGTCCTGACATGTCACTCTTCTATAAGCCTTTTATCAATATCCAGGCTTATTTGACCTAAGTTTTGCTACTCTAATTCATGTTTGCAGTTCAGTTGATGCAGCAGTGGCTTATGGAAAGCTTATTCAGTATTTAGCGGCATACAAAGGATATAAAGGTCGAGTTAAAATATCTAGATCCACTACAGGAGTCTGTCCTTTTCCTCAGAAATTTACATCTTGGACTGCTATTTGCGTGTTCCTTTCTGAAGGTCTTAAACAGGAAGTTGGTAGGATTTATGAGAGTTCATAGGAATTTTGTAGCTGGGCCATGGATATTCCTTGATCTGTTAGCTTGTCCAATTTTGAATTTTCTTTATGTTTAGGTTGGTGCTTGCTTTTCTGAGTATCGATGCGGTTTATATAATCGTGGGAACTAGAGGGCTTGATTAGATTTTAGTTGGATCAGGTTTGCAATTTGGTGAAGTTTTTCATTAAACGTTACCTGTACTTTGTGCCTTAACTTTTGTATCTGTTCTTTCACCTGCAAGATCTTCATAATATGGACAGGGAAGATTGGAGAAAATTGGACTTTGATTCCGTGTTTCTTTTCAGCAAAATTGCTGTTCCTGTCAAATCCTTTCAATTTCTGTAAAATGTTCCCCTGTCCTTAAAGTTTTATCTACAGGCCATTCCTTTCTTACCTTGTCATCGTCCTTGATAAGAATGTTTTTCTTTTATTTTACTTCTTTTAGCTGCTTTTGCTGCTCTTAAGATCGCGGAGGAGAAATTCATATCAGTTTCGAAATCACAAATTACGGTATTGAAGTTGCAGCTACTTCACGAGCGCGCTTTACATCGGTATGTGTGCTTTTGGAGCCTCACTCAACTTCTAGTTGTTGAAAATTGACATTATCAAATTACTCACGAAGCAGTGGACACTTGAAGTTGGCCCAACAAGTATGCAATGAGCTTGCAGTCCTTGCATCACCTGTCACAGGCGTTGACATGGATTTGAAGGCAGAAGCTAGTTTTCGTCATGCCCGTACTTTGCTTGCTGCCAAACAGTTCAGTGAGGTCTTGACATATTTAAACAACTTCTGATTTCCACCGCATGACATTTATATAGCGCGTTACATGAACACATATGAACACAGTTTACCTACCACACAATTTTCATTTAGCTTCTATGTGGTGGAAATAAAGTTCCAGGGAAGGAACCACCACCCCACATGCCAGTCCTCCGTATTTTCCATTTGGTTTCCTTTGTCATATGCCAAAAGTCTTTTCATACTCTAGATGTACTGCTAATGTCTGCATGGTGTTGCTGTTAGTTTTAACTGTGGAAATGGAATGCAAGATGGATGTTTTTATGCTTTTCGTGTTGATGAACTGTTTTAGTGTACTTGTCTTTGCAGGCTGCAGCTGTTGCGCACAGACTCTTCTGCATGTGTTATAAATTTAATATGCGAGTACAAGATGCCAGTACCCTCCTCTTGCTTGCAGAAATACACAAGGTACAGCAGTACATAACAATTCTAGCTTGCTCAAGAAGAAAGAAGAGGGAGGGGGGGGGGCACCTTTAGATTTCCTTCTTTAATAATTCATGTTAATTTTGGCCAAAAAGTAAAGAATTTATGTCAGTTTTGGTTTTAGAAACCACAGTGCACTGCTGAATGAAAAGAATGCCATTATCCTTTTTGATGTCCTCTTTTGTTTGTTTATTGACATTTAGCTTTCTCTCTTATTAGAAATCAGGCAATGCTGTTTTAGGAATTCCATATGCATTGGCCAGCCTCTCGTTTTGTGAGTCATTCAATCTAGATCTTCTAAAAGCTTCAGCTTCTCTAACCCTGGCTGAGCTTTGGCTGGCTCTTGGATCAATCCATGCAAAAAGAGCCTTAACCCTCATACAGTCTGCCCTTTCTATGATTCTTGGTCATGGAGGGTTGGAGCTTCGTGCTCGTGCACACATTGCAGAAGCAAAATGCCATCTGTCCGATGTTAGTTTTTCAGGTATTTACTACTCTAATTGCTAATGATATCTTTGTAGTTCTTTGTGCTATGGCCAGTTAATGTGTGGCTTATGCTGTATTAGAAGATGATGAGGCATTGAACACATTAACGACATTGAGCTCCATCTCTGTTAGCGCTGGTTGTTTTTTGAATGCATCCGTGAAAGAGGCTGCATCACTACTATTTGGTTCATCTCATTATTTATATTATATATGATACATCCCTAGGGTTAACTTGTTGCTTTGTGGCCTGGTGAGTGGTGTTATCTGTAGTTGCAGGGATTTGTTACCTTTTTCGAGCACACCACAATTATGCCACCCTTAACTTTTCTTTTAATCCTGGTTGCACTCCCTGAAACTTCAGGGCTCGTGCTTGATTCTCTGAGGCAAGCTTGTGATGAGCTTCAAATGCTAGAGGTACGTCAACTCCTTGTAAACGTGCTTATTACATTAGTTTCTTCAAGCTTAGTTGCAGAGCTCTTATATTCTATGGAAACTGGATTCATGGAGAAACCGAAAATTCCATATGCGAAGCATCTTGCCCCTTTCTGTCTCGTATGGAAACCTTTTATAATAAAGCCATGCAAATATCCTTACAATAACTTTTTCCTATCTGGACACGAGAAAGAAAAGAATCCTACCCTAAATAGTGACAAACAAATCAACATCGAAACTTAGCCAAATATCTGAACAAACAATGTTTTACGTTTTTCTTCCTGCAACATTAAAAAAAGAACAAAGGGCCGTCTGCCATCAAATCTTTTCGGAGCTTAATATGCTTGCCAGTCTTCTCCCTTCTTGTATTCATGCGGTGCGTAGGGACTACATAATGCTCTTAGGGGCAGTGGTGAGAAGTTGTTTACACGATTAGTATATTGTATTATTGGATGCAGTGTCATGAATTGGCAGCTGAAGCATTCTACCTAATGGCGATCACATTTGACAAGCTGGGGCAACTAGAGGAGAGAGAGCAAGCTGCGTCATCCTTCCAGAAGCACATTCGGGTGCTCGAAAACGTCGCTGAGGAGGAAGATCCTTTCTTAAAATGAGTGCAATGGGAACCGAGGTCGCAGAGTCGACGAGGAGAAAGTATGTGATACACAGTAGGGTTGTATATTTATCTGGGTGATGGGAATAACACATTTTCTTGTTCATCTTGTGTTTTGGCTTGCCTGTGTTCAAGTAGCTGTGTAATAGCGCCGTGAAGCGCACGGAGAATCATACTAAAATCTTGGGGGAGTGTAATATTTAACTCGTTTAAATTCTTTGAAACGTGACCCGCAGAGAAATGGTTTCTATTTAGCTAAAGATAGGCTGATTTGTTGGTCCCTCCCCTTTCGGTAGTGATGTACTTAGCAAAAGTTCACCTCGCCACGTCACCCCGTATTCCTCCGTTTCACGGCTTCCGTTCCCGTTATTAGCCGAGGGCAAAACCGCCATTGTTGTTGCTGTGTTGAGCCTTAGTGAAGCGACGAATGGAGTGATTTTTATTTCATAACTAAGGCCAGGCCTACTTGATATTTTCTCGTGTTTTCCTCCACTCGTGTATCGCCACGTGTCCCCAATGCCCTGCATATATTCAGAGTCCCGCTCCCTTCCCTTCCCCACCTCACAGTGACCTTTACGGCGATGTCGTCCTCGGTTACATCAGCTACATAGCCCCGGCCTCTGATCGTGACAGATCGTCTCCACACTCCTGCGGCTTAATATCTAAAAAAATTTAAATTTTAATATTTATGATAATTATATCTAAAAAAAATTATCTCATAAAAATCCTCAATTTTTATTTTTGTCTCAATTCTACCAATTTAATACTTAAAAAAATCCTCAATTTTAGCATTTGTCCTAATGATATCCTAAACTTTTTTTTTGTCTCATAAAAAATCAACTTTTAATTTTATCTCAATTCTACCACTATCGGTCTTCCGTTTATAATCACCATTAGTTAATCCTACATGGTTCGAGTTTTCTCGCCAAACTTATCAATGAATCTTCGAAATTTAGAAACATTAGGTTTCGGAGATAACGAGATTTTAGATCGTTAGTCAAATATCTTCATGTCTAAGCAATTTTTGAGTTGCTTTGATGCAGAAAGGAATACGAAACATGCCATCTTTAATGATTATATATCTCTCGGCAATATGTAGGGGTAGCAAATTACGGAAGAGAAGTTCATTAGTTTTTTTATGTCGGCTTTATTAAGGTGTAATTCATTAATAACGTGAAAATGCCACATAAGATTAATTAATGGTGATTATGGACGGAAGGCTAATGATGGTAGAATTGGGATAAAAGTAACAGATTGGAGGTTTTTTATGAGAAAAAAAAAGAGTTTTAGATATAATTTGGATATATGCTAAAGATGAGGGTTTTTTTTTTTTTTGTAGGCCGATAGAATTGGGATAAAAGCAAAAGTTTAGGGTAGAATTTGGACAAATATAAAAATTAAAGGTTTTTTATGAGACAAAAAAAATTGGGTGGAATTGTCACAAATGTTAAAGTTGGAGGTTTTTTTGAGTATTGGGCCTACTCCCGATTCATGCCTCGATTCCAATCAACGGACAAGGTCTCTTCCTTCCGGCTAGACTTTGGAATCCAGAGGCTCGACCACGCCCCTAGGAACGTCCCCTAGCTTGGCCCCGTGGTCTCGTACATGAAGCGGATCACCGGCTTCCATGAGCTCACTAAGTTCACCAAGGACGAAGTCGGGACCGGTGACAGCGGGCTCAACTCGGTCATGCTTGTGAACAATGACGAGGCGGTCATCCCGCCGATGAGCGAGCTGGTGTTCGGGACGAAGAGGAGGAATTCAATCCAAACATACCTGGAGCACAACGAGTTCATGCTGCCGCGGCCGCCCACATATTACCGGAACCTGAAGGGCCGAGCCGGGGACGTGTTGACGGAGGAGAAGATGGAGGAGTGCGAGGAGGCGGGAATTGTGGTGGACTGGGACGAGGAGGGGACTTTGCTCCAGATCTTCACTAAGCCTGTGGGTGATAGGTACGTGATCCATTTCTTTTCATGCACACTCTCTCGTTCAGATACGATCGTAGATCATAAACTTTTGATGACATTTTAGATAGGAATAACCATGACATGCACGGACTTGATAGAACAGTCCCTCGGTTACATTCAAAGTCCCAACTTTTTTCTCTTTGATCTCCGGTTGAATTTGCTACCCTAATTTGATATCAGGAGCGAAACAAATTGCCATAGATTACTTCTTTAAGCGAGGGCCAACTTGAGTAATAGTAGGTGGGATTTATTTCTTCTAAGGCCAAAGCATCTGTTGCCGCCCCCCTTTGATGTTGTTCATCTGGTTTCGCCAGCCCTATTCTTAGAGATCTACAGAGAATGGAGTGCGTGCACCCGGACGACAGTGGAACGCTGTATCAGAACGGCGGGTGCGGAGGGTTCGGGGAGGGCAACTTCTCGGAGCTCTTCAGGTCCCTTGAGGAGTACGAGAAGACGCTCGACGCGCGGCGAGTTGCCGGGCCGGCCTCCACCTGAGCCATCTATTTGTTTTCCTTAAGTGTGGCTTCTCCTGGAAGCATTGTTTGTCGCTGTACGTTTTGAGGGCTGGTGCATGATTTCAGCTGATGAAGTAGGACGCGTTAGTGTTAGGATACGCGTAACATGCATAGGCAAATAAAATATATAAAATACGCAGCGGAAATAAATAAAAACTTATGCACATATCTCTAGAGACGTAGGTCTTGCATTTCAATCGAAAATCATAATTAACGAATAGAGTTAATGGATTATTTCTTGAAGCGTGCTTGAATAAAAAATGTTTACACGTTCTTCGATCCGAGCGGCACAAGTGTCGAGCCTTTAGTTTAGACACACCACCAATCGTACGACGAACGAGAAAAGACGACGCGGATAATTAGCACAATAATTGTGCTAGCAATTTTGTGAAAAGAACTCTCCGCGCTCTCAATATTTTGGTCACTGAAAGTACAAAAATGTAGAGAGAATTTTCTAATTTTTCTCTCGCACTTCCTCACGGTTTTACAATGCACACAACGAGAGAAAACCGTTTTCTCTCTTTTCTATCTGTTACCCACACATCGCAACAACAAAAAAATTGCTAAACGCACTTACTATGCACGATCCACCTTGAGCGTACGTGTGCATCATGTACACACGCACCTAGACCAAAAATAAAAAATTAAATTAAATCATATTCAATTTAATTTTAGTTAGACTTTTCGATATTTGCAATATCGTCTTTCGCGTTCAACGTCGTCATGTATTGGTTAAGGTGTGTGATATCCCTAGGTTCATTCTCGAATTTAGCGAGTAAGACATGCACTAACACATTAGCACTTTCAAAAGAATTGATTGTCCCGATCAACATCCTAGGTCCTACAAGCCATGAGTGACATCTAGCAATATGTCATGACTACCCAGACAGTGTGAATGCTTTAAGAACATAATGAACCATTCGAACTTTGGCTACAGTGTAATTCAATCTCTCTGTCTTACTATATCCCGATCGAACAAAAGCCATGGAATATTTATCAAACCACCAATTCGATCATATGTACAAATTTAATTCAACATGCATTTATATGAGACATGAACATTTCATTCTCGATCCACGGTCGAGGATTTCAATGCATTGTCATAATTAAATCACATGGGTTATCATACCTTGCATGTAACAAGGAGACAGATTCCATTTTACGAACATGTGCAACTCAATTTGTGCATGAACTATGACCACCAAGTACGAGAGACGGATCGACGAACCGTCGATATGCGTCCTCGTGAACCATAGCCATCTAACACACAAGTCAACATGTGCCTCAGTGTCTAAGGATTATTTACACAAGACCAAAGTATAAACTATTAGACATTGACCACGTTAAAAGCTTCCGTGTCGCTAATCGTTCAATGCATCTCACGTTCAATGAACTTGTCTAGTACAAGCACACGTGTTCTAACTCGGACATCACAATACCCAACGACTTGTGACTCATCGTTCCCTTAAGACTTAAGTATCCAATACTTAATGGCGAAGTCAAGAACACACCGGTCTCAATGAGAATCATTGATATCCATTCAATGATCCATCGACAGGGATCACTTTAAAGATTCGATCCTAGCGTGAACCCGTCACGCATTTTCTCAACGTCTCGAGAATAGATCCAATCACAACCGATCTTATGAAATTTATTCATATATTTAAATAATTGGACAAATGAATAAATACGTCTTTGCCATTAATTAAATAAGAAATCGAAAGTACAACTGAAATTCCTAACATGTAATTATTACATGATTACTTTAGGGAATATCTCTAACAGTTTGCTCATCCGCTGATATGCATTTAAATAGGAAACTTCCCCCCAATCGATCACGTCCCAGTCCCACACGTGAATCACAAGCCTCGCCCCATTTTCCTCGCATTTCGCGCGCGCGTCCCGACAATCGTCTCCCGTGTCCCCATTCCCTGCCCCATATGATACATATTCGGGCGTTTTTCCAAATTAGGCTAAAAACAAAAACATACCAAAATAGGTCGGGAAAAAAATATTTACCAAAATGGGTGTCGCTCGGCATCCAAATTGCCAAAGTATTTGCTGGCGCCTAAAAAATTAGAAAAAAAAAACCCCAAATCTAGACGGGGCGTTACGCCTCAATCAATGCATCGCATCGCCTCGCTAATTTGCTCGCTTTCCTCACGGTCGAGGCGCATTATCGTGGTGACTTGAGTTATTTGCGCCGCAACCGCCGATGGCACTGCGATCAAGCACCGAGTGTTGACACCTAAATTTTGATCTTCCTTTTTAGTCATTAATTTTTGCATAAAAAATTAGGAACTAATTTTATTCCTTAGAAAAATATAGTTAAATCATTTTTCATATAGGATAGTTTATTTTATACATCACGTTTCAATTCGGACCAACGGCGGATGGACTCGAGTATTTGAGCTTAATTAAATTCATATGACTAAGCATGAGGAAAAGGAGTTTAAAATCACTCCATACCCGCAAGTGAAACAGAAAAGATTGCAATCTGATTTTTTTTTACCTAACTCAGGTCTACGCGGCTATAAAAGGGACTCATGCTTCACAATTAAGAGGGGGAGGTTGTCAGAGAGTGCAGAGAGAGGGGGCTTCATCCGGATCCCCTACCATAAAGGTAGGGGTGACATTGAGAGATCCAGGGCCGTTCATTTCAAAATGGACGGCCCGAATTTATTCATAACACTTTTTAAAAGGGGGATTTTTTTGGCGGGAAATTTTATTTGGACGGCTTGGATCTATCATGTCACCCTTAACATTGCCAAGTAATGTTAGGAGATCCGGTTCCGCTTCACAGTATGATAATGCAGAAAAGTCTTGGGGGAGAGGTTGTTTTTTCTTCGTCCAAGTAAGGTCAAAGAAAAAGGGCACGACGTCAGGCAGAGCAGAAAAAGTGAGAAGCAATGTTCAGAGTGTTTTTGATCTTAGAGGAAAAAGAAAAGAAAGTCCGAGGGGTGCAGAAAAGTCAAGGGAGGAAGCCACGTTGAAAAGAAAGGATAGATTGGTCAAAAAGGGGAAAAACAAAATCCCAATCAAAGGAAACGGAGTTTGCAAGCCATTCACAGATGTATGAGCAGGGAAGAATACCAACAAAAGAGTAGTCTTGTATGCTTTTCCCTCTGCAGGTTCTCGACCGAAGAGTGCACTAAAGGCACTGGTTTTGTTTTTTCTTCCCTTTGCCTAAAACCTCACCGAACGTGAGTCTTGCCACCCACAAGCAACCCGGGGTCTAAAGTTTCAAAATTGGAGAGCCAAGCCGTGCGAATCCCAACGAAAACCGATCTCATCCACAGAGTCTCGCGCTCAAACCGGAAGCAATTCGTTCAGATTTTATTTCTTGTTTTTTTTAAATTGATGTGAATATCGTGTTGATATTTCAGTTAGGCAAACTTTATCCGTTGATATTGCAATATGTGATAATTGCCTATTTGAATTTTATCGATATTTTGAGCATGTTTTTATATTAGAAAACCGATTCGAATTAAGGGATGATTCCCTACCGACAACGTGCGATTCGGACAAATCTCGACCCCGAGATTTGTCTCGATGGCACTGGGGATCGAGATATCTAATTTTAACCACCGGATTTGATTCCTCGATCTAATCCGTTATTTAATTCGAATTGGAAAAATATTTTCGTAAAAGATCATGCATGATTTGATTTGTTACGTAAAAAAAAAAAAAAAAAAACACCAAAAATATCTCATTCATGTAGATTGCATATGTTTAGAGCATTCTATTCACGTAGGTTGAATATTTTATTTCGCATATGCATTTCATATAGACCTAGTCGCATAACCGTTTTGTTATTTTCATGCTAGTCATATAGTCTTGCTATGTCATTAAAAATCCGCCATATCATATAATTTGGCATGTCATTTTGTCATATTATTTTATTACATGTCGTATTATTCGTCATGTCATAAATTTGATAAGTCATTGATGCCATGTCGCATTCATACGTCATTTAGAATAAGGCGCGTTCATTTTTTAATTAGTAGATTAGTCTAGTTTAATATAACATGTCATTTAGATTAAATTAATGTCATTTTTGCATAACATGTAGGTTAGAATTCATGTTGTTTTGCATGTCATTAGGATTCAAAAACTTTTAAAAAAATTATCATGCATTCATGTCATATTAGAATATTTCGTCACTTATCTTGTCATTAAACTCATTGTATTCTCATAATACAATTACATTCAAGCATTGCATTCATTTAAATAAAAAATGAAAAACTTTGGAACTTTAAAGCAGAATCCTAGAAAATTGCCAACTTAGATAATTTTCGTGAAACGGGTATCGAAAGGGCATTAATAGAAATATTAGTGTCAAGTTCCCGAACTTCATTCGTAGAAATAAAGTATTTCTCCCAATATTTTATTTAGGTGTCTAATCAGCCTACCGTGAATTGATTAGTGGCGACTCCGAGTTTAATCATTTGAATGTTAAATATTGAATCGTAAGTTGCGATTTGGTATGGACTTGGAAGAGTTCGAGTTTAAGTTAATTAGATGATTAGCTTAATAATCCATTAGCCTAGAAATTCGATTTTTAGGTTGCGACACCGAGCGATTGAGAAAATCGACTCACGTATAACAAATTGAATAATAACAAAAATGATTAAAAGAAATTAAAAGAAAACATGAAAAAGAAAAACAAAACCCTATATATTCAGTCCCATGTGGCTCCCTCCTCCGACCGTCATAGTCACCTACGCCATTTACAAACCAAAGCCACCGACCCCTCGCTTACGGAAACCATGAGCAAGCAAAACCCCGGCGTTTCTTCAAGCTCCGACGTCTTCAAGCTCGTTGGCTTCTCCAACTTCGCCCGTTCCAACCCCCGGTCCGACCTCTTCCCCATCCGCCGCTTCCATCATATCGAGTTCTGGTGCACCGACGCCACCAACGTCTCCCGCCGCTTCTCCTGGGGCCTCGGCATGCCCGTCGTCGCCAAGTCCGACCTCTCCACCGGCCACGCCACCCACGCCTCCTACCTCTGCCGCTCCAGCGACCTCTGCTTCCTCTTCACTGCCCCCTACTCCCCCTCCATTGCCTCCTCCGATGGCCTCAACCCCACCTCCATGGCCTCCCTCCCCTCCTTCTCCTACTCTAACTGCGTCGCCTTTGCCGCCAAGCACGGCCTCGCCGTCCGGGCCCTCGCCATCGAGGTCGAGGACGCCGACGCCGCCTTCCGCATCAGCGTCGCCCAAGGCGCCAGGCCGGTCTCCCCGCTGATCGTCCTCGACGGCCGCGCCGCCATGGCCGAGGTCCACCTCTACGGCGACGTTGTCCTCCGCTACGTCAGCTACAAAACCCCGGCCTCCGATCGCAACAACTCCTCTCCGGACTCCTGGTTCCTGCCTCGATTCCAGCCAACGGACGAGGACTCCTCCTTCCCGCTGGACTTCGGAATCCGGCGGCTCGACCACGCCGTCGGGAATGTCCCCGAGCTTGGCCCGGCGGTCTCGTATGTGAAGCAGTTCACCGGCCTCCACGAGTTCGCCGAGTTCACCAAGGACGACGTCGGGACAGATGAGAGCGGGCTCAACTCGGTCGTGCTGGCGAACAGCCACGAGACGGTCCTCCTACCGTTGAATGAGCCAGTGTTGGGGACGAAGAGGAGGAGCCCAATCCAGACAAACCTGGAGCACAACGAGGGCCCCGGGGTGCACCACCTAGCGCTGATGAGCGAGGACATCTTCAGGACGCTGAGGGAGATGAGGGAGCGGAGCCGCGTTGGCGGGTTCCAGTTAATGCCGCCGCCACCGCCCACTTATTACCGGAACCTGAAGGACCGAGCTGGGGACGTGTTGACGGAGGAGCAGATGAAGGAGTGCGAGGAGCTGGGGATTATGGTGGACAGGGACGAGGAGGGGACTCTGCTCCAGATCTTCACTAAGCCTGTGGGTGATAGGTACGAGATCCATTCCATGCAGGTTCTCTCCTTTAGCTACGATCGTCCATCAGAAACTTCTGATAACAATTTAGATAGGAATAACCATGACATGCACGCAACTTGATAGAATAAAGTTAAGCAAAGTCCCAACTTCTTTCTTTGTTTTTCGGTTGAATTTGCTACTTGAATTTAATATCAGGATAAAAAAAAATTGCCATCTGATCTTTCGCAAGGCCCGCCAAAGTATCTGCTAGTGCTGGTCCTCCTTTGACGTTGTTCGTCTGTGCAGGCCAACCCTATTCATAGAGATCATACAGAGAGTGGGGTGCACGCTCACGGACGACCACGGGAAACTGTATCAGAAGGGCGGGTGCGGAGGCTTCGGGAAGGGCAACTTCTCGGAGCTCTACAAGTCCATCGAGGAGTACGAGAGGACGCTCGAGTCTCCCGCCTGAAGGGATACGCCTTTGGCCATTTGTTTCCTTTGACTGCGGTCTCTAATGGAAGCATAGTAGTATGTCGCTGTGTATTTGAATGCTAAGTATTGACGGAATAAGCACCCTTATGCTAATAAAGTTGGATGTGTTCGTGGTTCACGGCATGAACCAGCAAAGAAGGTTGGACTTTGTGAACAAGCCGATAATCGCTCACGTAACTCAGCAGATTCCCGCGACTTGTATCGCCTTTCAGATGTTTGATCTAAGATTAACGATCTCGCTCTTGCATGATTCGGACAGGGCAGCAATTCATACCCTCCCGGGCATCCCTAACAAATTCGATAATTCGAAATCCAAAGGACACATATATACAAAGCTACAAAAGTAACTCGCAGCTTGAAATTTCTGCTAGTACACGGACATAGAGCCATTAGTTGATTTCTATCATAGAGTTGTCTGTATACTGCATGAAATGTCCGCGCACCATTCCTGGCAACGTTTTGGCCTTCATCGGTTGCACTTGTCGAAAGCTTCACCACTGGATCGTTCTCGAGTTCTCCCTCCATCTGTATATTGCAAGCCCTCACCCGCCCAAATAAATAAAAAAAGAGTACCAGACCGAACCCGCTCGATTTCAGACGATTTTCACGGAACCGGTTCTCAAAATTTGAAACTGGTGAATATCGGTCTAGCTCCCGGTTCCAGGTGTGGAGCCACGCACCCATGCCACCCGGACTGGACCTAACTTTTTTTTTTTTATTTTTGTTTATAACAACACTGAAAACCTTAATTAGTAATTGGCCATTATTCAAAAATCCTAATTGCCATTAATTGCCATTCTTCATCTCAGTCAAGTAGTACGCTCAAGCCTTACGCCTCTCGCTCACAATCACGATCTGCACGCCTCGCTCACGATTCTCACTCTCAGGTATCACAAGAGTCGCGCCTCCCTCCTCACCCTCCTCAATCCCTATTGCTCGCCACGGCAGCTCAATGCCACCCTCTGTCACTCTCGCTCGCGGCTCGATGCCACCCTCTGTCAAGCGCTCCCTGTCTTGTAAGTAAATTTTTTCGGGGTAATTTATTAATTCTTGGGGCTGCGTTATTTGTTTCAATGCCTTTTGAACTGTTGAATAGGGGGAATTTTCCATTTTCGGTAACTGATCGGACAAATGGCCGAGAATTTGTATCTAGCCATGTTATCCATGATGGGAGACTAATTTGGGGTCGTGAATTGTCACTTACTGGAAATGAATTGAGAGGATGGTTCAGCCAATGTAGTTGCTAACTTGCTATGGTCAAGGATTGCAAGATGGACTCGGAATATTTCATTTGATGGGGAGAACTCTCCAAAAAGTCCTAAACCTACTAAACTTTTGCCAATTCAAAACTAGATCTTTCAATTTTACATATTGAGTCTTTAATCTTTTTATATCTTGCCAATTCGGTCCATCTAGAAAATTTTGACTAAAATTTACTAGAGTGGATGCCGGTTATGCTACATAGCACAAACGACCTTGACGTGGACAATTTGAATAATATTTTTATATTTTTTCCTTTTTTTTTCCTTTCTTCTTCCTTACGTCGACCAAGGCCGAGTAGGGTGGCCTCGCCCTGGGCGAGGGCTCCCCCGCCAAGGCCCTCTTGGCCGGGCCTCGCCTATGGCGCGTGAGGGCGACCCTCTTCCGAGGCATGGCCAGGGCAAGTCCAACCCACCTGGCCAAGGCCGGTGGCCTGCCACCAATAAAAAAAGAAGAAGAAAGAGAAAAAAAAAAAAAAAAAAAAGAAAAGAAAAGAAATATTAATAGATTATTAAAAATTATCCACGCCAACGCCGGCCGAGTCACGTAAGACAGTACCTCACATTAGCAATTTCCGATCAAAATTGGCTAGATGGACTCAAGAGGCAAAGTGTGAAGAAGTTTAAGGCTTATTGACAAAATTAAAAGGTTTATTCAAACGTGCATTATATTTAGGACTTTTGGACAATTTTTCCTTATTTGACCAGTTGGTCCGCTTGGTTCAAAAACGAAGTGACTAACAAATTAGTTTACCGTGCCTATGTATTCCAAGTCTAATCAGTTCGGTATTTACCTACCGTTTGACTGCTAATGATACTTTTGTAATTCTTTGTGCTATGCCCTGTAAAGAAGAGGAAAAAAACCGGACTGGATTAGGTCGCCCGAACCTACCGGGGAACCGGTGAATATGGGTCCGGTTCTAGGTACGGACCCACCATCCGGACCCCCCGGACCGGATCGATATGTACATGTTTCAAAATCCTAATTAGAGTGCTCCTTGTGACCTTCCCTAATCCCCAGTTCAATTAAAATGGTGAGATTTTTTCATTGGAAGAAGAAGAGGAACGAACGCGTGAGGAAAGCAGAGAAGCAAGAAAGGAAAGTGAGATCAAAATCAAGAAACCCGAGGAGATGTCCAGATCTTCACGTCCGTAGAATCTGTCCGTCTCGTTCTCCAACTCCTCTTTCTTCAATCCAAAATCTGACATAAACAATTGCTATAGGTGATTTGAGATGCTGGCCATCGAGATCAGCAATGGAACACGTAATTTGTCATACTTAGCATGAAGTGCAGATGACCTTCTGCTTCGCGAACGGAGGCCCTTCGAACTCGGGATTTCTTATCACGTTCGTATTTTTTATTAGAAAGTGCCTTGCGCTGGTTGGGACGTAGCGTCACTAACTAGAAAGGATGACATCCTACATCGTTTGCTTGCTGTTTCTACTTTGCATTTGTTAAGAGTTGTCCATCATTTTCTTTCCTGTTTTTCGCCGTTCTTTCCCCCCATTTCTTGCCTTTAAATTAAAAGGCTGGTTCTATGAACCTACCCTGGAATCGGACCGGACTGGTGGAGAAAATGGTGGTTTAGCCTGAACCTCTTGCAATTTGGGGATTTGGCGAGTTTCCATTGAGTAAAATTTGTTGGTGATGTACCTCAGGGAGCAGGATGGGATCGGAGGTGCGGAAAATTCAGTAAGCAAACATGACGATATGCTATCACTCTGGATACTATTGCATTTGCTATTACTAAGGAGCTAATCAATCCAAAGCATCGGTTCCTTTCTTTTCCATCCCAGCAATTCGAGGGCCTAGTTTCAGTTTTACTGGTGAATGTGACCAAACGGTCGACACCCGTTTGATAAGATTCATTTCCCTATCACATAGGGGATTTTCTCAGCAGAGCGATACATAGACAGCCTTGTACCATGATGTAGTCGTTATCTTGAGTCAAGATTCAAGCGTTCGATGGTTTGGTATGAAAACTCTAAAGCAAATCACTGGCATTTCATTTGGCATGAAAGTTGCAAGCACCGCTACATTCAAGCAGAAAAGCTCAGTCTGTGTGGCAATGAAGTCTCCAAGCCATCAGAAGTTACTACTAGGGCGAAGAACAGGTACCATTTGTTGCCCTTGTGAGGAATAATTTGAGGACGTTGAGCTCCATATCTGTTAGCGCTTGTCGAATGCATCCTTCAAAGGGGCTGCATTATATTTGTATAACGCTTCGCTACTATTTTGTGAATCTCATTGCCAATTTCCAATGTGATATGTCCCCTTCAGTCAACCTCTTGCTTTCTGGCCTGGTGAGTGTTGTTATCTGTAGTTGTTGCGGGGAGATTTATTACTTTTTTTGAACACATCCGCAATAATGCCATCGCTAACTTTTCTTTTAATCTTGCTTGCAGTTCCCGAAACTTCAGGGATCGTGCTGGATTCTCTGCTGAGGCGAGCTTCCGAAGAGCTTCAAATTTTTAAGAGGCATGTCAACTCCTTCATGTAAGCGGCGCTTATTGTATTAGTTTCCTCAAAGCCTAGTTGTAGAGCTCTTATAGTCTATGGAAACTGGGTTCATGGAGAAAACCGCAAATTTCACATATGAAGCATCTCGCCCCTGTCTGTCTCACATCGAAACCTCTGTTGCAAGAACTTCAGTAGCGATCATCACTTCTAACTTCTTGCGATCTGGACATAAAAGATGGAAAGGACCTACCTTTTCAGCGTTGTAAACTTTGCTGAACAAACAATGCTCGCCTTTATCTGCTGCAACATAAAAAGAAGAACTATGGAAAGGACCTCAACTAGTTTGGGACAGAGATGTTGTTGATGTTGATGTTGAACATAAAAAGAAGAACGAAGCGAGCAGTTACCACCACTCACAAGTCTTCTCCCATCTTGTCTTCATGCGGTGCGGCGGGTACATTCATTGTCCTGTCCTATGCGCTGGTCTCGCCATAGAATAGGAACTGCATACTCTCATGGGCGTTGGCTTGAATTTTTTGTAGCATTGGATGCAGTTTCATGAATTGGCAGCTGAAGCATTCTACCTAAGGGCCCTCACATTTGACAAGCTGGGCCAACTAGAGGAGAAGCCGCATCACCCTTCTAGAAACACATTAAGGCCCTCGAAAAAGTCGCTGACGATGAAGATCCTCTCTTGAAATGAGTGCATACCAAACAGCAGCTGCAGAGTCGACAAGTGACACAGTAGTAAGGGTTGGATTTAGATGATGTACGTAACACATCTTCTTGTTCATCTTCCGTTGTCGCTTGCTAGCGTTTAAGTAGCTCTGGAATAGCACACTGAAGAGCCCAGAGATTTATATTAAATCTTTGGGAGTCAGTAACAACAACTCGTTTAAGTAGTTTTCTTTTCCCTTTTTTTTCCTTCCTTCAGAGGGTTGGCAGAGCCGCCGGCCACTGGCCACGAGCCAGCGCCTCCCACCAGCCACGTAGCTGTCGCCCTTCCTCAATTGTGGCTGGCCTATCCTTGTTGTGGCCATCGATGCCCTTGTGGCCCGTGATAACCTAGGCGAGGGTCGTGGCTCTTTAAAGCAAAAAATTAAAAATAAATTAAAAATTATTCACGTTAGTCTTGTTTTGCCCACATAAGACGATCGACATTGATTAGATTGTCACTTCAACAATTTTCGACCAAAATGAGCGAGAAGGATTGCGTTGGTAATTTATTAAACATTTAGGGCTAGACGACAAATATTAACAAGGTTTATGATCAAATTAGCATAATTGAAATGTTTAAAATTGAATTACCAAACTGTAAAAAAGTTTAGAACTAAATTGACACAATTGAAAAATTTAAACTTGAATTGGTCATCATACAATAGATCTAGATCTTTTTGAACAATTTTTGGAAAACAATCATAACCATCTCCAACACGTACAAAGAGAATACCGAATATATCACACGCCAAGACAGATTTTGCCCGTGTCAACTCAAACAAGCGCGCTTTTCGTTGTGATGTGCATTTTAGTTACGGTTCGACAAAGGTTACGATGCTATGAATCCCGTAGAATCCACATGAATCGCAAAGCTAAGATCGTCCCTATCCAATCCGATCGGGAAACTCTTGTTTGGCCAAGCATTCCCGAGGTGGGTGGATTAATGTAATGACTCGTACCCTCGATCCTCCTTCTCTAATACCGCCCTGCAACATGCAGCCCGACTTTAAAACCTCAGCTCCGACACCCTAACAAGTGCATGTCACCTACCTAAAAAAATGTCAACGAAGAGGGGTGAGATAACTCAGCAAGTTAGAGTTCTAAATCATCGACTAAAATGTATAAAGAAGTGAACAGGTAATGTAGTTAACCAAACAAATCACTCGACATGCCCATCTCGCTCATCACGCATAATATTCATGTACCCATATGTGAATGATGCCAATGCATGTCATGTATTCATGCACTCGGTTTAATGTCTCGTTCTACCACAAAAACGGGTCCAGATCACACAAGATGTTCGCCTAGATCGCGCTAGATCACACAAACAGGGTCTTCCCATAAACTCCATGGCGTATAACAGGGCACACAGCCCATTCATTTGAGTTTCCCTCAATGCCGCTCCATGAATGCATGTATACGCTATGCAACATTCAACATACCAAGACACGTTACCAAGCAACACACGTTAACATACGCATACATTTTTAATAGCACACCTAATTTAACCATGATTGCCTCTACAGTCATTAATTAGACTATGCCACGTAATGCACTCAGTATTGTTTAACCAAAGGAACGTCTTCACCAAAAGGGCCCTCGATACTAGAACTCACTGACTCACAGGTTGATCTACCCACCCATAACTTAATTCCACGTACTGCATTTGTTCCCAACTCAAACTCTTGCTACTTTCTACTTTTCATCAGCCTCATTCACAGGCCCTGTTATTCGTCCAGCAAAACCGGAATCTGTACATTTCGATCCTTCCAACTACTTGTCCAACAAAGGTCCAAACCTTCAGGTCTTTGTGATGCTTGCCCCTACACTAACCCAGTCAACCTAAGCATCCCATTCAATTAACCACTACTGCCATATCATCAAGTCCCCTGCCACTCGTGTCTTTCAACTACTAAATATTTAGTTCTTTACATTCTAAAACCCTCACTTTGTCCCTCACTATCCCCTCTCGGCACCGAGACCAATTTTTTTTTTTTTTTTTTTTGCGGACTCGTGCTCTTATGTTTCGGTCACCCAAGCTTTTGTTCTCTGATTGCACCCGCAAATTCCAGATTTGATTTTTCTTGTCATATTTTACTTTGATTTTTCTTATCATATAAAAAATCACCAACTTTTAACCATCCGTCACCCTTAGTGATTTTAGGCTGGATTTTCGATCTCTCATGCTTGAGAATAATTCATCTCTTCGTTGTCGGAGATCTCACACTTAGGAATAGTTCATGTTTGGGAGCTTTTCATTTCTCGATTATCAACGAGAAATTTGAGACGAGAGGTTAATAGGGGCATATTTGTGACTCAAATAAAAATTTGTAATTTTTTATAAGACTGTAAAAATATTAGAGCAAAATTGAGATTGGACAGAAGGTTAACGGGGATATATTTGTCGCTCCGAAAAAGCTTGTTAAGGCACCCATTCAATTTCGTTTGATCCTTAGTCCCATCTGTACGGATGTCCAAAGTCCCATCGTCTATAGTTTCAACAACTTGGCTTCGTTTCGCCTGATTGGGGGAGAAGACCTTTAACAACTTGTCTATCTCGAAAGAGGTCAAATCTGTCAATTCGACCTTTGAAATTTCCGCCCCCCAAGAGAAGCCGGGCCCATCTGCGTCGTCGCCCCGCCAGTCAGCCAATCCAGAGTTTCAGTTTCGCTCGACTGCTTCGACCTTGGAGAGCGCGAGAGAGCAGAGGATTCCAAAAACATCGCCTGCACTCCCGCCCACCCTTCTTACCATGAACCTTCTCTGTCCCCCCGATAACCTCGCCACGTCACTCCAACCTCACCCCATTTCCTGTCACGCCGTTGTATTTCTGCCCGCGGGGTTCCTTCCTCTCACCTCTCGCCACGTGTCCCCACGGCCTCCCTCGCTCCCTCCCATATATTCACAATCCCAATCCCAATCCCAATCCCCACCCCCACTCCGTCCTCACTGTCACCGCTTACCGACCAAATCCCACCAACGATTCCGCTTTCGGAAAAACCATGGGCAAGCAAAACGACGGCGTTGCTACCGGCTCCGACGACTTCAAGCTCGTCGGCTTCTCCAACTTCGTCCGGTCCAATCCTCGGTCCGACCGCTTCCCCGTCCGCCGCTTCCACCACGTCGAGTTCTGGTGCACCGACGCCACCAACGTCTCCCGCCGCTTCTCCTGGGGCCTCGGCATGCCCGTCGTCGCCAAGTCCGACCTCTCCACCGGCAACGCCACCCACGCCTCCTACCTCTGCCGCTCCGGCGACCTCTGCTTCCTCTTCACCGCCCCCTACTCCCCCTCCATCGCCGCCTCCGAAGGCCTGGACCCCTCCTCCACCGCCTCCCTCCCCTCCTTCTCCTACTCTGATTGCGTCGCCTTCGCCGCCAAGCACGGGCTCGGCGTCCGCGCAGTCGCCGTCGAGGTCGAGGACGCCGACGTCGCCTTCCGCACCAGCGTCGCCCACGGCGCCACGCCGGTCTCCCCGCCGGTCGTCCTCGACGGCCGCGCCGCCATCGCCGAGGTCCACCTCTACGGCGACGTCGTCCTCCGTTACGTAAGCTACAAAACCCCGGCCTCCGATCGCGACATCTCCTCTCCGGACTCCTGGTTCCTGCCTCGGTTCGAGCTGACCGACGAGATCTCCTCCTTCCCGCAAGACTTCGGAATCCGGAGGCTCGACCACGCCGTCGGGAACGTCCCCGAGCTCGGCGCGGCGATCTCGTACGTGAAGCTGTTCACCGGCTTCCACGAGTTCGCCGAGTTCACCAAGGACGACGTGGGGACCGACGAGAGCGGGCTCAACTCGGTCGTGCTGGCGAACAACGACGAGATGGTCCTCCTGCCGATGAACGAGCCGGTGTTCGGGACGAAGAGGAAAAGCCAAATCCAGACCTACCTAGAGCACAACGAGGGTGCTGGGGTGCAGCACCTGGCGCTGATGAGCGAGGACATCTTCCGGACGCTGAGGGAGATGAGGAAGCGGAGTAGAGTTGGCGGGTTCGAGTTCATGCCGTCGCCGCCGCCCACATATTACCGGAACCTGAAGGGCCGGGCCGGGGACGTGTTGACGGACGATCAGATCAAGGAGTGCGAGGAGCTGGGGATTCTGGTGGACAAGGACGATCAGGGGACTCTGCTCCAAATCTTCACTAAGCCTGTGGGTGATAGGTATGTGATCGATTTCATCATGCAGCCTCTCTCTCTTTTGTGTCTTTTTGCCAAAGTCAATTCCTTTAGCTATGGCATGTGAACCTTTGAATTGAGAGGATGGATCGTGAATTGGGTATGGTTGATGGTGTCTGTCTGGGAAAAAAAAGTCCGTTTGTCTTTGACGAGAACTTTTGATAGAACAGTCCCCAAGTTACTCAATTCCCAACTTCTTTCTTAGATTTTGATTGAACTCGTTACTCTAATTTGATATCAGGAGCAAAAAAATTGCCATACATCACTGTTTTGAGTGAGGATCGACTTGGGTAATTGTGTGTGGCAATGACTTTATCTAAGGCCAAAGTATCTGTTGGTCCTCCTTCGACGTCGTTCACCTGGCTTCTCTTCCTTGACTTTACTGTGCAGGCCGACTATATTCATAGAGATCATACAGAGAGTGGGGTGCATGCTCACCGACGATGCCGGAAAACTGTACCAGAAGGGCGGGTGCGGAGGGTTCGGGAAGGGCAACTTCTCGGAGCTCTTCAAGTCCATAGAAGAGTACGAGAAGACGCTCGAGTCTCGGCGAGTTGCCGAGCCGGCCTCCAGCCTGAACTCGATACGCCTTTTGGCCATCCATTTGTTTCCTCTAAGGCGTGGGGTTTCTAGTGGAAGCAATAGTCTGTCGCTGTATATTTTGAGTGCCAAGTATGATGGAATAAACGACTCTGCCGATGAAGTTGGACGCGTTTGTGCTTCTCTGATAAACAATAATGGGAAGTTCCTCTGGTTCACGGCATGGACCAGCAAAGAAGGATGAACTTTGCGACCAGATCGATAATGACAGTTCCTTCGTTCTTGCCTGTATCTTAGACATATGATTGGCCTTTTAACATCACAAATAGCTCATGAACTGTTTTTCCCTTTCTAAATACCCTAATTCATGCGGGGTACCGTGTGACAGCAATCCTAACAAATTAGTACTATGTCATGTCTCTTATCCGTATAGATAGATTTTTATCATCATATATCGAGGGAACCAAATGCTCCACTTGTCAAATTGGGGAATCAGGTCAGATCGAGTCAAAAATGGCCCGACTCAAATTATTTATGTGGAATGCTATTCTAATGATCTCTACCCGATAAATATTCCCGCGCCCGACCTGAATTCATTTTTAAGCGATTTTTCTCTCCTTAAACTATTGCCTATGAAGAATCAGCGAGTTAGCAAGGGAGCTGGAGGTCGAGTTATGGACAGGAGAGAAGGTGATGGTGAAAATCGGGACTGGACATCCATAAATCATAATACGAGTTCTCGCTTTGGTGTCAGGTTAAACATAAACAGGTTGCTGGCCAAGTGGCCATCATGAATCCTGAAACCGCCTTTGATTTGGGCCTTTGATAAATCCCATTTGAATTCGAGACATTAGTCTCAAATGGAACTCATATGATCCATTAAATTTCTAGATTCTACAGTGAACCACTGTTCACAAGAATATCCACATTACAGCAAAAACAGCTCATCAAGTGCAATCATCTCTTTTACAACTCATCACGCCTGCATTCAGCTTGCCTCTGGTTTAGACCAAAACCTAAATTATCATGAACCTACTTGTAACATTAAGAAACCCCAAACTAAAGCGGGCACCGCGATTATCGACAATAACACGGGATAGAGGCAATCGACTGAAGGCAGCACACATGATAGAAGCGAAATCTGAGAGACTGGAATAGTGGGTGTGGGGGGAGCCAAAATAGGAAAAAGAAGACATGGAAAGGCTCGAAAACGATCTAACCTCTCAAGATTACCTTCTCAATTAACGACATGCTTTTAGTCACATCGAGAGCTGTTCCCAGCATAAAGTATGTAGTGCACTCGTGGGCATCAACAAAGTAACATTCACGGGATAACAATCCCGATCCTCAGAATTAAGCATTTCCGAATTATCATGTTAGCTTCGCTTCACAAGGAAAAAAAAGATGATGAGGGATTGAGTATTCCATCCCCAAATGCAATAGTTCCACTGAGTCGTTTCGTCGAGCAGGTCTCGGGAAAGGCTCACAACCACCACTTACGAGAACATTCAAGATGCAGCTATCAACATGAAACCCCCACTATTAACTTGAAAACCATGCCAACAGTATCCAGACTAACAGAATTTCAACAGTGTCCAACTCAACTTCGCGTGAGACCAACATAACTAGTTTAAACACAAACTGACACTCCTAAAAACCATATCTAAGCATGAACTAAACGGAAAACTCACTCGAATTCATTTTCGGAGAGAACGCACCCCATCTCCCACGCCACCGCGTCATCGGGACACTTGTTCATCACCCGGCAGAGGCGCCCGCAGTCGCCAAGCCACTCCCGAATCTCCAGGATCGCATGAACCGACTCCAGACCGTAGAGGTCGAGGCATTCCATGTTCCCAAGTGCTTCTATCGCTGTATCCATCCTGGCTTGAGCCGCGTCGAGCTTTCGTCTGGCCTCATCACGTTTTTGCTTGGTGGCATGAGGTAAGCTCAGGCCTGAGGGAGAGAAAACAGAGGTGAGATGAGAATGGTAAATGATATGAGTTAATCGAAGATCAAATATTCACTTCTTCTTCAGGGCTCGCTCGATACAGCGCTTGACTTTATCATACTCCGCTTGGGAGTCTCCAGTCTTCTGGCGGGCTCACTGCAGCTCCCGGGCGAGACGGCACCGCTACTATTGTAATCTTAAATGAGTATGGCAGCATAACATATACGAAGTCAGCATCAGCATTCAGTATGACAAGCTTCTTGGTGGAAAGGCTGGTTATGGAGGAGCAATTGCAGCTCCTCAGCTCATATTCTGATTTCTGGCAACCCCCATAGGGTATCAGAACTCACGACTTGAACATATTTCATTGCAAACACAAGTGCAAATACTTACAGGACCAGTGGAGGAGGCCAACTAAAGCTACTGCCCCGCTAGTCTTTGACGATCTTCGAGACACCATGGTTTAAGACATCCCAATATCCCAAACCACAACCCCAGAAAACTCTCAACAGAGTGTCCTACAAAGTACAAACCCCCGTGTCGTTTACTATAACCATTACGACAACACTTGCTCGAGACTTTGAAAACACCACCAGAGCAAATCCTATGATCATCACCTGACAACAAACCCGATATTCAAATGCCGAGCGAGAACAACCAGCGGAATTAATGGCAATGCGTATGTACTGGAGATGAAAGTTCACCGCAAAACAGAACACAGCTACACATCGATTACGGCTAGCCTCACACACAAAGCAGGGCAAAAGAGAAGAAGCGCACGAACGATTTCGGGGGCGTCGCGGGAAGAAGCGAGAGAAGAATCCGAGGCACTCTTGCTCGCTCGAATTTCGGCGCAACTTGGGGGAACGAAAAGCCTGCGCACGTACACTCTCCGCCGCGGGTTGAACTCTCATCCGAAGAAGAGACCCCAAATATGACATATGGAAAAAACAAAATTAAAATATGTGGGATGGGCTTAGACCTATTAAATTGGTGTGTCGAGACATAGAAGATTCGGCGACTCATATAACTCCTTTGTAATCTATTTATTTCAATGCAAATTTCTCGACTCAAATCTAATTCGACTCAGACCGGACATATACTTATATTGCTAAAATATTTTTCATATTTAATTCAATCTATTTTGACAACAAAAAAAAATCAAACTAGGAAATTTTATTTCTTATAAACTTTTGCAAAAACAACTAAAACATTTTGGACAATTTTTTTAATTTAAAAAAATAATTTTTTATTTTTATTTTTGCCTTTTCCTTTTTTTTCCTTCTAAGATCGACGAGGGACATGAATCCCTCGCCCGGCTTCATGGCATTCTCTTTGTGGTCGGCGATCCCCGCCAAATTTCATTAAAAATTTAAAAAAATAAATAAAATATCAAAATATCAAAAAATCAAATAATCGGAAAACTTACTTAAGCTAATAAGGTAACCCATTTATTACCCATTTAAAATTTGTTTAAGACCCATTAAGTTGTTAACTAACTCATTTACGATTCACTTAATTTTTTTTAATAAATTTAAAGCAACTCATTTATGACTCGCTTCCTTAAATATGGGTCGCTAGTGGGAAAAAAAAACGAGTTACCCATATCAAACTGCTCATTAAATTTGGATCACAAAATGGGTCTGGAACTCATCTTTGCCTACCCTAGTTACGCTTTAGATTTTTCTTTTCTTTCTCTCCGCTTTATTTTTTTTTTCTTCTTAACTAAGTTTTTAACAAAATCATCAACATAATTTGATGAAGTGGGTAAATAACGGAAAAAATTAATTATAGAGGGTAAACTAAAACCCTCAAGGATCCAAAATTAATATTTTGGCCGGATCCAAATTTCAAACATCAGCTCACTTCCTTACGAAAACAACATAATCGGTAATTCCGTCAATTTATCGTGACGGAAGAAATTCATGTTTTTCATAGCAATGTCAAACATTGAGAAGTTCTTACATCGCATGATACGTAAGTAATCTTCTTACACTTTAGTCGTGTGTGCACTTTGATATGTTAATGTTAAATAAGTCATATATACTTGGCTCGCCCAAAATTAATAATAATAATAATAAACTGTTTTCACACAAATCATGAACATTTACATACCTCGAGACGAAGGCACACATTGAAAAAAGGCCGACTTTTTATCACTGATTGCCTAACGCGAATGAATACGTAGCATTTTGTAAATTGTCCATTTTTGTAAAGGGCGACGTTATTTCCACCTCCATTTTGGCTAAAATACTTTTTTTCAATTAAATGGCTGAAATACCCTCGTTTCTCTTGTCAATTTATTGTTTCTTTCTTTTATCAAGCCACTAAAAAACTACTTTTATTTCTATCATCTTTCTCGTTAGCTGCATCATATGAATGCTCCATTGTACTCGATAAAATATCATCTTATCATGCATCATATATCACTTTGCCTAGTGAAAGTTGTTAAATTCAATTCATGGTTTCACATGTTTTTATCATAAAAGCAACATAGGACATTAGAATTTTATACATATAAAACGACTTATAAGCACACAATTATTTGCTTTGAGACTATACTTCAAAGTTGAAGATTAAAATTTCACCTAATTATATAGCCGATCTTAATTAAAAATGGAAAAGAAAAAAATGATTAAAAATATTGAAAATGGTTAATTTGTTAGGAGCATAATCAAATATTAAATATGTTTATGTTCGGATGTTATCCAAATACTAACAAAACATAATCACAAAAAGGAAAAAAAAATGGAACTTCTTGATGTTATACTCCTACCACGAAGAAAGTAACTAATATATTTTGTAGATTGATCAAAACTTTAAAATATGCTTAAAACTTTCATTTGAAATAATTTTATGTTAGCTTGAAAGTGAAAAATGTGCAAGAAGATTCTCAAACCCCATCTTGCAATTCATATTAAAATGTGAAAAGCTTAAAAGAAAGCATAGACAATGTTTAACTTTAAAAATCTATGAATCTATTCCAAAAAAACACCTCAAGGTCAAGATTGGCTAGATAAATAGATTGAATTTAATTTTTTAACTTTGGATATAGTTTCGGTCATATTATTCAATAAAATTAGGCAATTAATTGTGTCTTTAATCCTTGTAGCCATTCCAATTGAAAACATGAGATTATATATTAAAATTAATATTTTTCTCTAGGCAAAGTGATAACAGAATGCAAAATAAGATGATATCTATAATGGAGTCTTTGTATTGTGAAACTGACAAAAAAAATAATTAATTGAAGAGAGAGAGGAGGGTATTTTGATCGTTTAACTGTAAAAATGGAATGTCTTAGCTAAAATATGGATGAAAATTACGATCGCCCGTTTGTGAGTCCAATTAGATTGGCTAATTATGCCAGCCCTGCCAATTCTTGATTCAACGCTCTAGTGCCGCTATAAAATTCCATCAATGGAATTTCCAAAGTGGCAAAGTTTATGCAATAATAAATATGTCTATATATGTTTGGCCTATAAAATAAAGTACAGAATAAGTAATGAAGACTCAAATAAAATTACAGACGCATTTTTTTTAATTTAAGAAATATATCAACTTTCGAAGGGTCCCAAAAAATGCAAAAGAGTTCACTTAAGAGAGTCCCAAAAAAATCCGCTACTACACAGACATAGGGCTATAGTTGATTTCTATCATAAAGATGGGGCAATGCGTCTGTATACTGCTTGAAATGTCTGCCCGCCATTCCTGGCAACCTTCTGGCCTTCCTCGGTCGCACTAGTCAATAGCTTCACCACCGGATCGTTCTCGAGTTCTTCCTCCATGAGTGCCTCGAACATGGGGTGGTTTTCCAAACAGCCTTTCATCCATTCTCCAAGTTCTTCAACATCTGTGATGGTGTAAATTATGCCCCCAACAGCTAGTGTATATGCATACTCGTCTAACAAGTGAGGGCTAATCACCCTGCGACGGTGATTTTTCTCTTTGAAATGAGGATCCGGAAATAGGAAGAACATCTTCGTCAATTGTCCTTTCTCAAAATAGTTAGGAATGTACTTCATAGAGTTGGTCCGTACGACAGAGATATTTTGGTATTGACCGGGATTGGTCGTCCTCAATGCAGAAATGCGCTCCTTCACATATTCGGACACCTTGTCCCTAATTTCCATTCCGATCATGAGTTTGTCGGGAAATAGGGTTGAGAGAGCAACAAGTAGCCCTCCAAAGCCGCAGCCAATGTCAGCAAACTGAATCTTTTTGGGATTATCATCATCAGAAGCAGCTGGGAACAACTGAGGGTAATGAAGAGAATAATCAAAATGACTTGGGGAGAGTGGAACAGGAAAGTGAGAATCGCTTAGTGGATTGCTGTGAGCTCGTGCTCGGTAGAATCGCTTCCTAGGCAAGCCAGTTGATTTGTTGAAGGTAGAGGTTGTATCTTTCTCTATCATGTCTCTTGTCTGTAGAGACATATTGTTAGCAAAACGATAATCATTCGCTGAAGAAACTAAAAACAGATAACAAACAACATTTGGCTGTCATCCTATACGGTGAATTACTTTCAAAATACAGCTCACATAGCCTAGAAGGGGGTGCATCACAGCAGAAAATGGCAAGCAAGATATATTGCCATACCTACTATAGTCCTTTGAATGGAAGTGACAACATTCCTGCTACTAGCCAAAGTGAGAAATATCTACAGTTGAGGCAAAGATTGTTATTATCCATCAAATGTGAAGGTGTCTATGAGGCCCCCAGGGGTGCCAATATAGAGTTTATATGGCCCAACATCAATACAAGTTATAACAGTCAAGGTAACATCTAATGCATGTCCAGCCACGATATCATAAACATCCCACGGTGATAGTCGCGCTTCAATTAGGGTCAAGCGAAAACTGCTATGTGGTCATATCATGAACTTTTAAATTCTTCCGTCACTTTCTAAAGATTATGCCCTAGTCTAGCACCGCTTCCAAGGAAAATTCTTTGTGGTCACCTTCATGGCTTCTTAGTGTATATTAACTCTGCAGACAAGCACTTAGATCATCTTATTCAGGCATTCATGACTCTTAATTGTTCGTCAACCTACAAAAGTGCACACTAATGCAAACTTGACTGTTTATTGAATGAGACAGAAGTTCCCAATTGTAAGGAAAAGCAACAAGAACAGCACAATTTGAGCATCCCAACTAAAAGCGTGTCTCCTTCAGTTCAGCTATATAATAAAATCATCACAAATCAAGTGACCTCCTCAATAAAGTCTGGAAATCTACCTACTAGCACAAACCTAACCATCAATGTAGATAAGATTGGGAGCTGCAAAGAAATTATGAGCTACTAGTGTCGCAACCTTTAATGCAAAGCTCTCGAAAATTGAATGCCATATGTGTTCATCCATGAGCATGCTCATCTCGTCAAACAGAAAGCTCTCTTCATGCTTGACTTCACTTAGAACCTTAATAGATTTCATATGATTCATTAACATTTCTATATCGTACAGTAAACCACGATTCACAAGAATATCCTAATTTCAACAAAAACAGCTCATCTGACGAGTGCAATCATCTCTTTTACAACCCATGATGCCTACAATAAGCTTGCCTCTAGTGTAGGCTAAAACCCACATTCTCATGGACCGAGTTGCGACGTTAGAACTTGGTGTATCAGAAACTCCAGGCTAAAGCAGGCACCACCATCATCACCAACAACATGGTGTAAAGGCGATCGACTGAAGGAAGCACCCATAAGAGAAGAAAGGTCAGGCAAACATTGAGAGCACTTCCCAGAGTAAAATAGGAAGCACACACGGGCCCCAAACCTTTGTGGATAACCATGCTAGCTTCACTCCAAAAGAAAATATTTGGAGAACTGAGCTTTTCCGTCTCCAAATGCAAAAGTTCTATTGAGGCATTTCATCGAGCAGGTCGTGGCAAAGTTCACAACTATTTTATATGAAAAAAGAACGTAAAACCACGAAACAGCTTAATATTCCTCACACAGAACTACGCAATCAACCAGATCATCAGATCAATGAAAGATGGAAACGCCCAAACTTCCAGGTCGCCACATTGCACAAACCCAACTTGGACCGCTTCAGAACACCGCAAAAAATACCTGGAGCTGATGATTTGCCGAGCAGGGGCGTGACTTTGCGCGACGTAGTAGGGAGTGAACTCGATCTCCGGAAGACAGAGGATATGTGAGCGAGATTGCGAGTTCGTTCGTCGTAGGACGATGAGTGGGCTGAGAGGATACAGAAGACGGTGGCCTAATAAGACGCCGTGGCGGCGGTGCGAAGCTGTGCCCGGAAGAAAGTGAAAAAACCACGAGGTTTCCTTCCGTAGCGAGAGTTTTTCTTTTTTCCAAAAAAAATAAAAACAATAATCATTCTTATTTCCTTTTCCTCCCTTTTTTTTAAATTGAATGCGAATCAAAGGGAATTTATTTTTTTCTGAAAATAATCAGTTTTATTTGCTTCGCAGAAAATTAATAATTAAAAAAAAATAAAAATAATTTATTGTATCGTTTGGAATAATTAGCTAATGAAACATATGTTAGTTATGAATGATAATTAATGCCTAAATATTTTCATAATTGATGTCTAAATCTTGTGTTAATTTTTATAAACGATATATACGATCATTTTTTTGCAAAATATTTTTAAATCATTTATTTTCAGAGAATTTAACATGGCCTAAGTAATGACTCTTGATTTTATCTAAATGCGTCGTTTTATGATATTCATGAATTGTGCATTTTCAATTCTCAAAAAAAAAAAAATTCGAGATTTAAGGTTCATTTCGAGATTGCTTGATTAAATAGGGAGTTATTGAAATGTTTATGAAAATTCACCAATTAAATTTATAGATTATCGAAATTCTCCCGAAATACTTACAATGCACGATTTGCAGAGCGAAGGATGTTCTTAGCTTGTTGGCCCAAAAGAGAAGGGTCTTATCTCATATCTTTCAAATTTTCATTGCGGTAATATCATAGGCGTGCGATTTGACTTCGTGATCTGCGAGAAGGTAGTGTAAAAATTAGATAAAGCGAGTTAGAAATAAGTTAGATAAAACAAAATTAGAAATAGGTTAAACAAAAAAGACTAAATTAGCGTATTTCGCCGGAAATATTTCTAGAAATCGAAATTACAGAATTATTACGAAAGGAATATACCTCCGTCCGTAATGACGATTATCTATTCACGTGACATCTCTAGAAATTCCGACCAAAAAAAAAAAACATCTCTAGAAAGATTTTATTTATTATTTATGTTTGTTTGTTTTACTGGTCGCGCCGCTCCAGGACGCGCGAAAAGCAACGGCCACGATCGCGCCGCCCCCGATGGCTGTCTCTTCCCACTCTGTCGGAATCGGGAGCGCGGAAACTTGGCTCGCCATTGCCGAGGGCACCGAGCACCAATCTTCATCCCTTCCTTCCTTCAACAACGAAACTATCGAATTCGCGACGGTTTAATTCAATCGCCGAGCGTCAATTTGCGGCACGGAATGCTTCGCGTCCACGGTCTGGCTCAAGTCTCTACCTGCTGTCTCTCTCCGAGAGCCGCGCCTCGTCCGGCGATCTGGATCTCCAGGACGAAGACTACGGCGGATCGCGGCCTCAGATGGCGATCGGTGGGGAGCACCAGAGGGTACGCGACGTCGTGCGATAAGCTCCTCTTCCGTCAGCTCTTCGAGAAGGAGTCGTCCACTTACACTTACCTGCTCGCCGACGTGTCTCACCCCGATAAGCCCGCCGTGGTTAGGGTTTTCACATCCCGTTATCGCATTAACTTTTTGCTTAGTATATTCGATGGCCACTGCTTATTGGATCGCATTGCATTGCATCACATGCTTCGGGCTGACATTTGGATTGAATAGAATGCAGGGTATTATGTTAGAGTAATTTGGTGGAGTTTCGGATTGGTTTAGGATATACCTCTCCTTGAAATTGGGTTACGGAGTCTGCAATGATTAGATTAGTGTGATGACGGCCGGATATTCACCAGTTCCAGCTTTTTTTTCTGAATAATATCTCGCTAATCTTGATGATCATTCAAAGGCCAAATTGAATTCTGGATTGTTGTATACAACTTTTTCTCATTTCATGACTTGTCTTCATAGGCTTTTTATTGGATACTTATTCCAAAAATCAGAGTTAGAAATGCCTTAGGCAGTGTCCAAACCATTTTAGTAGCCTTGATCACTCAGTGTTGTAATCAACTTATCACAAATCAAGGGAAATGAAATAAAAGTCACTTGACCGAAAAAATAAAATAAAATTCAGTTATTAGCATATCAAACAAATGGAGTGAACTGTACCTAATCATTGTGCTTATGATTGGGTTTAATTCTTGGATAACTTAATGGTGAAGTTCTGGAGATTTGGTGCTTATATGGGAACAAGGAAATAGTGGAGTTAGCTAATATCTGCAGAAAGTTGCTTATAACTGTATAGTTGACAGATGCGAGGTGGATCTTGGACGTGCATTATTTTGAACAACCTGTCGAGATGCCACCAAAATCATATTTCAGTCTAATGTTGTATATAACTGTACTCATCGTTTCTCCAGCTTTAGCTTACGGAAAGGTAAGGGAACACCTTTTGAGCCACAACCAAAGCCGTAGAAAATCACCTTACTAGTAGTTCACCACCATGTGAAGATGGTCGAGAATATCAGTGTATTTAGGTGGATAATTTGTCTAGGATTGAAGGACTAGAGGATCTTAAAGAGATCAGAAGTAGTTTTCTAATATATGATCTGTCAGGAGGCAAGTTTCTCCGAATAGCCTACTCCATATCTTCAGGTGTTCCTTTGATTTGCCTTTGATTTATCTGTGCTGTTAATCTATGATCTTTATCCTGAATCATGTCTAACTACTGCTGGTGTGTCTATGGGGATGTATCCTGAAAGTTATATGTCTTACTTGCAGTTAATTGACCCAGTTGATAAGACAGTTGACAGGGACCTCTCTTTAGTGAAAGAACTTGGGTTGAAGCTGATATATGCAATGAACACGCATGTACATGCTGATCATGTAACTGGGACTGGTTCGATAAAGGTAGGGCACTCATCTCCTGCATCGATCTGTCTTGTGTGCAGAATCTGCATACTCACTATTACACAGTAGTACCTCTTGATCCAGCTTGTAATCCTTATATTGCAGCATACATCAATCACGTCCCTTGCTTTTAACTTTTCTAAAGTAGATAGTTACTCTGTCTTGCAGGGGAAAGTCCCAGAAGTAAAATCTGTCATTTCGAAGGCGAGCAATGCAAGAGCTGACTGTCTTATAAAAGCCGGAGAGAAGATTCATTTTGGCGATCTATTCCTTGAGGTATCACAACCTGATCTTTTGTACTTATTATGTCACCAATAGGACAACGGATTTTGGTACTAGGGCCACTCATGGGATGGGAGGATATGGGGATTCTCATGCAACGAGCTAGCTACATAGATCTGCTTTTGGCATAATGCACAAATAACTGCGAATTCACGCTGGGCGATAATTAGCATGCATGAAAAACACTCCAACCTAAAAATCCAATGGCACTATTTGCTCTTGCATTTGGGTATTGGGTTATGCTGCGAATTCTAATATTTGTTCTGCAATATGAGATATTAAAGGGACTGCATTGAAGTGATTAACTCTTTTAAAACTATGCAGTCAATGCTGCAAGTTGCATATCCTGCCATTAACTGGCAGCAGTCACTCCCTCTGTCATGAGAAAGGACATTGACCTGGATTTGCATGTATGTTCATGTATTAACATCAAGTACCTTATTTTATTTGTTCTTCACTGGTGTACTTAAGCCATATGACATTTCAATAATCTTGTTCCTATGGCAGGTCCGGGCTACCCCAGGACATACACAAGGATGTGTTACATATGTTACAGGAGATGGACCTGGTCAACCCCAGCCAAGGATGGCTTTCACTGGAGATGCCTTGCTAATTCGTGGGTGTGGGAGGACTGATTTCCAGGTTAGATTTCTTGCAAAATACCCCATACTTTGTAAGAGTGCGAAAGTTCGGCTGTTATTATCTTAATCAATTAATGCAAAAATCGGAAACCCTTTATGCAAGGGAATGGTTCTATTATGTAGTTTATAAGACGGAACCTCCACACTTAAGTCTGATGCTTGATATTGGTATCTTGACAATGTGCTTGCAGGGTGGAAGTTCACTTCAATTGTACCAGTCGGTGCATTCACAGGTAAGGAGATTGGACAAATGAACGTCCTTCACTGGAAAGCAGTTACTTCTTCGATGCTTAACTCTCTCTCTCTCTCTCTCTCTCTCTCTCAGATTTTCACATTACCCAAGGATACATTGGTCTATCCTGCTCATGACTACAAGGGCTTCACTGTATGACAATCTGATCCTTAGTTCCATATTGTCAAATTGTTGCAAAATCACGGACACTCTCTGAAAGTTCCATTTTGCAATTCAGGTTAGCTCTGTGGGGGAGGAACTTCTCTACAATCCCAGGTTTTTGAAAGATGAGGTGACATTTTCAACTTCACTTACTTTTCCATCGCATTAGAAGTCACCTGCGACTTAGTTATCTGCAGATGCATTTTGTCATCTCTTTCCATAGAAACAAGGGCTTGGGCAGTGGTGGTCCACCCCTACCGAGATAAAGAACCCCATCTTATCAAGGAGGGATTAAATAAACGAACAATTTTTTCTTTCCATGCCTTAAATGATTCTCCGTTTTGGCATACTCATGTAAATTTGACCTTGTACTAAATTAAGTCCACCGACGAATCAAGCAAACTGAGAAAAACTATAGGCTAATTCATTTCTGGCACTTCAGAAAGCAAGTTAAATGTTAGATTTTATTAATTTTCTTAATTGAGCTATATGACTTGTAACGGCTAAGTCAATTTCTTCTGCGAATAGGAACATTTGCTTGGTTTTGATCTCATGTTTTGATAAGTTGATTTTGTCATTGCCATGACTATGTAATCTCTTGTCTGTCTCTCTCTCTCTAACTACGGCACATTTTTTTCTTCATATTGCAGAAAACTTTCAAAAGTATTATGGAAAGTAAGTAACCACTGTTGCAATTGGAACTATCAATATTCAGATATTACTTTAGGTTGAAGGCTGCCTGTCAATACTTCATATGATATTGAAGTGGCTTTTGATAATATGTGCTGCAGATCTAAATCTCTCTTACCCAAAGATGATTGATGTGGCTGTTCCTGCAAACATGGTCTGTGGGTTGCAAGACATGTCTGCCAAGCCAGCTGAGGCTGCATCAAACTAGGCAGTCAGGTATAGGCTGATAAAGATCTATCCTGTGTAAGCAGTGATTTTCAAAGGCGATGCAGTTTGTTTGTTCGCATATTGAATGTTTACGGTACTTAACCGTTCTACTGAAGAAACATATTTACCTTCCTTGCACTCCTGGGACATGTTCAGTGAACTGAGATTTTCCTCATACCCTTGCAGGGGAAAAACTCGGCTTCACGACGGAAGCTAAATGTCGGATTATCACTAATTTTATTGTTGGAAAAAGTAGTGGCTGCCGTCAACCCCTGCTAGTCCATCCACAATGAATCTCCTCTCAAACAGACAAATCAAGATAGATGGATGCTCCAAGATTTGTGTATCTCTAGCTTATTATTGTTTTACTCTTACCTGGCTACGTGTGTGTATTTAGAACATAAAGATGAGAAAAATAACAGGTATTCATTATTCAAGGCACTAAGTTTACATAATTTTCTCATGGAGTGTGGATCCAGAGTCAACCCTCGCTATGGTGGTAAAACTGAATTCAGAGTTCTCTTTTCGCAGAACAAATTCGATGCATCTCGGCGGGTGAAGTCTCTGTTGTTTATATACGAACGTCATGGGAGTTTAGCTAAGAAGTCGAGTCACAAGGGTTTTTTCCCATTATAACAATGTCACTTGGCTTCAGATAGAGCTCTCCATATTCGAGGAGTTATGCTCCACGACTGTGAAGTATCATCACTTTTCCTTGAATAAAATTTCTGCAAGGCAGTGTTAAACATAAGCATACTCCCTCCGGTACCATGTCAAAAACCAGAGTCAAGTCGAGCAGGTTCTTTGTGCGAGAACATTCAGTGTCGAAACCCTTAAACTGAAATATAATGCATGTTGAGCAAGGAGATCATGTCTAGTCCAAAGCAAGAACTCAAGGAGGCTTGAGTGTGGAAAGGACAAATGCCCTCTTTTTTGAACATATCAACCGAGAAAAATCCTCACTTTAGCACGTTAAGAGCGTGAATCGCGTGGGGCTCCTTTGTCAGAACAGAAGGTGTGAATGCGCCTGATGCAGGTAAGCTCCATTTTCAACCTTGTTTTGTGTCAGTATGACGCCGTTGCACAACAATTCTTGTTTAATTCTGTTAATTTGTCAACTCCGTGCAGTGTAAGTGCCGATCCGACAGTCGATGACCATCACCATCCAATCCTATCCTAATACCGAGCAGCATCATCGTCGTGATCCGCTTAGGATGTTTGGTAGCTCTTTCGCAAAGTCAAAATCGGCCCTTCTGATCTCGCCATTTTTCTTTCCTAGATGAAAATGATGTCTCATTTGTTCAGCATCTTAGTGTTCTGTTTTTTTTTTGGGGGGGTCGAAAGCATCTTAGTTGAAACAAGAAGGAACTTCTCAACGCAAAAGTTCAAACCTACTCCGGGCGGACTCTTGGCGAGTAAGAACGCGAAGCTGACAATGATTTGGGCGGTGGTCTAGTGTCCAATTTCTTTGCTCGTATCGGTTTCGTCGCTTGCATATCATATCAAAGGAAAACAAAAGTATGGAAGCGCTCGACTAACCTACCCTTGCCCCCTATTGCACCTGTTCATACCAGTCGTATTTGAGACTTATGCAAAACTTTTGACACTCACAGTTTCAATGGCAGTCAGTCCTCTCCTTGTATTTGTATACATACTTTCAGTATACTATTTAGCTTATACGTAGGGAGAGGCTTTCATTTCCTGTCTCGCTCTGCCGCCCTAATCGCTCCTCAGCCTTAGCATTCTCGACGACGAAAATCTTCTGACCGATCGTCAGAACGGAACTGTGACATGATCTCGGGACGAAATTGTAACGTGATCACTTGCTATAAGACCAATTTTTCCGTTGGTCACGGCACCTGTTCAAACGCCAAGGTATCCAAACAAAACAGGTCTCAGTACCGACCAATCCCTGAAAAACGTCCACATAGGAGGGGGCCCTTATGAATTGTCTTGTTTATTCGACACAAAACTAGTATGTACCTAAGTGGAAGATTCTTATACAATTGAATTGACAATAGTTAATATTCCCGATTCGCTCTGCGATGAGATTGTCCGAGCAGTTCACCGGCTGAGCCCTCGGAGTCGGTACCAAACTCATAGATCCAAATCCAGATCTGGCTCCCTACTGACTTGGGTGTGAAGAGGAGTAATGGCTGTAATTCAGAAGAACAGAATTTCCAATCCTCAAACCCAAGAACAGAGGGGGAGAAGGTCAACGTGAAGTCAACGAATCATGAGACAAAACTGCAGAACAGCGACAAGGGTAAGGCGTTGCCTGAGTCAATCTTGAAAACGAAAGTCCACGATGACAACCTCTCTGTTTCTTTTTGGCTTTTGCCTTTTTCACTTTCCTTTTCTTGTTTCATTCAAAGCAGCTCTTACCTTTCATCATGCCCTTCACTTTCTGCCTCAACCACTCGAGAAGAGGCAGACTACAATGAATCGCAAAGCTTCCATCTTTCTGGCAATTGTTATAGTCCTCGCTTTCCGCTTCATCAACATTACCATAGTCATGACCCGCAAAGATCTCGACTTGGATGCCTCGAATTCAAACGGCATCGAGGTGTTACGCTACATGAGCTTCGGTTCCGTTCCCTCTTCAGGGAGCACTTCCGGTAGCATCACATCCCCGTCATCACAAGCCAAACAGGAGGGACGTGATCATCTTGGTCATGATGATGGTGATTTTACTTACACTGATGAAGTAGAGACAACGAAGCTTCGAGGCCCCCACGGATCGACTAGTGACAGGACCGAGCCTGGAGAATCCTTGGCAGCCAAGGATTTGGCCCGAGCTCAGAACAATGATGGGAAGATGACAGAGATCGGACATCGAAACCCCGTATCAAGGCTCAACAAGGACAAGGATCAGCCGAAGCTGCATTTGAAGCCGGTCAATGCTTCGACTTCGCGGGAATCCGAGGCAGACGGGCTTTTGGGCACCCTCGTGGCTACATTAAGATATGGAGTGATTCCGGGCTTTGAAGTGTACTTCATCGATGTATACATAGGTACGCCGCCTCGGCATCTCCCTCTGATACTTGATACAGGTAGTGACCTCATTTGGATCCAATGTGCTACTTGCCCTGATTGCTCCGAGCAAAGCAGCCCCTACTACGACCCCGAGGACTCCACTTCTTTTCAAGAGATAACCTGCCATGACCCTCGGTGTCTCCTGGTCTCGGACCCGGATCCTCTGCAGTGTCGCGAGTCAAAAACCAAGCCTGTCCTTATATCTACCTCTATGGAGATGGCTCGAACACTACTGGCAATTTCGCGCTAGAAACATTCACGGTCAATCTCAGAGCACGGGCCAGTGACTCCGGATTTGCAAGGGTGGGGAATGTGATGTTTGGCTGTGGTCGTTGGAACGGAGGCATATCTGACGGGGCTCCAGGGATGCTGGGACTAGGAAGAGGGCCTCAGTCTTTGGCCTCTCAGTTTCAATCTCTGAATGGCCAATCATTCTCTTACTGTCTAGCGAATAGACATAGCAATCCTAATGCGAGCAGCAGATTGGTTCTCGGCGAAGCCGATGACCTTTCGGGCCGCCCCGGTTGGAATTTCACTTCCTTTCTTGGAGCCCAAGAAAGCCCAGACAGCACATATTACTATGTCAAGATAAAATCGATCATGGTCGGAGGAGAGATTCTCGACATACCCCGCGAGACATGGGAAGTGTCGCCGGATGGGCATGGCGGGACGATCATAGATTCGGGCACTTCACTCGTTATTTCGTCGGCCCCGCTTACGAGCAATTCGGAAGCATTCGAGAGGAAGGTGAAGGCATACCCAATGATGGGAGAGGGGGACTTTCATCCATGTTACAATGTGTCTAGCGTGTCGAAGCCCGACATACCCGAGTTCGGGATCGAATTCGTGGATGGGGCAGCATGGAGTTTCCCGGCCGAGAATTACTTCATTCCGGTGGGGCCGGACGGGATCGTGTGTTTGGCGATGGTGGAGAAGGACGAGTTCCCCGGGAATTCGATAATTGGGAACTATTTGCAGCAGGGCTTTCACATGTGGTTTGATATGAAGAAGTCTAGGCTGGGTTACGCAGCCATGGGATGTGCTGATGTTTGATACTTCCGTTGAGGATTGATAGGAAAATTTTGGTAGCAGGGGGTCGTTTTCTTGTTCCTTTTTTCTCCCTACTTTGCCCCTTGCTTTGCCCCATCTTCTGATTCATATTGCAAACAAGCAAATAATTAGATCATTTTTCTTTTATTTTCTCCTTCCGGTCCCTACATATTATATTGTATATATGTATGTGTGTGTATGTATATAAAGTTGGTGCAAGTGATGCATATCCAAACTTGACAGCCGGAGACAAAAACGAAAGAGTCGCTTGTCGCCGCACGTAATGGCAAGAAATGACGTGACAAGCAACCACTAGCCTTTGTCCCAATTGAAGCTGTGTATTTTTAGAGAAAAGAAGCACTCAACCGATAGACACTCTCTCTCATCCTTTTTCAGTTCTAGGAAAAGGATATGATCCCACTCACGGCAAAATGTCCGGATTAACTCGTAACTATTCCTCAACGCACTCGACTCGCTCGAAGTTGACGACGTCAACTCGTAGTTATAATCTCACCTACCGAGCTGCTAATGGTCGAAGAATCCATCCACGCAGGATCTGTCGTCGGCTTTGACATTTCGGATGGTTCGCTCACGCCGTGCATCGAACTCGTAAAAATCACACCCGGCCCAGGACGTGGATCGAACTCGCTCCTGAACTCCTCACGTCAGAACTAGGTTGATATCCATGGAGTTCACGGACCTCTCCCCTCTTTGATTTTCACATAAACGCGAACGGGAAATCTTAACTCTACCCCTGAATTGAAATGCTAGAGTTTTGAAGATCGGTAAATTTTTAGTGGCGATGGGAATCCTTCAAATGCGCTCGTGATTTTTACCGGACGCAGTGGTAAATCTATTATCCAGTATGTTGCTTCCCTTGTTCTTCCTAAATTTTCTACAAGGGGATGATTCAAATTGCTCGCTCATCCAATCTCTTGGCTCTGTTTGTTTTGCGAAAAATGAATGATTTGAAAAATATTATCCCGAAAATAATGGCTTGTATCGCTTTAGAAAAAATGAATAAACGGAAAATATTTTCATCATTTTTTTCATTAATTAATTATCAAACGTGATACGAAGGACCGTTTTAATCATTCGTTTTCTTGAAAACAAACGGAGCCTTAGTAAGAACTCCACTAGATGAACAAATACGTTCGATCTTGTTCTAATGCTATAGCGTTGCTTATCGGTTATCTAAATTGAAAATATTTTTATACAACAGGAGTAGGACTTTTCGGGAGTGGCTGTCTTGTAGGAAAGAGCATTCATTGTTGACACCTTCTTCTCTTTCTTCCATGACTCGAGCTTCTCTCGTGCGGTCGATCAAATTGCGATGAGTCTTACTCGACACCAAGGTCGCAATTGCTCTGAGGTAGATCAAATGTGTTTCCTACAAAGTAACTTTCTTTTCATCAGTCAATTTCAATAGATGGAGGAGCAAATTAGGACGAGATGCATCGAAAGTAGCATTGAAACCACTTTCGCTAAAGATGAATCAAATTTCCCCGAAAATGACCTCTTATATCATTTAAAGTAATTAGACGATGAAAATATTTTCACTATCGATATCAATTCATAAAAGATTTTTTTTTTTCAAATGTTCCTACGTCTAAATTTTGGGAGAAGACAATAGGGAATTTATTTTCTCATAAAATTAATGGTTAATATCATGAAAAATCATAAACCGATACACCTATGACAAATTTACCATAAATTATTTTTTTGATCACGAAAAACCTTAAACTGGTATAATTGTGACGAATTTACCCCAATCGACCACCAAAAATTCTAAACCGGTACATCTCGTGATAGATTTATCATAAAATAATTTTTTAGACCACAAAAAATCTCAAACCGATATATCCGTGACAAATTTACCCTCCGTTAAATTAGATTAATACCACAAAAATTTCAAAACGATATATATATATATATGTGTGTGTGTGTGTGTGTGTGACAAGTAGAAGGTAAAAATCTCAAATTGGTACAACACCAATTACCACATGTCATATAATTTAGTATTTTAACGGTTAAATTTAATGAAAATCAACGGAGGATAAATTTATCACAAATATATCAATTTTGGGTAAAATTGCTACAAATGTAGCAATTTTGGGATTTATTATGGTTAAAAAAATAGTTTTGAGGTAAAATTGTTATAGGTGTACCAGTTTAGAGTTTTATGTGGCATTGACCCTAAAATTAAAGAGATTATCTAGTATCATTTTCACACTAAGTATACTTTAAGGTTAATTCGGCTATTAATGGAATTCAACTTTTACTTCTTCGAGCAATGCTAAATCTAGTGACAGCCTTTTCATTTAAATATTAAAAGAAAATGGATATGAATACAGCAGTTTTGGATTCTCAGATCCATTATTCATATCCATTTACATTACTATTGGGCTTACACTTCATGGGCCTTGTGTAGGCCCAGTAGAGGACTTCGTGTTAGGGTTTCTCCCATCCCGCGATTCTTATACCCTTCTTCTTCATCGATCGAGCGAGGGATACTCGGAGCAGCCGAACGAACTCGCAGTCGCCGCTTCTCCTCCTCCACCGCGACGTCGACAATGGTGACTTTCAGGGTGGGTTTCCTGGTCCTCAAACTCCATGATTCAGCTAGATCATTGTTTGCTGTTCCCCATGCGTTTCCCGCGCTTCTAGTTTCTCTTAGTGTTGCAGAGATTTTGGTTTTGAACTACTTCTGCATTTGGGAGTTTGTTAAAGATGGTTTTTTTTTTTTTCTGTTTATTGTTTTTTGGGTGAACGTGGACGCAGTTTCACCAGTACCAGGTGGTGGGGAGAGCTCTGCCGACCGAATCGGATGAGCATCCGAAGATCTACAGGATGAAGCTGTGGGCCACCAATGAAGTCCGTGCCAAATCGAAGTTCTGGTATGTCTTGTTCTCGATGTCGTTGCTTGCTTTGAGATTTGCTTCATTTATCCGAGGGAAGAGAGTTGGCGAAGTATGTTTTCCGAATGTTGCACCTTGTGAAGTGCTTGATTGTGGCGCGGGGTCCGTTTAATTAGGTTACACTAAGCTGAAAGAGTCTGTTTTTGGATTGTTCAACTTCCATTCTTGGGTTTTGTTGATGATTGATTCAGAAGAAAGCCTTTGATCCAATTAATTGGGCGATCTCTTGACTTCTTTTGGGGGTTCAATCAGGTACTTCTTGAGGAAGCTTAAGAAGGTTAAGAAAAGCAATGGACAGGTTCTAGCCATCAACGAGGTACTGGTCGTGCTTTTCCCACTTTTTTTCATGTTAGAAGAGAAGAGATTAGTCGCTGGTTAAAGTAATCCGTTTTTCAAATGTATTTTTGCTTTTAAGCCTGAGCTCATTGTTGACTTCAGCTTCAATTCATGTTTGTTTTGGAAGTGACCACTTTTTTGGTATCTGCTTTGCTTAAATCTAAGTTAGTCTGTAACCTTTTTAAGTGGATGCTGGACTGTCATCTGGATCGCAAAATTCACAATGTTCACATCGCTTTAGCAGAGTGCTGGCCATTTTGACAATGAGGGTTGAATGCTATCGCCTTTGTCTTGACTCATATCTGTGAAGAAGAAGCTGTTGTTTGGATAGTTAAGTTTGCTTGATCTGAAGGTGGGAGCTTATTGGAGTGAAAAGTTTTATTTGCTGCTTCACAAATGTTCTTCCATTATCCAAGATTCATCATGTCAATGCTTTTCTGAAGCATTTCAGAGGACCATTGATGATATTTATGGACATCCGAGTCCATGACTAAGTTTTTAATCAAGAAGAGTGTAGCATAGCATCAAGCATGGTACATTTTGGTACATTTCTGTTTGGACTTGTGACCTGTCTTAGCATATCAGTCTCCTGCAAGTTTCTCTTGGACTGCCGGTCAGCACTCTGTTTAGCAATTGCGTACCACTTCTGGTCAATTGATGATGGATTTTTTTCCCCACTGATAAATATCTCTACTCATGTTCGTTTTGTTCCCTGAGCTCTGTTTGGTGCTATGTATTTATGGGAGAAGAGTTTCATGCCTTGCATTTCTGTTATTGCTGAATATACTTGTCAACAAACGTAATCATATTTGTTAATTGCATTCCCAGATATTTGAGAAGAATCCCACAAAGATCAACAATTATGGGATCTGGCTTCGATATCAGAGCCGTACTGGGTACCATAACATGTATAAGGAATACCGGGACACAACTCTAAATGGGGCAGTGGAGCAAATGTACACTGAAATGGCATCTCGCCACAGAGTGAGGTTTCCTTGTATCCAAATCATTAAGACAGCTACTGTTCCAGCAAAGTTGTGCAAGAGAGAGAGCACCAAGCAGTTCCACAACTCCAAGATCAAATTTCCCTTGGTGTTCAAGAAGGTTAGGCCTCCAACGAGGAAGCTGAAGACCACCTACAAGGCCTCCAGGCCCAACCTATTTATGTAACTCTTTCATCTCGTACGGAACCTTTTGAAGCTATGCAGTTAGCTGGTATTGATTTCTGAAGGAGCTAGTTCAGATATTTTGTGGTTTTTGACTAATGGGTGACGTTCTGTATCCGTCAAATTTTGGGTATTGTTTGGCAATTTGTATCGACTCTGCAGACTTCTTCCCATAGTTACCTTCAAGTGAAATTTTCATGTCAATGTGTGCTTCAGAAGATGTTATATCTCAAGTAAGCCTCTAGTGGGTCGATTACAGCGAAATTATCATTTTTGCTTAAGGGACGATACTTGCGGATGATTTATGATTGGGGAGTGCAGACCTCAGATAAGGTCGCTTGTGGTAGCATCCATGATCTAGAGAGGTCGGTACGCTTGAACCCTTAAAATTGAGTAAATGGTCTCTCGCTAATTTGTTTATCATTGACCATTTCTTCAAGCGCGGGAATCGTATTGAAGTGCAGGACCTCGCCTTTTCCCTTGTGCAGAAAGTTATTCCCGGAGCCATGTCTTAACTTACAAGTATACATACGAAGGGTAGCGCAGGCCGTAAGGCCATCGATCAATTTACTTTTGGGATTAGTTTATGAAGTCGTGTTGTCATTGTTAGCTTTGACAACGTGGTAGCCTGACGTCCTTGTCGAGAGTTGAAAAACGATCTCAGGATAGACAAGCAAACGTACATACGCGGGTCTTACGAAGACATTAGTGATTGTGCTGCCATCTATAAGCAAGATCGATCTTTTACCGTCTCTTTGTGAGGTGTGAACCCAACAAGACGATACAATGGCACGAGAAGACTCGCCAAACAGCTTCAAACTAAAATGTACTCGATAAATATGCTCAACAGAGAAACAGACGCTCACCTTAAATCACAAATTGGAGATGTTTGTTTACAAGCAATGTGATCTAATAAAAGGACCGCTTATGATTACAATCTCCCGAAAACTAAATAAAAAAGAGGCAGACAAGATACAATATAGTACAAGCCCACTCGGACTTAGCAAAGGAGAATGACAATGCACCAAAATCAGAGATGAAGATGAGTAGAGAGAATGCATCACTAGAGCCGATGTTGAACCGCACTTGATCAAGAAATTCAGAAAGATGCATGACGCTGAAGGCGAATGAACATCTTTTCCTGCAATACTATTCATCACCTATGAAAGAAGAGCAACTCGAATATGCACATAGATCCCCAGATGAAGTCATGAAGCCCAGAGGGAGTGTCCAAGGGATTAAGAAACTCCCAATCTATCTCGAAGAGTATCAAAAATTGATGAAGCTGCTGCATTTTGTGAAAACGTTAATTTCAGTCTACCCAACAATTCGCCGTCTTTGGCCTGAGAGGCAGCATCAGCAGCTTCTTTGGCCATGCCTATTCGAGCATAAGCCTACCGAAAACAAGAAATGCAAGATTAGTCTGAAAAATACAAACGAGAATTAAAAAAAGAGAAGCAAATAAAACCACTGCATCTTTGCGACAAGCACAAGAAAAGAGTCTTTCAGACTTTAAACTACAGATAAAAGACAAAGGAGATTATCTATACATCTTTTATGCTCAAAAAGAGAAACACCACAAAAGGAAAAGGAAACCATCTCAAGGAACATCAGAGTACCTCAGCTCTTTCCCGAGGATCTGCTAGTTTTGGGATATACTTGAGGGCCTCACCCTTCTCATCAGCATCGACACAAGCTTCCACAAATGGTCGATACCCTATTTGAAGAGACCGACAGACAAATTCAGAGGAAGCCTAATCTTACAAAGACCAAGAGCATCCTATTTGTTTTCAAAAGCAATTATCAACTTGTTATAAATGGTGAAGAGTCCACTAGTGATTGGTATGATCAGTTACAACATTTATTCTTTTGGCTGAGATTGTGTTTCAACGATATAATACAATCAGGTTCATCATTAGTCATGCCCAACCTGAATATTGATATATCCCTGAGCACATGTAGAAAAATGACATTCTAGATTTACAAATTTTTTGGACTGCCTAATGTGAAGTGATCACCAAACAAACGTTGCACAGTACTTTGTGTCGGTCAATAGCTGACAATTTCCAAACCTTGACCTATGAATTTCAACAAGGAATAAAACTCAATAAGCTAACCAATTGGTGGTCGCTTCTCCTTTGAAAACTTCTCGAGTGCTTCCCAATCTCTTATAGTAGCCAGTGCGAAAACTTTCAGCCAGTACCATCTCTTTTCAGATACCTAAGACAGTTCCACAGAAATTTAAAATATCAATGGTGTAACTTGCAGACAAAAGTGATGTTAGAAGAGAAGGGAGCTGAAAGTTTAGTAAAACAAAATGGGGATATCAAACATGTTCTATCCCATGTCACTGCTGGGCAACACGTCATCTAATGATGTATAACTAAATATCGTTGCCCCTGTTTTGGAATGAGAGCAATGACGCCACCATACCAACCTTAAATTCAGATCTCACTCTCATTGCAGCTCTATGATTTCCCAAAACAATACACGTACGTATCGTATCACTGATGCTTGAGTCGACAAAAATCGGCTGCTTAGTAGTGACTTCTAACTCATGTTGAATTCTGCAAAACAAAGGAAAAAAATAACATCCATCTTAAGGAGAAGACAAAAAGACAAATATGTCAACAAGTATCACTGGATAATTAAAGGAAGAACTTCAAAATAGGGATAAAGCTAAATTAAAGAAACATCACAATTCATAAACGATAAAAGCAACTAGGACACTTTCAATTTTGACTTTGGAAGATTATGATCATTTGCTAGCGGCCAAACTAATTTCACAGACCAAATGCACTGTATCATCTAATAATTCCTTTCCCTTAATCTGCTTAAACAGTTGCTTCAAACTTCGAGGTGAGAGAAGAGAGGCTGGAAAGGAGAGGGGAAGGAAAAAGAAGGGGGGTTGTAAAGGATCCACAAAGATGTCAAGATGAACGCTCATAATCAGAGGTCAGGACATGCACAACTTTCAGCATCATAAAGAGCCTCAGGTGTCGTGGTCACAATCTTGGAAGCATGAGAACTACTACACAAAAAGCTAGATAAGTATTCTTATCCTGCCAGAGACTTCACATACATTTATCGTCCAACTTCTGGGAATCCAACAAGAATTAGCCCTTTTTATCAGAGTTTACTCAGAATGTCCCTTTAATTAATGGAGCAAATGAGAAACAGATGCGTTCTCTATTTGATGCTTTCAAAGTAGAAAATAGGTATCACAACCGCAAGAGCAACCCATTACTTGCTATGTGATACTTCACGTGAATATAAAGAATGTAGCAGAACTTAACATGGTCTGATACAAAATGAAGGCAACCATTGCGCAGATATTCTCTAGAGACCTACATTTTGATAAAATCATTATGTTCTATTAAGTTTTTCTTCATTTTAACAATAAAATCAAAGATCTTATTATTTAGTAATTGTCTGCTTAATTTGCAAAATGAGAATAACACAAGTCAACTATAAATTAAAAGCTCATTCCGTAATGGAGAATGGATGTTTGTGCTTATTACTAAATGCCCGTCTAGATGCCTAAAACTTGTATATTCTTAAGCAAGAAGTTTAAGCTCTGAAAATAACATGAGATTGAGAGGGAACCTTAGCAATTTGGCATGTTCCTCAGCAGCCTTTGACTCAAAGTTATGTTCTTTAGTCTCCGCAAAAAGACCATGAGCCTTCTCAATAAGTTTTATGCGGGGGCCATGGAGCGGAGATCCTTTACTTGCCATTGGATTTCTGCCAAGTTCCCATGATTCTTTCCACAAAAGAAAAGCCACCTCCTATAGAGCATGCAACTACATATGAATGAACCGATAATCGAGAATTTAACATTTAGAAACTATAGAGAATCATTTCATTTGTTAACTTCGATACAATTTGGAGAAATCCTGGCAATGATATACTACTACTTATACATAGCCCAGCCCCAGTGCCCTTTTGCTGAGTTGTGCATGCTAACAACTGAAAAGGCGTAGAATATTTGAATCTAGTCCAGGAGGGTTCATTCCAGTAATATCAAGATATAACATATGAATCCGAGTAATTGCAGAGCCGATCAAAGCATACAATGAAATACAACGATTATACCAGCCCACCTTAACCATCCATAGGCACCAGAAGATTCCTGATGTTTAATTCCGACTTAAGACAGCTAATAGGGCCAACCACCCCTTTTGCAATGAAGGAAGAAAGAAACTTGAAGCCCCAGGTGCCTCCATGAAGTATAAAGTGGATGACTTCATACTTCAACTTCACAATGAAAGTTACGAAAGCAAAATTTATGAGAGGATGGTCTGATAAAGATACATAACCTAACAAACTGAACCATTATTGACCACTCATTCTATACTCAGCTAACAGAGGGAATGCACACAAAAAGGCGATAAAGAGCAAATGACAGACTCACTTGAAGTTGTCCAGTTGACAGAAAGAAATCCTTCAGAAATTCATGCTGGTAACATCTGCAACCAAAAAGAAAAAAAAGTCAATATCCATGCAGAAAGCATATGCTCAACACACTATTGGCCCCACTCCAACAGCATTTGGTACGATTCATCTATCCTCAAATAGTTTTATGTTTGTGGGAGATAAAAATTTGAAGCTGCCATATGACCCCTTGCGTATCCTTTTCCACTGAAGCACATATATGGTGTGACTGTGAAATTTCAGAACCATGCTTTCAACACGGCTCTTATTTCTTCTCTCCCTAAGGTTCATCTTCACTATAGAGACCAAGGTATCAGAGGACATCAAATCCACTTCGCTCTTTGGCACACTGACAAGGAATGATTTAGCAAAAGATGTAATTCGTACTGATCATACTCATAACTTGGATCTTGTCTCCCTTCCCCCATCATCACCTCTTTAAACTATTTCTTAGCATTTACAGTTCTCAAACAATCGGTGTGCTATGCTTTGACAGCAGTCTTGAGAATATTTCTGGCCATTATGGGCAACCTTGAGCCTTCAATAATATGGAACAAAGATTGCAACACCCATTACTTTTTCAGGCTGGTTCGTTTTACGTTTTTAGATTTTTTTTACTATACTTTCGGAGGGGTCAGGGAGTGAGGGGCAGAGAAGATGATATATAAAGGAACCTGTAAATACCTTGAATATGTAGTGAACAAATCTCGCGCAAGAGGTTTGGCCTGAATCATCCCAAAAAATTCTAAAGCTGGCCTCTGCAGTGGACAAGAATGATTGTTGAACTATAAGAAATGCACCTGCCAGCCAGTTTATGTTCTGGATGCATAGAAGATACTGCACGTGTAATATCATGATGATGCCAGAAGAACTAATACCTTCTGCCAGATGTGGAAGAGGACAAGATAAACAAGGTCAGTATCACCGCTTTCAGTTGCCTTCATCAGAGCTGTATCTTCTTCCCCTATGCTCAACAGAAGAGGAACCTGTATGAAGAAGAGATGAGAGTACATATTACTTTCTTAAACTATCAGCTTGAATAATCTAAACGTTACGCGTGAGATTGCAGAAACACAGCATTCAAGAAACTATCAACACAGAGGCCGACCTGTTTGGATGGACGGGGTTCGTGTTCAATGAGCATGGCAGCTAACTTTCGTCGGCCATTCTTATCTGCATGAGCAGCGACTGCTGCATATGATATGCCTTTGCATAATTGCAGCTGAAATGTAGAAATTCTCAAGTCAGTTATTGTACAACATACTTACTTATACAGTTGATTTCAAGAGGAGACGTGCAAAATAGATCTCAAAACCTTGTCAAGTAACATTTCAAGAAGTGCTGCATCTGGAATTGCCAAAGAAGCTGTAATTTTCGAGCATGCCCAATGCATTATCACCACCTCCTACAAAGATGAAGTGACCCAGAAATATGAGCTGTGAAAGGAATAAATTGAACACGTGATTAGCATTTCTTTGGTCCCCCCATAAGCCAGAAAACAAACTTAAAGCTGGTCTCTAGACGCTGAAAGAGATTCTTCATGTTGTGTATGGTATGATCTACAAAAGGATATGCTGCCAAATGAATTGATCAATACAACTGCAGTTGGACAAGAAGGAATGTAAATGTTTTAGCGGACGAGTGGCTCATCTCTAGACTATAAGGCACAGGTGGAGCTTGAGCCAAGTTAAAACTGCGATATGTTCGGCTTTTCATTTGCACTACCCAATAAGGAGGAAAATTTCAAATTTCATATACATTTTCGAATTCCTTTCCACACTTCCAAATATGTAGCACAGAAGAAATAAAGATAGACTTTGGCCTCACAATCAACAATAAGTGCAATTCTGTGACTGGGGAAGATAATGAGTTAATGGATGACAAAAACTAGTCAACAAGTCCAGGATTCTGGCCCGAAGACAAGTATAGGGTGGCTGTGCAGTGATAATCTTGAGTTTAACTCATTTCAGGTACTTCAACATATATCTCAAGCAAGATTCCATTTCTCATCAGATGCGCATGTGTTTAGAATGTCTCTTCACGTTTGTGCACCAATGAGAAGTCGTGTAATAAACCTCCAACCTAACTCACCTGGTTCATTCCCAGGTACTCTGAAATGTTAAGTGCAAGTAGGTGTTGGTGAGCATTAATCAAGCGACCAACCAGAACTGATGATGTGAGCAACTACACACAAGAAGCATTTTCAGAAATCATGACTAAAAGTATGCAGGGGCAACACAGTTAAAACATAAATTTGGTTAAACTTTAACAACCTTATATTGCTTAATGCTAAGAGGTATTCCAACGTCAGGGTTACGCACAGCATTCAAAACTCGCAGAGTTTTACACATCTCTTGAATACGATCACGTTGAAAATGACTGCCAAAGCCAACTGGATATCATTACCGAGAGCAAAAATCAGGGGTAAGAAATACTACTATCCTTCTAAGGTGCAGTATGTAACTGTATATTGAAAGAACAATCTTTGACAGACCGATCAATATCTGTTTTGCATCCTATGTAGTTACATGAAATGTTAACGGCAGGAAACAGAAAAGGTAGAAATTCTTTTCCTGTTTGATTGAACTACACAGAAACCAAAGAGCTTGATGGTTCTTACACTATAGTCACCAACACATCATGTTATAGTGCTTATAGCTGAATCAGACTCATGTCCATGTCGCTGGTTAAAATTAATATTAGAATTTCGCTGAAGTTGCTCGTATGGTTTTCTAAGAGGAATAGCATCTGATTATAGATGAAAGTCACTCAATACACAAAAGAATTTTTCAGCTAAACTCTTTGGTTAATATTACTCCATTGCATATTCCCCACATGTAGCCACAAAATTATTCAAGATGATATTTACTCAATGATTGATGTTTTTACTAAGTTGAGTTAAGATGAATCTTGCCGATTCACAATCAAAAGAAGAGCTCTACACGGATTATGATTCTCTTTCAAGTTTGATTAGTGAAGTTATCAACTAGGGTTTGTAGGATTTCAAGAAAAGTTTCCGTTTCAGTTTAAGTAGGATATTATGATCCCACACTATATATATATATTTTGGTCAGATCCCACACTCTATATTACTCTCTCATTTAGAGGATCCCCGTTTCAACTATAAGCCAAACTGTAGATAGTCTATAAATACCGTAGGAATTCTTCTTTTCAATAGTTTTGATCATTTCTTTATTTTGGCAGTACTTTGCTTTGGGATTGTGTGATGCATCTATTCTTTTAGGTGCGATGGTTAAGAAACCCTAACTGTGATGCTTAAGAAGCTTTGGATGTAAAGCCTAAACTAGTGGGTGTTCTACTTAATTTCATGTAAGTTTCTCTTGCCTAATTAAATGTGTTTAGTTTTCGAGAAAGCTTGCTCTGGGATTGAATATCAGACACTTCATAAAGCAAGAGCTTGCCGTCATTGAAGCGATGACACTGATCCAATACCAGGCGTTATTGAAAAACAAACTCCTTTTGTAGTATTTAGAATCAAGTCCTCAGCTGAAAGTAATTCTATGTATGCATTTAGCATTAAGCCCATTCATTCCCATATCCAATTAAAAAGCCAGGTGCAAGAAGCTATGTACTATCATCATCATGATAAAGAACCTGATGTCAGAAACCTTGAACAAATCAGAGTACCTGCAAAAGGCTTGGCCATAGCTTGCAGCTCTCAGTAGTGTTCGTTGACGTGACACATCAAACTCATGTCCTGCAGCATCTATGCATGCTTCAACAGCCTCGGGCAAGGATGAACGAATTAACCGTAGATTTTCATCCGCCTAATGTGAAGTACTAATCAGCATTGTCTCAAGAAACAATAATTTCTATCTCTGAACCGTCACAAACCATCATTAGGTCATGAAATAGCTTCCTATCATCTATTACCATGTCCTCATATCACAAGAAATTTCAACAAAATATAAAGCCACCCCTAATTTGAGAAAAAGAAAATGATAAAATTACATTAAAACAAACCATCCAGATTCTAGTACGTCAGAAATGTACAAGAGCTGAAAGAAAAAGGAAAAGATAACCTAACTGCCTAAAGCACTAAAACTAGACAAAAACAGAACAAAAAGACCATAGCCAAAGGACCTATAAGAAGAAGACGACCATAGCTGTACGGAGAAAAACTTTAACCATTAAAGACAGAAGCTTCAGTTCATCAAACATTCTTCCGTTGCGTTCTCCCCAAATAAGCCACATGATTACGAATGACCATTTTGTACACCCACTAACACTTATTGCAGTATCGACCAGTAAGTGGCCGGACATCTACCACTGGATGCAAGGAAAGTAGAGGAGATATGACCCTCGGAAGATCAGCAAGGATTTGCAAACCCAATGGCAGTAGACACTCAAATTATTTTGGACACTAGGCAATGATAAATGACGTACTTCTTATTGCAAATAGGAAATGCCTGACCTTAGCGCTTCGCCGGTCAAAGTGATCCAAGGCATCATATAATAAAGCTGCTGCTGACGTACTTCCAATTTTGAAGATAGACACAGTGGAATCAGGAACACGTTGTAGAAATTCCATACTAGTGTTGGAGAGTATCCTCACCCCATCACACTCGGGAATAAGTACAACCGGCTCATCATAGAGATAGCGCACTGGTTCTCCAATAGGACCAACCATCAAGAGCATGTCATCCCAATAAAGTACAATACTGTCCATTCCACACCAGGCCATCTGCTCAGGAGGCAGAGCTGACTGCTCACATAAAACCAGTGATTCATTATTATAAAAAGTCTTGCTAAATCTCAACCCAAAATATCAATGTGTGATCATTGTGATGCTATCTATCAAGTAGCAAGAAAGATACAAACAGTTCATTGGGACTTCTTGGCAGCACAAACATGCATCTTCCAAGTACAACAGAGAGAAATAGGAATTTAGGTTCCATTTAACCTTCTGACAGCCTTCGTGCAATTTTAACTGTCACTCCACTTGCAACAATAAGCTAGTCTTGCACTTCAGCTCTTTTTCAGAAAGCCAACACTAAACTGTCCTGATTATTATCATAATGATTCCAAAAAACTAGTTCCACACTTAAAAGAAGTTCTTATAATTGAAGTATGACAAACATAATCTACGAAACCAACTAAACCTGCATTATTCTTCGATTATACAGAGAAGTAATTCATAATCATCCGGTTGGGATCTGCAATGCATTACCATTTACCATTTGAAAAGCAACCCACCTCACAATTGCAAGAAAACTTGATTTCTGAGAAATCTGTAGGCATAACTAAAAGCTGCCCGTCATGTGTAAAGGCCGCCAACCACTTCCCATCACCGGACACCGCCATCTTCTGCAACGGCCCCAGCACTTCCCCTCCCACCTGGTCCACTCTCTGCACCGAGTCCTCCTCCACCACCACCAACCCACCCTCCGAAACTCCCATCAAAACCTCCACATTCCCCGACATCACATACTGCGGCTCAATCACCGCCACACATAGCGGCGAATCCTCAAGCCCAGGATCTGACAGCTTATATGGCTGTGGATTCTTAAAATCCGATACGCAGAATAATTGATTCGCCTCAGTGAGACACACCAATCCATTCCCCCAAAATACGCAATCAACAACGTTCTGCTCGAAACACTCCTTCCCCATAGAAATGTTCGGCTCCACAAGCTCGGCGTGGATATTATACCGAAAAACCGTACCGTCCTGCACGAGGCAGACCAGCGTTTGGTCGTCGGTCCACGACATGCCGATCAACCGTCCTCCGGGGTGCTTCCACACGGTCTCCGCGATCAGGACGCCGGCCGAGTTGAAAATCCGGAGCTTGCGGAGCGCGGACTCGGCGTACAGCTGGACGATCTTCGAGTCGTCCCGGATCACGGCGATGGGGCCGCCGAAGGAGGCGCAGGCGACCTTGTTGCGGCTGAGGTCAATGTGCTTCCAACGCATCTGGTAGAGCTCGGGCTTCCGGTAGTAGCGGTTGTACAGGAGCAGCCACTCCGCCGCGACGGATACGTTCGCCATGGGAGAGAAGGTGAATTAGGGTCTTCGTGGGAGTGATCAGGCGAGTGAGGGGGGCATGCGCATCAAAGTATGGGGGAAGAGCGAACGCGCACGGAGGATGATTGAGCGATTGAGACGTGAGGGGTGTTGTGAGAGAGAGAAGGAAGAATCATCCGAGGCATAAGAGACCAGATTTCTCGTTCCAAGAATTTTAATGGCGAAGCGATGTTGCAGAGCACCTGAATTTTTCTCTGAAGCGGCTCCGGCCGAGGGAAAGAATGAGAGGGGAAGAGAGAGAGAAGACGCAAACAAGAAACAGCCGAACAAAGGCAAGAGACAGCTTCTCCGACTGAAGTTTGGGCCGAGCAGGACAGCGTGCGGTCTTAGTTGGGCCCAAACATGTATGGGCTCATAACAGAACGACACTAATCGCGGGAAAATTGTCCAAAAATCCAAAATCAATTGCATTTATGTTTCGACCAAACAAAATTGCATTTATGCCAATTTATTTATAAATCTTATGATTATGCTAATTGAATCCTTTCATGTTTTTTCAATTGAGTCAATCCGATTAATTTTAGCCAAAAACCCCTAAGATAGACACCGACCTTTCTACGGGGACGCTGACCAGCTAACGTAAAGAACTTTTAATAATATTTTAAATTTTTACAAATTTCGTTTGTTTATATTATTTTCCTTTTCATTTTCTTTCTTTTTTTTTCTTTTCGGTCTTCCTTGATCGGTCATCGAGCCTCGATGACCAGGCTAGAGGAGAGGGCCAATGAGGTTTGCCTCTCGGCGAAGCTCGCCTCTATCGACCATTGGTGAGGGAAAGGCTTGTTGTCCCTAGCCTCTAGTCGGTCGTCGGGCATCGTCTAGGTCCAACGATCGGATAGAGGAAGAAGGAAAGAAAAAATTGTCCACGTTAATATGGATCGCCCACAAAATGATGCTATGCGTTCACCTTAGTGATTTTTGATCAAAATTGGCCGACTTGACTCAAGTGATAAAATGTGAAAAAGTTTATGGTTGAATTGACAAAAGTTCAATAAATCTATGACTTTTTGGATAATTTTCCCTACTTATAGCCTTATCGATTTGATATAATAAAGGCGACATAGTTCATATGAATTGTACGATCCGATTTGATTTGATTTGATTTCGGACATATAATTGGCCATTAATCTGACGTGCGGCTCGTGATTAAGGTTAGCGTGGTTGTTCAACATGAATTCGGGGATTCACCTATCTTTGTGGGTTTTGTCGTAATAATGAAATGGTGATTAACTTCGATGGACCATGAGGAATTCTGTCCGATTTCACAATGATTCAGAGCACTTTCGCCACGACCTAACAATGGCTTAGTACTAAAGAGTTACAGTTTAATCTTTATTTGGGCGTAATTTCGCTTCCATTGGCAATTCAAATAAGGAGTGAACTTCATTATGCACACAAGGATGTTTTCATTAGACCTGTTAAATATGTGAGTTGGGTCGAGTTATAAATGGTCCAATCCTACAAAACTTATTGCTGCAAATATCGCGCCTCTTTTTTACACTTTTATAAAAAATATTTAAAAAACATTGTATTGAACACTATGGATTTATAATTAAACAATCAAGAAAATGGTTATAACTATTTACAACTTTTTAAACCCAACCACCAATTCCAACTATTTTTTGAAAATCTAAAGCACACTTGTGACAAATTTACCATTTGTTAAATTGGACTAATACCATAAAAAATCTCAAATTGGTATACCTATGACAAAGTAGAAAAATCCTAAATCGGTATACCTATGAACTGTCATGTACCATCAAACTCATCAATTTGACGGTTAAATTTAACAAAAACTAAGTGAGGGTAAATTTATCATTGGTATACTAATTTGGGGTAAATTTGTCACAAGTGTATCGATTTGAAGTTTTTGTGGTCGAAAAAATAGTTTAGAGTAAATTTGTCACGGGTATATCGGTTTAGGGTTTTTGTGGTATTAACCCAAAATATAAAAAAAATTTGACTTTTTAAATTCTTTCTTTCCATTTTCAAAAAAGGTAAAAGAAAGAAAGAAAAAATAAAAAGTAAAACAACAAATTATAAAGTCAGAAAACTAAAAATAAATAAATAAAGTTGTAAAAATTGTTCAAGAGAATGACATCACATGAATGTGTTGAGTCAATTAATAGCCTTTATAAGTTAACTGAGTTTTTAAATGGGTTTAAGGACAAACCCATAATTAGGCTTACAACTCAAACTCATTAATAATCATTTACTAAAACTTTTTTTTTGTCATAATTTACAAAAACTTGATTAACCCATATACAGCACATTTCATTGAATATGCGTTAAACCCGTTTTGAGATGTCTAATTTTTATTTAAGTCCATTTAAATATTTAAAACAATCCTTAATATTTGATTAAGAAATGAATATTGACTTTGGTTTTTGGTTTTTGGTTGAATTGGGGCCTTGCTCTGCAATCCCTATATGAAGTTGCTCTATACATGAATGGCTGTTTCACCACCTTTTAACTGAATCAAGCCATGGTGGTTAAATCCATCTGCTTTTTTTCAAGGCTTATGATTGTCTGCTAGACAATCAATGCCATCAGATGCGACGACTCACCAAACATTTGAATTGATTTAGCTCGTGGGGACTAGATTGGGTTTGCTGCAATTATGGGCAATGATGTTTCAATGCGAATGAACGCTATTGTGAGTGCAATTGCCGCCAGTAATTTGACCGATCCTCGTGAAGGGAGTCAGTGCATGTGTCTTCGGTTTGGCCTAAACCATGTCCGAGCTTAGTTAAACATGTGCCGATACGGGGGTCGTGACGCATGATCAGGATTACAGTAACGGATGTGGATTCAGTAACTTGAAAAGTGTATCGTGCCGCAAAAAGATTGGCTCCATGAAACCACGGCATGGGGAAAACTCAAGAGGGGAAGTAGGATCGCGGCAGGTTCATCGACCGGTCACGCTGAAGGAATCGATATGCGTACGTGCCCACACGAAAGAAGATCCAAACCAGTGGCTAAAGGACTGATCAAGCGAGGCATTGGACGAGGAGAGAGAGAGAGAGAGAGAAGGACCACAGAAGCAGCACTGTGTGTCAGCACAAGGGCTATTAGCCAAAAAGTTGCAGGCTGTGAGCCTTGTGTTGGTCCACCTGCTTCCCCTTACCATCCGTGAGATCTCCCACTGTGTCTACTTCTGCTTGTGCATGAATCTTACTTCATCATTTGATCTGACTCGTACAAAGCGAAGTTCATGAAGTCTTGTCTGCAACAATAAACATGATGAACTTGCTCAGCTCACCTTGATTGCAGCTCTACTTTTGCTGGATGTGTTTGGTTACTGCTAATCGACAACCGAAAACAGGAGAGCTCAGCAATGCGTTGATCTTTAAAAAGCAGCAACCGGCATGTACGCGCAAAACTCTTTCGGTGCCAGATTCGTTTCTCCATGTCTAGGACTTCAGTAAATACATCGTGATGGACGAAACCGGTGCGAACCCAGACCTTCTTATTAAAATATATTTACCTGTTTGGGGTCACTGAAGATAGTGTCACACAGCAGAAAACAAAGCATCTCTCGTCTCACCCACAAAAGTTCCACTTCACATTGTTTTGCCAATTTTCTGTTTTGTCCACCCACATTCCTTTTGCTCTGCATCTCCACGTTCATAAAGCCTGTCACAGAGCACAACTGAACCCCACAACACATTGTTTTAAAAATCACCCCTCGTTGCCTTTTTTCCCCCTGTCCACTCTGCTTGATTATCTTTTCCCATGACCGCCTTACCTCCATGCAAATATTCCCTGCTTTGCTTTTCGCAACTATATCAACAAGTAAGTCTCTTTTCTTGAGTATTCAACAAAAAGTTTGTGAGAGTTGGGTACTTATGGAGGATCTCCTCTCTCTCACAATGACAGCTGTTTCCTGATATAAGCGAGCCTAGTATGTTGCTTTCAACTGGGTGTTCTAGAGAGAGAGAGCGAGAGAGAGAGGCCATTTCGGTGTTCTATGACAGGCTCGAAGAAAATTAAGAGAATTCAAGCTAGCTTTCACTCTGTAAAACCCATCCAACAGATGTTTTGATTGTCCCCCACATCAGTGCAATCCACCAGCATCTCCCATCTGTTCTAGCCTATGCATTGTCTCAACCAGGAGGGAGATGCTACTTCCTCATAAGGTATGTTTCCGAATGAGCACGCTTTTTGGTGGTTCTCTCACTGCCAATGTTCGCCGGCTCCTCCCAAGAACAAAGTGTAGGAAGTCACACAAGCAGCAACGCCGAGGCTCATAAGGTAAGGGACACATGATCCTTGCTTAGATCGTTCCATCTCAGCACTCTGAATACTCGATTTTGATGAAGTAATATCTAGAGTTTGCAGGTGAGCTCTCGTCTGTTGTTTGAAATCTCACTGCACGGATTCCTCCTCTGGGCTTCATTAGGGTTGCTGATGCCTCTAGGAGTTCTTGTCATTAGAATGTCGAACAGAGAGGAACGTGGGAGAAGGCTTAAGACTTATTTTCGCGCCCACGCCATTATGCAGGCAAGTTCAATGACTCTGGAAATCTATTCTTGAATTCCAACTGTTTCAGACTAATACAACAATTCTTTTCTCTTAATTAACCTCCACCAACCTGGAGAAGGATAAGATATTCAGGCTTTCCACATGGTTCATCAAAAGTTGATTCCCCACCATGCAATTTTATGATAATGAAAAGAAATGATTACTCTTAACAGAAAATTTTCCATAAGCCAGTAGATTAGATTTTGTTCACTACCATTATTATAAAAGGAGGAACTTCATTTACCACTCGGAACTAATCACTCCTAGTACGACGATGATCGCTCCATAGTTTTGAAAAGTCATCAAATAACTAATCTCCAGGCCATACTGTTCTGTGGATATGATGTTTTAGTATTCTCTCCTGCACTATGAATTGGAGAAAGATGCAGACAGATAATAACCCCTGTTGGAATTCTGTCAAGAATCATTAGGCTCCAAGAGAATATAAAGTTCAATTATGACCGCTCTTTTCAATTTCTTAGGAGTCTGTTAAACAGTTTTCTTTCTTGAACAGATGCTGTCGGTACTCCTTGCCACAGCAGGAGCTATCATGTCAATCAAGAACTTCAGCAACTCGTTTAACAACCATCACCAAAGAATTGGTTTAGTATTATATGGGATCATATGGCTGCAAGCCCTGGTCGGTTTCCTGCGCCCAGTAAGGTAAGCAGTCAGTTTCGTCATCATTGGAACTCAATACTATGTTGTTACTCCTACTAACTAATCTTTTCATCGGTTTAACTGGCCGAATTTGATCCAATTTAACGAGGAACGCCAGCAGACCATTTTAATTTTGTTTAAGTTCCGGCAGTTTTTGCACATTAGTTCTGTTTTTGCTCCCATAAAAGGCTCAAGATGGCAATGCAGAATGCAATGCTTCAATTACCATAGAAACCGTCTGAAAAGCAACGCAAGTTTTCATCTCAACAAACATAAATAAGACGTCAAAAGAAGAAAGTGAAACTACCATTACTACTATTGCTGCTACATCTCCTTCTTTGATTTCTTTAGCATCGGAAAAGCGACTGCAACTTCTATTACAGATTAGAACAACTTCATGCCCAACCCCTACCATGCTTGATCGATGTAACCCAAGATTGTGCAGTTTTGTGCTCAGTAAGTTTGTTTTGAACCTCCAGAGGATCCAAAGGAAGATCTCCATGGTTTTTCGGTCACTGGACACTTGGAACCACAGTTTCACTACTGGGAGTGATCAACATATACTCCGGTTTACTCGCTTACAGCGAAAAGACGTCGAGAAGTATAAGGCTCTGGGTGATACTTTTCACTGTTGAGGTCTCTTTCATTTCATTCTTCTACCTGCTGCAAGACAAGTTGGAGTACATACAGAAGCAGGGAGTAATTTTGGGCAATGAACCTTCAAGACCAATTGAACAGACGGCCTCACACAGTGTCAAGCAGGAGTCGTTGATCGAGTCCGGTTGAGATTTTATATTGCTCAACACGGTGCTATTAACATTTCAAATTGATTGTTTATAATGTTTTATACTCCAGAGTAACTGTACTTTGAAACCACGGCGTCGGGAGTGTGTGAGGCATAGGATAGAAAAGCCGACAGATTAGACGCATCAAGTTCATTAAGAGGAACTACACTGACTTCCCTTCTGCAGTTGAAAGACGTGCAAAGGTTATTCCATTGAAAATGAAAGGTTTAGAGGACCTTCTTCATTTTATCAAGTATCCAATCCTGAAGGTAATCACGCCTTCCGAACCTCCAGATTTCTGTCCTTTAACAATAGCAACTGAAGATGCAGAGATTTCTGTCAAAAGTGCTCACTAGATAATTCATCAGGAATGCTTCCGAAAAATCTTCTAGAACTGTTTATAAGCCGCTCAATTCCACTTAGCTCATGGGGCATTTCGACTTGGAATAACAGTGCGAAGTTTATGCAGAAGTCTCATATGAAACTATGCTCCACATAAAATCTAGTGAACTTCAAACAAACTCTCATACTCGACACCCGACACCAAAGAAAACTTAATTATCGCATTCAAGGATTAACCACGACCTCTTTTGCAAACAAGACGCAAAAGAAAGTGGCAATGATCATACATTGTGATCTACTGATGCCTAAATGTAAAACATCTTCAACAACTTTATGTCTTCGTATACAATTTTAACTGGTTTTGGAATCAAGCTAAACCGCATCTTCAGGAAAAGTTCGTGTGCACGATAACCCTACAAGACTCAATGCACACAACATACAGACGCTGTACATAAATGAAACTAACAACAGCCTCTTGTCGAATATGGTGCCATAATCTGTCTATAAGATATATAAAAATTCTCACGGAAAAAGCTGCACATAACCAGTTATTATTGCTATCCCTAGAATTACGACAGGCGGAAGAACTACAAATGCTCCGATAGTGGCGAAAAAAACTGAATCGTTCCTCTGAGACACTTCGTCCAGGTAAGCTTGTCTTTTGATGTTTCTCTTCTGCGAGATGGTTAAGAACTTTTCGCTCACCTTCTTCAAGTTCTTCTTACCCAAGGGGACACTGAAATCTCCTCGTCCGTCCCCAACCAATTGCGCAAGTTGGTCACGGATGGTGAGTTTCCCGATGATACCGTCGCTCTTGTAGCCTAGTACCCCGTGCATGAATTCAGAGTTAGCAATGGTTCCTCCTTCCAATATTCGCAACAAATGCACAGTTCCTGAATGTCCTTTAAAAGGGAAAAATTCACTCACCGTTCACTGTTGTGCTCGAACTAGAAGCAGTCAGTTGCTCCAGAAGATCCAGTTGTGTACGAGCAGAAGAGGGTGATCCTTGAGAAGGAAAACAACTACAAGAGATAAGTAGCCAATAGATTATACTCTAATCTCCATGGTTCAAACCATCCAGATAAAAAGACCCATTTCAAAGGACTAATGATGCACAAAGTACGCGGAACGATTCTGGCGTTGAATTCTCAAAATGCTAGTTTCGAAAGACTTCAAATTTTTACCACTACGGGAAACAAAAACACAGATTTGGCTAATTGGATACAGTGACCACATACTTTCAATCGATTAAGAAAACACCCAAATGACAAAAGGAAGCAACGGAGACAGGATCAAATTATTCCCAAGCAGCAGATACAGATAGCGGTCCAGTGACAACGAACAAAAGGGTCGTTGCCATTTAAAGGAATCAAGCCCCCGAAACGATGGTCCAGGAGAACTACCAGAGGAAGAAGCAGGAGGGTCCTCTTCCTCAACCTTGCTGCCATCGGCTCTCTCGGTCTGAGCGAGTGCTTTGAAAGAGGAAGAAGAGGCCGAGCCCGGCGACGGCGGGGTGGAAGATGAGAGCTTGAGGAGAGGTCTCTGTTTCGGGATCAGAGGTGGGGGCGGGGGCGGCGCGGTGGAGGAAGGCGCTTGGTGAAGAGAAACCGTGCGACAGTACAAAGCCATGTCTGTCTAGTGTCTGATATTCTGTTGTCCCGGGGGGCTCTGATTCTCCTCCATTAGTGCCTCCCGGTCCCCAAGCGCTCAAAATCAGTTGAAACTTTAAAAAATAAAAATAAAAATTTGTGGTGATTTTTATTATGGCCACTTTTAATTCCAACACGAGAAAAAAGCTCCTCCACGTATTATATTCTCCAATGCAAGGGATAGGGAAGGGAACAACGCATGTAGGTGTCACTCGAGACCGGCTAAGCTATTCTCTTTCTCTCAAGTGATTTTATATTAAAATTTGGAGTAAAGGGTTGCCCTTGATTGGATTAACAAGTAAATTCATTGATAAACTCAAAAGTCCGAATACAAAAACTTAAAACCCGAATAAAGTAAAGCCCATAAGTTTTCGGAGGATTGGACACCCGATTAAGAGGAAGAGACCTATCACGACAGCCCTTCGCAAACAATCCTCGTTTGAATGTTGGAGATTTTGTTTTTCCAAAATAAATTGAGAAGGAAAAGGTTTTCTAAGCGCTACAATGTCGTGGAAATGTTTATATTTGAATCTGTCGACGTGGGTCTGCGAAAACTTATTGACGTTGGCCAACTTCTTTTAATTTCAAAAAGCACTATCTCATGATTCGAATAATAAAGTGCTTAACGGTGGTAGAAGGTGAACACCGCTATGTGGTGGCCAATGTCGAGGGGGGTTGCCATGCGCCCTTTCTCACATCTATTCTCTTCTCAAATTCTTTTTTCCGTAGAAGATGCGTAGACCACTTGAATCCACCACATAAGAAGTTTGAGCAAATCGTAGTATGTCATGGGTATTCTAACATTTTCTACAGGAGATTGGTTAAACATTTTAGATGAGATGACTAACAATAGATATTATTCGAAAATATGAGTATCATCTTGAAAAAATACTAAAAAAAAAGAAAGAATTTTAAATTGAATAAGGATGTGTAGAACATGACAAACCAAGGAACCGGACCGAATCAACTGGTTCCGAGCGGTTCCTCGCTAGACACTAATCGGATTCCTAGTTCCAAGTGCGAAATTTAACCTCGGATCGGACGACAATTTTTTTTAATATTTTTTTCTTTTAAAGGGTAAAGAAAAGAAAATTATGAAAATCCTAAACCGAACCGAATCCAGGATTGGTCTAGGTTGGAATCGGTCCAACTCAGGTACTGATCACTCCTAACAAAGAAGATTGATTTATTTGCTCATTAATTTGGTTTCCATCTGCTCATGGACTTGAAGCCTCGAAGGTTTCTTAGTGTCCAAGAAGAGGCAGACCCCATTGATTAAGGAACCGCGTGCCATGCCACTTTCCGCGATCCCACGGGTTGTCTATCTGGAACGTCAGAGAGCGGAGAGTGATCCTCCGCCACTCTTCGCTTGCTAAAGTCAAACCGCTCTACATTTTCCCCAAAATGCCCCCACAAACTAGGAGCGCAGCTTCCAATATGTCGATGGTCAGTTTCGTAATCTCAACACCTCAATGAAATGCGACCGTTGGAGTTGGAGAGAGAGAGAGAGAGAGCGCTCAAGAACAAACCTCAGGAGTCGGGCGTTCCCCCTTCTTTCTGTTTGGCGAATGGTTGCATCGAATCAGATTCCAAAGCTCTGCATAAAGCAACAGAGAACCTCAAGTTGTCGTCAGACTTGTCTTCAGTCTCTCTCCCTCTCTCAATGGGAATGAGTTGAAGATACAAGCGAAGAGGCGGATTTGATGATGGCGAGTTGAACCGAATCAATTTTGATGGCGAGCAGAAGTGCAGAGGAGATATCGCCGAACGACGACCATGCTCAGCCTCAGCCTCAGCCTCATCCCTACGCATTTCACGTGTCTGGACCTCGCCATCTCTCTTCTCCCAACTGGAGACACCTCCTCAACTCCACTTGGTCCGTCTCTCTCCTCCTCCTCCTCCTCCTCATTTCTTTGGTTAAAGCTCCAACCTTTACATGTTTCATCGGATTTTGATCCTTCCCCAGCACATGGGACTCGAGGTCCCGGGTGGATGTTTCATTAGACTACGAATTGGTTGATTGATTGATTGAATGGCATGGTTGGCTGTCAATGTTGAGTTACTCGATTCAAGTGCATATGATTGTACTTGTCCATTTCAACTGTGGGAAGACTTGGGTTTTCCTGGAGGGGCTTTGAGAATGAGACCCATTACCCATTTTTTCTAAGCAATTTCACAATATGAGGTGCCAAAGCCAAACATGCCCTGTTTGTTCTGATATATCTGCATTCTGGAAACTGAGATTCACAACGGGGCTGCATCTTGCATTTGGATCACATTTTCTGCCATAGGCAGTGGCACTAGATTATCGAGATTTCACTGCTCCTCAATCGGACAAAGTTCGATCCGGTTAATAATGACTTGTCCATCCAATTGCTCAAGACTTGAAGGACAATTTAATCAATCTGCTCTCCATTTGAAGGAGCATCACAGCTATTTACTCAACGGATTATTGAAGTACTTAAGTCCCTCCTGTTTCATTTCAGCTTAATCCACAATTATTTCTGTACTGTCACATTTTTTTGTTTCTTCCCTTTGGTTGTATTTCTTCAATGGATGGTTTCATCAAAGCTTGGGGGAACATTACTCGGTGTCTTCAAACTGTTACCGACTTCAGTGGCCCTGTTGATTTCTTATAGGTGGACATACCTTTTTATGAGAGTTTTGACTTGACGGCTTTCTTTCTTTCATCCAGGAAGGATGGGAACTACAAAAGAACTGTCATGGCTTGCTTCATTCAGGCAGTGTACCTCCTGGAATTGGACAGACAAGAGAATCGGTCAGAAGAAAATGCTCTAGCTCCGAAATGGTGGTTGCCATTCAAATACAAGCTAGTTCAAACCCTTATCGATGAGCGGGATAGATCCATTTTCGGGGCACTGCTAGAATGGGACAGATCTGCAGCGCTAGCCGATTTTATACTCATGAGACCGAGCGGAGCGCCAAAAGCAGTTCTGGCACTCAGGGGGACATTACTCAAGAGCCCTACAATTCGTAGGGACATCGAGGATGACCTCCGGTTCCTAGCTTGGGAAAGCTTGAGAGGTTCTGTAAGGTATACAATAGCACTGGAGTCGTTAAAATCGGTCGCCAAAAAGTACGGAAGCGGGAATGTTTGTATCGCAGGGCATTCTCTAGGAGCGGGGTTCACTCTTCAGGTGGGGAAAGCATTGGCTAAAGAGGGCATTTATGTGGATGCGCATCTATTCAACCCTCCTTCTCTATCGCTGGCTATGAGCCTAAGGAATATTGCAGATACGGCTGGGGACGCCTGGAAGAAGTGCAGATCTATGTTTGCTTCGAACAATGAAACTAAAGCAATTGGTGCTGCAGAAGAGAGGAATCCTGTTTTAGGCTTGAACAATTGGGTTTCATACTTTTACGGGAACAAGAATTCTAGCACGGGGATGCAAAAATGGGCACCTCACCTGTACGTGAACAATAGCGACTACATTTGCTGCTATTATACTGATCCCGCTTGTTCGGACTATAAGGATGCCGGGAAGGAAGATCCGAGACCTGAGAATGGTCATGTTGCAGCGAAGCTGTTTGTGATGTCCAAGGGAAATCAGAAGTTCCTCGAAGCCCATGGACTAGAGCAGTGGTGGTCCAATGATTTGGATGCTCAGCTAGCTCTGCATAATAGCAAGCTCATAAGCAGACAGTTGAGGAGCTTATACCACCTTCCAGCCCCGCAAAATCCGCAGAGGAAGCCCCAATAGCATATATAAGCAGGTTGCTTTCTCTTTGTCGATATCTCTCATTCGCTGGAGGGACCTGTAATGCTAGGATTGTGATTGATGGCCTCTATGCTTCAAGAATTGTTCAAAATAAACCTATTGTCGACACTTTCCATCTTCTAATTCAATTGCGCAATTGTCTATCATCTCAACTTTTGCCAGAGTCTTAACAGAAAGCTTCCCTCTTTGCCTTTACTTGCATCCAGAAACCACATGTGAACCTCATTGGTTGTCCTCGTTCGTTCCATCGTCAAGATGACGTTGGTTAATACCCATCTTAGCATATTTCGAAAATCGAAACGGGAGATTAATGCTGGAGTCCAGACGACAAACACGACAGCAGTTTTGAATATGTTTCTAAACTATGCATTTTCGAGGAAATTATGGAGCTATTACGGCTGAATGAACGAACTTCCGCTTTAGAAGTTCTTCCCTTCTTCCTGTTTTCTTTCCTGCGAATTGGAAAGAACAGAGGTGGCAAGCCTATGATCGTCTTTGCAGTATCTACTGCGTCGGACGAGGAGTTTGATAGGTGGTCAAATTCTAGTCTCGGCTTAGTTTGCCAAGAAAAAGAGTCGAATGGACTTCAACGATTCACCTTCATTTCGCAGATGGCCAGACATGAACCCTCTTGTGAAATTCAAAGCTAGCGAGCTCTTACCCAGAAAGGGTCAGCTCTTCCTTCGGGAAATTTCCAAGCCCAGAGAAGTCATTTCCTGGTTCACTTCTTTGTGCTTTCTGGTTTCGCGTGTCTCGACAGTTTATACTATGAGAAACAGGCTTTTTGAACGACAAGTTCCTGACGATTATGATCATTCAGAAGTCAAAACTAAAAGATCGCGTCAAAATTGATAAAGTAAAGGAAAAAGAAAATTTCGTTCAAAATAGGAAACGACTCCGCTGGGGATCGAACCCAGAATCTCTGGTTCCGTAGACCAGCGCCTTATCCATTGGGCCACGGAGTCATCTTTGCTCTGATCACCCATCATCAAAATCAATCCTTTACTTGCGGATTACATATGATATCACTAGCATCTCACCAGACGTAATTGCATGCCCTAATAAACACTAATCTAGGCTACGCTCCCCAAGGAAAATCTCAAATCCTCTGCTTATATATCTGAAGGAAGGGGAAAGGGAAAAGACAATCTGATATACAAATTCTCAACAACCTTGAGTTTCCATGAAACTGTCTTCTCTTGTGCAAGAAAGAAAAAGGAAGAACCTTGAAACCCAGAGTACACGCCCCTTTACCCAAGTCAAGTCTCGAGAATATGATCAGACAACGTTTGAGGTTATGCCCTTTCATTAATCTTTCTTGAATACCAACTTTTCATGAATGAGATCGCAAAGTTTTCAGGGTCGATTTCCGTTATCTTTGCTTGAAGTAACCTTATGATCTCGATACACAATTCATACCCGAACCGGAAAATGCGGGAGAAGAGGAAAAGAAAATCTAAAGAGAGATCAACTATGAAATAAAGAGAGACAAGATAAAGCCTCCTCTCATTCTCCCCCTCTCTAGTTCAGATGCCGAACATGGAGGATTGCGCTTTAGTAATAGGAGTACCAACTGGGAAGGCTCTGATTAAGCTCCTGGTTGTTTAAGGAGCTCCTGGTTGTTTAATCCGTGTCAAACCAAGACTGATCATTTTGTTGGAGCTATAAACAAGTTTGTGTAATTTCTTCCCCAGTATCTGGAAAGCTTGCAATAATATGTTAAATTACATTAAGGAAGTAACTATAACACATGGAAAAACTCTGTGTGGATGACCATGAAATCAACTCATGCTGATAATAAGCAATAAAAGGAAGTTTCTGGTCATTTTCTTCCATCTGGGTGGATCTAGCTCCCCTTTGGTTTTGTTTCAGGGAAGATTAAACGGTAAAAACTCGAAACTCATCGCAAAGCTTTTTTCCCTCAAACATATAATTCAGATACTTTTTCGAACATCGCAAAAGAAAATACACGAAAAAAAGCCGAAGAAGTTTCTAGATTCATGAAATGGAAGACAGGAATTGACAAAGAATAGAAGTGTACATACAGAACGTTGTTTATACACGTGCGAGGCGCAATTGAGATACAAGGTCGACTTCCATATACACACACACATATAAGTTTCTATTTGGGGATGAACAAGGCCCTCTATGCACAGTAAAAACCAGACCTGGTTTCTGGATCCTATACATCACACAACACCAAAAACCACGTATGGTTTTAACTTTTAGCTTCGAAACATGTATGTTAAACTGTTATATATAGAGCAGCTCCAGGCAATCATTGGACCATGGAGATCACGAGGTCTCTCCCTCTCTCTCTCTCTCAGATCACAATAGCCCAGAGAGCTCATAGTCGTATATGCTGACCTCGGGCTCCAACTGAGCCAAACCGTTGCAGAATGGAGCAGCTGACAGCATCTCCATATCCTGGAACCACGACTCGAGATCCTCGCATGAAAAGCTTGGGCTTTTGGAATAGATAGATGCTCCGCTGGGCGAGAGCGAATTGAACATGAGGTTGCTGTTCGAGCTCGAGTGCTCCAAAGTCATCAGCTCCTCCCCGAAAGAGTACGTTGCATCAAACACTCTGTGGTTCGAGACACCATCCGAGGAGGACATGGGCGAGGATGTTTGGTTGGATATGTACTGGTCTGAGGAGTCATCTCCTCCATGATGACGACGATGATGATGATCCTCTATCTCTGGGGCTGCAATCGCTTTCTTTGAAGATTCGTGACGGAGAAGAAGATGATCGTCATCATGCTCACTTGTTGTTGTGCCATTCCCAGTGAGTTCTTGGACAAGCTTCTTGAAGCAGGAGGTATCCGTGATGTAGACTCGGGGTCTCAGGACATTGATCAAGCTGTTGAACTGTTGCTGCCGCCGCCGCTGCTGCTGCTGTTGTTGATGTTTCTTTTGGTGTTTGGATATTTTGAGGGAGGCTTGGTTTAGGGTTGCTATCTTCTTCCCCATAGGAACTTGGTATAGAAGGAGGGAAGGGCAAAAAAGCTTAGGGATCACCTCCTCGGCCTTGCTTTTTGGCGGAGGATCCAAGGATGTTTATATAAAGGAGGTGTAATAAGCTATGAACACATGAGGTTGTTAGTTTAAACCCAAGAACAAGCCACGGCTGAAATGGTGTGGAGATGACTGAAAGTGATGTCGATTATAAAACTTGGTTTTGTAGACTGGGAGTCCGTTTCCACGCACGTCATGAATAAGATAGAATATAGGTAAAGTGATGATCAAGATGCAACGAAATTATACCACGTATATCAGTTAGTGATGAGCAAGATACGAAGAAATTATTATCAGTTTACAAAACAATGCATCTACCTTGAAAAGAATAGTACAATAAATGACAAAAGACCGGAACCCGAAATTGATTTATAAAGTAACATGACATATCCCCTCTAGTCATTTGTCTATGATTTGTTAATTTAAATAGAGAAACGATTGTGTGACTGTCGTTAATCTACCGTCGATTAGCAACATGTTACGAACCACAAAAAATAAATGACATTATTATGGAACCTATTCCTTCAAGAATTTATGGCTTGCTCTCACGATCACTTAAAGATTATTGTGCTAGCAGATCCCATTTAAATACTTGCTAGCGAGTTTGTCATGAGACTCGCTTGATATATCAAACCATGAACTTTTCAAAGATTATTTTGCCAATAAAGTCTATTTAAGTACCCACTAATAGTTTGTCGTGATATTGCTTGATATATCAAACCATGAATTGTATCTCCAACATCCCTCAATTTCAAAATTGGGTATTCAGATAAGCGAGATATAGAGAAATTATTACGACCGCCGTAATTCAAGTTATTTTGCCAAAGTTAGCTCGGTAAATAGTGCTTCCAAGCTAAGTATTTACAGGAGTGAGACCAAGACACAATAATTGTTGGCTTGTCTAAATGCCTAACATGAAATTTATTGCGTGGCCCAGTAGAATAATAATTTGCATAAGTCCCAATAAATTTTTTAGCACTATTTGAAAAGAAATAGATGCTGAGGTTTGGCTTTAGCTTGGAAGATGTGTGTACCTGTTTTGATTGTTGACGCCCGGAGGTCAATTCTTGAGGCTGGTCAGGCACGAGTTAACGGGCAATTGAATAATGCGGCCAATTTTTTAATTTATTAGGAGGCAAGGCCAGGTCGCATATTTGCGAATAGAATAAAGGGTTTATAATGCAGGAAGCGGGAGGGCAGTCGGGGCACGCAGCTTTACTATTTCAAGAACTTGTCTTCTTCTGTTCGATTTCTTGCTGTTACATCCTTGTAAGCTTCCTCATCCTTGCCTACGGTATGGCATGGTTTGGTAGGTTCGAGCGTGTCGGATGGGGATCGCCTATTGCCAAAAAAAAAAAAAAAGAGGGGGAGGAGAGACGGTTTCGGAAATGAAAAGCTAAGGAAGAAATTAAACTTGAAGCCGGAGAGTTGGGCTATGCATAACCCTATTGATTGTTTGTCGAATGGTATGTATTTAAACGAATCAACGATGATAAGCTTCGTTGGTTTCTGTCACTACCGTTGTCTTCATTATTGTTCATGTTCTATTGTTTTTCACTAGACAAGAAAATCCATTTTAGATAGATCAATATGAATCCATGAAATACCCTGTTAACTTCATAATCCAATCAAGATGCGAATCAAAGTTCTAGATAAGTGGTTCGTACATGAAATCCATCACCATAATCTAATCTAACGAATCATAACACGCGTTCGATTCGATTACACAATCAAAGATAGAGCAAGAGACCATAGGTCGTCAAATAGGGCTTGATTTTCTTTTTCGGTCGGGTGGAGACTTGACCAGCACAGGACTGTTGCAAACATCATGCCCACCCCATTTGACAGAAAATCGGGGAGTTGGGAGCAGAGGAGAGATCCGTTTCAAGTTCTCTCAAACCGACGAGCCTCTCCAACAGCGCCCCACAAAGCTGTCGGCTTCAATTCCCGTCCCCTCGCCTCACCTGTGCAGATAGTCGTTAGCGACATACAAGTCAGGTCTCTAAAGGGACAGGCGACGGGATGAATACTTAAATGGCAAAGCAATAGCGACTTGCCCCGTTTTTTGGCGCCTCCCTAGTCCCTCCTAAGCTAAACAAACGAAGCTCGTCGGATTCATTGTGTAAGCTAATGTTGTGATATACATCGCTGTCTGAGAAGAGAAAAATAGAGACATCCCATCGAAATCATTCCAGTGTGAAAGAGCTATTATAGTATATAGCCCACCATACACATAAGTATATACGTACTCTCTTTCCTACATCACATCAAGATCCACGATCTTGGCTTTGGCTGTCTTAAATGCCATTTGGCACTCCCCTCATCAATTATTATAGAAAGCCAGCCCCAGCCCCCTTCCATGTTGCAGCCAACCGCGTAGTTTAAAATCTGCCGAAACCTGAAATGCACGTCATTTTCGATTCCCAGTGGCGAGCTTAACCATGATCTAATAATCGTTAATTAAGGTAACTCAGCAGGTGTTGCAGCTTTGGACACGGAATGAATCTGGAGCCCCACACAGAAAGCTGCGTGATTACTATTTTAGTAGCCCTTTTGGCTGCAGATGAAGAGGACAAACGTGGACAAGGCGGTATGATTGTATGGAATTACATAAACTGGTGTCAACTCTTATTAGCAAAGGGCGATGCAAGAACGTGTGGGTACAAAAAGGGACCACGAGGCAGAAAGGTAATGAACCAGAAGAGTTTATATTACGAAGGAAGGATCGACACAGGCATACTCAATAGTAGATCAGCCCTGTGTCAGGGAAAATATCCGATTAAAAAGGGTTGATTGATCCGCTTTAGGAGCTATGGCTGCAACCTGTAGAAAGATGTTGGCTCAGCACCCATTATACCAATCGGATTTGACAAATAGTTCATCCTGAGCTATGGGCAATCTAACCAAAGAATTTCATGGACCTCATGTGCATTTACATTGATGGCCGACACTAGGACTAGCACTATTACAAGCCTTCTCCAACATCTCCAATGCAACTTCAACCAAAACAGAGAACGGGGTATGCTCTTATACGCTTGTTTTCACGGTTACCGAGCCACAGAAGCATTCTCGGTCAAAGATGACCCCACTTGAAGCATAAGGGGATACACAGGACTAAACTCCTTGTCCCCTCTTGCCCTTACTTTTGCAGCATAATCATCCAAAGTCGCTTTCATGCCTTTCCAGATCTGATCCTCTCCTTGTGAATCCATCCACAAAGAGTACTGCAATGGCGTGAGCTTGTTTCTTTGCATAGGGGACTGCAGGTCCTCCGGACCTCGGGTGTAGAGATGGTGAAGTATAACACTTACCGGCAGATCCTGAAGAAGAGGAGATGCCCCCAGCTGAGATGTTTCCAAGAATATGAGAGGCCGAAATGCTCGAAGGGCTCGGTACGGTGCACCTAGTTGTTCCACCTTCAACAAGTTTTGGCTTACCGACAGCTCCAGCTCGGCCATGTCTCTAGCCAATCTCAGCCTCCCTGATTCTGATAGAGGCCTCACAAGAGCAGCATGTCTGATGAAAAAAATCAAAACCCGGGAAGCCATGTTTCTAACGAGCCGAGTGCATATCATTTCTGTCCCCCCAGTTGTTGTGTTAGCTGGAGGCAACATCCTGACGAGAAACTCAGTACGGAAATGAAGAATGCACTTCTGCAACTCCTCCATGTAGGGTGATACATTACTGTCCATAGCAGCATCCATCCCTAGCACACCAAAGTTCTGGTCATGAATTTGCAGTATGCAAGACTCCAGTCGATCCAGCATCGCTTGAAATAAGGATGTCACTGCATCACATGCAACCTCATATATTGCACCCAGTGCAGGGGGAAAGCTCGTCGGCAGCGACGGGTGGGAATTCCCGGATCATAAATGATATGCGAGTGTGAATTTCTTGCAAATGCTGACATATGGTGAAGTTCTTCAACTGGGCTACTGTAGCAGGACCCATCACTTGACGTGCTTCAGGGCCAGTAGATATCTGAATTATAAAAGTTGCCAATGTAGTACAAATATCATAAGGTTACTTCATTTTAACCAAGATGTCACAAATTCAAATCATGGAAACTATCACTACAGTATGTAGGTCAGGCTACGTGAATTCAATTGTCTCCCCTGTATCTACCAGAATTTATTTTTTTTTCTCTAGCCATCACAATTAGTATCTTGTGTTCTCCCTTCATCCTGAAAAATTAATCAATGACGAAACTTACTGCTAGAATCACACAAACACAGGTATCCCAGTAATAAATATTCACCTAAAAAAAACCTCAACTGGCCTATGTAATTCATTATGAAAAACAGATCTTTATCTATGCATTTCTAGCATATAGATAAAGCTCCTAAACATTTCAAGTGACAGACTCTTGTTTCAACTACGAGATTGAGATGGCTACCATGTTGGATCATTTAATATACAAGGTTTGTTTAATAGGGTACTAAGCAGGCTCAGTTAGGTTGCCAAACTATCGTTCTTAAGTCCATATTGTCAACTGGAATTCGATCTATAAACCACTCAAAAGAATCTCGGAGCAAGCATTGTCATACAGAATCACAGATGGCTTTTGGAACTTTTACATTGTCATGGTGGAATTCATGTTCCAAGGCAAATATTCTTTAAGATTATTAGCAACGGGTAGTGTGCTCCTCAAACTCACAGGACTTCACATTAGAATGGCCAACATGTGAAATTCCGGACTGACTTTGGCGTGGAGATAAACCACTTCGCATAAAGCAACATTTTGTTCTCGCAAAATATGACAAGATAACTTTTTCAAAAAAGTACCCTTACAAGTCACAAAAGAACCCATATCGCATTTCCAACACGATCAACCAATCCATGATGGTCAAAAGACTTGATCTCGTTTACAAAAACTTAAATTAAAGCATGGTTTCAATAGACAAACCATCCAGCTTCAATTCTATATAAGCCCGTAACGCATTCTCCATACGATGAAAGATCTACTATTCACCTCTTTCCATGCCATTACTAATCACATCATCCAAAAGGATCGCAGAATTATCTTTTTTCCCCTTGTCTGTAGAAAAACGAGCAACATCTCTGAACACATGCGTCTGTTTGGAAATTGATTCACTGTAAAACCAGGTAACATGATCGCAGCAATAGCCAAAACCTCCCTCCAAGCAAAATGCTTCTTCTACGATTGACTAGCTTTGATAAAAAAAGCAATTAAGTTGCCACTTCCTACCTGCTAAAGTCTATCGTTTATGAAGCTGTTGAGCCTCAAATTCCCCTCTAACCAAGCTCCCCTTTCCGGATTTCCTTCAGTGCCTATTCTCAATGTTAACCCCCACCTCCACCCCAACCCAACCCCACGGGAACAAAAAAAAAAATTAAAAACAAGAAACCAATACCACCTGTAAGAGAAAAGAATAAAATCACTGAACCACAATCCACTTAACATTTATTCTCCTGCCTAAGGGCAAGCTAAGCTCCCCATATATGCTCTAGAGACATTTCATCCTAACAAATGGATTGAGCAAATAAAATCTAGAGAATCATGCAAAAGAACAGAGAAATCTACTGTAGTGCAATATATAATGTCCAGTAAATTACCTGGTTCTCAGCTCGTGCTGCCAGCTGGCGCAACGCCTTACCAATTTCATGCAAGACAAGCAGAGTTAAACGCCCGTTCAACTGCACAGCTTCAATCTCTTCCTGTATGCGGGAAACTATTCTTGAAATATTCTCTTTGGAGGGAAGACTTCCACGAGTGGACACAGGGAATACATTGTTGACAAGATCCGTAAGATGTTTAAAGCATTGAACCAAGTATTGAGTCTGGAATATTTCTATTGCTGAAACCATTTGATCTTTTACTTCAGGAGTGATAGCTGGCAATACAGCCTTAACATCTGTGTCGCGTGAAATCCGTTCTGCAAGATTCTCAACCATGGAAAGCATCTTTGGGTATCCCACTGTAAATATATCTTTAACAAAACTTGATCCAGTGAAAGCAGATTTCATTTGGCTTGCAAAGGCCTTAACAAGTGCCTCCCAGACACGGTCTGATAACATTGCATCACCGTCCTAAGCAAATAAAATAACATTAGCAAGGGTATACAGCCTAAGTGAGAGAAAAAAATGGAAATCACAAGTTATCTGAAAGTCAAAACATGCTCTTCCCCCGCCCAAAAAAAAAAAAACAGTTATCAGAAATAGATGGAGAGTAAAATGCTTTTCTCGATTTTTGGTTTGAAAGTACTGTTTGGAGAACCAAATTGCAAATAAAATTGGATAATTCTGGCGTAGCAAGAGGAGAATCAAAATCGCATTGTGTTCAAAGTATGAAAACTGCATAGACTAAGAGACAGAGCTAGCATATTTCCTCAGGTCTTAAGAAACTAAGGTATTTATCTACAAGCAGGCAGGCAGAGAGATCATTTTCCTTAAGCAAACTAGACAACTGACATTATGCACCAGAACAAGAAGGCAAGTGATCCAAAAAATCATTTTATAACTTGTTCCACACAGATGAATCACTGCACCAAATCTCCCCACCAGCCAATATGCAACGCTTCAGCTGACCAAAGTATGGTCTCCAAAGTCTTATAACAGAACAGAGAACATCAAGGAGCATCCAAATACAAACTACATCGATCAAGCCGCAAATCCTAACACACTAACCTGAATAACATCGTCAAGCAGCAATACATGCGTGAACGGATCCCTCTTCTTCGACAACACCCGCTGCAAGTGCCAAACCGCAACCACTACCGAGTGCAATTGCTCCATACACTCCTCCATCCTCTTCCAAAGCCCATCCCTCGCCTTCCCTCCCCCTCCGATCTGTGGCGTCCCGCTCCCTCGAATCCCTCCCGGACCATACCCGCTGCCTCCTCCGCTGGTTGATATGGCCTTCATATCCAATGCGGCATTAACACTCTTCACTCCCATTCCCTTATACTTATTCACCAATTGAGCCACAGTGGCCTTCAACTCACCTAGATTGTAAAACACCTGCAATCCAGTACCAACCTCCGCCTGGTTCAACCCTTCCATGCCTCTCTCCAACACTTTCATGGCCTCGCTCCTAATCTTATCCCCGACCTCGCGGATCCACTTCAACTCTTCCTCAACCACATCGATGCCGGACAGATCGTACTCGTTGCATAACCGGAGAATGTCGCAGTGGAGCTGCGCGGCCTTGCCGAGGTCGAGCTTGTCCGGATCCGCCGAATCCGATTCGCGGAGCTTTTTGGACAAGCGGAGGAAGCGGATGGTATGCTGCAAGAGATCAGTGGATTGGTGGAGGTTGGAGAGCTGGAGCGTCTTGGAGTTGATGGAGGAGAGAGGTTCGGAGAGCTCGGATCGGACGCGGCGGAGGGAGGACTGGAGGGAGGAGACGGAGGAGCGGACGGAGGCGAGGGACAGGTCGGCGGACTGAAGGGAGGAGAGCTGGGAGAGGAGGTGGTGGTGGCGGGAGAGGACCTCGGAGCGGAGTTGGGACTCGAGGACGCGGATGGCGGAGTGGAGCTTCTCCGCGGTGGAGGCGGGGGAGCCGGAGGAGAGGGCCGCTGAGGAGAAGGTGGTGGAGGAAAAAGACGGGGAAAGGAAAGGAGAGAGGATCGGGTCTTCGGCGAAGGAGTCGAGGGGGGACGACGACGACACTGCGGCGGAGGCGGCAGGAGGGGTGGGAGATTTCAAGGTGGAGGAGAGGCGGTTGAGAGGGGAGGACGGCGACGGGGAAGGAGACAGAGGCGATCTCTGGCGTGCCGCCGGAGAAGCCATATTTTTTCTGCGTTAATTTTCGCGTTTGCGGAGCTTTTGTTCAGTCAGAGAGTTGCCATCGTCGTCTTCTTCGTCCTAAGTGAGAATTACGGTCTTTTTCAGTTGCAGACTAGCGGTTTGCAGGAATCGGTTACGTGGGCTTCACCGGCCCAATTCAACCTAGAGTGGTCTATTTCGTCCAAGCCCACATTCGATTTAGATGGATGGATCCGTGTGGAACCGAACCGAACCGAACCGAACCCGACCCAACTGTTTTGCTCCGCTCCACTTTATTTCTGATCGAACTGAAATGGGCGTTTCGAATTGATTACGTCCGTTTCGAGAATCGAGAATCCGACCTCGCCCTGATTAGTTATTCTTTTTTTATCTACGGCTACTCGATAATTTTTGCAAATGCAATGTAAGCACCAAATCAATTACGAAAAGATCACACTCTTCGTTCCAACGCTTTCTCATCATTTCTAGCTAAGTTTATATTTGTCGAATGTTTCTGATTTCACAAACACTCTAATCAAGTCATCTATATTAAAATCCATCAAAGTAATGTTCAATCAAATTCAATTGACTCGGCCGTCTTTACGATACGCATAAAATGAAGACTTTCGGTTTACTTAAATATGACTTTAGAGGTACTCGGCCTTTTGTGCTCTAGTGTAAAGTGAACATTCCTCGAAAAAAACCTTAGGGAAAGAGAGGCGAGTGAGAGGCACTCATCATACGAAAGCAGTCATGCCGTTCTTTTTTTTTCTATCTTTACCAATCCCTAAAACGAAAAGCTAGAAAAGGGATCTTGGGGGAACCCTTTATGCGGATGTCCACGTGGACATAATTAGATATATTCAACCAGTATAGACGATGCCAAAACCAAATATTATTAATGTATATTATTCAACCAGTATAGACAATACCTGAACCAAATATTATCAATGTATATTGAGTTAGGTGACTCGAAAGTCCTTCCCGAGTTCCACCCTCTAGCAAGGATAGGCTGGCAAAGCAAACATAGGCAAGTAACACGATGTCGGAGTTCCTAAAGAATCATAGGATGCGTTTGTTTTACAAAAAATAAATGCTTGGAAAATATTTTCCCAAAAACTACCGCTTGCATGGTTTTATAATAATAAATGAGCGAACAAATATTTTCATCGTTCACAAAAATATTTATATAAAATTTTATTGTTGGCAATAAAAATATTTTTTATTAGCTAATTATTTCATATAACACAAGCAATTGTTTTTAAGCAAATATTTTCCGAACCATTCACTTTTCACAAAAACAAATTGAGTCTTGAATGTCCCTACAAACCTTGCTCGGGGAAACACGGTCTGTCGAAAATCAATCGTGTTGATTTTGTTAGACAAGTCATTAGGAGATTTCGATTCAATCGTGTTGATTTTGTTAGACAAGTCATCGGGAGATTTCTATTCTTCGTCGGCAAGGATGATCGGGCCAGTGGGGACGGTCATATATTAGACTAAATTACATAAACTAATGATCTCGATACTAAAGTCTCCAATGAAATCGGGAACAAATGTGAAAGTGTAAAGAGGAAACGAACATACCTTTACCCATGGATGACATTAGACAATTATGAATGCTACTAGCCAATTGGCCCCTCCAAAGCAACGGCATGTTTTAATAAATGTACGTTATGAATTGTCGCGACCCAATCTAAAAAAAAATTGGTTGAATGGATTGCTAAGCCTCCATATGAGCTTAGCTCTGGGGCCCCCACATGCCCATACCAAATTGTGACGAAATAAATCGGATTCGATCTTAGAATGATTGGGTGACATATGTATGTGTACATGCAAAAGGAGTCGCGCACCGGTCTTTGGGGAAGGTAAATCGGAATCCTCATGGAGCGGTCGGGAGATGCCGCTCGATCTTGCTCAATCAAAGATTAAGAGATTCGGGGACGTAATTACGCCAATGTTTCTATCAACGCCCTTTCGATATCAAAATTGAGTGTTTTTCTAACGTGCTCGTGCATGTGTGATTCTATCACATCAATCACAATCAAGGCATATTATGTGCACAATCAAAAAGTCAATATACAAGGATAAATCGCATCAAACGATCCTAGTAAAGCCTTAGGAGCTTAGAGAATGGAGTGATTAAAGTTTGGGACAGTTTTGGGAACAATCTATTTAAAAGGGAAAAATCATCAATTTTCAGGGATTTTTAAAGTCGAAATCATGAAAACCAAACTAATCTAGCCATTTCCCATTAAATTATATTTTGTTTTTTGATTTATTAATTCCGAAAAATGATTCGGACCGGGCCAATAGATCAGGCCCGCGCCATAAGCGCCCAGCCTGGGCCTTAAGGGCCTAGGTTGGTCTAGACAAAAAGCCACTCCTAGACTGGGGCCCAAATTTTAATTTTTCAATCATCTTTTATTCTATTACCTGATTTTATGGCAAAGTGTGGTCACGGTCGCAAGTTGAGTTCGGGCGAGAGAGAGTTCAGTGCATCACGAGCGCCGATAAGAGGACTCCGTGGAGAGCCATCCGCTTCGAGGTTTCCAGCCACGGGAGCAGTTCGACATCTCCGGCAACCGGACGGCCCGGCGGGGGAGGAGGCAGCGATGGCAAAGAATTAGACCCCTGGACGAGAGAGACACTCCTGCTCCTTGAATCGAGCAACTCCCCTTTCGGTCTTCAACGCACGCCTGCTGCTTCGTTGACGGGCATGATACCGTCGTCGGCTCACGAGGCCGGCTTCGCGGGTGTTGACGATGGTGGCCGACGTACGGCGGCTCGGTCACCTTGATCCCTAATCGAAACTCCTTTTTTTTTACTCTGGAGTCTCGAGCTCTCACTGAACCGGACTTTTCTCTTAACCCCCTAAAACCAGACCTCTCCTGGTTTGCTACTCCCTCTTCTTCTTCTTTTGGAACTAACCCAGAACCACCAGTGGAGAGGAGGAGAATCACTGGGAATTGTGTCCCTTTTGCTTTCTTTTGCTCTTTTTTTTTTTGCACAGTATTTCACCAACGAAGACCCCCCCTCAGAAAACCCTCCTTCACAACCCAACCTGGCGTGCTTCTCTCCTCAGTTTCACGAGCTCCCCAACTGAGCTCTTTTTTTTTTTTTTAATTTTTGTCGTTCTCTTGGTCTGGCCTTCTCTCCTCTCGCCCAAAACCAGAACACAAAAAACCAGACTTTTTTTTTTTTCAAGCACAACATCAACCGAATGAGAAATGGTGAAGAGCCCGGAGAACTTTTGGGAGTAGTCCTCTTGTAGAATCGAGCTCCTCTCTTCAGTTGCCCGCCAGAGCCTCCCTGAATCGAGACACTCTCTCTGTCTCTCGTTTATTTTCTCCCTGCGCCCTCAAGCTCTGTTGAGCTCCATCTTTTTTTTCTTGCTCTTTCCTCTCTCTTGTTTTTTTTTCTTTTGTGTGAACCCAACCCCCCAACTCTCGCTTTGTTCTTTTTCACTTCCCCCTTCTTTTGGTGTCTGCTCACTTTATCTTGGAGCCTCCCTTGGACTCGCTTGGGAACTCTTTTCTCCCTTTCGGGGCTTTCCCCTTCAATGGTCAGAAGATATGAGCTTCCTCCTTGGTACTCTGTTCCTCCTTCCACAGCCTTTTGGGACTCCATTTCGGGCTTTCAACTCACCAGGGAGTAGCCACAGCTTCTGAACAAGGGAAGGAGTAGGTTCCTTAGCTTGTTTTTGGGTACTCCTTTGCCTTGGGTTCGGTTGTCGCACGAAAGGGAATGCGCGCGCTACTACTGCTTCTGCTATCTTTGCGTCCTGCGTATGCTGACGGGGTTGACCGGATTTCGACATTCTAGTCCAATTGGAGGCCCATTCGACCTATTTTCGCAAAATTGAAGCTGAAAATGGACTTTAGGATATGAATTCTATTTAGCAATGCCAAGTTTGGATGAAATTAGTTCCACCATAGTGAAATTAAAGGATTTCTAAATCAAATGCCACAGCTGACTCGAAGTAGTAAAATGGCTAAAAAGGGGTCAATTTGATTTATTTATTTATTTTTTTGCTCGATTAAGACATGAAATCCCATGATTCAAAAAAACTATGACCCAAATCTAATTTTTGTGAACTAATGTGGCTAAAAATGTAATTCAAATTAGAAGAAATTTTTTTACTATTTTTCTGACCACATTTAGCATTTTTCTTGATTTTTGGCTATTTTTAAATAAAAAGAAACTCCAAAAAATTTGAAAAAAAATACTAAAAATGTTTTTTGGTTCAAAATTGGTTCTTTAGATGCGGCTAAGGGTTCCAAAGTTGATTTTTGAATTTTATAAGTTTTCTTGCTTTTTAATTACTTTTTCTGAAAAAGACTAACTAAAAAGCAAGTGTCAATATAAAGGTACAAAATTGATTACAAGAAAAAACTCGTTTAACTGACTAAAAGGGCATTTAGCTTAGACGGTTCATTTAAAGCAATTCCCCCTTATAAATATTTAATTTGGTGAGGTGATTATGCGTAATTAATATATATAATATACGTCGGTGATTATGGGGTCATGTTATTGACATTATTAATACTATAACATCGTCAACAACAGACGACCACTTGGCGATGTTTTGCCTCTTCGATTAACTGAATATGGGGTCATGTTATTGACATTATTAATACTATAACATCGTAAACAACAGACGACAAATTGGCGATGTTTTGCCTCTTCAATCTTACGCTGGATGTAATTTGAACCTTGGTTTTTGCTCTGACGAGGGGAAGTCAAGAGCCTCGTGCCGGCTTTTGCGCAGAAAAGTCGAACACTTCGCTGTTGGTATCAGGAAAAAACTGAAACGATGAACGGCTTTAGTAGTTAAAAAACGCACGGTATGAATGGCTACGTTCACTGTGTCTCCCTGACCGAAGAAGGAGCTCGAGAGATCACCAGAGCGACGGTCGCGTAATCTCGCTGCAACGACGCTTTGGATACTTGTTCGGAGGGCAAGGGCCAAAATCTGAATTGCTTGATTGATTGCGGAATGAAAACTTCAACAAAGTATGAGTAGCAAATTACAATTCCACGAGAAATTTAATCCGATAAAATAATTAAAAAAAATGGGAAAGAAAAGCACCAGAACGCATCCTATCAAATTACATTTGCTCTTCTGATCTAGCTCTGTGCAACGAAGAAGTCAGAACCCAGTCAATTCAAGACGTCGAATTCGAGTAGCTCGGCAAAATTAGTTGGAGGGAGGGAGGAACAAGGAGATCAGAAGTGGCAGCCGCAGCAGAGGTAGAAGAAGCAGAGCGTGGAGACGAGGACGACGGCCTCCACGACGGACACGATCCGGAAGACGACGCCGTCGATGACGGCCATCTGGAAGCCGAGGCTCAGGCTCTTCTTGCCCTTCCACTTGATCCCGGGCAGCTTCCACGGCCGCCTCTCCCTGCTCATCGCCGCCATCGCCTTCTTCAGCGACCACGCCCTCTTCTTCGCCATCTCCTCCGCCATCCCCCCTCTCTTTCCTCCCTCTCTATCTAGAAGTCTCTTTCGAGCTGTATGTATCTTGGTCTGCGGTGTCAGCGAATAACGAGTGACAACGGGCGAGAGGAGAACGAAGCGCTTAAATACCGACCGAAGGTCGCTGCTTCATTGGATTTCTCGGAAAGAGGAGAGCGGGCGAGTGCGATGCCCGCTGGCCGAGGAAGGTTAAAGGGCAGGGGTAGATTCGACATTTGGCGGAGGGAAGAGCTTTAGTCCGGTCGCGGGACAGCTAAGAGCCTAAGACCACCAGGTCCCAACCGTTCCCGACGTTGACATTTCACCACCGTGATTTGCCTCCTCCGTTTTTCCTGCGTTGGTATTTTATGGATTTTGTTAATACAAAGATGGGGTTCCACGAGTTGCGAAAATGAAGTATTTAAAAAAAATAAAAATAAAAATATTATCATTCGTATAGTTTTAAATAAAAATATATCTTAATAATCTCCTAAATGATTAAAATATTTTTTGTACATTCATTTTATAAGAAATACAAATGGTTGTTTTGAGGAAATAATTTTTCATCCCATTCACGTTTTGCGAAACAAAAGTAGGCTCATATTACAAAAGATTTTTCGCAAAATTTGTTGCCGAATGGGAAGCTCGGTCGCCATTCGTCTTTCCTTGAACTTGGGAATAACAGTGCGAGAGAAAAAATAAGGAATTTTTGTGTAACTTGGGAATAACAGTGCGAGAGAAAAAATAAGGAATTTTTGTGTAATTCGATATATGATAATGAGCATTACACTAGTTTGTGATATCACTATCTAAGGTAATATATCAATCAAGACATGCATAATCAAACAATATACGCGTAATCTTGAAAAACACAGAAAATCAATATAAATATTCTAATTATATCTAATATTAGAAAAATAGCCTAGAGAATTATCATAATTATATCTAACGCGTGACACGGCTAGGATGCTAGTAGTGCAAATTCATAAAACAAAAATGTTAGTAACAAGTATTCTCGAGATGCTTGTTAAGTATTCAAATAAAGGAAAAAAAAAACAATGATTCTCAATTGGTTATCTTTCTTGTAGTATATATGATTAATAAATTGACATCATTATAAAATCCAAATTAATTTTTCAGGGAAGAAAGAGTTGCATGCACGGCTTGGTTTAGAGGGTAACATCGCTGGTGTGCAAGTCAGCACGATAAAAAGTCGTGTTGGACACATTGAAGAGATGGAAAAATGGACAAAACACTAACAGACGCCCACAAGAAGTAAAACGCTGCGTGTGTGTTTTTTTTTAACATTTAGAAGTTCATGTCAGATTTAGAACAATGGTAAAAGATTGTGAAGTTTTCTGAGGCATTTGAAAGACGATGTCGATTTTGCAGTAGCGATGAGTGTTTGAGTACGTTTGGCTAGTCCGCCAATGAGCATATGATGATATGAACCGAGACTCGATCGTAGCTTGATGCGCATGCTAGATCGCTCGCTTAGCGAGCAATGCCGTTATTTATATTGAGCTGCATGACTCAAAGCTTTCGTCTCGTTCGATTGTGAGATTCATGAACATGTGCTCGACTTGCTTTTAATTTCCTAAGCTAGCGGGTTAGGTTGATATATTGTGATTGATCTATCGATCGACATCGTGCATAATGCAACAATCTATTATGTCGTCTGTTAGCATTTTCACTCAAAATTTATCACGTCGGTTACCGTATGAAGCATCTATGTACAGTTTTAGACCGTTATATGTAGCTTAATCGGGATGTTAATGTTGAATACCTATTTTCATTCCTTTCGGACTTTTTTGGACATGGTTGGTTACCAGGAGCCCGAGAGATAGAGCGAAGTACCAACTCTGGCTAATTGAATTTCTGTAAGTTAGTCAAGTCTAATGCTCTAATCTTGTTTATCTTTTTCTCTCACGCAAAATTTTTTAATTCTCAAAGTCTAATCACGTCGGCTCATACCGAAAACGATGTCCTAAGTTTTGAACCTACTTGGACATTAGATTAGTCTATCTTTTGGGGAGAGCACATGGAATCAATTTGGTAGGACTCAAGTGCCATTCCAATCAAAGCTTCCTAGAAAGACGAGAAAGAGACGACAACAACATAATTCAAGCGACCAAACGAAAGACATGGACCACGGCACTTGAAAACTTTTACACTATGGATTCTCTCATTCATTCTCTCTCTCTCCGCCCCCAACGGCTCTTTCAAACGGCAGAATGACAAAGGTTTGGTTGTCGAATGTTGACGATTAATGATGGGAATCTTTCTCAATTAGTGGAGTGAATGTAGAACACCCGTCCGTTGGTTCTTTGACGTTTCTTGGTCTTCCGTGTTTTCTTTTGTTCTTGGAGTTTTGGTTGTCCTTTGGACATCAGTATATTGTCTTATAAGGTGGCTGTCTCGTTTGTTAGGTAGGCCGACCTCTGGCGACATATGTAAAAAGCTTAAGGAAACGAGGCCAGTTGCTTGCCCAGCTCAGCCATCGTTCGCTTTCTTCGTCGTCTTCTTTTTCATGACGTAGAAAAGTAAAAGCTTCAAATTTTGATTAATGCCCGTGATGCCGCTAGAATGGAAACCCGGTTCCGTCCCTGATGTTTTGTGGGGAGGGACAGGTCCGTCGATAACGTAGGTTTGATTCTTGGGATGTCCATGAAGGATAGACCATCGGTGCGTGTCGAATCGGTTGTCCACTTCTGGTCTAGTCGAAACTCCAAGGACAACCAGGCATGCACAACGTATTGTGAAATCGGTTCTTTTCGGCTTATCCGGCAATTCCGATTGGTACTTGTTTTCATGAATATGTGCGGAATTGAACTCTATTGTCGCACAAATAGAGGACGACACGAGGCCTTCTTGGCTGATCGTGAGCACTACCGAAGGATATTTTCGTGCCCACATGCTATATTTTAGACCTAATCGGATTCGAAGCCCAAGGCATATATAATTTGACCACGTTTAAGGGGTTAATTGATCAATAATTTAAATTATTAAGTGAAGGTGGGTTCAATTGTATAAGTTGAAGGGCTCGAAGTTCGAGCCTCGAGCTTAGGTTCATCGGGCTTCTATTACACTCTCCCAACAAACTGCATTAAAAGCATTGCACATGTGAGTTGTATAATAAATTGGAGCATAAAATATACCCAAGTCGACTTATGACTTATTAAAGGCTTAAATTTTCGAGCAAATGCAAGTCCAATTAAATATGTTGAAGGTTGACAAGCTTAGCCCGGGCGCCTTCTAGTGAAGGAGCCCATGATTGATTGGTGCTCCAACCCCAATCGAACTTAGGCTCTCTTGGCATTCTCCCCAAGTGGAAGAGCCAATGAGACCAGGGAGGAAGGTAGATACTAAGGATTCAAGTTGAGGCAGAAGGTTACCCAAATTGAGAAGGAACTCAAGTGTAAGGAAAAGATTGTTGAGGTGCAAGTGCGAATTGTATTAAAAAAGTCTTACATCGTACAATTTTTTATGAGGTGGAGTAGTCAACATATCAAAATTAACTTATAACTCATTAATTTGAGTTTCGAATGAACGTGAGTTCAATTGAATATTTAGACTATTTCTTTGAAAACTCTATAGTGAATGTATGAGGTTCCTATTGCGCACTTCCAACAAAAACATCGTGGCCAATATAATTATGCTCGTCAAGTGGACGGGCTTTTACTTTACTTTTTTTTTATAATCGAAGTTTTTCACGTGTAATGGACTATTTATCGAGATGGTGGGAATATGTCAACGCCACCGAGTAAGTTTCCAAAATGTGGTCGTTGGGAGTCGAATTAGGGATCTCATCAATTTAATCTGTTTGGCGCACAAAGTTAAAACTCAACCAACTCGTCCAACGCTCCATCGCGGCGCTTTTACTTTTCTTTGCATTTTTTTTTCAAATTTTTTTTACCTATATCGTTTTCTCTCTTTTTTTTTTTTTTGCGGCTACATTGGATGAGTTTGTACCAGATGAAAAATTTAAATCAATTTCAAGGAGCATCGGACCAAAATAAAAAAATATATATTTCAAGGCGCAGCATAATTCAAATGGCGTTGAGAGATGGGCCTCTCAAGCCACACTGGTCCAGTACCCGTGTGGCAATGGCTACAAACAAACAAAGGGCCCATCACGGGAAAGATGGGTCCCATTCTGAAATTATCCGGTCCCAGTTTCGAATCGGAGCCCATTGCGTCGTCACACTTGACGACCATACAAGCCGGGCATAGCAAAACAGCTGGAGCTGCGAGTTCCATATGAGATCCACGTGACTAGACCAAGGTTCACGGGGTGCTGTCTTTCTAAAAGTGGTGCTTGGTTCACATTCTACCTCTCTGATAGTACTTATGTTGGTAACTTGGTGGAGATGCTGGATGAAATGAAGAAGGGTGCGAAGCTCGATGTTGCATCGACCGTCGAAGGGAGAAAGGTGCTACCTGTCGGGTACAAAAATCATGTCGATGGGGCTCGGAGGGCTTCATGGGGGATTATGACAACCATAGAGCAGAAGGAAGATGCGAGGGGGGCGACGAGATCAGCGTGAAGCGAATTGGAGGTTACAGGAAGAAAGTTGAATTAGGGCTCTCCGGTGTTACGGGGATCTCAATTGAGTCTATCCAATCAATTGAGTCACATGAGCTTTTTCGAGTTTTGCTAAACGTGTCTGTCTGGCCAATTTAATTTGGAAATCACTCCCATTACCGCATTCTTAAAAAGCGAATCAAATCCATCACGGAAGCCACCTTGCGTAACCCCAAAAAAATCGAAATGTCGTTGTCTCGTAATGCGATCTCTGCTAAAACTCAATTTGCTTTCACGGACGCCGCGTCCCAAGCAGATCCCAAGTAAAATATCATGTCATCGTCCCTACATTGTTGTGCCAGAGATACGACTATGAGAGAGGTCGAGCCCTTGAATCCTACGAAGAGGTGCTTGTCAACGTTGCGTGTCCAGCCACGTTGAGCTGAAAGAGATATTAGTGTTTTGTCTTTGTAAGGTCAAATTCATGGTCCATACTAGTCCTATCGAATATAATTTATCAAGTGACGTAGCACATTTCGTCTGGCTATTTGAACACGACTTATCTATCGAAATTGGAAAAATTATAAAAAAAAAAAATCCTAAAATCAATTGTAATTATGTCAATTCTACTAAATTTTTTTCATTTAGCTAATTTAGTCACAAACCTTTTATCTCATTTTACCTATCGCTTTATTAATCACATTTAACCTATGCGTTCACTTGCAATCACATTGTAACTGATCAACTCATAGGTCCAAAGTAATAACTCGACGAAGAAAAAGCTAATCTTGACCGAAAAAAAAAAGGCCGAAGAAAAAGCTAATTAGTCGGGTGCTTAGCTAGTGTTTGAAAACTGCTCCGAATGATAATCGGTGAATATATAGGTCCCCATCACAGCTCAATGAAAAGCAAAGCCAATTAATTGGGTACTTAAGCAGAGTTTGAAAACTACTGCGGATGAAATGTAAGCCGACACTTATTTATCAAAGAAAAGATCAAGACGAATATATAGAAGCGGTTAAAACAAACGACAGGTCGGACTCTTAAGTCCGGAGTTCGTCGAGTGGGTCCGAAGTCATCGATCGATGCACTAGATCTTTATCAAACCAATGGTCTCCGCATGCGTAGCCCGATTCTGAGCGACGAATATACCCGGGGCTACGCAAGGTGGCTTCCGTGATGGGTTTGATTAGCTCGACAAAGCTCTCCCCAACGAACAAATCGGGCCGCACGTACCGCCTTTTAAAGAAGGCGGTAATGCCGTAATGGGAGCGATCCCGGTGTCCCCATGCCCCGAAGTGGCCCCCCGGGTCGCCCACTGACAACGACAGGGTCAACCGAAAGACGTCAGATTACACGACCGTCGCTATTGAGCCGCACGGGAACAAAAGCGTTCAAAAAACCACTCCGGCTTCTCCTCCCCTGGAGCGTCCCTGCCCCGAGGCCTTGCGCGATCTCTCCGTCCCTCTCCGTCCGTGCACTTCGTCGTCTTCGCTGCGGACGAATCAGGTCGCCGAGCGAGCGGGCCCTTCGGCCTCTGCATTCCCCCTAGGTTTCTCCGACGACGACGACGACGACGATGGAGGGAGTCCCCGATGCACGTGCGTGACGCTCGGTGCTCGTGAAGGAAGAGGGAGAGAGAAGGGGGGTGGGCGGAAAAGGCTAAAGATGCTCGCGGAGCTAGGAGGCGTCGCCGATCGCTGCCCTTCCCTGGAGATGCTCCTCGTCATTGCCGCTCTGGCCTGCGTCGACGGTGCCCTGGCGCTCCTCGCCTTCTCTCAGGTTGCGCCTCCTAGTCTTCGTGTTTAGTTGTCCGGTGAGCTCTATTTGTTCCGAGTGTTGGGTCGCGTTGCTGCTTGGGGATTTAGTGTTCGCGTTAGTTATCTGCCGTTCGAACCGATTCTTGATGTGCCTTCGCCTTCTAGATTTTAATGGTTTGAGTACCTAAATTCAGGCCCTCCTTGCTGAAGTTGGAGGTCCTGGTCCCTTGGGTGTGAACTAAGGATTAGGACCCTCGTGCCTCCTAGGGAGAAACAGCAGGATGACTCGGAATGTGTTTTTAGTTATCGAGCATGTTGAGGAATTTTGTCTCACGGGGAATTGGCATGAGAGGAAACCTCGAAATGTGTTTTTTTTTGTGTCTCAAGAGGGTATAAAAGTCCTTCTGAAGACTGTCCACGGGTCTAGAGAGGGATCGGGTTAAGATTATTTTTTGAATTAGGCTCTCTTGCAAGGTTACGTATCCACTGTGCTCTGGTAGGCAGGTGCCTGAGAATTTACTCTGTTTGGTCTGTCTCGATCCGATCGATCTACATGTTTCTGCGTGAAACATATATATGGTCTTATATTGTCTGGATTGGATCTTGTGCCGTAGGGAGTTTTCCATTGAAACATAAATTATGAAGACATGTATAGACCATAGTTAGATTTGGAGCCTTTTAGAAAGTACGAATCGAATCAGACAAAGTGACATATTCATGACAATTAGATCAATAGGTATTATCCAGTATAAACTTGCAATATGTGCTTTCACTAAATTTGCACGTGCTGATCTTGGATTGGTTGTCTGCCTGTACCTCTATCTCTTCTTTCCCTGAGCCTGTTTGGCGTGTGACATATGCTTTATTGCCAGGTTGTACGGATTCATCTACGAGATCAGGAAGCTGGATGGACTCGTCAGAAAGTAAGTACTAGTGTATATCACTCCCCAAAATCTCTAAGGCCAGAAGCTCCAATGGACCTGCCAAACTTGCTGAACAGTGTAGAAGTTTGGTCATTATGCTTCCGTTAGTTCGGTGTTACAATTACTTGTACTGCTTTTTTGCATCGCAAACACTGTTGTATTATACAATCTATATGTCAGTGCAGCACTTGCTATTTTCATTCACTGTACTGGGCTGTATCAGATGGAAAGCTGTTCTTTGCAGGTACTTCACCTGATGATTGGGTCATCCAACTTGGGTAAGTCCACTCATTGTTTATGTTGCAAAAATACCAACATTACATCAACATCAACATCACCTTTATCCCAAACTAGTTGGGGTTGGCGGTCGATGAACCCATAAATAAATAAAATAAAAGCAAGACCGATTGAGGGAAAAGAAATAATTATATAAAAAAATATATAAATATATAAATATATAAATATATATAGGGAAAAAAGGACTAAAAAGGACAAGTATGAAATATATGAATTCTGCTCCTCCACAATGCTAATAGCTTTCCTCCACTCCGTCCTAAGACAAACCATACGCCAATTTATTTCCCACTTCATTAAATCTTGTTTTACTACTTTCCTCCGTGTAAGTTTTGATCGACGTCTTCCTATCTTCATGTCATGCTCTCGGTAATAAACTTCTATTCTTACCGGAGCATCTAGGGATGTTCGAAGAATATGCCCAAACCATCTCAATTTATGTTCTCTTATCTTTTTTGCCACCGGTACTACTCGAACTTTTCGTCGAATATTTTCATTTTTTATCTTATCCATTCTTGTATGACTACACATCCACCTTAACATTCACCTTAAACTGGTTTTATGTGCAGTAATGTTGGTATTGCAAAATACCAACATTACTGCACATAAAACTAATTGGGCACCCACTTCTACTGCCCAATACATCAACATCAACATCAACATCACCTTCAACATCACCCACTTCTACTGCCCATTACACTTCTACTGCCCAATATGACTGAAATTTGGCAGGCAAGAAGTGTAATTGAACTTTCGAGTCCAATCTTGTTCCTCTTTGGAATTTCACTCTACAGTCAATCGGCTAGTGTCGAATATTTGGATATCAATGGACACCTGGCATCATGTTTCATGCTACAATCATCAACTTGTGTGAAAAACTTAGTGTATAATCGACACTGGGCAGTACTCTATTGCTATACATACACGTATATGTCTTTACTACCTTTACAAAGCTGGTTAATGTGTCTTTTTATGGAGCACGCATTCTTTTTGACATGGGTATTTAGGATAAACATCCTTCATACTCCTTTATTTATTGACTTGTCATAGAAAAATGCAGATCTACTGTATAGAAGGATTGGTTGTGATTTTTTCTTTTGATCCTTTCATGCATTATGGAAGACGCACGATGAATATTAGTTGGTTGGTATCACTACACTCCAATTCACCACAGGCCTGCATTGCATAAAACTTTTGCCATAGACACAGGCTCCAACCACTTGACCATGGTTTGCATGCCAGGCGTGCTTTGTAGGTCTGGGTCAATAGAACGTGTCCTCTGGTACTTCTGGGCCCTCTTATGGAAGGGCCTCCTGTTGAATGAAAACAAGCCAATTAGTACCTGTGCTTGTCAATTTCTCTAGAAGGAATTCCATGGTCACGGTTACGAATATTAGTAGTTTCCTACCTACGAGCCCTCTTTATATTTTTGTAACCAATTGGAATATAGCCTGCATGCAGTTAACCATTAAGGTGACTACTTTCTATAACATCTGTTTCCTGATCCTATCTATTTGTTTGTTAGCTAGTTTGGCTGGGTTGAGTAGAACTGGACGCTTGCTAATTGGAATTCTTCTACCTTTGATAATAAATTGAGGATGCGCCTACTGTGAATTCTTTTTCTGTAGTTTAAAGAAGATAATGTTTTAACTTTTGATTGTAGCTTGACATGGGTTTTGGCAGGTTATTTCATGTTTTTTGTTCTTACAGTAGTTGCGAGCTGTGAGAGATGGTTCTGCTGGTCCCATATGTGTGGATTTATCTTCATGGGTATGATTTTCTAGTTTCAATTAATAACCTCCGCTACTCTTTCAGAGGTTCTCTTGATGTTCTCATTCCATCTTAACAGTGTAAATAATGCTGCAGCCTATCCAAGCATTCTATTTCTAGCAGCATTCCTTCTGCTCCTGTCTTTCTGGTGAGTTTCTCAGTATCTTTAGATGCATTAGGCGAATAAGATTTGAGGTTTTATGATGTCTCACTGTTTAATGCCAGAAACTTTGATATACAATATTTTGTTATTGCATTAGGTTGTCATGATGTCTGTTCTGCGAATGATTTTTTGATGACTGGATTTTTCGGTGTGGTTAGACATCTCCAACACAAACACGACGTACTAAGGCACACATTGAAGCCTTATATGCTGTTAGAATGAGTACATACTTGTGGTCTATCTTTCTGATGTGTCTTTGCAGATTTGTTTATCTCTCTTTAGTTAGTCTCGTCATATGCACAAAGTAGAGGGATATCCAATTAATGCTTTCAATTTCGTGTCTAAACTTCACTTTGCTCTATCTGTCAAAAATTTTATTGGTAAAAGCTTTTTGACAAATATGGATCTTAATACCAATCCTTAGAGATGTTGGGATGGCCTTCGGGTTATATATGTATATATTGGTCAAATTCCTTTGTGCCTCAAAGAAAGAACACTCTAATTTGCTTTTGCCACCTTCTTAAACACATTTTAAGCATGTCCTTTCAGAAGAAAACCTGAAATTAAGTTGTAAGATTCCCTTGTACATACACTGATGTCTTTCTAAACGATTCCGTAATAATTTGTTTGGCATGGATATGCTTCTATGGGCAATGATTTTTAGGGTCGACTTTTGCCATCAGGCAAAGGATGAAGGGGATGGTGATGATAATGAAGGGAATGATATGCAGCAGGCCTTGTTGGCAAATTCAACGATCAGACAAGACTGGTCGGACAAGGGAAATGGTTGCAAATGTTGGTCATTCAGGCCTATTGAAGTTGAAGGTCGGCAAAAATTTGTTGCTGTGGTATGAAAAAAGTCCCATTTCAATTAATTACTCGAATCAGAATAAAGTACCAATGTATATCTGCTTTAGTTTCTTCTGGTAATGGATTTACAAACAAAAGAGCTTTATCAATTGATGTTTGTTGTCTAATCTGAATCTTCATTTTTCTGTTGATTGGATATCACCTTATTCAACTCTGCCTCCTGCAGGTTATCATGCTTGTATTTGTCCTAATGATAGCGTTTGCTGTTATTATCTGGATTGGCAATGGGAACAATCCTATTGATTCTCTGTCAATTGCTGAGGTATGGTAACTCTGCAATCTCTTCTCCACCCCACACCCCCCCCTCTCTCCCTTTCCCCCCGCCCTTCCTCCTCCTCTCCTCCTCCCCCTCTGCATTCTTCAGATATTGGATATCCTACTGCTTGAAAATTTATCTGCATCCTACTAGTTAGGTACTTAACAAGGTGGTACCACTTTGCTAGCCATGCGGTCTGCACAAAAAGGTGTTCCATTGGTGTGTCCCTTCGTTTTTTTTTGGTCTCTTTTGTGGGGGGGGGGTGGTTGGGTTGGTTCATTGCCTGTTCTCTGGGGGGTTGTGGGAAGTGGTCTCCTATCAGAAATCACTGGCTGATTATTAGGGAAGCAGAAAAATAGAGTTACTTAACATGGCTTACTTTCAAGTAACTTTTTATTGTAACAATTGCTTTATTGTTATTTTTCATAGCCAGTGCTTGCAATTATCATGCAGGTCTATACACAGCTTATTGCAGTAGCATTCCTTTTACTTGGGGGAGCTATAGTTTGTTATGGTGAGAGACCAATTTTCTAGTGAAGCTTACTTAAATTGTCTATCCAAGTTCTTTATTGTTTTAAATTATGAGATATAACAAGCGATAAATAAGTGGTCTTTTCATTAATCATTTTCTTTCTCTTGGAGACGATCTTCCTGTTGGAGACGAGTGATTAAATATGTCACCACTTCCTGACTTCGATCATTTTCTTCCTGTTGGAGACGAGTGATTGAATCTGTCGCTACTTCCTGACTGCAATCTTATTTAGAGGATGGGGTTATGTTTGGACTGATGGTACTCGCTGAACTTTCTAAAAGCTACTGAACAAAAGCAATTCTACTTTATTGCGTAATATGGGCTAGTCATGCATGGATGACACCAACAATTTCCTTTGACTTTCATGCACTATTCCCATTACCTATCTACTGCTTCTCCTCTGATATGAACAATCCTAAACATCATTTTGAATAAACTAAAATACGGCATTTGCTCATGGTTGATGGTAAGTAATAGGCTGCTACGGGCACTTGAAGAAGCCTTGATGTCAGGTCAATATTATACTGTTGCCCTTAGTCTCCTTCTTCATGATTGGGGTAATGATTAGCATCAAATAGTTAAAATAACAAGAAACCATGCTTAATCATCTACCAGTAAATTTCTCTCATAAATGTTGTTTAAATGCTCTTAGTTAGAAAATTTAAATCAGACATTTGCTATTATAAGAAGCTACAGGACATTACAGCTTCTACTACAGGCGAACATTGCACTACCTATTCATTTCGTACTTATTGCTTGATAGAAATTGAAGACAAAAGAATAAAAGAATGTTGGGATATACTACTAATGTAACGCATTCCTCATGTCAAACACAACTTTTATGATCAAGTGAGGCATATGTTTTGAGGGCATATTTTTATGATTATGGTGGCCTAACTTTTTGAACCTCACTCTTTTCTTGGGCTACTCTTAACCAATTCCACTAGTGTATGCTTGCCCTTGTTTGCCACGAGTAACTAATTGCTCGGAGTGGATAATCGATTGACAGCCAATTACTCGTACAAGAACAGTTCTTAAAATACTCATGAAACTATACCTCGCTTTTGCCTTATGAGTTAGTGGTGTTTAAGTTGAATCTTGTATATTATTGGAGCGAATGCACCCATTTTGTTTGCAAATTTTGGGTATAGCCTGCTTAAATTCAAGATTAACCATTTCATCATCGTGGGATCTGTATCTTTTTGTGTCAATTCTCTATTAATATTCAGGTATTGCATTGTTCTTAAAATTGAGGAAAGTACGGTCGGAGAATGCTTCAGGTGATATGTGGAAGGTAAGTTAATAGTCCTTCCCAGTTTTCTTCCTCTTAAGTGCTATCTGTTGAATAGGGTATCCATTTCTTGGTGAGCATAGTCTACTCTGCACTTCTGCTCTCTTGGATTTTTTGAGTTAGTGTTGTGGCTGCTACTTTCTTCACATGTGCACAGAGTATCCTCTGCCCTGCCTTCAACTTTTTCTGAATTATTGTCAATGGATGCAGGTGGCTGGTTTAGCAGCCGTCTGCATGATGTCTTTTACGTCGAGTGCTTCTGTGGCTTTATCTTCAGAAACTCCTGTATGTATTGAGCTTATACATAAAGGTTTCTTATCGGTTCTCTCACCTGGGCTTCCTAACTTCGATGCACCATTATATTGCAGCTATTCTATAGTTTGCCCCTCTGGAATATTAAAGGAGTAAAGCCATCACTTCTTCTGATTATTTACCTTTTTATAGGTACAACATCCGATGTCCTTATGTTAACCTGCCTACCTGTTAAGAGATGCGTGGAAATAGAGGATACAAGTTATAAGCCTTTATGACTCTTGTACCGTCTAAGCCAACATCTAGAAAATGTGATTTTGTTTTCCTCTGTCATAGTCTGATCTTTTCCATTTTTTGCTAGGAATGTAATGTCTATCCTGCACATATAGGACATGATTTTGTAGGCACCAAAGCTTTTACGCAACATGTATAAGTTCTCACTCTCTTGTGTGTATGTTCCTCCCCACCCCCTGCCGGGCTTTGGGTTGGGGGGGTGTTGTTGTAGGGTGGGTGTTAGAGTTTGATTGTGTGCATGAATGAAAATTTGGGAATGAGGAAGAGTTTTACTTTGAAATTTCTGGATACAGAAGCAGGCGAGATTGATAATTTTGACAAATTTTATTTTGTTTTCCCGTGCTCGGATAAGGTGCTATGTTATACCAAGAATTGATTAACTACCCGAAGTGTTACTAGGGAAATTCATAGTATTGAGTTGCGGAACTAACAGTTGCATTATCTTCATTCTTTCCCTTTGTTTTATTCTACATTCTGCTAGTTGAAGAATCTGGCTGATGGGATTGTCATTGGGTTTCCCTTGTCTGAATTCTTCTGGAGACTGAATGTTTCGTTTGATGCCCGTTTCTGGGCCGAGTTGACTAGATTTTATGGGTTGTTTCCAGGTTCATCAGTGCCATCAGCCTTTCTCTTATGGGTGATGAGAGAATTGCCACGTCCAATCACATCAAATACTCAAGGGGATCATGCACAAGTAACGTTTATAAGTTATGGTGCAACAGTTGCACGTCTTTCCAATCAATGGGCTGCTGCAACTAGCTCAAGAAACCAGGTTGCTTGCTAGTCCATCAGGTTTTTTGAGTATCTATTCTTTTTGCAAGTTTCTTAAAATAGTTTCAAACACAAGGCATATGCAATACTCCACCTGGATCTTTTCTCTCCTTCCTATTAATATGTGCTCCACCTCTGTCAATAATTCCTCTGAGTCCTTAATGTACTCATATATGAAGCACGACAGTATGAAAATGTTACTATTGCTATGCTCTCAGTCTCTCATTAAAAACACCTCATGCAGGTCTTCTTCACTGTACGTATTTGCATTCTGTATTTCTTAAGAATGCCTTGGGGATCAAACCGTTGAAAATTTGTCAAATTCCATTGAGTAGGCATTTTAATTGCAGCGTTTCCCAGTTTATTTTGATCTCATAAGATTCCTCTTTAATGCTATCTTCATGCAAGTACACTGAGTCATTGTGGTAGGGGCATTTGTGCTTACCAGAGACCTGTTTTTAGTCTGCAAGTCGGTTTATACAGCCATAGTATAACATTGTCAATTTGCGCATCATTTTCTTATTGGGGAACAGTGTCGCATTAGTAACCCTTCAAAGATGTTTCCAGCATGTGTGAGAATATTGATGCTTAAAGCCTCTTCTTGATGTTTTCCTCTTCCGAATTGCTGACAGGAAGTAGGAGATTAGTTGACCGCATGCCCCAGTCACTGGAAGGAAGTTCCACATGGCCCATGTGGCATGGTATTTGCTTTTGCATTGCTTTGACAAATTCCAAGAAGGAAATGCCAGGTGACCAAGAATGGGGCTCTGCCATGATTCTGGCTTTGATGTTGAGCGTCACGGGACGGTTCTCCGACTCTTAAGGATCCAAAAATGACCCCCCTTCTTTAGTGAGTACATCAGAAACACATGTATATAGTAACGTTGGAGGAAATAATCTCCCTTTTTCTCGAATGTGATTATGTCCCCATTTTCCTTTAAAAAAAAATGTTTTCTTGTGAGTCCGTCCTCCATTCTGTGCTATTCAAATTCAAACTAAGAGAATATTTCTCTCTTCCTAGTTCTGAGAAAGTGCTGTGACCGATCATCAGACATTCACGGGGTGTCGTGGATTATGACACTATCAAGACGAGTTGAAACATGTTTCAGAGGATTTTGGGCTAAAGTGGCGTGCCATCAATCTGGAGTCTGGGTCTGGGCTGGTCAAAGGAGACGACCTGTTTCCATTTTTTTTTGGGTCAAATGACGACCTGTTTCTAAAGAAATACTTCTTCTTAAACAAACTCTCTCAACTCTCCGTGAACTGTACGGGACGCAAGAGACGTGCCGGACATGCAGATGCCCGCTATTCAATTAGCCTTACAAGCACTGCAAACCCGGCAAGGTTGTAAAGGCAGTGTTGCTACTCCAACACTGTTGGAGATGGAAGACCTCTTGCATTGAAAAGAAACATGCCCTCGCTTGGCAATTGCTGGCGTTCCAATCGAAGTCTCGCATTGAAAAGAAGCATGCCGTCAACTTGGTAATTGCTGGTGTTCCGATCGAAGAGGAATCGATCAATTCTCTTTCTGTGCCCCTTTGGGGAATCCAATGGCTCGATAGATGAGGCACCATGTGACAGGCGAATGAGGACGGCCGGTCCTCAGATATTAGGCTTAGCATGCGGTTTGGAGATAGGAGAAAGAGCAGCAAAGTTGCCCAAAGAACTCGCAGGGTTCACCTTCGATTGGTGTGTTGTAATTGTTATGCCCTAACATGTGAAATTGGACCAGAAACGGGGAGAAAAGCAGAAACCGCAGAATCCGAGGAGACATTGTGTTTAGCGAAGGTTATTGTGATCGTACTATCAATTGAGCATTGTACGAGCAAGCCTACAGCGTCGGAAAATGCAGTCTAAGCTCAGTAATGGCATTTCCAATACACAGCAATTCTCTTTTTTTTTTTTTTGTTGGGTCAAAGAACAACTCATTTTAAGAGCCTAATAAATGTGCACAGCTGTTGGCTTCATTGGAAGGCAGGCATGGTTTCGACCTGCAGTTCATCTTCCAGCTACGCCGTTCGCGCGGGGGGTGAGCAATCCTGTTGGTTCAACTCGGGAATTGGCGTTGACCGGCTTAATTCAAGTTCTATACTTTGAACAGGCCGGTTGTACATGGGAACCCAGAATTGCGAGGTTGGTTCCAAAGAATAACGTAGAATAAAACCAGTTTACCCTTAATTCTAAGTAAATATACTTTTTTTTTTAAGACATAAAGTATTTGTTGAAATTGAATATGAGAGAAAATGAAGCCCCAGCCAATTTCCAGATAGACCTTGAAACTGGCTAGTTCAGTTTCAGACTGCCTTTAGGGTCAATAGAGTCGATTTCCGAGGTCAAAAATTGAAAACCAACCTTGATAGAATAGGTTCTAGGATCTAGGTCTGGAACTTACTCACCTTGAAACCACTCATCTCTCTAAGATGTAGTGGAGATATTTAGGCTACGCGGGGTAACTATTATTCGTTGGAAAACTCGATTATGATTAAAATGACTTTTTTCGATTCTCGTTTCTGGATGAGTTTTAGAGAATCGTAACGCTTTTGATAAGCTGCCAAAAATTTCTGTTCTTGGAATAGAAACGCGTTTGATAACCGCACAAAATGTATGTTTCAAAAAACTGTTTCTCTTCCTAATTTTTTCATTTAATTCAAATAACTATGTAGTTATTTTGTAAAATTTCATCCTAAATTGAAGACTAATTTCCAATGCATACTAAAATAATTTAAAAAATATATTTTTTTAGCAAGTCATAAATGAAACACAAATTTTAATACATTACATTTGAAGTTCGATTGAAGCATGTGATAGTTCCCATATTAAGAACTCATTTTTTTCTTTAAATATTGTGTTATCCAAAATTCACTTAAAAAAAAAAAAGCCAAATTATCCTCCTTGATACGAAATACAAGTTCTTCACTATCATTTTGCAGCTTTTGTCCTAAATTCAAGTGGGTGTTTAGCTTTAACTCCACGTGTAGATGTTTACATTTTGTGACGCATGGCTACGAGTATATATGTTATCATCCACAAATTGGATGCCATCATCTTCGTAACATTTTTTTTGCAAAAAAGTGAAATCTATGAAATTTAAGAAATTTAGGTCCAAATTTATGAAAATGAGGTCAAGCTAGCCTAATCTAAACTTATTCTATTTTTAGGGATTTTCTAAATTTTTTGTGATTTAAAAAAATCAATTTTTTTTTAATTTACTTTATTTTATTTTATTTTTATTAGGTTGAGGGAAAAGTGAAGAGAGAATTAAAATGGAAAAAGTGAGAGATGTGAGACTTCATTTTATTTTGTGATTCTCAAAAGTGATTTTTTTTTGGAACCAACTTTTTTTTTGTTCGAATTTTGCTCTAAAATCGATTTTGGGAATAGAATTAGAATCAAATTTATTTGCTTTACCAAATGCAATTCTCATCCATTTTTGTTCCAGAATCGGAATCGAGAGAATGAGAATGGTTACCATGCAGGCCTTAGTTCTCGTTCTCTGTTTGACAAGTGCTGGCACATGCAACGGCGGAAGGGTGCTTATTTCATTATGGTGTGAATGTCCATGCTTCTTAGACCACCAGATCAATCTCATCGATCGTGACAACTCCTTGTTTGATCGTGATCAAATACTTAGGAGGACAGAAGACATATTCTTACGTCCAACTATGTCGTACAATTACACAAATGACATCAAAATTTTGGCCCAATCTATAACGTCGTCCCTAAATTTATAAGTTATTCCGTGTGGTCTTTGAATTTTTAATGTATTTTCAATCCAGTTCCTAATTTTTGCTGTTATTTTTTCTATCAATTCAAGTAAATGAATTTTGCTGATTTGACTTTCAATCCAGTAATTTTGAACGATGGACTAAATTTATACATGCATTATCCACATAAGATAACCAACTTAAAATCAAAATATGATAATCCGCGTTATCAAATCAAATAAATAACCGTTTCTCCAAATATAACGACATAAAGGGATTGTCATATTCTAATTAGATTTGAATTTATTGCGTAGATGATCAACGCGTAAATTTTTTTTGCCCTCTGTTCTAACATACTATATTGGAAGCCAAATCTATAAATTTTGTTAGCTTGAATTAAGAGAAGGACAACACCAACTATTTTCATATAGTCTACATTTGTACCAAAATTTCAAGGTCCATATTGAATGGATTAAAATTTCATGAACGATATAGCACATTGGGCTACAGTTTTGAGATCACACTGAACAAATTAAAATTTCAAAGATTACATTACACATCGGGCCAAAATTCAAAGAACATTTGTGTCATTTTCCTAACTATGTACTACGAATTGAATTGATTTTTGGCAAGGTCAGTTTCTTATGCCTTCTTGATGAGGAAAAAGAAGGAAAAATTACCAAAAAAAATTCATAAATCTATTGTAATTATGTTAATTTATTCATAATTTTTTTTATCGATTCAATTATAAACCTTTTTTAATTATGCTAATTCAGTTCGTCCGGCCAATTTTGGTTGGGCGGAGCTGACATGGATGCCGGACTGTATCGAGGCTTTCTAAATCTAATTGCATTGAAGGAAAATATTTTTAGGATTGAATTGAGACAATTATAAAACGTTTTTTAAGACTTAGTTTGGTAATTCTACCAGAAAAAGGGCGCCGAGGCTTTCTAAATCCACTGCTCAGGCCCAAACCCAACACACGATAGAGCCCAAGACAAACAAACCGAAAGTTTAAACTGGGCGAAAAGCAGCAAATGGCTGCTTCCTCGTTCGACACTTTCGCGCGCAACAAAGCAAAGCAAAGCAAAGCAAAGCAAAAGAGCCGCATTTCTGACTCAGACAGACACGAAAACCAACAAAACGAGGAAAGCACAAAGCAGCGCGTCTCTCTCCGCCATCTCCCAGAAAGCAAATGGCCAAATCTCTGAAAATCGCCACTTGTTTATCAGCTCGGAAAGCAAAAGCACTCACGGCGACCCGACGGTCCTCCCACGCACATTCTCTCATTCTTTTCTTCCTCCCAGAGCAACTCCCTTTTCCCCACTCACCACCCAAAGTATCTCTCTCTCTCTCTCTCTCTCTCTCTGTATATAATCGGCGAAAAAGAAGATGATGGGTGCAGACCACTTCACACTTCGAGACCCACACAACCAGAGCGGGACGACGGTTAATCGCTGGACTTTGACTGGCACAGTAGGAACCCAAATCGCCGCCGGAGCCGGTGACACTAGAGGCGGCCTCTCTGCGGGGAACCGCCGTCGCGGATGGCTAGCTCGAGCGGGAGCAAGCCGGAGCCGGGCTCCGGCCCGCCGCGGTCGCAGTCCACGAAAATGACGAGATCGCAGACGGTGATGGTCGATTTGCCGAACGAGGACAGCTCCGTCGTCGACAGCGAGCTGGTGCCCTCTTCTCTCGCCCCTATCGTGCCGATCCTCCGCGTGGCCAACGAGGTCGAGAAGGATAATCCGAGGGTTGCATATTTGTGTAAGCTTCTTCTTCTTCTTCTCTCTCTGTCGCGTCCCCATTTCTGTTTTGTTCGCTTTATTTTCCCCGTATCCCATTGTTCGGTTCGTTTTATGGCAAAATTTTCATAGGCGACTTGGTGGAGTCAATCACAAGAATGCCATCCCATGCCATGCAGTTGTTTATGTTTCGACGATAAAAGTTCAGTCTTTTTTCCACGACCCACTTATACGATGAATTTTCTTGCGGTACAAGTCAATGTCCAAGTCGACGTGGTCGAGTTTTGATTCTGTCTCTATCATTGTTCACGTCACGTGCGTGCTTGATTTTTTCTCCCCTTCTCGTTTTATCAAGCGACTTCAATCGTCAACCTTTTTGGTAGATAACTTGAAATGTCACCCGAGAGGGAATTGGTTTTCTCATCAAGAATTCTTTATGGGCACCTTCGGCTTTGGAAAAAAGAAAAAAATCATGTAACAGCTGTTAACTGAAGAGTTTACCTATCGAAATTTAATGGGTTTGATGACATGATTTAGATGAAAGGGGTTAAACAGATATGAAAAGTGAAGAAGTGGAAGAAGGAAGTCATTCCACGGTTATATTTCTAAATATACTTAATGATTATTAGCTGTATGTTTGCTCCCATTTATATGCTTCATGGCGTTTGATATAAAAAATAAGCGGAGTTTTCTTAAAATAGTTACTCTCTCATAATTTAATCTTCTAGCGTCTAGTTTCTTATCTAATGTCTGATTATATTACTGTATCTATCTAATATAAGTTTGATAGGTTTGGGAAGAAAGTCATTTCAAAGTTTATGCTCGAGATATGTCTTGAGAGCTCTTAAAATGGAATCCTCATTACAATTATAGGTCACGTGACATTATAGTTTGCTTAAACATCATTAACGACAATAGCTCTCTGTCTCTCGCTTGCTCTCTCTGCTACTCTCAAACCTTTGCTTAGACGGTAAACAATTTTTGAAGCCAGTACTTTTTTTTAGGTGAACAGCGATGAACTTCTTGTTATCTGCCTGGTCATATTCTGTTTTCTGTTAATTGATTGGGGTCTTGTCTATTTAGAGGAGTTGGAGGAGGTAACTTGACTCAGAATTTTTTTGTTGGTTGAAAAATTAACTCGATTTACTTTGCAGAACATGAAGCATTGCCTTAAAGGGGAGCGATGGGTTGAAACTGTTGTGTGCATCTTAACCACTCAATTTTTGTTCGAGTGATATATCAAAGCTACATTTACCTAATATTTCACCTAAGCTGAGAGAATCCGTTTCTCATGGTAGATTATTGTGGATTCATGCAAATTGACTATGATCATATACAAACAGATTATTGGACTAATAGCTAGTATTCAAAATGGAACGTACTTTCTGTTGCTTAACTGTTGCTTCAGGTCACAAAATCATCTACTTGAAATTGTGGAATTCTCTTTACCGTTAAAACACAGAATTCTATGTTAGAGCCACAGATGATTACTATTCAAACAACAAAGTAGCCAAGATGAGTGTCTAAATCTTATGGTCGATATGAACATTGTAATTGATACAGAAATAAATGTGAAGTTGTAACTTGACTTGGTTTGAGCCATTATGGTAGCCCTAATGGCTCGTTAATAAGAGAACAGCAATGATGTCATCTTTCTTTTATGAAAATTCTGTCTATGCTGTTTACTTCTCCGTTGTTGGAAGTTGGGTCTTATCATGTTTACTTCTCTGTTGTTGGAAGTTGGGTCTTATCAGTTGTAAGAGTGGAGCAGATATTAAAATGCTTTTCATGCATGCTCATTGTTCTTTCTGAGTGGTCTACCTCATTCTTAGAGTCTTCTTTACAAATATAAAGATGTTTCATGGCAAGGTTGAAATTGCACTGGTCGGACTCCAAATATGGTTCTGTTACGATTCTGTAACAAAACTTCTCTTTTTCCTTGCTTTATCTCTCCTATTAGGTCGCTTTCATGCATTTGAGAAGGCTCATTACATGGATCCAACATCAACTGGACGGGGTGTCCGCCAATTTAAGACTTATCTCTTACACAGGCTTGAGAAGGTATCTTTCCTAGTTCATGCGGTCTCTTGGCCTGTCATAGCAGCATTGCTGAATGATGAAACATATTATCAGTTCATTTATACATCATGTCACTAGCAGTGATGCATTTTGTCTTTTTGCTGTGACAGCTAAACTAACAAAAGTGACTCTGGTTGCTAGATCTAATGGCCTGAGACTGCATTTTCACATTTACTAATCTATCAAGATGTGAGAAAATCAACTTGAGCGATATTACCATGGATTTGCAGTCATAGATTGTTTAAGTTGACTCTGACATTAACAAGAGTGTCCTATTAGACTGGATCTATACATAGGACTGTATCGGAAAATCAAAAAGAAACTATACAATTAGGACATGATTAGATAAGAGGCCAGCAACTTCAAGCAGAATGTCACTCCACAGCTGACTTGTCAGCAATAGCAATCGGCTTTGGAAAACCTTTCTGTTTTCTCCAACCAGATCTTCCATGTTACACAAGATGGCATTAAGTTCCACAGTCTCTATCAAAACTGACTGATATGCCTTCCAACTTCCAATTGCATTTACTGCAGCAGCGGGCATGGCCCAAGATATCCCTGCCAAAAAACCAACTATGTGATAAATTCCAGCAACCACTGAATAAGCAGATGTACCAATTGTTTTTGCATGGAAAACCGATTGACAGTTTGAATTTTCTAAGCTTCAGGTTGTCATTTTTCTTTTTGCTATCTAGAATCTCAGTTCATAATTGAAAATAAAAAATAAATATAACAAAGAACGAACCTTTGATGGAGCTTTAGCATTCCTTATGCTTCCATGTAAAGTGATTATGATATTCTTACGCTTAAGAGCCCCATAATAAGATTCCACATCCGATATTTTGTCTTTTGTGAGGTTTTGTAAAGCTTTATCATTCCCAAATCTTCTGCTGTTGTGAAAATGGTCTTCCAAAGAACAAAATGGGTCTCTTCATCACCCATGCTTTTTGAAGGCTTCTTGATTTAGAACACCAGTGAAAACCAGCACTAATTTGAATCAGATAGAGTGATGCTAAAAGCTGCTTCTCTCTTTGCAATAGAGAACAATCACTAAAAATTCAGCAGAAAAAGTTAATCACCACTCCAGACATCTATCCGGAATTAACCCTTTGAATCTCTTCAACATTGAGTATGACAAATTTAGAAACGAAGCTGATGCATTGCAACCCTTACTGATAAATTCCTAAGGCTTATTCTCAAGTACTGTGTGGTGTTAGAGTTAACGAAGCCACATCTGAAACTGAGGGGACTTCCATGGTCCCCTTGAGCGACGGTCCACGGTCGTGGCCAAGTGTGTTTTGTTGTAATTCCCATACAATGTGTTGTAATGCATAAACTCTTAATGGGTTTTCAATAAACGGCCAAGGTCTATTCATTTGGGATTTAAAGGCTTCCAGTTCTCGAGGATTGCTTATTTGAGGGACCATAGACTACAGAAAGCCCCCCGAAACTACATATACATACAGTAGCAATTGGTGCCCGAGGCCTATCATTTTCGTCCAGAAACCTCTATGACCACTTATCCAACAATCATATCCCACAGTTGCACCATTCCTGGCCCCTAGGCTACTCTTGTCCAAAGCATTACGGACTCAATGACTTGACGTGACTTCAGAGTTGCTCTACTTATAGTTAGTTGATCTCTGAATTGGGGGATTGAACTGCGCAGAGCAGAGTTTGTCAGCACTATTTGGTGCTTGATCCTTTGATATCAATTCTTTTTGCAGAATGGTCATGTACTTCTATGTGTTCTCATCCGAAGTTTTCTTGGAAATCCTGACAAATCATATGATGTTTGATATAAACTGGAAGGACAATTTCATGGATGCCAACTTATAAATGACCTCATATGTTGGTGCCATTTATCATTTAAGTTGAAGGTTAGAAAGAGGGAGGATGTAGAGGTATCACCCTAACAAGGCATTTGAATGTAAAGAGCATCGCAATGTCTCTGCTCTTGGTAGCTTGAAATGTCTTTCGTTTTGTCTATGGCCTGCTGTTGCTCCGATGCTGTTAGGCATATTGGTTGTTGACAATGCTATCACATTCTTGTCATCGGTCAGCATTTCCGTTGCAATTTGTAACAGAGTTTAGCCTTCGTGGAGGAAAAAGCAGCACACGGACTGGGTTGTAACTTGTATGCAAACTGTTTAATTCTGAAATTCTAATTTTGTAGGAAGAAGTGGAGACGGAATTTCGGCTTGCCAGATCTGATCCTAAAGAAATCCTGTTGTATTACAAGATGTTCTATGAGGAAAATATCAAAGACGCCCAATACACCAAAAAGCCGTAAGGCTCTAGCGTTATTTGATTGACTGCCAAAGAACCTCTTCACGTTATTGATTCTTCTTTCTTCTATTGTTTTCTATTTACTCCTGAAGGGAAGAAATGGCAAAGATATATCAGATTGCCAGAGTATTATATGATGTTCTGAAAACCGTGGTGCCTTCCTCAAAGATTGATGATCAGGTTCTAGTGGAAGAATTTTAGTATCCTAGCCTATGCTCATCTTTGTGTTCTTTTCTGTGGCAAGCACTGAATAATGGTTTCTGCAATTGGCTTTTGCTCTACAGACAAAAAGGTATGCTGAAGAAGTTGAGAGAAAAAGAGAACAGTCTGTACACTATAACATTTTACCATTAGATGTAATTGGGGTTAAACCTGCAATTATGGAACTTTCTGAGGTAAAATTTCAATTTATGAAAGGTTTGCATTGGAATTTTTCAATAGTGGCTGTATTACTCATCAAATTTTATGAAATGTCTAGATTAAGGCTGCGCTTCAGGCCATACGCAACGTGGACAGTCTTCCCATGCCCCGAGTTCATGGGGTGCAGAGCATTGAGGATGACAATTTGGTAATACCGAAGCAGAGGAGTCAGTCCATCACTGATATACTTGATTGGCTTTCATCTGTTTTTGGGTTCCAGGTAAAGCTTGTCTTAAATATCCTATTATCGTTTGAATCCCTTATTGTGCCTTGATATTGCTTCAGGTCCTCCTTTAGCAAGCTGATTCTAGAGCTGCGCATGATCCCTGACTCCGCAGTGCGCTGAAAGTACTCTCACTTCTTCTCTTTTTACAACAGAAGAGGTGGCTTATGCACCGTTCACAATGATACAGACATTTTTGTTTGTGCCCAACTAATAGTTGGAACTAGTAGTACGTAATATCATTAAGAAATGATGTCGACCAACCTTTTCATGTGGCAAGTTTTGCCTACGACCAGTGTTTGGGAAACCGGACAGGACTGGTCCGTTTGAACTGGTGACTAGACGAAGGGTGAGGCTGGAGTATTTTTGGAAAGTAAAGGACGTGGCAGAGCTGGGTCTGAACCTGTGACCTGCCATTGATGTGAGCCCAGATCTTATCCGGCTGCACAGGCAACTTATTTGTGTGGATAATTTTAGACCAAAGAACTGAATCCCTTGAGAGAAAGAATGCCCATTGGTGTTGCGGAGACTGAACCCACGATCTCTGCTAGCTGAAAGCGCACTCACTTGGACCTAAATCGATTGTTGGATTACTTCACTATATCACCTATTTCACTCAGTTTAACTAAATCGAACGGTTCAGATGGTCTCATTGGCTGAATTGTGAATTGCCAGCCTCTCCGCCTTCATACCGGTATGGTTTGAAAACATTGCCGACAACTTGAATCGCCTGAATTAAATTGCCCATTCCTTTGCAGTTGAGTCATGATAAGTGGTTTCAGAAAATTGTATGTAAAAATTACCAATCTAACTTTCCGTTGGAGTTTTACACATAACTGTTTGCTTCCCACAAAAATGTCTTGCTAATCATATCTCTTGAGGCATATGAACCTTGGCATCCTAGTTTGGTCTAGGTTATTAATGTTGAGATTGCAAATGACAGTGGCGATGTTGGGCTTTAAATTTGATTTTGGCTAACTGTGATGTCAAGGATCCTATAGCTTTTATAGTATTCATGTTTTGAAGACATGAAGTAATAACACGCCTCATGTGGGAAGGTTTACCTATGTAATCTAGTTAACATTATGAAGTGGACTAAGCCTTCTGTGATTTCTCAAAAGTGAATAAAGTTTATCACTTTTTTGACCTTTCTAAAGTTTCATAGGTCAGCTTTGCTTTCTGTAATCTCTAATGAAGGAAATTACACGTCATCTGACTAAATACGGATTCTCATTTTGTTGCTGAAGAAAGGAAATGTAGCAAATCAGAGGGAGCATTTAGTTCTTTTACTTGCCAACATGGACATAAGGAATAGACATGAGGAACAGTATACTCTGGTATGTTCATCATTTTCTGCATAGGTTTATATGGAAATAGCAGAGTTCACCTAAAAATGAGGTGTGATTGAATATTGGCCACATGCTTCCTGTAGTTGAATGATCACACTGTTGATCAGCTGATGGATAAAATTCTCAAGAACTATCGATCTTGGTGTAATTATCTTCATCAGAAGCAAAATCTTCTGTAAGCTTTTCTGCCTTACTATCACATAAATCTTTCATTTGAAAATTGAGAAGGAACTGATTTGCAGGTCTGCTCAATGTTTTGGCAAACCGCAAATTTTCCTCCAGGTTTCCCCAAGGTTCTGACAGACAACAGTTGCAACTTATCTACATCGCGCTCTATCTTCTAATATGGGGGGAAGCTTCAAATGTTCGATTTATGCCTGAATGTCTCTGCTATATCTTTCACAAGGTGCGTTATATGGTTGTCTCAATATCTATATCCTTTCTTAGTCATCCAAAGGCACGTATATCATGTTTTCTTGATGAATAGAAGTCATCTCAAACATATTTAGGGATTTTGCTATTAAAAGTAGAATGGATTTAGCCCACAAAAATCATCAAGACACAAGGATGGTGTGTACACACGCTGCTTGAGGAGATGATGCACGCAATTAAAGTCACTGTCAGTATTATATTTTTATACAGTACAACTTGTTACATTACAATAAATTATTGTAAGAATAATAGCTAGTCATCTTTCTTGAAATTGACTTAACCCATGTAATTTTAAAGGGTATGTAGACCATTGCCTTGTTTAGCTTCAGCCGTTGATCCTGACAAAACACTGTGCATTTTTACTTGATGTGCCTAGACAGCCTCCAATAAGGTGGAACTAGCAGAATTAACTTTGTTTATGCATACCTTCTTTTGCCTAAGAATTGGCATCCCCCCAAAAACTGCTTTGAACGATGCCTACTATCACTTTCAGGGTGATGTTTCCCAACCTAAATGGATGTTTTTGGGCTAATTTTTGTGAACATTATTGGCACAGCTATTGGCATGAATGAGTTTCTGATATTGATCGGCTTCATCCTTATTAGCTTCAGACATGATAGTAAACTTCATGCTTAAGTCTGAAGCTAGAAGAAAAGCTGATTATGTTCCATCTAACTACTGGACAGTTTTCATTGGGACAATTGGGTCATTTAAAGTGGTGCTTATCCATCATCGCACCCTACTTTGATAATCTATTCCTTGCTGAAGCAAAATGTGCTTAATCTACCAAAAGTATTGAAATAAACCTGTCAAGAGCAAAACTACAACCTCGGAAATATTTGTTTGTATTTTAATCTCATTCTAATAACATGTCATCAATTTTTTACTTGTTGATCACAACTTTGAGTTGATATATTACTTACAACTGGAGAAGAAGCGGCAGATCTTACATTTTGATCAGCAAAGAAATCAAGTAGCTTTTCCTATGGAGTAAAGACAAGGCATAACTTTTCTTACCGGAGTTGATTCTGCTGTTGAAAAGTGTTACACTTGAAAGTCAAGCCCATCTTTCTTGTATATGATGCTTTACTAGCAAGTCTTTTTTCTTGTTGATTATGTGATATTAACCTCCTTTTTGTCCAATGGCATAAGATGGCGGATGAAGTTTTTGGCATCTTGTATAGCAATGTTCATCCAGTTAGTGGAGATACATATCAATCGGCAGCACCTGATGACGAGTCATTTTTGAGGCATGTAATAACCCCTATCTACGAGGTCCTTCGCCGGGTATGCTCCTTTTCAGTTGATGCGTCAAGTTCTTAATTGTCGTGTCAAGATCTGAAAATGGAGTAACATGGTTAAAGGAAGCTGGGAGAAACAAAGGAGGCACGGCAAGCCATTCGGGATGGAGAAATTATGATGACCTAAACGAGTACTTCTGGTAAGATCTTTTGAGCGTGAATAATTTTATGACTCCGGCAGAAGCTTGTCAGTTAATTCACTTTTGAATTTCCTCAGGTCCAACAAGTGTTTGAAGCTAAGGTGGCCGTTCGATAAGACAGATGATTTCTTTGCGCAACCAGACAAGCCGCAACGTGCAGATGCAGTATTCCTTGTTCTCCCTCTATCACTCCGTGTGTGTGTGTGTGTGTGGGTGGGTGGGTGGGTGTGGGTGTGTGTGTGGGTGGGTGGGGGTGAGTGATTAGATGCCTCCCAATTTTGTGATTCTTCATTGTCTAGAAATATATGTAAATGACTTGCAAGTTACTTAAGGAAAATGTTACCAGAAACCACTTTCCAATTTGGTAACCTGTTAGACAAGGCAATGATAATTGGCCGGGCGTCAAGCTTTCGAAATTTTTTCTTTTTCTGGAACCTTGGTTTTGTTTAGCAGGGCCCTTGATTCCTTTGTCATCAGATTTTTTCCCCTTTTTTCAATTATTAAAAGGTTAGCTAAGGAAAGTGATTACATCTCTAGGCTAGATTATGGCCATTCAGCAATAAGCATTGTTAACTCCTTTAAGCGCTGGTTATGTGTCCTTCCTTTTTTCAAAAGGGCAACACAGCATTTTGGAATTTAACATGCTCATCTGATAGGAATCCCTTTATATTTGATCAAATCGGCATTAAGAAAATCTCTACATATGTTTCAGTAGCCCCTCCTCTCCATTAACCGGGTGAATTTGTATTATAGTTCAGGAAAGTGATTGCATCTCTACCCTAGTTCATCAATAGGCATTGTTAACTCCTTTAAGCATTGGTTCTGTGTCCTAAACTCCTATTTCCAAAAGCGGAACATAGCATCGTCAGAATATAACATGGTTGTCTGATTGGAATGCCTTTCCTTTTTTGTCAAATTGGTAGTGATAAACCTCTAAATAGATTCAGTAGCTTCTTCTCTCCAGTGACGTAGTGAATTTCGAAATTATAAAGTCTGGGCCTACTTTGCACTTCATTGTGCATCCCATCTGCGACTTTTGCTTTTTTGACACTGTAGCTATCTAGTGCGAATAGTCAGCTAGCTTCTTTGACAATGTACATGGAATTAATGGCTAACCAAGATTATCCAATTCACGATGTTTTTTCTAATGGAAAACATCTAGAAGTTTAATTGTTCATCAAATTATATGAGGAAATCGAACAATTAGAGGATGGAGCACAAGGAAATTTTATGAATAGATCTTTTTCTCCGATTGCATGTCTGTGAATCCATGTTCATCCTGACAGAAAAATAAAAATAAAGAACCCATGGTGATGTATATTCTTATGTTATTGCAGCATGTCGGTCAGGGTACTCCCCGGGAAGACACAGCCCAAAACTAATTTTGTGGAAGTTCGCACCTTTTTGCACCTCTACAGAAGTTTTGATCGGATGTGGATATTCTTTATATTGGCATTCCAGGTAGCCTTGATGTTGAGTAGAATTATGTTGTAGACTTTCTGTGCAAGAAATTAAGCGAGTGTTCTCCATTTTCTTGGTCCAGGCCATGGTAATTGTTGCATGGACTCCTTCCGGGTCCGTCACTGCTCTCTTCAACGATGAAGCGTTCAGACATGTTTTGACCATCTTCATAACTTATGCTTTCCTGAACTTTCTGAGGGGTATGGTGATGTTAGTGCTCTATGTATTTTTCCCCGTCATTATCGTAGACTTAATATGCTAATATATGCTACATATAAAAAAAGACTAGACATTAGCCTGCGCTTTGTGCGGGATAATCATGACATGACATGATAAGAATCATTCTTGATTGAAATATCAAGAAAATAACCGATATAAAAGTTGACTTGAATTAAATAGAAATTTGTAGAACCTCATTACTATGTCTTCATAATATGTCCAAGATGTATTCAGGAAAAAAGGTGGGAGTATAACAAATTCTAAAATACATAGACCTAAAAATTTCCTTGTCCTATAAAGTAGATACATGCCAATAAATATACTGTTAGAGTAATTAAATAGTACACCACGCCTTCATCTAACAGCTTAAGCTTTTAGAATAATCGGCAGTGGTTCTACCAAATCTCACATGGTATCGGATCGGGAGGTTCCGAGTTCAAACCTTTCCAGGTCCCATTTGCCTCCCTAATTAAATATGTCCACACTTAGTATCGAGCAAAAAAATCAGACTAAGAGCGAGGAGGAGTGTTAGAGTAATTAAATGTTACACCACACCTTCATCTAACATTTATCTAATAGCTTAACCATCGGTTGGCAGTGGACATAAATATCTCGATTGGGTTAATATCGTAAAGAACCCTAAACTAGTACACCTGTGACAAATACCCCAAAATAATTTTTTGACCACTAAAAATCTTAAACTGGTACACCCGAGTTTGGGGTTTTTCGTGGGATTAACACAATTTAATGGAAACTAACGATGGGTAAATTTATCGGTTTGAGATTTTTTGTGGTAAAAAATTTAGTTTGAGCTAAAATTGTTACAAGTGTACCAGGTTTGGGGATTTTTGTGGTCTAAAAAATTAGTTTGGGATAAATTTGTCAACAGGTGTACTTGAATAATAAAATTAAAGAGTATAGGTATGTATACATATAATTATGGATGTAAATGAGCATAAAAAATTTTATATCACGGGCAAGGAAACATGGGAAGGAAAGATTCAGAAAACTCTCATCACCTTTTCTCATCATATTTGAGGTTATAAAGCCCATCCATTTATACAAGCCACAACTTAGTAAATTGGAAACGAAGCAGAAATATTTAAGGTAAATACAAATAATATAGAAAAAATATGAGGCACAAAAATCCTCGTCTTCTTTGGCAATTTTGTTGTGTTGGTGCCACACGTGACCTACAGTAGAGCATAGGTTCACAATGCAAAAAGTAAGAATAATTAGGTTTCGTTTGTTCATGCAAAATGAATGATTTGGAAAACATTTTCCATTGACTAATTATTTCAAGTGATGCAAGCGACCATTTTTAGGAAAACATTTTTCAAATTATTCATTTTTCTCAAAACAAACGGAGCAGTAGATCAGAAATCACTAGTCAAACGTGACTGGCATTTTAATTACAAAGTCACGTTAATATCCTATCTTTTATTATAGTAAGTGAAAAAGAGATAACTGTCCTATCTTTTTTCAATAGTAAGTGAAAAAATACCAACATTTCCCTTGCCAGAAAAAATGTCATATTCAAATTCATATTTCTCAAATCGAAGAAAAGGAAAATGTCATGCTTCATACATTCAAAGGGGGACAATATACTATCATGACTAATGTCGGTTCGTCCTATAGACATGCTTCGGCATATTCAGTGTGCAATCATGCATTCCATCGAATCATATTCTTGCCAGCCATTATGATTTAGAATGTAAATTTTCATTGACATAAAGTTTTAAAAGCCAGTTCATACCATCTTTTTGCGGAATAAAAAATAAATAAAAAAGAATGGGAGTGCCTTCAACCATTTGTAGAGCAATTTTCTATTTATCATCTCCAACAAAACTGCATGAGAAACAGAAGAATTAAAATAATCAACAGAGAAACAGAATAGGGACAATATATAAGAGGGATTGACATGTCTGTAACCGAAAGTTTGGAATACCTAGATAGTGTAAGAAATAAGAAAAGATGGCGAGAGTACTCACATAATTGTGTACTATTTGAGGGAATCTCTGTTCCATCAAGCCATCGAAGCCATGGAGCGTGGTTCAAGAAGGTATTATCAGAGTACCATGAAAAAAGAAGATGATGGTCGACTTCTTTCTGAAAGATTGTATTATGCGGGCAAGTCTATAAGGAAATTATGAGTCAACAAAATATAATAAAAGAGAGCTACTGCTTGTGTAGTTGCATGTGCAACATTCTGGAAAATTCATTATACTGCAATCTACAATCATTGGGACTTTCCAAAACTGGTTGAACTTTAGGAAGGATAATATTTGCTTAGCTGTGCAGCCTTCTTTATGGAGAATGCAGCAAATCCAATTGTTGCAATAAGGAGAAGGCATTTCTAGCTATCTTAAGTTCTATGTTGACCTTAGAGGCAATCCTTAGGAAAGACATTGTTATAATATATACTATAGTTACTGTGTAATACGTTACCCTGGACCAGTTATGACTACTTGCACAATTCTTGGCAAATTTTTTAAGAGCCACTTAGCATATAATCATTTCTGACACTGCCTTCTTCCTTTCCTCTTCTGCAGCAAGTCTGGATATAATTCTAAGTCTAAAGGCCTGGAAAAGCATGAGATATACGCAGATTCTTCGATACATTCTGAAATTTGTACTCGCAGCTGTTTGGGCTGTGGTTTTGCCAATTGGTTACTCTGGTTTAGTGCGGAATCCAACAGGAGTCGTGAAATTTTTCAGCACCTGGGGTCGAGATTGGAGGAACGAGTCATTCTTTTATTATGCCATTGCAATTTATATGATACCAAATGTCTTAGCTGCTATACTTTTCTTCGTTCCTTACTTAAGGAGGACCATGGAGCGTTCAAGTATGTTCCTTATTACTGTTCTTATGTGGTGGGCCCAGGCAAGTATATGGATTAGACTACCACTTTGCTTCTAAGGGCCTTAATCACATGTTTGCAGTATCTTGTTTCCTTCCCCTGAATTGCATGTTCATACTTTGCAGCCAAAGCTTTATGTGGGGAGAGGCATGCATGAGGATTTATTTTCGCTGCTGAAGTAAGAAGATAATCGTTCTGATTGATATGTTGTGTTTTTATGCTTTGATTGGTGTTCCTTTTGAAAACAACGTTGCTATGTCAGCACTATCTTCTTTTTCTTATTTTCAAGGATAAATCTTCGTGGCTGGCTCGTGAGTTTGTGCTTAAGTGCAGTGTTCGGACATGGACCCAGCACCCTAAGTTAAAAAATATGCAGTGCTTTATTTGAGTGACTTTGCTAATCTTATATTGTTTTATTTGTGTCCTAGGTACACCATGTTTTGGATCATGCTGCTTGTCTGCAAGCTGGCTTTCAGCTACTATGTTGAGGTGCGATCATCTTTTATCAAGTTATAGTTGTTTGGGTTGTGTAGGGTTTGCTTTTTCATACTGCTGAAGTTGGGGATTTCTTGTGTTTACAACTGGTACAAACAGTTGGAGCATTTTTGCATATCTATAAACCAAGTAAATATGCGTATACCATTATTATGTTCTTTTCTACTTGAAGATCATAAAAGTACAAGCACTATAACTCCCGGTTTTGTTATCTCAGTAAAAATGAACAGTTAAACTTCCTTGAAGAAAATTGATGCAGTAGAGCTAGAATCAATTCTCTTATAACTTCATTTAACATTTGTTGTGCTAGAAGTTTATTGTAAAACACACAAATAATCACCTTAAAGAGGCTACAGATTGGAGAGATACCCACATGGTGGAAGTACTGGCAATCTTGTCCTCCTGGTTGATGCTGCTTTCCTTGAGAATAAGCGATGACAAATGTTCTGTGACATTTTGACTTGAAGGACGACATAAATGGCAGAGTAGGTGATGAGTAAGACTTGAATAATCACATACAGGGAGATATAAGTGCTTAAGTGTGTCAACTAATCAGCAAGTCTTGCTACAATGCTATATAAACTTTAATATGTTATCAAGAAACTTATATTAGTTGCTTGCTGAAAGAGGTCCCAAGTCTTGTTTCAAGGCTTGTGTTGTTGATGGAATAACTGAGTGTTGACTTGATACTCTGTCAAGATAGTTTTGAGTTTGTCCTTAGAGTAAAGGGGAAATTTTATCCAGTCAGTTGATTGTGGGGTCGTTGTTTGTCCAGCTATTTTGATTGTGGATGTTGTTAGCTTTGGTGGTTCAGGAGAAGTAGCTACTTTGCAGCATTCTTCTCTCCACTCGCTCTTTAAAAGATTTAAACATGTGTATTTTGCGCATAGATTCTGCCACTTGTTGGACCAACGCAATTAATCATGAAGATGCATCTGGATAATTATCAATGGCACGAGTTTTTTCCTCACTGTAAGGTCTTTTTAACTCTCATGATGTTTCTAGTATTTTCTAACTGGAGGAAAATCCCTTTGCAAAATGCTAATATTCATCTGCAGCTGCAGTGACACATAACATTGGAGTTGTTATTGCAATATGGGCCCCTGTTGTTCTTGTAAGCAGACTGGGTAGTTTTTTCATGGTCCCCATTTTGTGGTATGCTGTATTTGATGACACTAGGTCCTGTGTGATATGTTATCAGGTCTATTTTATGGATACACAAATTTGGTATGCCATATTCTCTAGTCTTTTTGGTGGCATTCATGGTGCTTTTAGCCATCTAGGCGAGGTGAGTGGCAATTCTTTCTTCATGCATAAATAGAATGCCTTAAACGTTTCAAATTTCCCTGACGCAGGCAGTTTAGCTCTTAGATTTATGCTTAAGGATACTGTATACTTCTCCTTGCTATAAAACCTCCTTGCTTTTCTCAAGATACGAACACTAGGGATGTTGCGGTCCAGATTTGACACCGTGCCCAAAGCTTTTAGTGAACATCTTTTGCCATCATCACCAGATGCTAAGAAAGCCAGGAGGAGGCAACAGGTATTTCCAATTGTTGGTTGATCTAATGTTCCACGTTTATTATTAGAATGTTAATTCAATAAGTTCCTTTTTTCTGTTGGCTATTTCATAGATTTATAGTTGATATTTCTTATAAAATCATGTTTATGATGCGTTTCTACTTTTCCATGGCAGGATGAATCCATACTGACGAAAAATATTGCAAACTTTTCGAGAATGTGGAACAAATTTATTCAGACTATGAGAGAGGAAGACCTAATTAGCAACAGGTATAATGAGGAATTCCACTTCCTCAACTTAGGCTTTGGTCTTCTGCTTCAAACTGATATTCTGACACTTCCAATGGCCCATTGATCCAGAGAGAGAGACTTGCTCCAAGTACCATCTTCTTCAACTGATGTCTCTGTTGTGCAATGGCCTCCTTTCTTGCTTGCTAGCAAGGTATGCGTAGTTTCACAAGTTGATTTCTACTCATATATTTGCTCTAATTCATGCTTCTTGTCATTATTCTTTCATACAAAAGATTCCCATAGCATTAGACATGGCAAAAGATTTTAAGGGCAAGGAGGATGCTGACTTGTTTAAGAAGATAAAGATCGATCCTTATATGCATTCAGCAGTAATTGAATGTTATGAGACTCTCCGGGACATTATATATGGCCTTCTGGAAGATGAAGCTGACAGATTGTAAGCGAGAAAAACTTATATGTACTTTAGCCTGTAAATACATATTTAATATATCGTATCATACTGGGTGGCATCCTTTCTTCTGTTAAGGTCATTGAGAAACCATGTTTTTCTCAATTTTTACAGGATCATAAAGCATATCTGTTATGAAGTAGACATTACCATCCAACAGCACAGATTTTTGACTGAATTTAGAACAAGCGAATTACCTTTACTCAGTTCTAAGTTGGAGAGATTCTTGACCATCTTGGTAAGTGTTTTTGTCACCTATATCTAACTTCAATTTTAATCTCAATGAATACATGAATACGACATTATTCTTGGACGACTGACCTTTCAATCGTTTTTCTCTTCTTCCCTCCAATTGGTTCAGTTTCAAGAAAATCTCATTGCTTAACTTCTTTAATTTTGGCAGCTAGGCGACTTTGACGACGAAACAGCGTACAAATCCCATATAATCAATATTCTCCAGGACATCATGGAGATAATTATCGAAGATGTCATGCAGAATGGGCACGAGTAAGTTCTGACAAACATGTTTGTTTCTGTTGGTGCGAAATGTTTCTGCGTCCATGACTGTGCCGCTTGTAGGATCCTGGATAGAGCAAGCATTCATTTCCTTCATAAGGAAAATGATGGAAAGGAGCAGATGTTTGAGAAGATCGACATGGCCCTTGCACAAAGCAAAATCTTGAGAGAGAAGGTGTGCTTGACTCATTTTTGATTGAGAACCCATAAATAATTAAATAGAAAGTAAAATTCTCATTCTTCGACTTTTAGGCCCTTCGGCTCCATTTACTTCTGACTGTCAAGGAATCTGCCATCAACGTGCCCTCAAACTTGGAAGCTCGTCGACGTATCACTTTCTTTGCTAATTCTTTATTCATGAGAATGCCAGGTGCTCCGACAGTGCGCAAAATGCTGCCCTTTAGGTCTGTTTTTACATGAATAAGTACTATGCTTCAACGAAAGAGATAACCTTGTTTGTTCAATTCAGTTGCTGGAAATCTCCTTAAGTTTATAATTTAGTCTCATTGATAATAAATAATGATAGAATGATTTGGTTTCGCTATGGATGGACTTGTTGTGCGGTATATTAACCCAACTGCCTGCATAGATTAAAAATGAAAGTTGGAAATCCAATCACTATTCGTGCAGTTTTCGTGAAAATTATCGGCATAGATAAAGAAGTATCATATGACATTTCTAATTTTTTATCTTCTAAATATGTGTAATTGTTTTGAGGTGAAATCTTGTTTGTGCTTACAGATATTTATAGATAAAATGGATGACTCGAAAAGACTAGATATGACCATATACAAATTTTTAATTGATGGTTATATTAAATTTCGATCATGTATGACTACGATGAGAAATCAAATAAAAATTAAATGGATCTATTTATTTTTATTGGCTAGTTTGTCAAAGCACATCCAGTTAATAAATTACTCACGGGTAATGAAGAAATATCCTAGGCTTGACTTGGTGGCATTATGATATTTTCGCTAATTAATGTAAAGAGTATAGGGATTGAGGCTCCTCAACCTCCAAGCTCCATTCTACCACTTTCCTGTATGTATGTATCGCAGATGATTGTTTAATAGATACCCATTTATGATTTTCTTTTGGGCTCTCCTCTGCTTTTACGTCTTGGTCAGTGTCTTGACTCCATACTACAAAGAAGATGTCCTCTATTCCACCGAAGATCTTAATAGGGAAAATGAGGATGGAATCTCAACTTTGTTCTACCTGCAGAAGATCTATCCAGGCAAGTTTGCCCTTTGGCATGTTATAATTCCCTTATACACTTGATATAATTTAACTGATGCCTTGTGCCATGCAATCTAGATGAGTGGACCAATTTTATAGATCGGATAAAAGATCCAAGAACAGGACGCCTAAGGAAGGACCAGTTAGAACAGGAGGAACGTTTTTGGGTCTCTTACAGAGGGCAGACTCTGGCTAGGACAGGTTAATAATTTATTTTTTTGGAAGCATATACTATGCTTGAAAGCCATATTTATCCTTGCTTTGCTACTGTACTTACTATGTGCATTTGCTGCTAGTGAGAGGGATGATGTATTACAGGCAAGCTCTAGAACTTCAATGCCATCTTGACATGGCTGGAGAAAACGGTTAGTCATTTAACATGAAAGAAAGAAATGTAGATTTACAGCTTTCAATTTGTTTTTGTTTGGAAGTTGCTATAGGAAGTGGCATCCAGATACTGATCAAGAATCGAAGTCTCTGTTGCAGCTTCAAATGATGAAGATGAGAGGCCTTTCACGGATTTTGCACAAGCTCTGGCTGATTTGAAGTTCACCTATGTTGTCTCTTGCCAAGTCTATGGGATTCAAAAGAAGGCCATTGATCCTAGAGACAGAAGCTGTTACAGTAACGTGTTGAACCTCATGTTGAAGTAAGTTTTAAGGATGTTACTTCAATACTACTCAACAGAGTTTCAAAGTGGCCGATGGATATCATTGACACTAAAATTCTAGGTATCCTTCTCTACGGGTTGCTTACATAGACGCTAGAGAGGAGACAGTGAATGGGAAATCTCAGAGGTGTTGTTACTCTGTTCTTGTGAAGGGAGGTGAAACACTTGATGAGGTAAGTTAGAATTCAGTCTTCCTTGTTGTTGAATATTAGGTATCAAGTGGGGTCGAGATCAATCCTTTTATTGGTATAATCCAGTTGACTTCTCTAATCTTTGCTTCTTGCTTTGGCTATAGTTTGAATCTTCATCTTTGGTTTTCTAGCCATAATGCTGTATAATTTTCTTAGTCTGTGCAATTGGCTGTTGGGCATTTATTCAAACACTAATTTAATACACATCTAAAGCTAATGTGCAAGGATATGGCGAGTACTGTTAGCATGTTTCTGCACTTTCTGTTAAAGCATTCTATATATTTTTTTTATAGGGTTTGTTTGGGCTTCATATATATATATCTGCTCTCTCCCAACCTAACAGCTGGAGCTTTCGGGTGGAAATTTCTAACGTGTTCTGCCCTAGTTCTTAGATCGTGTGTGGGGCTCCTTCTTTGTTAATTCTATGTATTATTAATCAATATTTTTAGGTAGGATTATCCAACACTTCTAGAACTTCGCATCTTCCTATTTTCTCCTTCCTGAGTTTTTGGTACCTCCAAAGTTGATTTATTGTTCTTCAACTGAAAAACCTGCTCGTGCTTATTCTCATTATTTCTCAACTGGCAATTGGAAAATTCCATTCATAACCGTCTCAAAATATTTGTTATCAAGTTCTCATATTCTTCTCTCAATGGTTAATTCTTTCTAATTTCAAAATTTGATGGTTTAGCTTACTGTTTCTACATCCCATGCTGTCATGGGGCTGAAGGACTAACTCTTGTCTACCTTTCGCACCAACTCTATTTGTGGATTTTGAGAGGCTCCTCTCCAGTCTTCCATCTACTTTTTGTCTGTCTGTCCCCGAAACCTTGGGAATTGAAGCTGGATCAAGCTAGGGTTATCTACTACTAGAGCTAAATTGAAGCGGTCTTGTTTGCAAATTTTGGAAATGCTAAGCCAAGTAATTGACTTCTGGAAATTTTTCTCCGACGGTGATGTATATCGATTTGACTGAATGTCAATGATAAACCAGTTTCGCAGCCTGAACATGTTTGACGATTGAAATACGCAACTAGTCACCTTTTAAATTAACTCGTTTGGGGATGCATGATGATGTTTGTTGAAGTTAAGCGACTTTGGAGTGTCTGAAATGCATTAGTTTACTTTTTCTCTTGGAGAGGATGAATTTATCTGATCAGTTACTTCTATCAAGCAAAGAAAATTTAGAGAAATATAAGCTCTTTGTCAAGCCTGTGTGGAATTCCGTCTGTCAATCATTTGAGAGGAGCTCCTATTGGGATCTATTGGCCCCAGACCATACAAGTGCTCGATGAGCCCAGTCCAATAACGATATTAAGCTTCAAGGAGTATATGAATTAGAACATTTACTCGTCTCTTCTGACGTGAGGACACAAATTTCAATATGGTGGCCACGTTTGTGACCGACAAGGATGTGGTGCAGATCTTGATTGGTGGGGCTTCTGTGGACCTTTTTCTGCTAATCAATAATCTATTTAAATTGTAGGAAATATACCGTATCAAGCTTCCAGGTCCTCCAACTGCTATTGGTGAAGGAAAACCAGAAAATCAAAATCATGCTATCATCTTTACTCGTGGGGAGGCACTGCAGACTATAGACATGAATCAGGTAGCTTTGTTATGTCTTTTCATTGAATATGCAGAGGATAAAGTATCTCAGTTTTTTTTCCCCTTTCCTTACTTCTAGGATAACTACTTTGAAGAAGCTTTCAAGATGAGAAATGTGTTGGAGGAATTCCAAAAGGATCGTAGAGGGAAGAGAAAACCTACTATATTGGGCCTTCGGGAGCACATTTTTACTGGAAGGTGAACCTTGGAATACATATATGTGCAGAAATCACTTCTATTATTTGCTGCTTTATCCAGTTTAGGGGATCTGGTTTGAAAGAGATCAGAGCAGATTCGTCCAATCTGAATGGTTAGATCATTATTTTTTCACTTTTTTTGCAGTGTTTCATCACTGGCTTGGTTCATGTCCAATCAGGAGACCAGCTTTGTCACTATCGGCCAGCGAATCTTGGCAAATCCCCTAAGGTAAGCTAAGCCAAGAATTTGAGGCTTCATGCATTTCTGTCAACTTGATCTTTGTAGCCACCGGAGTCTGCATCTCCAGATACATTGATTTTTCTTTCTTTAGATATATCTTTGGGCGAAAGGCAAATTTTCGCATAAAACCTGAATTTTGTGTAGGACTATGTTATTTGTTCCTTCTTGAGCCTGAACATAGAGATTCACATACTCTTTTCCATGGCACTTACATGTTTGCGTCATTTGCTGATGAGAGAGACATCTCATTGGACTTGTGCGAATTCTCCTCTGTTTCTTAGAGAAGCTCAAAGACTTTTACTGACTTCCAGAATTGCAGCTAGGGCATTGCATTAGTCTCGCAGAAAGAACTTTTGGATCAGAAGGGTGGTCATTGAAAATGGGTTTGTGATTATAAATCTTTAGTTTTTTGGATTGTGCCTAGCCACTGTCTGAGTATAATTTTAACAGAAAACCACACTATGGTAGGTTTGGTGATTTGCACGATTGTATTATAAACTCAATATTTTAAAAAAAAAATAATGAACGATATCGGTGTCTCTATCAACTAGTAAAATAAAAGAATTCTGATTCTTTTTGTGTTTCCAATAGTATTTGAAGTTTTCCAATTTTGATAAGTACATTATTTTTCTTGAAAAGCCAATGAACAACGACTTTTCTCCAATTTAGGCTCTTAAGAAAAAAATTCTAAAAGTGCTTGCAGACTATCTTGTGCCATGTACAGAAAAAAGTCATATATATATATATATATGACTCTTATTCATTAGTGAAGATGTAAGTGAGGAAATATATTTTTCCTTATCATTCCAAAAGGTTACAGACTCTCTTATAGGAGTTATGTATAAGGTCAAAAAAGGAAGTATACAGCGAAAAAGGAAATAGATAACTATTCCTCCTAATTAGGCTAATTTAATATTCTCACAATCGTTGCGAATATAACAGCTAACTAATAGGACTAATTGGACAACTATCAAATACAAGAAATCAATTAAGGACTAATTAGACAGCTAGTTGATTTTGGGAATAAAATCTCAGCCGTTTCAACACTCCCCCTCAAGCTGGCTTGAAAATATCCTCCATCGTCAGCTTGCTCATTAATCTGTCAAACTGCTTCTTATGTAGCCCTTTCATAAGTATATTAGCAACCTGCTCATTTGTTGGAATATATGCCATGCAAACCTGTCCACTGTCAAGCTTCTCTTTAATAAAATGCTTATTCACCTCCACATGTTTTGTACGATCATGGAGGACCGGATTATGTGCAATTGAAATTGCTGTTTTGTTGTCATAGTAGACCTTCATTGGTCTGGAATCCGAAACCTTCAATTCTTCCGGAATCTTTTTAATCCACATCACCTCACCATACCAAGAGCTATGGATCGATATTTGGCTTCAGCACTACTTCTTGCCACCACATTTTGTTTCTTGCTCCTCCAAGTAACAAGATTACCGGCAACGAAAGTGCAACAACCAGAAGTAGACCTCCTATCTGAAATACTCCTGGCCCAATCTGCATCAGTATATACTTCTACCTGTAGATGTCCCCGCTTCCTAAACATCAAACCTTTTCCGGGACATCCCTTCAAGTATTGCAAGATCCTGTAAACAACTTCAAAATGCTTTGGACCTGGTGAATGCATGAACTGACTTACCATGCTCACAGCAAAGGCTATACCTGGCCGTGTGTGGGACAAGTAAATCAGCCTCCCAACCAGTCTTTGATACCGTTCTTGATCCACTACTTCTTCGTTCTTTGCAGGTTCTAGCTTCAGGTTGGGTTCCGCCGGTGTATCTACAGCTTTACACCTAAGTAAACTTGTCTCCTTTAGCAAATCGAGCACATATTTGCGTTGATTAACAAATATACCCTCCTTAGACCTTGCAATTTCTATACCATGAAAATACTTCAAAGTACCCAAGTCCTTAATTTCAAACTCAACGGCCAAACTCCTTTTTAGATTTTCTAGTTCACTAATTTCATCCCCTGTTAATATTATGTCATCGGCATAAACAATCAAGATAGCAATTTTACCATCCATTGAGTGTTTATAGAATTGGGTGTGATCTCCTTGACTTTGACGGTAGCCGAGTCTCTTTATAACATGCCCAAATTGCTCAAACCATGCTCTGGGCGATTACTTCAGTTCATACAACGCTTTCTTTAGTTACAAACCCTTTTTTTGCCGTCCTCTTCCTCAAAACCAGGTGGCATATCCATCAAGACTTCTTCTTCCAAGTCACCATTCAAAAAAGCATTTTTAACGTCCAACTGACGTAAAGGCCAATCAAAATTAGCAGCCAAGGATAATAAAATTCGAATAGAATTTACCTTGGCAACTAGAGCAAATGTCTCATTGTAATCAACTCCATAAGTCTGTGTGAATCCCTTTGCCGCAAGTCTGGCCTAGTACCTCTCAACACTTCCATCTGCTTTACACTTTACTATAAACACCCACTTGCAGCCAACTATCTTCTTCCCTTTTGGTAAATCAACTAACTCCCAAGTGCCATTTTTCTCAAGTGCCCTCATCTTCTCCTCTACTGCCACTTTCCACTTTGGATCATTCAAGGCTCTTGAATGTTTCTAGGAACAGATGTGTGAGATAGATTTGCAACAAATGCTCTATAATTGTGTGACAACTTTTGGTAGGACACAAAATTTGCAATAGAGTGTTGAGTACAAGACCTTACCCCCTTTCGAAGTGCTATAGGAATATCAAGGATAGAATAATTCAAATCAAAAGAAGATACTGAAGGTAAAATGGGATCAGAATTACCGGAAGGATGAGAGGAGTCATCTTTCGGGGCTTCAGACTGATGCGGTTCTAGAATGGGATGGTCTCTCTTGCCATTTGAAGTGTCTTTCTTCTAGAATAAACCTGAAACTCAGAATCTAATACCTTTTCTCCCCCTGTCTTTGAAACATCAATACTTTTTGGCAGAGAAGGTGTTTGGGCAAGCACAGGAGATAGAATAGATTCGGTTGGAGTTAAAATCGGGATTGGATTAGTAAGAGATACACCTAAAAAATTACCTTCACTATCCCGCTCCCCCTGAAGAAATTTTTTCGGAAAAAAAAGGTTGTAGCTCAAGAAATGAGACATCAAGGCTAACGTAGGTTTTTTTGGTTTGAGGATTCTAGCACTTGTAGCCCTTTTGAGTTGGAGAGTATCCAATGAAAACACATTTTACAGCTCTAGGATCAAGCTTAGACCGGAAGGGATCAAGTAAATGAACAAAAACAGTACAGTCAAAGACCTTTAAAGGCAAATCTGAATGAATATGGGCTGTTGGAAATTCCTTTTTGAAACACTCTAAAGGTGTGATGTATCGAAGAACCCGGTTAGGCATCCAATTGATTAAATATGATGCAGTCAACACAGCCTCACCCCACAAGTACTTAGGAACATTCATAGAAAACATTAGAGTACAAACTACTACAAGAAGATTTGCCTTGTAATACCATGTGATAAAAAGTCCTCGAACACTTTTTCAACCTCAGGCTTAGCACTCATCTGTCAGTACGCAAAATGCCGATTTGAGTTTGAAAGCGATTTGCCATGTGATAAAATCCTCGAACAATTTTTCAACCTCAGGCTTAGCACTCATCATTAGACCCAACTCAAGTGTGTGATCATCAATAAAAGTCATAAACCATATTTTTCCGGTCATTGTAGGAATAGTCGAGGGACCCCAAACATTACTATGAATTAAGTAAAAAGGTTTGGATGCACGATAGGGTTCCGTAGTGTAAGAGACTCGAGTACTTTTAGAAAGAAGGCAACTTTCACAACGAAGTGATTACAAAACTACACCCTTAAACAAAGACGGAAACAAATGTCTTAAATATTCAAAACTAGGATGTCCTAGTCTATGATGCCATAGTAAAATCTGCTCTTGGACAGGAGATGAACAGGAAGTACTGCACGCCTGAGCTTTTTTTTTATCGAAGACGAACTTATCAAAGTAGTAGAGACCATTGACCATTCTAGCATTGCCTTTCGTCTTCCTCGAAATCTGCTCCTAAAATTCACAATGGGAGTAAGAAAATGACACGACAGTTATAATCTTTAGACAATTTGCTAACAGACAAAAGATTACACGCAAGTTTAGGAACATGTAGGACATTCAGAAGGTCTATAGAATCTGAAATTTTTATAGAGCCTTTCCCTGCAATGGGTGAGAAACTACCATAGGCTATTCGGATTTTTTGATTACCTGGACAAGGAGAATAGGATTTGAATAAATAGTAAAGACTTATCATGTGTTCCGAGGCACCCGAAACAATAATCCAAGTGGCAGCAGTAGAGAAACCAGAAAGAGCACTTGCGTTACTACCTTTCTGGGCAATAGATGCTGTTGGTTTACAGGGACTGAGTTAGACTTCAGTAGTTGCAAGAGATGATCAATCTGCTCCTTGCTGAGTGGATTAGTTTCAGCTTCATTGGCCGAAGGATAGGTTCTGCTTCCCATCTTGCTGCCTCTCATAGACTATGTTGGCTTCCCATGGATTTTTCAGCATGTTTCCCGAGTATGCCGAGGCCTATTACAGTGATCACACCACACATGAGGCTTCTCATCTATCCTGTGTGTAGTGGAACTCAACTTGCCAACATTTGCTTCAGAACCAACCAAAGCCGAGACATCAGAATGCCCTCCAGCAGAGGGTTTTGCTTCGGTATTGGGTTTACCAAGCACGACACTCCTCCGACTTTCTTCTCTTCTAACTTCGGAAAAGACTTCACCAATAGGTTGGAAGGGCTGTCTACCAAGTATCCTTCCTCTAACTTCATCAAATTCATTACGAAGGCCTGCAAGAAACTTAAAAATATGATCAGCCTTAGTTACGTCCTTAGAGTGCTGGAAATCTTCAACGGACCTCCACTCATAATTGTTGAAGAGATCAAGATCCTGCCACAGCCTTCTTAAGACATTGAAATACTTTGTGACCGTATCATCTCCTTGCCGAATCTCATTGAGCTGCAACTTCAGCTCATAGATTTGGGATTGGTTCCCAAATCAGAATACATTTAATTTACGCTATCCCACAATTCCTTGGCAGTAGGAAAGCACATATAATTGGCTTCAATTTCTTCCTCCATAAAATTCACAGCCACGTCATCACCGTTGAATTCTCAACATCCCAAACAGCCCAAGTCGGGTCTGTTTTTGCTGGTTCGATTTTATCCCCGGTCAAATATCCCAACTTCCCTCTCCCTCGGATATACATCCGAACAGACTGTGACCACCGAAGAAAATTGTCACCATTCAGCTTGATTGTAGTGATTTGAATTGGGTGAGATTTAGTGTGTGTCGAAGCTTTTTTTTCTGAAGGTTGCATTTTGCTGGGAGTAGGAATACTCTCGGGGGTTTTATCGGACATGGTGAATATAAGGTAGAAACAAAGAGTGCAAGACTAACGAAGGTTTGCCAGAGTTTCAAGCTCTGATACCATGAAGATGTAAGTGAGGAAATATATTTCCCCTTATCATTCCAAAAGGTTACAGACTCCTTCTTATAGGAGTTATGTACAAGGTCAAAAAAGAAATATGCATTGAAAAAGGAAATAGACAACTATTCCTCCTAATTAAGCTAGTCTAATATTCTCACAATCGCTGCGAATATAACAGCTAACTAATACGACTAATTGGACAACTATTAAAAACAAGAAATCAATTAAGGACTAATTAGACAGTTAGCTGATTTTGGAAATAAAATCTCAGCCATTTCAATAATTAGCCATATCGATTATGGTTATTACTTACCACTATCAATTAAGGGCTATAATGCAGCTAAGTACATATTCATAAATAAGTGGTGGCAGACATTTCAATATGCAAGGAATTGTATGCATGTGAAGCAAAAAGTTTTCTCGATTAAAAATGAGATTCACATTGGAGAATGAGTGCACATGGACATGTGGACTTTTTCTTGCATCTTACAGCATCCCACATGACTCTAATACACAAGTTTCTTTCGTGTGACATAACTGTGAACATTGTACTGAATGACTATTGATCTAACAAACACTTCACCTTTACTTTGGTAGAATGTCGCTTAAAATCTTGACCTTTTCTAGTGGATTCAATAATCTCTCTTTTTCTATGCTTTTGGAGCATTTTAGGTGGGACTGATTCTGTCGTACAACATTCTTTGTACCCTTAAGAACTTCAGTGTAGGAGCTGCTGGAACCTGTGTTTATAGGGCATGATAAGATATATCTGAAGGCTAATCAATGTGAAAATTGGCTATGGAAGTATCCTGGAAAGTGTGTAGTAAATGGACTCCCTGTTAGTATCTTAAACAAAAGAAAGAAGGAAGGGGAAAAAAATAGGTATGCGTAGAATCTGAGAATAAGATGCACCAATTTGATGTATGCGGTAACCACTAATCCATTTCTTTGTGCACTCACACTTCAAGGAATAACTTATCTGCGCATTGGCATCAAAACTCTGATTCAAATTACCCGAGAGTTCAGATTAGCTTGTTCCAATAATGATCCAAATGCTATTGTGTTTCTCACTTTTGTTGCAGGGTCCGTTTCCATTATGGCCATCCTGATATATTTGACAGGATATTCCACATAACACGGGGCGGCATAAGCAAAGCTTCAAAAATAATCAACTTGAGCGAAGATATTTTTTCTGGTAACCCTATCATATTTATATGATATTTTCATGGGACAGAATCTGACCATTTCTCGCTGCAGGATTTAATTCAACTCTTCGAGGGGGATTTATAACACATCACGAATATATCCAAGTGGGAAAAGGGCGAGATGTAGGGATGAACCAGATATCCCAATTTGAGGCAAAGGTTGCAAACGGAAATGGCGAGCAGACACTTAGTCGTGACGTTTATCGGCTCGGGCGGCGATTCGACTTCTACAGAATGCTGTCATTCTATTTTACGACTGTTGGTTTCTACCTCAGTAGTTTGGTAAACCAACCACTCCTCCATTCGTTTTGCAGCAACTCTCCTAGTTCTTTCAAATTTGGCATAAAAAGAATGATGGAACTATGGGTTCATAGTTTGTAATTGCAGTTCCCTGTCATATCGTAAAATGCTTGGTAATCAAAGCAGTTCAATTTTGTGGATCTTTGGGGTTATTCTATGTCCAGTCTCTCTTTTTTGAGGGTCAGTTCAATTGATGGAGTGATTCCTTAACAAAGGCGTCATAGTTCCTTCTTGGGTGTCTAGGTCTGGAGGGTTATCAAGGAGTGAGGCATTTCCACTTAGTTAATGAAATGGTACAAAAGTATCAGTTTGGCTAAATCAGTTCCAAGATTTGGCATAGTACGTCATTTCAATTTCCTGGTTCACCCTTAAATTAGGGCTAATTCTAGCAGAGGATTCTACTATGATTAGCACGTCGCACCTCTCATTACATTAGTCAATCACAAGCGAAAAAGAGTATATATAGTGGTAGCTATTCATGAGCCCAAACCTAAACTACTACTGAAAAATTATGGGCTTAAATTGTAAAAGCCCTCTGGTGTTCGGGAGAGCTCCCTCCTTAAGATGGAGAGTATGAACCACACCTCAATAGTAGGCAATTAGACTTCTATCTCATTCTCTTTCTTCAGAATTTTGCATTGATAACTCATGGTAGCTTACTTTCTTACCACTTTGGACTTGTTTCATTCAGGCCACTGTGCTTACGGTGTACATATTTTTGTATGGACGGTTGTACATGGTTATGAGTGGGTTGGAAATGGAGATTCTCCAGGATCCTAGCATCCGTCGCACAAAGGCCCTTGAAGAGGCCTTGGCTAGCCAGTCTATCTTTCAGTTAGGATTATTACTGGTGCTGCCCATGGTCATGGAAACTGGCCTGGAAAAAGGGTTTCGGACTGCCCTCGGTGATTTTGTGATTATGCAGCTGCAGCTAGCTTCCGTGTTCTTCACTTTTCAACTTGGAACAAAGGCTCATTTTTATGGAAGAACAATCTTACATGGAGGATCCAAATATCGAGCGACAGGTCGTGGGTTTGTTGTTTTTCATGCAAAATTCGGTGATAATTACAGGCTTTATTCACGAAGTCACTTTGTGAAAGGGCTGGAGCTGTTAATACTGTTGATTGTCTATGAAGTTTATGGGGAGTCGTACCGCAATTCAAATCTCTACTTGTTCGTCACTTTCTCCATGTGGTTCTTGGTTGCTTCATGGTTGTTTGCACCGTTCATATTCAATCCGTCTGGTTTTGACTGGCAAAAGACGGTAGACGATTGGGCAGACTGGAAGAGGTGGATGGGAAATCGTGGCGGAATTGGGATTCCACCGGATAAAAGTTGGGAATCATGGTGGGAGGAAGAACAGGAACACCTGAAGTATACAAACATAAGGGGAAGAATCCTTGATATAATACTTGCATTTCGCTTCTTTATTTACCAGTATGGAATTGTTTACCACCTTGATATAGCTCGCCACAGCAGGAGTATACTGGTAATCTATTGATTCCATTGCAATTTTCTCTTTCCTCCTCCTGTTGCTGATTTGTTCTCACAGGATAATTCTCAAGGCTCTTCTTTACTCTGTAGATTTATGGAGTTTCTTGGGTGGTGTTGCTAGCCACTCTACTAGTTTTAAAGGTACGCAGATACGATATATGGAGGTTTTGTTCCAAGATCTGCATGTTAGCCACACGCATTATTATTTATTATGAGTAAAGCCCAGTTGACCATTATGATTTTCTGCTGCTTTTCTGTTACCTTAAGTAAATCAAACTGCAACAAACGTGTTCTCCTTTGCAAATTATTATTGCCTTGTTGTTTTCAGTTGGTATCCATGGGAAGACGAAGATTCACTACAGACTTCCAGCTCATGTTTAGGATCCTGAAAGCACTTCTTTTCCTTGGATTCATATCGGTCATGACAGTCTTATTCGTCGTGTGTGGACTCGTTGTCTCTGATATATTTGCTGCTATCCTTGCGTTTTTACCTACCGGCTGGGCTTTTATTCTGGTAAGTCTGGACTAGTGCAGTCTTGAAAGAAGCTTTATGTATCAAGTGGGTTGTTTTCAACTTGCCCGAGTCAAAACTACCGAAGTTTGCAATAAAACACTCCTCACATTCATATTATGATTAGTACTATGCAAATTTTCAAGCGGCGTGACCTCTCCACGTGCTTTTTTACACTCTTATACTGGTAAGTCTGGACTAGTGCAGTCTTAAAAGAAGTTTTATGTATCAAGTGAGTTGTTTTCAACTTGCCCGAGTCAAAACTACCTAATTTTGCAAAAAGCACTCCTCACGTTCATATTGTGATTAGTCCTGCACAAATTTTCGAGCAGCATGACCTCTCCATGTGCTTTTTTTTTTTCTTATACTACTGCGAATCTAATGAGATCGATCTTCTCTTGTTCTTGACAGATTGGGCAAGCATGCAGGCCGTTGTTTAGATTGCTAGGACTCTGGCAATCGTTGAAGGAGCTGGGTAGAGCGTACGAGTACATAATGGGGTTGATACTGTTCATGCCGATTGCTGTTTTGTCGTGGTTCCCATTCGTTTCGAATTCCAAACCCGCCTCCTCTTCAACCAAGCATTCAGCAGAGGTCTCCAGATCTCAATGATTCTCGCTGGAAAGAAAGAGAAGGCAGCATGAGGCCCCTTCATTAGGATATGATACTCGGATAGCTCTACGTCCTCTCTACTGTCTTCATATGTGATTTTCCCCCTCCTTTATTCTGCATGAGCTTGCACGGAGGTTTCCTGATCTGCCTCCCAACATTTATAGTGGCATCAGGAAGGTCGTTCATTTTTTATGCTTCGCCTTGGCACGTCTTTTCTTTCCCGTTGTTCGGTAAAATGTGTCGAAACCAAAGGGACATAGAAACTTTGAATGTTTTGGAGACAAGAACACAAATACACAAAGGACAGAGATATAGGTTCAAACTGCCGTCTGCGTAGGCTTTACTTGGAGAACATACAAGCTTAGATCTCCTGTATGCTTCTACTAACGCTTGAAAAAGACTTCATGATGTATTTATACAGTAATTTCGCCGCCTCTTGATGTTGCGGACTCATTATGAAGAAGAAAAACAACAACGTTGTTGATCGAAGAGGCGAGCCAATCGGTTCTCCCTTGCCTGAAAAATTGTAGGCATTCTTATCCATTTCATGGGGCTAAAAAATGTCCTATTCTGTCCAAAAACTCTTCTTTGGCAGTTAAGAAAGCAGGTATAGTATGTTACGCTATTAATAGTTTGTTCAAAAATTGTCTTATATATTGTCTTCTTTAATCTTTACAGTCTAATTTTATTTCTCCCAAATTGCCATCGATAAATTTCGATCGCCCAGATTTCCCACAAGAGCAATTTTCTCAAGATTGTCAAATAGCCATGTGCACGGGTTCATTGATCATAACATGCTCTCCGAATCCCTCATCGGTTAAGATGATTAGATTTATTTATAAATAAGTTAAAGGCTCAAGAACAATGTCCATATAAGTTATATGTAAGTGACTATTTATCAATGATAAATGAATCCTTAACCACCCAAAAGCCATTGTATACTGTTGTTTAACTTTATTTACGGGTAATTTACTTGGTGTCATGAGCCCAAAATCGGATGAAATTTCAAGATTCAAGTTGTTAATTAAAATTGGCTCTTACAAAATTTTTAAAATTTTACCTATATATATATATCAAGTCATTGCAATTTTGTAAAAATTAATGTACCGATAGCGTATTTACTTGGTATCATGAGTTTAAAGTCGAATGAAATCTTCAAGTTCCTGTCATTGACTAGAGTCGGCATTTACAAAATTATTAAAAAACTCATCGCAATTTTCTAAGAATTAAGGTATTGATCGCACACGTCTGTAATTAATTCCATGGATAATTTTATTATATGCATATTTACTAATTATACGACGACATTAATTATGAAAATAAATAATTAAACATAAAAATTACTAAATTCGCCGATGTCTAATATTTGTTTACTAATTTAGATAGGTGTTGTAAGTATCTTACGCCAACTCCGTCATCTTTCCCTTACTCCGGTCACCTGAGGCGCCACCGCCGACCTCCATACGCGTTTTTCTATGCGCCACCACCCTTGGAACACCTCCGTATTTCTTCATAGTTCTTGCGCCGCCGTTTCAACTGCGGCGAGAGGAATGAACTGCGCGAGAGGCGGCATCGCGAGGTGAGAGAAGCTTCGAACCGACTCCGGCGCTCATCATCTGCTACGCTGTGTGGGCTGTCTCGGTACGCACTTTAGCAGTCTCTGCTCGTTTTCGTTTCTCTTTTTTCTCCTGCTCTTCAATTTGCTTCGGATATTTTTGTGGGGTTTAAGGTTTGATGCGAGCACAGAACCCTAATCGAGGTGGTAGATCGAGAACTTGTGGGTTCGAGACCATTCTGGGAGTGAAATCAATTTTGCCCGTTTTCTTTAAAACCTCTGCTACATCGATTGATCCGAGAGAGAGAGAGAGAGAGGCAGAGATTCTGTGGCATCTCCAAGGGTTCATCACTCGCGCTCCTTGTCTTGGCTTGGAGTTGATAGAAGAAGAAGATGGGTGAACGAAGGGTGTTGAACAAATATTACCCACCAGATTTCGACCCTTCGAAGCTGCGTAGGTTTGGGAGGCTAAAAAATCAGCAGATTAAGGTTCGGATAATGCTTTCGATGAGCATCCGATGCAACACCTGCAGAAATTACATCTACATGGGGACCGAGTTCAATTCCAGGAAGGAGGTCCGAGACGTATTTGGGGATGCAGATATTCGGGTTTTACTTAAAATGCACCAAGTGCTCTGCTGAGCTCACAATTAAAACCGATCTGCAGAATTCGGATTACATTGTGAAGTTAGGGGCGACAAGAAATTTTGAGCCCTGGCGTCAGCAAGATGAGTTGGTGGAGAATGAGAAAAGGAAGAGGGAGGCTGAAAAGATGGGTGATGCGATGAAGTGCGTGGAGAATAAAATGCAGGATACCAAGAGAGAGATGGATAATCTTGCTGCACTTGATGAAATCAAATCAATAAAGTCTAGACATGCAACTATGGATGTAGACAGAATGCTTGAGGTTCTACAACTTACATCTACTGCAAAGGAAAAGACGCTGGAGGAAGAGGATGAAGCACTTATCAAATCAATTGTATTCCATACCACCAAAGATTTCGTCTGTACGATCAAAGATGAAGATTCTGAGGATGACGGAGATCTGATTCCACTCTCTGCTAATAATGATGAGTCAGTGAACAATACTCTCAAGAAGAGGGAACTTTCTGAGGAATTTTTGGACAAGCCAACAGATTCATTGATAAAAGCTACATCCTCTATGCCAATTTTTGTGGAAAAGAAAGCTGCTCCAACCTACAATATTAGTGCTAAATTTGAAAAGACTAAACAAGATGGACCGGATAAGAATAGTGGGCTGAGCATTGGGCTACAGTCACTACTTCAAGACGATGGAAGTAGTGATGATGATGATTGAACTATGGTTTAGTTTTAAATGGTACTATTTATTTTCTCGCTGTAATGAGCAGAAAACTTTTTTATTCTAACTCGATTGTAATTTCTGACTGAAGAGGAATACATGCGAAGTGCTTTTGATGGAATTCTTTTTGTCCAATCCAAAAGTTTTAGCCGTAGAAAATTGCATAGTTTAATATTTAAATATTTTAGCACTCCTCCTCACACATAGGATGAATTTAGGCCTAATTGGGAAGGAAATAGGGGATTTGGAAAGATTTGAACTCCTATGGTATCGTGTAGAAAATCTAACCCAAAATTTTAAAATATTAGATGAAGGCTGATATTTATATATTCTAACAATGTGTACGCAAAAATGCAAATATGCTCAAATACAAAAATATTTGATCATAAAAGCCAGAAACTTGTTAACGGTAAATTCTAAAATGATGAATTCGAGTACGTTCTGGAGCTGGATGTGTCAAATAAATGCATCCGCAATTTTTTTGCAAATATCATAAGATTGGTGCAACTTTTATCTTATAGCTCAGGGTAAAGAACCGGGAAAAAGGTATTTTGATTTCAATGGTCCTGTGAAAAGTTTTAGTCCCATCTAGAGTTTGAGAGGTCTTTCAACTTGATAAATAGTTGGTATTTTCCTCTAATTGTCAACATCGAACACTCCTCTTAAAGAGTTTGGCTCAAATGGTTATTTGTTATGTCATTTATAGATGGAATTAGAGCTGAGGACTTTCGGCGTGTTTATGCAACTTAATGGTACTGTTGCAATGTTGCTTGCCTTACAGAATGTACTGTTGAGCAATGTTATTTGGCTTGCTGACCCGTTCAGTCTGTTGTATTGTGGTATCCCATTCTGCCATTTCTCTCTCTCTCTCTCTCTGGCCTTTATGTATGGTGCTCATCGCCATACCAGGCAGGTTTTGCCTCACCGCGCATGCTGATGATACAATTCGGGCTTGTGTTGCAGATTTTTTGTCAGGGCATGTCAAACATATTGGGAATCTAGCTGCTAGATGTAGAATCTGAGACCTTGCTTTAATTTCGAAGATAAGTAAACAAAGGTACTTCATCCATTTTTTATTCTGAAGCAGGCCCAGATTACCTGTCACAAGGTGTGTTATACCCACCCTAGATTGTTTATTTTTCTGAATCACAACACATATCTTGCTTATCAAGATGCAAATTTTGTGCATTTTGATTTAAAAATGTATTCATATCAATTTATTGTTGATGCAGCAAGTCTGATCACCAAAGTCGTGATACATCGAAAGTGCAGGGGATGGCACTGCCTCGTAACCCGCAGCAGTTGGAAAGTAAGCAAGGTCAAAGCGGGCAGATCCAAAGTGTAATTAGTGGCAGCTTGATAAAAAGTATGACAGTCTTGGATGAATTCAAGTATGGATTTCCATCAAATGGCTTGTCAGTTGCCTCAAATAAGTGGTGGGGAAGTGGCAGTCCAGGAGATTTTGATTACATAGATGCAACTGAAACTGGTAGAGAATGCAGAACGAAGTGCGAAGATGTGGCAGATGGTGGTTCCAGTGGTGAAAAGAAACCTGAAGGCGAGAAAGAGAACAGGGATTCCACTCTCCAGGGGACTAGTTTGCTGACAGCTGTGAGGAGAAGAGCCCTTGAAGAAGGACGAGAGGCACTAAAGCTGGGTGTTTTTAGGAGCCACCATGCTCGTAAGATAGGCAAGACAGAGAAATCACTGATGCTTAACATTTTTCAATCTTCACTGCCAAAGGGATGGATAGATGATTAAGTTGAATCTGAGGGATGCTAAAAAAACTGTAGTGTAAGTGATTGGCTTCTTAATTACCGCAGTGGGAGATAAAATGCTCGAATGAAATGTTGCTCATTTGTCTCTAATTGTCTGACTCTTGAATGTTGAGGTATTCCACTCACTATGATGTTCTTTTCATATGTCTTTGTTGCTTCTGTTGGTTTTTTCATTTGTTGAGCGGCCAGAGGAGATTGGTAATGCTGGAATGGCATTTGCATTTCTCAATTTCAGACGACATGCATAAGAAAGCCAATGCCATCTCCTTCTAAGATTCACATGTTCGCACAGCACAAAGGCGTGCTCGTGCTAGTAGTCCTGTCCCGCGAGCAGCATATCTAGGAGTTCCTAGGTTTTGTTGATGGATTAGCATAGGATATGCAACCTGAGCCAGGACACTCTGCATCCAAGACATTATCGGCGTTGATGGCTACCCACCTCACGAGATAAGAGGAAAGCATGCCACCTGCTATATCGTTTCGATGCTTGGGATCACGACTTTTGATATGGATGCAAAATCATAAACCCCACTTAAACCCAAAAACTTATATGTGAAGTTGAACAATGCTTCTTCTGATTGATGCCATCTTTTTTCATGTTCCTTTCAGTTGATTTGACTTGTGAGATATATCACTTGGTAATTGTGGCAATTTAATAGACAGTAGACATAAAGTTAAAGTAGAAGACTGAACTGAGCCTCTTACAGGAGACGGTTAAAACAGTTAATGGCTACAAGTTCTAGGAGTAATGTGAATAGGCATGTATAAGTTTCCCTGAAGTACGATGACAGATTCTCGCTCTAAAAACTGATTCCATGTGAGAAATCTTTCAATCTCCTAAATTGGCTCTGTTCTCTGGGCTATCCATTCCGGGTATCCGCGTGGGTGATTCCTGTTGGATAAGGAGAGATCCTTAGTATATCCAAAGCTAAAAGTTCTTTTAATGGCGGCTGAAGAAATTACCAAGCTGATTGGTGGAGAAGAGAAGGCCAACTGGAGAGTTGTAAAGCAAAATCATGCACATCAATATCGCCAATGAGAAATCAGATGGGGATATCTTAGAAGATAAAGACCTAACCCGTCTTATATAGATACCCCAACAACATTCCTCCTCTCCAAGCAAACCTGAAAGCCAAAACTCGTCTCCCAACATTGTGACCCCCCAATGGCTGCCTCTGCAATGGCTTTGTCCTCTCCTTCACTCGCTGGCCGAGCCATGAAGCTTGCACCCTCTGCTCCGGACCTTCTCAGCGAAGGACGAGTTAGCATGCGCAAAAATGTGGCCAAACCGAAGCCTGTCGCCCCCAGTAGCCCTTGGTATGGGCCGGACCTCGTCAAGTACTTGGGCCCGTTCTCTGGGGAGGCGCCATCCTACCTCACTGGCGAATTTCCTGGCGACTACGGATGGGATACTGCAGGCCTGTCGGCTGACCCAGAGACCTTTGCCAAGAACCGCGAGCTTGAGGTCATCCAAGCGAGGTGGGCCATGCTTGGCGCCCTCGGGTGTGTCTTCCCCGAGCTCTTGTCCCGCAATGGGGTCAAGTTTGGCGAGGCAGTTTGGTTGAAGGCCGGTGCACAGATATTCAGTGAGTGTGGGTTGGACTACTTGGGGAACCTGAGCTTGATCCACGTGTAGAACATCTTGGCCATCTGGGCCACACAGGTGATCCTGATGGGTGCGGTGGAAGGATACAGGGTCGCTGGGGGCCCACTCGGAGAGGTGACCGACCCCATCTACCCCGGCGGGAGTTTTGACCCGTTGGGCCTCGCGGACGATCCCAAGGCTTTCGCGGAGCTGAAGGTGAAGGAGACCAAGAATGAGAGGTTGGCCATGTTCTCCATGTTTGGGTTCTTTGTCCAGGCCATCGTGACAGGGAAAGGCCCACTGGAGAACCTGGCGGATCACCTTGTTGACCCTGTCAACAACAATGCCTGGGCTTTTGCCACCAACTTTGTGCCTGGAAAGTGAAAGGTGCGATAGATTAACGAGGTGAAAATGCGTGGGATATGGGGTGATGGAATTACATCTGTTTTTAACTTTTTGAATGGTGATTGAATTTGAGATAGCTCTTGAAAAATCCCGGTGGACAGTGGCCAACATCTTCAATTCCCCTGGCAATAGTTTCACTCTTGAACCTTGAGAATGAAACCGGAGTTATCGATACTTTTTGCAAGAAAGTATTAATTCCCATAGAAATGGTAAATCCAAATGATTACGAGTACTAGACATCTTCATCAAATGAGTACATGGTTAATAATGAAAGAAAAGGAGATTTTGCCTGCACAAAGAATAGACGCTAGTAACAGCAGACTGCATTAGCAAAATCTATGCAGAAAACGTTTTCCAAGTCACAAGTTTATCTTCATCAAATGAGAAAGCTTGGGCCCAAACTGTTGGAGTTTCGGCCCCGAATGGATCCGGATTTTATCCATAGCTTTTGTTGAAGTATTAATTCCCATAGAGATGCATGGTAAATCTAAAAGACCACGAGTACTTGCCATCTTCTCTATTTTGAGTGTGATCACAATGACAAGGGAGGACTGCACTCTCATGTCTGCTCGTCATTTGACTTGCCTCCTTCACTCTCCGTTGAAAGGACATAATTCTTCTGCTAGCACGGGTCGGATTTTATTTGCTCTCCTTGCGGATGATCATTTCTCAGAATTTACCTTCTCACTTCCTTGCTGTGGGACTGATTTCCCTCCCGAGCTAGAAGATAGCATTTCTACTTGTTTCTTTTTAAAAGAGTAACTTAAGAACATCAGTTAATTCTAAATTATCGACGTACATCGAATGTGAGGAGTAGTTTTTAGTAAGCTTGATGTATGCAGGTAAAGGGCACGTCTTGGTGGAGTAGCCTCCTCATATTTAGAGCACTGTGGATGATCTAATTGTTCAAAGAATCTGGTCTACTTAAACCAAGCCACAGGTTTCGGCATGAAATTGATTGTCAGCTCGAGAAAGCACTTGGGCCTGATCTTTTTGATTGGCTCAGTCTAACAGCAGCCGGAGCTTGCTTGTGATCAGTCTGCTGTTACGAGAGTTTTTCGTGGAACAGGCTTGCTCGTCCTCCTCGCTTGAGATTCTTGTATAGTCTCTCAGACTGACCTAAGAATACAGACCTGTGTCTCATCTAATTGTCTACTGTATCTGAAATAGAGGTATTGCAGTAACAAATGCTAATTAGTTGAGTGATCTAAGAATGCCGAACATTCGTTGAGAGAGAGAGAGAGAGATCATTACAATTTTATTTGTTCTTTTTGTATTGATCCCTTCTAGTTTTTGAAGATACAGTAAGAGAAGACAATGGTGGAAATCATGCCTCCATGTTCTTGCTAATTCATGAGACAGATCTTTGAAACCTTTTAAGACGTGTAAAAAAAGCTGTCTCCTATTACCCTAACACTGCGAACCATACCTAACTGTCCCCACACAAAGAATCTTCCCCTTTAAAAAATAAGAAAAACTACACCCCCTTCCTTAATTAGCCTGATTTTGCCCTGCCAAAGACAATATTTTACTGCATATCTCATATACCAGTCACCACCATCATCATCAACTCGAGTAATTACGATCTGTTATAATGACAATTAACAACTAACCCTTTTAGATAATGGTGTGGGTGTGGTGGGGGAACTTTGGAATGACGCTCTCAGACCACCTGTTGCCAAGCATGCAATGTTGGGGCATCGCATTGGACCATCAAAACCAGACACTGAGAAACCGAAAGAACAACAAATTCCTGCCAAAGCATATTATAATGCCTGAGAGATCTAGTTGTTTCTCTTTGGAGTCATCCTGATGACACCCTCAAAATGAGAAACAGAATGAAGAAGGCCTATTATAGAAACAGCATCACATTCGTTCAGGAAAGAGAATGAACACCAATATTTTAATGGTAGCTGAACCACCAACTTGAAAGCATTATGTAATTTTGCATAGATGAGTGTGTACAATTGACCATATGGGACTCAGAAAAAAGCCTTGTCCTTTTGGGTGTTTATTAGATCAATGGGCATTGGATGCTCTCTGACAGTTCCAGTCCAACCCTATCTATTGTCTATCAAACCAGTTTACTGAGAGAATGATGCTTACAGAATCATTTCCTTCAATTCCAGATCATTCGTTTATCTCTCATATATCTTAGTACAGCTGTGCATTCTCTCTCTCTCTCCATTAAAAGGAACTCAAAACACAAATTCATTGTTTTGACTCTGCTGTTCTCTACATCCATTATGCTAAAGGAGTAGATATCTGTTGTTGATTCCTAGTGTATATGCAAGGAACTTGAAGTACTCTCTGCCCATAAGAGTTGCAGCCTATTCATGGGATTAAACAATGTTTTTTTCATAATAAACTTCTACAGCAAGGGCAACCTCTTGGAACTTCTACTTGGTTATGTTAAGCATTATATTACAAAATAATTCATCCACTATAAAACATTTAGGAAAGAGTAATGTGAGTACTGTGATTAACCTATCTCACCGATAGAGGCGACCATCTATGACCGGACATCTTAAAAATGGAGTCACGTACACATGCAACGCATAATTAATATTACTTTTTTTTTGTCAGAAATAATTATATAGCATTTTGAAAATAAAGAAATTTCATTCCTTCCCACTCACAATCAAAAGTCCAGGTAAGATCAATACTTCCTCAGCAAAGAACTAATGGGTCCTTTTCGGTTTTGGACATGCATGATTGTTGCGTAAATAACGTTGTTCACTTTATCTTAGGCCGAGACAAACTTTATAGAAGAAATATAAATAAATTGAAGTAATAGTCTTGAATATTGTCCCTTTTCCAAACCTTTTTGTCCATGAATTACGAATTAAACTTCCAATAACACCTTTTCAAGGTCTCTTTTGTAGGTGATTTTCGTATCGACCAAACAATCTCATATACCTTTTGAATTTCACTAAACAGATCAGCTCAACTGGCCGCCATGAAAAATCCAAACAAAGTGAAATTTCCGGGGTTATTTAGTGAACAAATTAATTAGTTAGTTAACTTAAATTGTAATTTGGAATAAAGGTGCCGTTCACGTGAACAAAGTGCATATTGTAAGGCCACGAATGTGGCATGCCCAATAATCGTCTAACCGGAATTAGAAACGCTACATGTATAAGGGTGAAGAACGCGTGCACCTTTACGAGAATCCGTCGGAAAACTAATGCGGAACATCAGCGAATCAAGACTTGAGTGCTTCCCCTCTATTCCCTCTCGTTAACGCCTGGCCAAATGAGATAACCATCATCGGAATGAAGAGGTACGTTATGATTTCTGCGAGTTAAGGGCCGGAGGGGGACTTGAGCCTTTATAGAGAGTTTCGGCGCAGACCCTCTCATCACGAGTAGTGCCTCTTCGGCCTACACGAAGCCAGCTTATATAATAATTTATTAAGAATATGTATCATATTTTAATGTACCAACCTATACTTTAATTGCAATTAATGTAGACAACACTAGGATAATTCTAACACATATATCATCAGTCATCTGTTTAAGAAGATGTTGTGCTGGTAATTGCTGTCGAAAGCAAGCTCACAGTGCCCCTTAAACAAAATTGTCACACGTCATTAATGATTTTATTATAGTTATCCAAGAATTAGCGTATTGGAAACATCAAACTTTCTTTATTGTGTTATTAAATGTCTCAAAAACACTCGTTAACAATTTTGTTTTTTTTTCAAAACTACTCTCTCGAGTCTTGGTTCGTCTTAGGGCGGACTAACATTTCAAAGGCAATCCATTTTTACAATCCGGATCAGTCGGAGATGTGCTTGTAAAATGGGCCTATTTGGGAGCTCCCCCGCCTCGTTGGACCGTAGTGCATATGAACAAGGAAGATCACGAGATTTTTAAGTTATCAAACAGAAAATGGCACAAATTCCATACAAGGACTTTCTCTCTAGTGGTATGTTGTGCAAACGATACTTTAAAATCGAACATTCTCTTACTCAGCACGTCCAAATAGTGGATTCATTAACATTTCCTCGAGAAAACCCAACTAAAATTTATACCTTTCAAAACTTTTGGATAGTTATTAAGGGGGCTAACACGAGAGAGTGAATGCTTATTTGCTAATTACTTATCACAACCATTTCCTGACTTCCAATTCACGTGAAATTAGGCTCTTTAGAAGCTACAAATTATGTGAAACTTGCTTGCTTAGTCCACAATAAAAATCTACAATGTCTCAATTAGATAACATCTTTGCCTATCCTACCAAATGGGACCACATGACTGGTGCCAGAACAGCTGCTGCTTGCTTATGTTAGGCAACAGATTGGCAGCTTTCCAGTGGCACACCATCTTGCAAATCCCATAATTAAGATAATACTTACTGAAAAAAAAGAAAAGGGATTATAAAAAATAACGAAAATAGGGGGAAATTGGAAAGAATTTCTTTGTTGTGATGCAAAAGTTATGCTTCGGACAAAAGCCAAAGCCTCCTTCACTCGTCCCTTAATTGGTGGCTTTTTTCAATTCTCTCCTTTTCACTTTATTTTTTGAAAAGATTAAAAAAAAAGGGAATAGTAGTAATGATAACTAAGAAAGGCACGTCTTTTCTTAGTTTAAATTTATATTAAAAAGGTTGGGTTTAGCTTTTAATTAAAGCTTAGGAAGGGTAGGTTTAGTCAAGTTGTCTTTGACATGATTATCCCTAAACAACCGTTGGGCCAAAATTGTAAATTATGAAGGCCATCACTATCAGAAGTCATTGCACTGTGAACACTAATTTTATATCAGGAGACTTGGTCAAATCTTCTAATGAAGGGAATCCATCCATGGATCATCATGTTGAATTTCATGCAAGAAAAGGAACATTAAAAAAAATTAAAAAATAGAAGAGAAAAAAAAGGGGGGAAATTATATTGAGTGTGATAATGTGTTACCGTTAATTCCTGATTAGCACCACTCTCTTTTTCTATATGCATGTTTAGTTTTATCTAGATATATTTTTTAAGCGAGAATGACATTTCATGAATTGTGCAGATTAACCGCATGGGAATTGGCTCAATTTGTAAAGGAGATGACGTGCTCTACTTGTAGATTAGATGCATCATACCGGCTCAATTCACCAATCAAACTGTAATTCTAGTCTTATCTCAACCGTGAGAAGTTAACGGGCCAACATCAAGTGATTTGTATGTTTGGTTCATCGCTCAATCTACAATTTGAACCTTACCTGAATTATAGTGTGAATGAGGTATTTCATATATTAGGAATGTACCTAGCTAGGTGGACCTAGCTTCTACGCAAAATTAGTAAATGCGAGCATAAAAAAAACATTTTTTCTATAATCACACAAAGGACAAAACGGATCAAGAAATTAAAGATTTGCGGGTGATATAGTGATACTGCTTAAATGGAAGCAAACATGCATTCCAAGGCAAATAGTGATGGAAAGCCTGCAAGTGACAGCACAGGTTATCTTTTGTCAAATTTTAAACTTTTTTTTGCCAAATAGTCCTTGTCACAAAAAAAATAAAAAAAAAAAAAAGTTTTAAATGTGAATTAAAATATGGGTTCTTGACTTTTTTTTACCACCTCTATTTACTGTTGAGAGTACTTTTAATTACAGCACATTAGAATGCACGAGCACTATAAAACAATCTATCCAACACTATTAGATATAAAAATCCCAAAGTATATCAGAAGAGTTAACTCTTTTATTGAACTTCACTCGTGGAAATCTACGATAAGCAATAGTAATCATATGCAACGTAACTAGTCAAATGTAATACTTCAATCATTTTAATATCCCTAAAAGTTCAAACTTTCCATTTCCGTATCGTTGATAACTAGATAATAAACAACGATATTTCGAAATCAATTATGTTTATGGGCCTAATATCCAAAAAAAACCTTCAACTTCAGCATTTGTGACAATTATATCTAAAACTTTTTTTTGTCTCATAAAAAACCCCCAACTTTTACTTTTGTCCCAATTCTACCCCAAACTTTTTCTTTTGTCTCAATTCTACCTGCTTAGTACCAAAAAAACCCTCAACTTTAGCATATGTCCTAATTATATCCAATTTTTTTATCTCATAAAAAATCCTCAACTTTTACTTTTATCCCAATTCTACCACCGTCGGTCTTCCGTCCATAATTACCGTTAGTTAATCCTATGTGGCTCGAGTTTTCTCATCTAACTTACCAATGAATTTTCAAAATTTAGAAACAAGTATGTTTTAGAGACGACGAGATTTTAGATCTTTAGTTCAAATATCTTCATGTCTAGCCATTTTTGGGCTGTTGAGTCCGAAAAAAATACGAAAAGTGCCATCCTGGAGTGACTTTTTATCTCCCTAGCAATATGTAGGGGAAGCAAACTACGAAGAGAAGTTCATAAGTTTTTTCATGTTAACTTTAATGTGGTGTAATTGATTAACAACGTAAAAATGCCAAATAGGATTAACTAATGCCGATTATAGACGAAAGGCTAACGATGGTAAAATTGGGACAAAAGTAGCGAGTTGGAGATTTTTTATGAGACAAAAAAGAGTTTTGGATATAATTGAAACATATGCTAAAGTTGAAGGTTTTTTTGGTGCTAGACATGATAGAATTAGGACAAAAGTAAAAATTTGAGATAGAATTTGGACAAATGTAAAAGTTGAAGGTTTTTTATGAGACAAAAAAAAGTTTTAGGTAGAATTGTCACAAATGCTAAAGTTGAAGGTTTTTTTGAGTATTGGACCTATGTTTATGTGATGATCGCCTCTACAATATACATTCGATTATCAAATATATAAAATACGATGACTAATATGGACTTTAGTGTGTAGAAGGAGCAGAAATGGGCATTATTTCGGCTTTTTGGAGATGCGCCTAATCCCATACGGTCGGAATTAGAAAGGAAGCCGAAGTGACGATTCGAAAGCAGCCCCACCCTCCTCTCTCTTTAGCAAACGCGACTACATTACTGATTTACAAATACAAAGTACATACATATAAAAGAGTTGTTTGCTTGTCACGAGATTACGAGTTTATTTCACGTCTGGAATGAATCTGTTGTGTATTCTAGTTATGGCATGTCTCATGCTGCGGAGAGACTTGCCGACTATTGATGTCTTGGGGGAGGTGCAGTCTCGGATTGCCAATCATAAATCTTAGGATCGCGAGTGGTGTGAGATGTTCATATTTATAGTAAATATTTCATTGTGTGAGATTTTATGGTAAAGTCATTAAGTCATTAGTGCTGATTGCTCTTTTACTAGTAAGAGAAACAAAATCATTATCTATTGGGTAAGGGTTGATAATTTGGAAGACAAAAATAGGGGTGATTGGTTCCCGGTTCGGTTCGGTTCCCCTCAATAATCGTGAATCGGACCGGTGGTCGCGGTTCTCAATTTTTTGAAACTACAAACCAGCATCGCCGGGTCCGGTTCGGTTCCCGAGCGGTTCCATTGGATCGGATACATGCAAAAAAAATATATATATGCAACATTTCTAACATGGAGCACACGAGCTTGGTTACTAAAAAAAAAAAGTGTAACTAAAAAAGCTTCTACAAAAGAAATGCTCTATCAACCATAAAAAACATGGTGTGGTGTGCTTCTCTTACGTTGTTGCTGGATGTCTTGAACATGAAGTTCTCTCTATCTCTGTGAGTGAGTAAATGCAAGTGGCGATATGGAAACATGGGGGAAGTAAATGCTTTGGGCCGTGTTTGCTTGATTCAACGGCGAGGAGCCGTTGCCGTTGTTGTTGTTGACCATTGACCGATAAGAGGATGAACCAACCGATTCTTCGCTTTATCTTTACAATACAAAGGAGAATCAAAATAGAGAGTGCCAATAGTTTCTCAATTTGATAAAATTTTTGGGACACCTTTAACAAGTAAAGAGAGAATAACTTTTTTTATAAAAAAAATTGATAGGTTCGGTCTTGGCGATTTGGTCCTAGGACCTTAGAACCGGGAACCGAACCGTTCCCTCTAGAATTGGGAATCGAATTCTTGGTTTCGATCCGATCCGAACGGTCCTAATTCGGGCCGTTCGATTTGCTCATCCCTAGACAAATGGTGAAAATTTCTTTTTTTTTCCCCTCAATTCAAAGTGTCAATTTTGTAACAACTCAATCCAAAAAAAAAAAAAAAAGCTCGGTTTCGATCGTCTGCTCTAGACATGGCCGGTTCAATGGAACCGCCGGTTCCGGTTCGGGAACAGGCGGTTATTGTTCCTAAAAAGGTGGAACCGCCGGTTTGGCACGTTCCGGTTTCGGTTCGGAACGTTCTTAGGCTCAACGGCTCTTTTTCCTGGCCTCCACCTTTTTTTTTTTAAACGAGTCGGAACCGTCGGTTCGGGTTGGAACCGTGGACCCGGTCAACGGGCCGATTCCGGGTCGATTTTGGGTCCACGATTCTATTTGGTCATGTCTAGTATGCTCTTTCAAAGCGTCAATTTCTCTCTCTCTCACCCAAAAAAAAAAAAAAAAGAAAGAGAGGAAAGAAGTAAAACAAGGAGGCACTGGCTCGTCCTGCTACTAGTTCCCTTTCCTTCCGGTTGGGTTGACTCCCCTCTCTCTCACACACGCAACATCTTCATCTCATTTTCCTCTCTCCTCTCTCTCTCTCTCTCTCTCTCTCATTTCTTTACCTTTGTAGCCATCACACCAGCAATAAATTCCTGCTCTGTTCACCTCTTTCCTTTTCTTCTTGCTTTCCCTTTACTCTCTCTCTCTCTCTCGTTTCCTCCATTGCAAACCAAGCTTTCAGTCATTTCCAGCTCTCTGATAGGAGGTCCTTTCTCTCTCCCTCTCTCGCAAACTTTACACACACCAACCCCATTTCCACCCACCTCATGCTTTTTCCTTTCTTCCCTAAAAAATTTCCCATCTCGCCACTCTCGACTCACTCTGTCTCATAATTTTGCTTTCAAGATTAGATTTTTGTTCGGGGGCCTTCCGTTGCCGCTTATCCTTTCCCCATTCTTGTGAATACTCTCTTTTTTGGCCCACTTGAGTTGTGGGGACTCTATCCTGCTGCTTCCAAACTACTCCTCCTGCTGCAACATTGCTCAATTGGGTCTGTGATTTCAGGTCTTCACATAAGACGTATCATATCCGTGTGCTCATTGAATCTCCGTTTTGGTTAGAAAAAAGCAGACTTTGTTTTTGCCCTTCGAGGAGGAAGATCAAGGGGTTAGCTCAGATCACATCCAAGGTATTTGCTTTTTCCCCTTGAATCGCTTCACCTTCTCAAATGGTTTCCCATTTTTTTCGTTTTCATTCATGGTATCTTACTTGTATCATAAGCGATGCCTTGCTGTATTTATTCCTTCTTCTCTCAATGATTTAGACTTACCATGTATTGCTTCTCTCTCTCTTATTTTGGGTTCTGCATTCGGTCCTTTTTAACCGACCTTTGCAACGCCCTTTGCTTTTCCATGAATATGAGATGTATTGTCGCCTCACGCTTCTTCTTTCGGTGTTAAATGCCTGAAAACGGTTCTTACTTTTCAGGTTCTGTCCTTCCGTTTCATTTTGCCTTTTACTCTGTGTTGGTCAAGTGTGAATTTGACTTCTTTATTGCGAATGAGAGCTGGGGAACTTGTTGAACCATATGATGTTAAAGCCTGTTGGCCATGCCAATCACCTAATGCAGCAAATTGTTTCGATTCTGTGGCAGAGGAAGAAAAAGAACCAAGCAGTTTCTAGAACATCTAGCATTGGAGCATCAGAGATGTCATCTGGGGGTTCTTTGAACTCGAAATTGTCGGAAACTTTTCTGGGTGTGAAGTTATGGGTTTGGATTGGCATCTGTGTATGCGCATTCATAGTTTTGATTCTCTGCGCCTTATGTATCTGGGTCACATTGCGGAGAAAATCGAAAAGGAAGGACGTGTTTTCCCTTTCGCAGATACCGAACGAATCAAAGGATATCAGAGTCGACAGAGTGGGTGGCCCGAATTTCCCTAATCAACCAGAAAATGCATCCCTTGCAGTTAATGACAAATCGGTCGAGAAGAACTCGGAGAAGATGCTCGTCCACTTGGCCACAAGCAAATCGAGCGATCCGGATAACCTGAGTCAGTGCAGCTCTGTTTACAACCCGGAGAGGGGATTTAGTTCGCAATCAGGAGAAGAAGGAAGCTCTGGCAATGTTCGAAAAAATTCATCATTGCCTTACACTGGACTTGTTACCGCCTCTCCTCTAATTGGCTTACCTGAAATTTCGCACCTTGGATGGGGCCACTGGTTTACTCTCAGGGATCTAGAGCTTGCGACTAATCGTTTTTCGCCACATAATGTGCTTGGCGAGGGTGGTTATGGAGTTGTTTATAGGGGCAAACTTATTAATGGAACTGAGGTAGCTGTCAAAAAGCTTCTGAATAATTTGTAAGTTTACTTCCAGTTAGATTACCTGCAATTTCTCAATTTTAATCTGAAGACATTTCATCAAGTTTACTATGATATGGATATAACAGAGGACAAGCTGAAAAAGAATTCAGGGTTGAAGTGGAAGCAATTGGTCATGTTCGACATAAAAATCTTGTACGACTATTGGGATATTGTATTGAAGGAGTTCACAGGCAAGATTCATTTGCTATCGCTGGCAGTGCTTTTTCAATTTTATTTTTTCTCATTTTACTGCATGATGTAGATTGTTCTTAGTACTTGCTGATTGTACCCAATACTTGATCTGCTGTATCAGTGCATTATGGTATTGGGATTACCTTTATATGATTGCTCGTGCTTCTGGTACTCATTTGGTAAAATCTCATTTGATGTGCCTATACTCCAGGATGCTTGTTTATGAGTATGTGAACAACGGAAACTTGGAACAATGGCTGCATGGAGCTATGTGTGAATGTGGTGTCCTCACTTGGGAGGCCCGCATGAAGGTTATCCTCGGAACTGCCAAGGCGTAAGTACAGGATGCAAAATCATCTCTCTTCCACCAGTTTGTTTCATGGTTTAGGGCGCCTTTTTGCATCGTCCACTGCAATGAGGACAAAGTTGATTTGTCAGTTGTCAGGATCATTGGTCCTCCATTAAGTTGCTCTAGTTTTCAACAATAATAGATACTTTTACTCATTTGTGTGTGCGTAATAATTGCTAATATTTAGTGGAAGACTGAAAGAAGTTGTACTGCCTTTCAGGCTTGCATATTTGCACGAAGCAATAGAACCCAAGGTTGTTCACCGGGACATCAAGTCGAGCAACATTTTGATGGATGATGAATTCAATGCCAAGGTGTCTGACTTTGGATTGGCTAAGCTGTTGGGATCAGGAGAAAGCCACATTACGACCCGAGTGATGGGAACATTTGGGTTTGTCTTGATCTTATCTTGACTGCCTTGTCTAGTTTGCCCGTATGAGAGCACAGCCAGGGGATCGGTCTTTTGACCTCTACCTTCCATATGAATTACAGATATGTGGCTCCAGAGTATGCCAACACAGGAATGTTGAATGAGAAGAGCGACATTTACAGCTTCGGCGTCCTCTTGCTTGAAGTAATCACTGGAAGGGACCCAGTGGACTATGGTCGACCAGCTACTGAGGTACCGAATCTTTGGCAAAAATTTACTTGTGATATCTCTGCCAAAGCCTTCTCCCTTCTCTGATGCTGTACAAATCTGATAGACTTCATTGTGGTCTTGCCACTCCGATAGTTTCCTGTGATTGTCAAGTTAATGCAATGGCTCTCACAATCTTACCCATAAGCTCTTCAAATGCGCTACTGCTCGTGGCAGGTAAATCTCGTGGAGTGGTTGAAGGTGATGGTAGGTACCAGGAGAGCAGAAGAAGTCGTGGACCCGGCCCTTGAAGTTAAACCAGCAACGCGTGCTTTGAAGCGTGCCCTGTTGGTTGCCCTCAGATGTGTTGATCCTGAAGCAGATAAGAGACCAAAAATGACTCAGGTCGTGCGAATGTTTGAAGCCGACGAGTATCCGTTTCGCGAGGTGTGTAGTTTTTTTTTGGAAATCATCTAATTGCCAACTGCATAAGTATTGCAGTCAGCATGGATATTGAGTCACTTGATTCTTTTCTCAGGATCGAAGAAACAGAAAGAGCCGCACAGCCAGCATGGACATCGAGTCGACAAAAGAAGCTCCTGGCTCAGTTGACGTGGAGAGCCAAGCTAATCCGGAGAGCCATAAGATCGAGATAACTCAGGCGTAGTGCTGACAATATGGAGTCCTAATTGCTTATTGACCCGGTTAGAGAGAAGCCTTCCGACACATGGATACATGTAGATTGAAAAAAACCCTTCTTTGCAGCCCTTGAGCTCCTCCTATACACAATGGTGGAGATGGTTCATTCGGTTGATAGAGCTGAGATTTCTACTTTGGTTTTGTGGCTACTTCCTTCGACACAGTTATGGAATGATTGAAATATTTGCCCTCCCCGACTCCCGAGTGAGAGCGAAAGAGAATGTACAGATGGCGACCGTAGTAATGCCTTTTTGTCGAAATTGTTCTTCTGGTTTTCGGACCATTACGGTTCCTCCTATGCACAATGGTGAGGATGGTTCATTCGGTTGATAGAGCTGAGGTTTCTACTTTGGTTTTGTGGCTACTTCCTTCGACACAGTTATGGAATGATTGAAATATTTGCCCTCATGACTCCCGAGAGAGCGCGAGAGAAAGAGAATGTACAGATGGCGACCGTAGTAATGCCTTTTTGTCGAAATTGTTCTTCTGGTTTTCGGACCATTACGGTTTCTTGGGCAATGTGGTAGCATCCAAGTCCGCTCATTGGCAAAGTGTCAGCAATACGTGCACGTTTCCTCTTTCCCTATTACAGTGCACACGAGCCAATGTCATCATTCGTATTTAGTCTTGACTTAGACAGAGAAAGATTAGCACAAACAACGGCATTCGTGGCTTTATCTTCTTCCCGTGTTGGTGAAGCTTCCTGTTGATTCTGCTGCCCCTAGTCTTAATCCTGTTGTTTCCTATGCATCATGTTCTCGACGGATCCGATCATAACATACGAAGAACTGCGAATAAATTCCGAATCATTTTGCAGCAAGCATAAAGCCTAAAAGGGTTACCATTATTCGTTGTCTCGGCTCGATCTCTATCGGTCTTAAGCCAACATCTTTCTCTGGACGAGGCACGCTTCTTGAAACCAGAAGATTGGAAACGGCTCCAAACTCGTCTGTTTCCTTTCTTCTGGGCAACCGTGAACTGGGATTGCAGAACCGGAACGTGGCCGCAAAAGTTGAATTCAGAAGGTGGGCCCGACCTTGGTGTCAGCTTTTGACTTTCGACATCTTCCTGCGACATCTAACGGTCATCTTTTTTCATTTTTTTTTATATCATTATTGATTTATTTTGTGCGCGAGAGAAGAATGACGATGTACAGAATAACTTCCCATAAACAGGAAGAGAGGGCCTTGCTGGCGTCACGCCCACGTGGGACGGGAATCTTCTTCTTTGGCGCAATTATTGGTCGTGGGAAGCATGTAAAAAGGCGACTGTCCGGGTCTGCCAGTTCCACCATCTGGCTGAGCTGGACCGGAGCTGGGCCGCTCCTCTCTGGGAATTGATCACTTATGACGTCATCTTCTTTGCTGTCCCTTTCAGTGTTTCAGACAAAGATGCTTGCCTTGTTTGACTTCTGACTGAAATTCTCGGACCGTTTCGTTTTGAGCCGAATCTCCTGCTATCAGATGAAGAATTACTTGCTTGGAGATTAGCGTGATTACTAAATTAATGAACTAAATTTAACTTGATTTTGAAATAAGTTTGGCCGAGGGAGACAGCTACAACGGAAAGATTATGCTTTTCTTAATACGTGTATATGTCATACGTGTGTAACGATTCGATTGGGGTTTTCTTTTTTTTTTTTTTATTTAGAATTAAGCAAATTGAGAGGAGCAAATATTTCTCTGCTAATATCATCACCAAAGACTGTACTAAAGCTGAGTTTATATTTTCATTTGGCTCACACTAGTTTCACATCCATATGGCTACAACACACCCTAATATATTAAAGATCATGAATCCAAAAGGTGAAAGTTGATGCTTATTAAAAATTCAAAAGCCACATGTTATCAGGAAAATATTCAAATGTTTGTGCTGATCAGAACGATGTTGTCTTACTCCCTTACTTTCAAAGATTTAGAACGTAATTGCACTTTTTTTGATAAATTTTAGGACTTATAACGCACTTATCCATTTTTTGAAAATCATTTCCAAACAAATTTGTTATGTCAAAAGCCAGTCCGGTCATAATACGCCTCCAAAAAAATTCAGAAAAAATGTTGGTAGTGTTGTATTATTCTTAATCTCGTGTAACCTTGATTCTCTCCTTAAACCATCCGTGCAAACGCTCCGAGAAAGAATTCATCATACCTAGAAAACCTTTACTAGCATCACCCTTTTGCTCAAAAGTATAGTATAAACCATGGCCCAATACCAAAAAAACCCTACAACTTTAGTATTTGTGACAATTATATTCAAAATTTTTTTGTCTCATAAAAAAAAAAAGAACTCCCAACTTTTACTTTTATCATACACATGCACTCCCAAGTCGAACCACCTCTAGTCCTACCCATCATTTGTATGTTCTAGCCCGAAGACTTTCTCCATTGCGGTCTTCAAATCCCGAACCCAATCCTAGTACCATTAAATTCCCTCAATTGGAAAAGTTCTCGATCCACAGCAGAAGTATTACCATGCGCCCAAGATACTTGCTCCTAATGATGTGGATATGCGGGGAAGACGCAAGGGACCCACTCCCTTTGAGATTGTTTTAAAGCGGCAAACAAAAATGCACTTGCTTAGAATGTGGCCCTTAGCATAGTTGCTATTTGCCTTGAGTGAGTGGATCGGACAATTGTTGTGCCTTAGGAGATGTTAGAAGATTTTCGGAAGAAACTTCATTTGCTTAAAACAAAGCAAATTCCTCCTAATAATTATCTAGAAGATTAAACCCCTAAGATTGGAAAACTCAAACGCCATATCCAAATCCTCCTAGAACCAAAGGTCTCTCTTTTCTACTTAATCTCTTCTATTTCCTTCTATGAGAACAGAACCCTCTATAGGATCTTCCTCCTCCTCATTCGCATTTGTTCTTAGTACTACCGCACCACCTCTCAAATCTAATGTTTTGTCCCTTCAAGAGCGATTGAAAAAGTTGGAATAAGATAAAGAATCTCAAAGCAAAAGGAAGGCATTACCTTCAACTCCTTCACCCCTCCCCGCACCTTATCCATTTCCATCTCCATCTCGACCATCTTAGTCATATATGGTGTCAAACCCTTTGGAAAGTTTTCTTAGACACCAAATCCCACCAATCTCTGTAAACCTTGCATAAGCTCTTTAAGATGAATCTTCGCTTCGATTCATTTGAGTCCAACTCATCGATGACTCCTCCCTATGTCTGCTGATGACATTATGATGGCGAGATCCAATCCCAAAAGAAGAAGAAATGGCTTTAGAACCGGATGTTGTTTTGTCCACCAAACACTTATCCTGTTGGATCACCCACCTCTTCATCATCCAAGGCATAATTTACCTTAGATGATCTTCCATATCATAAGTGGATTGAGCGTCTCTTAGAATTTCATGCCTAGTTGACTATTAGGCACCTTACTGAGCACATCACTTATGAAGTATTCCTTGAGTTCACCATTAGATTCACCGGAACCTTAAAGGCTTGGTGGAAAGCATCACCAGAACAAAACCAAATGATGTTCCTTACAATGACCCTCGATGAGGCTATCCAGTTTATTCATCTGTTCTTCGTTGGCCAACCTAATAATACTAAAGAACTCAAGTGAAAAGAGTTATTTGAATGAAAGTGTTGTTCTATGGCCGGAAAAGACCTCGATCGGCATTTTAAGGAGATAATCAAACTCTTTTACCTACTTGGTACGGACCCAAATCTTAAATCTATCTTCCCGTCTTCTATTCCTAAAGAAGTCGGCCAAGCTGTGGAGAAGATTTTGCGAGGCAAGATAGAGGGCTCTAGCGAAGCCATGCTTGGAGAAATCCAGCAAGCAATTCATATAGCACTCAAAGAATTGTGCCTCGAAAAGAACTTTTCGAAGTTATCTTCGAGAAAATCGAGATCTTGACATAGCCTATGTTAAACTTGATATTAAGATCAAGTGCTCGAAAGATTGTAATGACCCTTCTTGCTCGGGTCATAAGAAGAAAAGGCATTTCAAGAAATTCTCTTTTTGCAAAGAGAGGCGTGGTAAAGGCAAATGAAAATTCCTCCGAAAAAGAAAGCATTCTTCTCATTCATCTCGAAGGAAAGCCAAATCAACTAGATTCTATATTTGTAACAAGAAAGAACACTTTGCTAAAGTCTCGCCCTCAAGTAAAGGGTCAAGGCGGTTACATGTCTCATACCAAAAAAAAAAAAAAAATTCAACTTTAGCATCTATCCCAATTATATCTGAAACTTTTTTTTTGTTTCATAAAAAACTACAACTTTTACTTTTATTTCAATTCTACCATCTTGATCTTTTGTCTATAATCACTATTATTTAGTCCTACATAGCTCAAATATTCTCGCCGAAGCCACTAATGAATCTTTGAAATTTAAAAATTGTATGTTTAAGGGATGACAAGATTTTAGATCTTTTTTTCCAAATATCTCAATATCTAGCTATTCTTTATGTTGTTGAGTGTCGAAAAGAATACGAAACGTCTCGTCTTGTGTGACTCTTTATCTCTCGGCAATATGTAAGGGAGGCAAACAATAGAAGAGAAGTTTAAAGACTTTTTCATGTCAGCTTTGCTAAGTTGTAATTCATTAACGACGTGGAAATGCTACATAGGATTAATTAATGGTGATTATGGTCGAAAGGCTAACGTTGGTAGAATTTGAATAAAAGTAAAAGTTGAAGATTTTTTATGAGACAAAAGAAAATTTTGGATATAATTGGGACATGAGAATTTTTTTATATTAAACAAGTGAAATTTGGACAAAAGTAAAAGTTGAAGATTTTTTCATGAAACAAAAAAAAGTTTTGGATATAACGGTTACAAATGCTAAAATTGAAGATTTTTTTTGGGTATTGGTCCTATAAACCTTTGTGTCTGTCCCCAAGTTTAACCCTATCCTTAAACTATCCATATATGAGATTTTCTAATTTGGTGATATTGAATTACAAGTGAAGAAAATTCTGTATCATGCCATATGAAGAAACAAACAGCTGTTCATAACGATCAAGCAAGGAACTTCCTCCCTCATGCAACAGTCCAAACTGGAAAGAAGCAATTAAGACGTCTAAGTAATATTAACACAATCCGATCTCCTTCCTCATAAAGATAATCTCCTGCACCCCCCATTTCTCTCCCCCGACATGGATAGATAGACAGAATCATCAGCTCAAACAAATTTCAAAGCCGAAAAAAAAAAAAGGAAAATGGTGACGACTTCCTTGAACTCTGCTCATCTCTTCACCACATTCTGCCTCCTCCTGTTCTCCCTCCAACTCTCTCGGCGGTCCTCGGGTTTCACGACAGCCGACGCCGCATCCTTCATTCAGAACCTGTGCAGCCAAACCCTAGAGGTCGATGCCTGCAAGAACTGCGTGTTGTCGGACCCGACGGACGACATCCCTGAGCTCATATTCTCGGTCCTCTTCTGCATTTACACTCAGGCTGTTTATGGCCATGACCATGCCCACGAAATCTCGCGGACTGCCACGTCCGCGGGCGTGAAGCACGCACTTGGGGTCTACAGGGACACGCTCTTCACGGCGTCGAACAACCTCAGCAACGCGCTCTCGACGGTGGAGGGATCGAAGTACAGGGATGCGTTCGTCATTATGAAGAAGTCGAGGTGGAGCTTGATCTCGTGCAGGTTGGCGTTCCGGAGGTTCGCGACAGGGGATAGCGACGCAATCCCGACGTTGCTAATCAATGACATGGTGCTCATGAAACGCTTGTTCGACGTGGGGCATTATTTCGTTCGTCTTATAATTAAGATTACTGATAGGTGAGGAACTTGCTGGGAAAAGACGGTCAAATTTGTAGTACATGATTATATGAATAAACGATGTAAAAGAAAAATACTTCAACTTTAGTTGCTGTCGATAAACAATTTTACTTATTGGCAGCATATGGATTTGTTGGCTTATGTCGCTTTACTGATAAAGTTAGGTATTTCTGTTGGCAAAAAGTTCCTTATGATAGATCAATTCACTTATTTTTTTGCTAAGATAATGCAACGACTTGATCCATTTCACGTTGGTCAAGCTCTCAAAAAGGATACTCTGGGCAACTATTCTCTTGATTAGCAACGCAAGTGCACGTATCGAATAAGTAATAAAGTGATGAATAAAAGTATCGTTCTCATTGAGATTCTAGACAAATCAATCAAATTACTTACTAAAGGTGAAGAATTCGCAAATTTATCTAACCAATTAAAGGTTCAATAAGGCAATCAAAATTCCTAAAGAAAAATAAATTAACCAAGGCAGCAAAACAAAATCAAAAATAGAAATTTCGAATATAAAAAAAAAAACAACGAACAACGAATTTCTATCAAGAATGAAAAACGTTAGAGCATCCAATTTCACTTAATCAATTAACATTAATGAACCAATCTCGTCATGCAATTAAATTGAATCCATAGTGGGATGGTAGAACTTCATAATTTAAATCACTATCGTTGGTCCGGTATAACAACCCTACTTGGATTTAGCAACTCACACTTGGTCCATGTGAATTTAAGTAAACCCAAACGGATTAACATCTATGAACGTTCCCGGATTCAATAAACCACCCTCGATTAACCTACTACCGAAACCACACAAAAAAACCTAAGATATCTCTATCGATGTTGAATTCATGGCTATATATCATAAAGCACTCACATGGAACCTTCTTTCGGTTTCAAACATGCAACAAAATCATTCAAGTGGTGATCAAACACTTAAAAGCATTATTGGTTGGCCTATGTCTCTTAACGGACAAAGTTAGGCATTTTTGTAGACAAAAAGTTCTCTATAACAGATCAATTTACTTTTTCTAACTGAGATAGTGCAACGACAACAATACAAGATGGTGACCATTTGAGGGTGGATGTTGACTTATGAACCTCTCTCAACAGATATGAACATGGGATGTCACCGATAGACCGATTAGAGGGCATTAATCCATAATTCTTGTGTAGGATCCAAAAATAGTGTTGCATCTGTACTAGAACTAGAACTAGGGGCCATAGGTGTGGAAACCGGCTTTCAGCCCTCCATTTGTGCACGTTTAAATAATGACAAAGTTTATTGTTGTTGGCACAGATAAAGACTGCCAGAAAATATCCTAACCTCCACACTTAGAAAATAGTGTAACGACCCCATATCCTTCTTTACAAATTCACTACTCAATGTAGAGATGAACCCATCAAGCAATTTTGGATCATCACTTGCAATAATCATGTAATCTACATAAGAAATTAGAGGTGGAATACCATGATCTGATTTTTCAATAGAAAAGGGAGGATCCGCAATGCCGCAAAAGAAACTGGATGCCAAAAAAATGTGCTAAAGTGATCAAACCATGTTCTTAGTGCTTGCTTAATGCCATACAAAGCTCTCGTGGCATAAGAAAGTACGTGCAGTAAATGCCTTTGGCACATAAGATGGGAGGAAAGATTGATTAAACCGATTAAAGCAATCTAAAGCAATATGTCCCTGTTTATTACATATTTGATAGGAAACGACTTTGTAGGTTCCTTTCACAAGCTTTTCGATTTTGCTTTGATTGAATTGTGGCTTGTGACCTTGTGAATGTGTAATATCATCCCGAGAATTTTTCATTCTTGAACTGTTATGATAAAACCATCTTCCATGCGAAAAAAATGATTGTACTTGAAATGGTGGAATTCTTCTTGTGGCTTTTAAAATTACTTCTATGACCAAAGAAAGTGGACCCGTGTTAAATTACAAGAAAACTATTATTTGTCAGCTAATTCTCGAAGCTTTGCAGTTGCGAAATCAAGTCTTGAGAATATTGGCATTAGAGGCTTCAACATGGAGGTTGTGAATGAATCACATCGATCACCTAATCCATTCAAAACAAAAAGACCATCTTTTTGTCCTCATGGAGAAATCTGGGAGCAGGTAACTTGGTTTGATTTTTTTTAAAAACACCAAGATGCTCGTGGAGAGATGAAAAAATTATCCAATGACAATTTTGGATTTGTAGAAAAATTGAAGCTTCACCGTTCCTTAGATACTTTGTTAAGAATGTTTTGCAAAGCAGTGACACCTCAGTAGATGTCTTCAAGTTTACTACTTGAGCAAGAACTTCTTCGGAGAGTGTCGCAGTGATCCATCATCGCTAGAAAGCAATGAGACCTTCTCCGTTGTAAATAATATGGATTTATTGCTTCCTCTCAGACTCCAGCTTCTTTTCCAGGAATAGAGGAGGTGACACTTGATGGATTCGGCATCTGGCACTCACCATCAAGGAATCCCACCAGATCTTGACTTTCAATTAGTGCAAGCATTTGTGCTCTCCAATACGAATAATTTGTTTGTGTTATTTTCAGTGACACAAAGTTGCTAATGTTTAAACACGAAGGATATGGATACTTGGAAAAGCCATGGTTAAGGATCGATTTCTTTCAAAAATATTCTGTGATGCCGTTAAAAAAAGAAAGGCTTTTGATTTGTTGATCTCAATGTACAATTTGTTGAGATGATAATTTTAAGATATTACAAACTTTTATACTTCGTAAGGAAACAATGCAACAATGGGAATTAATAAGAGATCATGATATTATAAAAGTTGTCAAATACTTGATTCTAGCATCCCAAGAGTCAATTGTGATTTTGATTTGTATTTCCATATTCTTCTCACTTAATTGATAAATCAATGTCTTCGCTTCCTTCAGGACGTGTTTGTGAATATGAAGAACTTGAGGCGGAGCTTGATCTGGTGCGTATACGCGTTCTGGAGGTTCGGGCTCGCTGCTCTGCCGGTGTCATTGCAGTGCTAAGTAGATTGGGGTAGGAGCTCGGCATGCGTCGAGGGACGGTTGCGATCCCCCAAGTTCACTGGAGGCTCGGCGGTTATTGATGAGCAAAGGTTGAGATCTCGCATGGAGTTTGGGCTGCGACGCTAAGCGGGGGACGGCAATGCAATCCCGACCATGCTGGTCGGTGGTATGGTGCTCATGAACGGCTTGTCTGATGTGGGCATTATTTCTTTCGTCTTATCCAATTAAGATTAATGATAGGTGATGAGCTAGCTGGAGTCGGTTCTCATTTAATAATGTGGGAAAAGACATTCAAATTTGTAGAATATGATTACATGAATAAACGATATAAAAGATGGCATCGTACCCTACAAAATTCCTAAAAAATCCCAACTTTAACTTATGTCACAATTCCATCCTAGACTTGGTTTGCATCTCAGAAAGAACCTCCAACATTTGGTTCAGTGCCAATTTTACTAGTCCTTTTTTTCTGTCTCATAAAAAGTTCTCAACTTTTGGTCCAGTCTCAATTCTACCTCTAAACCTTTTTTTTTCCTCATGATAAACCAATAATTTTTACTCGAGTCCCACATCTCCCTCTGTGATTCTTCCGTCCAAAATAGTCCTTGGTGATGTGGCATTTCCACCCGCATTAGTTTTTCCCAAATTTTACATCCAAGAAAACTTCTTTTGAAGATTAATTTCCATCTAAGCGCAAATGTCATCTCATTGGGTCCGTAGTTTGGGTAAAACTTAGAGCAATTACGATTGGCTTTCTTCAATTGCTCTTACTCTCGAGAGAGTCTTCCTTCCATCTCGCTCAAGAATCTACGAGTTTGCCCTTAGTCTTAAATTTCTCTATGCGGAGTCTTCCATCTCTCACGGCCAGAGAGCTCGTGCTCTAGACACTTGGCTTGGGGGGACGCTTGAACATGCTCGCGCTTGAGGTGTTATTTGCTTTGTCTCTTGGTTGTCAAGAGAAATTTTGGATGGGCCTGGATTTGGCTTAACGAGTTCTATGAGTTTTCTTCAAGAGTGGATTAATGAAAAAATATTTTTCTTTTTCAATGTGGATTAATGTCATAGATTTGAGATTCAAGTCTTCAACTCAAGAGTATTCTTTGAGCATTAATTTTCATTCATTCACCCTTCAAATTATCACATATTTCCAACAAAAATTAGTTTTCCATGTCAATGAAGCATGATTATAAGAAGAGCATATATTGCAATAACACGGTCGATCTGTCAATCAGCCGTGGTGAATAGCTCCATACGAAATGCGAGCTTCATTTGTCCCCTTAAATTTTTCCATAAATTGCCTGAAACTATCCATGTAGTAGAATAGTTACATCTAGAAGTAGTAAAAAAAATTACATAATAGCCAAAATAAAACACGATCTTGATGAGGGAGTTTCGGTTGCCATTCATTTTAACATGACTCGGTTAGATAATCACACTTCTCAAAACAAGAGGCTCTGTTTGAATCATTTATCGCTTATACACTCCACCCGTCCCTTCAACTACGAAACAAACAAAGGCCACCCATAGCCATGTCTTTGGCTGCACGTCTTCAAGAGGCCTTCGACGTCTGAAGCTGCGGACAATGAATATCAGGCTGTCTTGAACGAACAGAAGCGCTAGTGAGTATCAATGAATCCTAGTCCAAAATATTCTTTTCGTTTTTTGCTCTAACGTCTATGTTCTTTGTTTTCAGGTGGAGTGACTTGGAAGAAGCCACGGCAGTGCGCAACACTGCCCAAATGGCTTTGAACCAGATAATCCCATTAATCCAAGCAGGGACGTTGGTACTCAATACTCTAGGCCAGGTGAGATCCTTCACGCTGTTCTTGCCGCAATTTAACCATCACGGCAACCTCCAATGGGTCGAGCTCTCCACCGACGCCGCCCAGCGAACCCTGAGGACAATGCGGCAAATGCTGGTGGATGCTGGATTTACACGTCATTCCAGCTTCCCAATCCACTTCCGAACCGGTGCCTCCACAGAATGCTCCCATTCCACAGAACCCTCCGGTGCCTCCACATGATGCTCTGATTCCACAGAATGATCCAATGCCTCCACAATAGAGTCGAGGTGTTTTCACCCATGATGCGCTATCTTACTTTCTTTCTTTCTTTTTTTCTCTCGAGAGTTGTCTTTCTTTTTTCTTTCTTCAAAGGTGTGTTTGTAATTGAGTTTCTAGAATAATAGCAGTGCGTGCTTGTGTGGGTGCAACAGAAGATTAGAGTGAGTCAATTTGATCGGTGTTCCTTCATTTTCATCCTATGTTACGCTTTAAAGTAAGATATTCTGAAAAACAAAGAGTGTTCTCCATAGAATAGATCAACCCAGTTCCCCTTCTTTTCCAGTGCACTGCCTCACACCACTAGCATTGAAGAATGGCCTTAAGTCGGCTCTTGGAGAAAGAAAAGATCCAGTTCGGGTCCCCTGGGGTATAAAAATGGAGAATCTATTCTCCTTCCTTTCAAAAAAAAAAAGATCTTGGAAGGCGCTCTCCTGACAGCACAACTAGTGCCGGCACTCCCTTAACGTTGGCACAAAAGGGGTGTCAGAATATTGTTGTTAAGATCAATGCGAGTTTTTTTTTTTTTTTTTTTCCCCCCCCCCCACCAAAAAAAAAAAAAAAAAAAAAAAAAAAAAAAAAAACTCATGAGTGGATCCCCTGTGGAGCAACTTGGAAAAACAGGATAATACCTATGCAAACTCTATATATACACATAAGCAAGGGAGATTTTCAAGATTCACACTTGAATTCACCTAGTGCCAAAAAAAAAAAAAGTAATGCAGATAAAAGAATGGCGTTGATAGATTAGAATCAACATGGATTCGATCTCATACGTAAAGGCAAGTAATTCGATATTTAAACCGCTGATTTTGGCTATGACCGGGGCGTACATAATTTAGTGGCAACTATTGTGTGGCCTGAGAATTTATGCAACATTTTGATGGATGAAGAATTCAAAGCCAAGGTGTCTTGACTTTGGATTGGCTAAGCTGCTGGAATCAGGAGAAAGTCACGTTACAACCCGAGTGATTGGAACATTTGAGCATGTCTTGATCTTGTCTTGTCTGCCCTTGTGGAGTTTGCCCGTATGAGAGTACAGCCAGGGAATCAGTCTTTTGATTCATATAAATCACGGATATTAGGCGCCAAAGTATGCAAACACAGGAACGTTGAATGTGAAGAGCGGCATTTACAGCTTCGGTGTCCTCTTGATTGAATCCATCTCTGGAAGGGACCCAGTGGAGTATGGTCGAACAGCCAATGAGATACCGAATCTCAAAAAAAAAAAAAAAAATTTACTTGTCATGTCTCTGCCGAAGTTCTCTCCCTTCTTCTCTGGTAAACTGCAAGTATAGATGCTGAAATCGGATGCTGTGCAAGTCTGATAGACTTCATTGTGATTTGCCACTACCATAGATTCCTGTGATTCCCAAGTTAATGTAATTAAGCGCTCATTGTGAGAGCTTACTCACAAGCTCTTCAAATGCGCTATGGCAGGTAAATATTGTTGAGCAGCTGAAGTTGATGGCAGGAACCAGGATAGCGGAAGAAGTCGTGGACCCAATCCGTGAAGTTAAACCAGCAACGAGTGCTCTGTTGGTTGCACTTAGATCTGTTGGTCCCGAAGCAAATGAGAGACCAAAAATGACTCAGGTCGTGCAAATGCTTGAACCCGACAAGTATCCATTTCGCGAGGCGTGTAGTTTTTTGGAAGTCATCTTGCGGTTAACGGCAATATATATATATATATTGCCTATCCTTGAGAATCAAATCCAAAGTGTGGCCTAATAGCATGACGTCACTTGATTTTTCTTTTCTCAGGATCGAAGAAACAAGAAGAGCCGCACAGCCACCGTGGGCATTGAGACGACAAAAGGAGCTCCTGGCTCAGCTGACGCGGGGAGCCAAGCTACTACCTTCGACACAGTTATGGAAGGATTGTAACATTTACCTCCGACTCCTGAGCGAGCGCGCGTGAGAGAGAGATTGTACAGATGGCGACTGTAGTAGCGCCTTTTTGTCGAAATTGTTCTTCTGGTTTCCGGATCACAATGGTTTTCTTGGGCACTGGTGTAACATCCAAGTCCGCTCATTGGCAAAGTAAAAAAAATAATAACAATACATACATACATACATACATGTTTCCCTCTCTCTTTTGCAGACAATCATCTCTCCCTCCCTCCCTCATGCGATAATTGTTCATGTCCTAAATCGAGTGCACCCGTTTTTGCACCATCACGAGCCTTACAGGTCATGACTCGTTCTCACGAGTTATCATCATTCATATCTGGTCATGACTAAGACCAAAGAAAGATTAGCGCCCGAAATGACGTACATGGCTTCATCTCCTTCTGTTGGTGAAGTTCCATGTTGATTCTGCAGCCCCAATTCTCATTCCTCTTCTTTCCGATGCATCATGCTCTAGACGGATTCCTTCGAAACATCCAAAGAAGATCACCATCGGTGGATGAATTCCAAATCATCTCGCGAGAAGTATAAGGCCGAAAAGGCTATTATTCACTATCTTGGCCCAATCTCTATCCGTCGTACAGCTCCATCCCAGGCACGTTTCTCGAAACCAGAGGATCGAAACGGCTCCAAACGCTTTTCTCCGTTTCCTTTCTCCTGGGCCATGAACTGGGATTGCAGGATCAGAACGTGGCCGCAAAAGCTGAAATCCGATGGGCCATGTCCCATCGCATGGACTCAAATTGGTTTGCAGAAAGAAAAGGACCACTTCGTCTCGTCGTCTCTTCTTTTAATATCCCAACTCCAATGCAATAATTTTGACTATTTCGAAAAGAACTGGCTCAACCTTAACGAGGAGGATTCAAGACTACATGGCAATTCTACCGGAAACAAATTTAGACATATCATGGAGATGGACATGAGTCTGATCAAAATCATCATGTGAAGAGCCAGCAGATAAAACAGAACATAGGCATTCAATCAACCCTGAGCCAGAGCCAGAGCCCAAAGGGTTACACTCGAGAGTTGTCTGAGTGAAGATAAATGTCTACTTACGGCGACAGGAATTTTTGCTGTCACAATGGCCATGGGAAAACCAACGTCAATCTAGGCACAGCATTATAGCATGGCCAGGCGAATGTTTGTACCAAGTAATGTGCACTTTCATTTAGGCACACACACACTAATATTTGCTTTTGACTACATTATCACTTGATCACCGACAACAAGGGGAAAACACAAGAAGGAAGTTAAACCAAAAACCAGAAACATCCATCATTCATGGCCTTGCAACTTTCCATATTGGGCGGAAATGCAAAAGAGTCATTACACAGTTTATAAATCCGACGAAAAAAAAAAAAAAAAACACAAACAAGCATGTATCCACAGTCGAGGAAGAGGATTATCTTTTCCGCCAAATCAGAGTTACCTTTCATCTCGGCCAATAAGTCAGACCGATCGAAACCAAGGTTGGTGACCCGACAAGTACACAAATGCCTCCATCATCTTCTGGAAAGAAGGGAAGCCGCTTGTGCTTCTCTAGATGTCAAAGGACACAATATAATGCCCAAAACGTCTTCGGGCAAACAGCTGATCCGATCCTTTGTGTTGAGTTTCACCAAAAGAAAGACAAACAAGGTTAGGAAAATCTGCAATAGGATTGATGGAAAAATAGGAAGCAGGAAAGATTCGACAAACAAACACAAGAAAAAACTCAACTTCCCTGTCAGGAACAGCCGTATAAGCAATAATCTTCTTAAACCCTCCATTTCGAAATCCATAGTCAGAAATATCTTTTTAAACCATGCATAACGACTGACATTGTGGATATATTACACAAAAAGAACATTGCGAGAGTTATATTATCACTAATGACTTGTCTAAATTTACTTTTTCTTTCTCACTTTGACTTTTTCAATCCCAGATAATCAAGAATTTTGGCGTTGACATGTAGATTACCATAGTGTATCTTCTCTCAAACTTAGTATAACATTTTAAATTTTGACAACAACAAAAAAAAAAAGCTCGCTTTTTTACTTTTGGTTAATCCTGAACAAACATGGAGTATGACTTCAGATTTCTTAAGGACAGATTTTACAACGGGCTACGAAACATGATAATTGAATTGGTAGTCTGAGAGACTTATATAATTTGTTTTGAACTTACATAGAAATTGATCCATAGTCTCGAGCCAAACCACGGATCAAAAGCTTAATCCATCATTCATGTGATATCATTGTGGGAAAATCACCCGATCAGTCCTAAACCTGTTATATGAATATCAATTCGATCTTAAACTTTTCGATTTTTTTTCTTTATTTTAGTCTCAACCTTTGCACCAAATTTCAATATTGTTTTTGCGTTAAATTTTCACCGGAAATTGATGAAGTGGCGGTCTATTCATCGCATTAGGGAGACAGCGACGCGATCCCAAACTTGCTGATGGATGACATGGTGGTCATGAAACGCTTGTTTGAAGGCTACTAAACTGAATAATAGCCATATCTTATTAGACCACAGGCTAAATGATAATTCAGTACAAAGCCACTATAACAATCATACTTTCCGGTAAGTTCTACGAATAAATCAGGTCTTGCTCATCATCTAAAATGTTGATTTTGCTTTCCCAAAGTACATCAAATCGCCTTTACAAAATTTTCCCCATTTTCCACGCACTTATAGAGCACGCGCTTTTTCTTTGCTACCGTCTCATAGAAGCTAACCGTTGACTATTGGTGGCATACATTACAAATACATGTATATGCATATGGATTGGTTGGTTTATGTCTCTTTACAGATAACGTTAGCCATTTTTGTTGACAAAAAGTTCCCTACAACGGATCTGTTTACTTTTTCTAGATAAGACAGTGCAATAACCTGACCCGTTTCACGAGGATCGAGCTCTTAAAAAGTTGCTATCATCAGCAATACAAGATGATGACCATTTGAGGGTGGATGTTGACTTATAAACCTCTCTCAACTGATATGAACTTGGGATGTCACGGATAGACCGAATAGAGGCTTTGCATTAAGGGCGTTAACCTATAATTCTAAATCTGCGAAGATGTATTCAAATCAAACAAAATCATGCAGTCAAAATTTTTCTAATACCAAATGTCAGCCATCTACTTTCTTGCGTGACCAAAGAATTGATTTAGCCGCCAGTTAACAGGCCATTGATTAGGCATCATAACTGAAGATTCGTGCGGTGTGTGTAGCCTACATACATACAATCAATCGATTGATGAAGGCGATCAATTAATTTCCGCGTCAACGAAGCATGATTATAAGAAGGGCATATAGCAATAATGTGGTCGATGAGTCGATTAGCGCGGGAATAGCTTCATATGAAATGTGAGCTTCATTTGTGACCTTAAATTTTTCTATAAATTGTCTGAAACTATCCGTGTAAGGCTAATCTCTAACAACTTATTCGTTAGTCAACGTTAATTCTGTTTATCCACAGCATTTTATCATATATATGCTTGTATATATCGAGTCAATAGTTATCTAGCCATCGGCAATTTTTCCGCCTGCTTTCGCCCGAGTATGATTAGTGGGGCCTCAACATATTAAGGCATAATTAAGTGAAAAAACATACCTTATGAGTTGGATGATAGATGAAATAATCATTTCTTTCATATGACAGAGTACCCGGAAAAGCCATGTATTTCATTGGTAAAGAGAAGGCAACAAATATATGCATGGCAAAGATAATTCAAGAACGAGAAACGTCCGCCGCCTTCTTTCCCTCGTTTGGAAGAGAAGATACGACATTCCACTTTGATCTCTCCACTATCAGAAGCTGGTTTTTCACCATATCAAGCCCAGTTCAAGAACATATAACAATGGACTACTTTACATAGGAATAATACGGCACATTAGTATGTCAATAATATTGCAATACAATTATGAAGCAACATGAGATTAGGAGTCCTCAAATGTGGTCTCTTTGCGACTATGCGCACCCAGCTCACTACGAAAGAATATAGATTCTCAAGGAAGTCGGAATTGGAGTTCAGGGTCCAAGTTTTGGTAGATTTTGGACATTGGGTCTTCTTGGGGATTGTTTTCCATTTGGAGCAACTGAGCCAATAACTCTTGCTGAAAGTAAGGTGGCTCCATTAGACATGTTGATCGCAAATTTGGAGGCATTAACATTCCGGCAAAGTTACTGGCCCGAAGAGCCGCGGGGCTATGATGAGTATGTTGGCCTTCATATGTTGTGACCACAATCGAGGGGTCTTGGAATGATCTTTCGACTCGCTTCTTCACCATGCATCCTTGGCTAGTGCACCGGTAGTAACTTCTGCAATTGTTGAAGAACTCAAAGAGATTGTTGGGGGTCTCCATGAATCATGAAATCTATTGTAATAACTCATTCTAATCATATCCCAACAAACGATATAGTTTTAGGTTGTCTTGTGCTTAAGTACCTAGCTAGGTTACCTTAGTTCTCGTATAGTTTTTAGATTTAATTTCAATGAACGAGTCAATACAAAGGAGTACCAACAAAGAGACCCATGCCATCTCATATGTCGATGATTGATGATCAATCTTTAGGTTCCCTCGTAAAAAAAAATTATCGTTACTTCCAATCATAAAGCATTGGTTTCAATCAAAATAAAAGTTAGGTAATATCCTGTCAATAATCAGTTCGAATACTCCTCAATGACTTCAAAATGGCGATCAAGTATTGATCCAAAGAAAGCACTCATTATTCAGATTACAGCTTTTTGAAAGAATGCTAGATGAAACCATGCAAACAAGAAGTACACTTAGATATGATGTAATTAGCTTCGAGATCCCTACTCCTGAATGCCAAATTGAGGTCATGAATTGCCGAAAAAATGTTAGCAGATAACTACATCCAAAAGATGGTTGTCGACCAAGAGACACGGGATTCGCAAATTTATTAGAGATTACTAACTTGTCAAACCAATATCAGTTTTTGAAACTTAATTGCACTTCCCAGAAACTAAGTACTAAAGGAACGGTCGACTATGTACTGAAGGCAAAGAAGTCGGCTCTTTTTTCCAGGAATAATGTTGGAGAGACGAGTGTTCACGAAGATTGTGCATAAATATTTGTCTAGATATGTAACATTTATCATCTCCGCATAATGAACGACGGCTAATGAACTGGACCGGAAACCATACCTTGGGTAAGGGCTGTTTTTAACTGCTTTTTGTCCATATTTTCTCCACCTATATCCATCTTCAAGATTATCGATCTCGCTCTTCGTCAAGAAAGCAAACCGAGGCTGCCTCGGGCGCTTCTCTTTCTTCTTTAATTTGTCCCTGCAGAGTTAATCAAGCAAACTAGAAATGATCAGATCTACGAAGTGTTGCCCTTTGCTGAGTTCTATTGACCAAGTTCTGAATTTCTCTTGATGGATCCTCATTTGAGCTTTCACTGTCATTAAACAGCAGCTTGCGCATACAAGCTAGGGTTTCTATTGCTTCCATCCTTCTGCACCTTGAGATCCGCAGAAATTGATGGAGAGTCCGTACATTGGATGGATTCTTTCATTTTTTTTTAATGAAATAGTCAATAAAGAGATGAGACCAAGATCAGCCTTCAACTTCGTTTCATTTGGATATTGTGAACATGTTTTACCGACCAAAGCCAGTTGAAAACACAAAAACGGAAAAAAAAAAAAAATGAGTGGATAGATATTCTGACCCTGACAGAAGAATAAGGGATTTCTTGCTTTGAAAAATTGTTCAACTTCTCTCACACCCAGAATCAAATTTGGACTAGATCTGCTAAAGATGAACTAGTTTGAGATGGACCAGACTCGAAACTTACCCTTTTTTAGACTTCTCTTCTTGGTCATGATCTTCGTGGCATCCTGTTGATTGCTCATCTTGGACGATCTTGCCCTTGTCTTTGTCTTCCGATCCAACCGCCGCCATCTCTTCGGACGATGAAGACAGGGCCGATGAGGAATTATTAGGGGTCGACTGGCTGTTATTCTCGCTCAAGATCGATGCACCCTTTCTCGAACCTTCGGTGCTGATTACTTCAGAGGATGAGCAACAAGACATGTCAAAGGCTCTCTCGAGAGTGCTGTAATCCATGGAACCATCTAAGAAGGCTCGGAATGTGGAGTTCGAGGGAGCTGATGAACGATCCTGTGTAGCTTGTAGCGGGTGTTGTTGCTGAGGATGATTATTGTGGAAGAAGGGATAGTTACTATCACTAGGGGTAAGGAAGGGGGAGAAACTGTAGTTGAAAGGATCAAAACTGTTGTAAGGATTGCTCTTGCCTTCAGACATGGTGGAAAGACAGGAGCTGCTGATTATGAGCAGAATTAGAAGAAAGAGTTAGAGGGAGAGAGGTGTGTGTTGAAGGTTCAATAGTGTTGAAAGAAGTATCAGATGAGAGCTTTTGCTGAGGTTGCCTTCCTTCTAGTGAAAAGGATAGCACTGAGAGAGAGAGAGAGAGAGAGAGAGAGAGAGAGAGGTGGAGGGGTGTGCAAATAATTGGTCCGAAGCAAGTGATCGCTTGAATTATGTTGGAGAATTTCAAATTGATTGAAATAGTGATGAGTCCGGCTATTATCAATGGTATGAATACAACCCGCTTTTTGAATACACGACAATATTTCGTCACATGAAATTTTATAAGTTATTCCTTTATATAGACTTTGGTATTTCTAGCATTACCTTAGCGGCTCGAGCAAAAGGCGATGTAAAAGTATATTTCTAAAGGGCCATATGTCTCGATCACCTCTGGCCGGAGGAAACTTTCAGCCTTTGATCACTAAGTATGCCAACTACATGCAAACCTAACTAGTACAAATATGGACGATACTCATATTGTCATAACCCACCAATCAGAACACTGTCCAGAGAAACCTTCCACCATACCGAAGAGTCGTAATTTTAGCATTATTCCTGCGGTCCAAGCAAAAGGGCAACAAACACGTGCATTTTGCAATTTAGCATAGCCTTTTTAGGCAGCTCATGCAAGTATCGTTTTTAAGCCTTGGAATCATGTACGAGTGTGCATTTACACGAGTTAGGGTTTCGTGGTTAATACAACAGTCAGAGAGATAAGGTCGCACGTTACCACCGGAGAGAGCGGAGCAAAGGGGCCGAGTGGGATTCCAAGATTGCGGCTGGCGATAGCGACTGTTGGGTGGGCACCGTCATTTTGACCGCCCCCGTCACTCACGAGGCTCCGTCCCTGTTTCTCTCTCACGCCTTCTTCTTCTTCGGCGCCCACATCTCCCCACCATGAATGAATCATCATCGATTCGGATCCGTGGGGAAGATGATTGATGATGCCTTTGTGCCATCAATCAACCCCCCACGGATGTTCAGAGATTCTCGTTCTAAGTAAGCAGAGGATCCCCGGTCGACGAAGCGACATGCAAATCCCTGCCTTCTATTCTTTATCGTCAAAAGCTCCAACTTGAAGACTTAAAAGATTACAATTTTGGCTTGAATACTACTGTGATAGAATGTTCAATCCAAGGATTTAAACGGATAAGTGGAGAGAGAGGGTAGCATGTACATAAAATGCATATAAGTGAAAAGTGTTAAAAAAATACTAAACCTATTACATTAGTACTAATTCAGTCATAAACCTTTAGTCTTAAACTTTTTGAATTTGTGCCAATTGAGTCTATCTGTCTAATTTTGACTAGAAATCGCTAATATGAATGTCGATCATTCTACGTGATATGGCCGGCGCTAACATGACTTTTTTTTTTTTTATAACGTCGTTGCCTCGAGTGGGACGAGGCCACGATGCCCAAATCCCGGCTAGGGCGCGCGGCCAATTGTAAGCTCCAATTAAAAAAGTTATTGAAAAGAATAAGGAAAGAAAAGGGAAAAAAACCAAAAAAACTACCAATAAAATAAATAATTATTAAAAAAATTCACAATAACACTAGCTGCGTCACATACTACAGTTAAAGTTTGCGTCAATGATTTCAAAATCAAAATTGGCCCAATGAATTCAATTGATATTAATGTAAAATATTTAAAATAAAATTGATATAATTATAAGGTTCAGAATTGAAATGACACCAATGTAATAAATTTGAAATTTTTGCCGTTTTGTAATCAATTCGTGCGAGTTATTTTAAGCCATCCAAAGAGTACGGAGCAAATTTGTTTTGCGAGAATAGCCATCCTTGGACTGAGCCTGAGAAAAGGCATGTGTGTTGTCAAATCGGTCTGAGACTTTGAGTGGAATAATCATCGCTTGCTTGACTTCGGTGTTCTAACCTTTGACAAACGAGATGGGCCAAAACGCATAACCACATGTATATGTATGTGATGTACGTAGGAACTTGTTCGCGGGCTGTCGAACGTTGCGGAGGACTCGAGTGAACTAAATCGTGAGTTTTGCTGACATCCTCGTCAACCAAATCCACTTCGTAATGACACAAAGTCAAATGGATTGCATCTTATTTTTCATGATTCAAGCGAGCCATCGTAATTACATTCAATTTTGTTACTTTGGATACATGTTACGAGACCATCTTGCGGGAAAAGGATCTTGAAGATAAAATCTTTCCGAAGAATGCATCCGTACATGTATATGTTTTGGCATTAATTATGTATTTTTTTTTTTTGTAATTAAGCAGTTCAATGCTTCACTCAACTTCTCACCCGCCTAACGTCCGAAAGTTAGGTTTTAGAATGTTTATATTTTGTTTTTTATAATTACCTTTTGAACATTTTTTAATTTTCTTAGTTGGCTCATTGATCTTCCTAAATAAGCATGGCTCATTATTTTTAAGTATGCTCTGCGTGCCTATGGATCTTGCGAATTAAGATAATGAGTTGTCATTCTTGCTCGTTCTATCGTCTTCTCTCTCGTTTATTTTATTTCTTGACATATTTATAAAAATTTTTTTATAATTTTTAAGGTTAGGTCTTGGGACTCGAGTAGTAGTACTCTCGAACTTCTTCCACGACACTACTACACTCGGGATAGCTCAAAGAATGACGGGAAGGAAGTGCACGCAACCCCTTGGGGCTCGATTGATTGAGGGTTTTGGTTCCATTCATGAATGTTGCCAAAGGGGATGTTGCCACCGGCAAAGTACTGGGTTTAACCTAATAATCTTGAAAGAAACGTGCGCCAAAAGTACAAACCTAGGTCCAATGTGCCGTACGATGCTCGTGCAAAGAGACGAAGGGATCGATACATTTGTTTGCTCACGTCTCTTATTCACCTTTTAATATTTTTGGAAAGGATTGAGTTCGTGATTGCCGTTGCGACGGTGCAGTTTAATGAGTAACTTATAGATCAGATTCGCTATAACTTGGAGGGACATCATGCTGTTTTGATAAAGAAGAACGATGCGTTTTTATTTATTTATTTTTTTCTCGTGCCGATAGATTCTTGATGGATTTGATAGGTGTAAAAAAGGAAAGAACCTAGAAGTAACACTCCAATTTGAGTTAGGAATTAGCGGAGCTTGTTTATGGATTTACAATACGATTTCGCACATATTATGATACGTTCGAATAAAGACCAATAACTATTGTCGGTGTTAGTGGAGCCCTTCGGAATCGAGCCTCTTACCATACATTTATCGCAGATGTTAGTCAAGCATGACCCACTTTTAGTAGGATCTTTCTCACAAGTCCCATTTTGATTCCGAACCTGCGGTCACGGTGGATAACGAGAGCTCGCCCCATAATTTCATCCACTAAGCTAATCGCCTCCCCTGGTAATAAGGAGGAATATCACTTTCCCTTGAAAAGTCTCTTGCAAGGAGTTGTCTTTCCAAGTCTTGAGCTAATACACGATCTTGACTAAAGTTCACTTTTCCAAAAGAGATTATTAGTGGCAATTCTAGACAAAGAGATCATTTTGATGGACGACTCTACTGGTTCTGCTGGAAAAAAACAGATTTTTTTTTCCTCCATTCTATTAGATTTGTACAAGAGTTGGGTAAGTGTGAGAAAAACTGTTGGTAGCACTGCAACATATTTAAGGATTTGAGACATAGAAATTTGCCTCTGAAGCTTATAGCGGTGGGAAAATTATTTAAAAAATCTTAAATTTGTTGTAATTTTGCCGATTCAGTCCTAAGCTCATTTTTTTTTGGTCAATTCAATCATAAACGTTTTGCATTTGTGTCGATTCGGTTCGTTTGGCTGATTGAAGCTAACGCGACACTTTTTTAAGAGAAAATGAATCTGCCTCGAGTTGGCATCTTTTGCGGCTAATTGATCAGTTGTTACATCTTCTTGTAAAGTAAACAAATCTGTCCAAACGGTTATCTTTTCTACCAAATTAGTTCTTTCCAATATCTGGTTTTAAAGGACAGAAAAATCTGCCTCCTGTGGTGATCTTTCGAGGCAAAATAATTACAACCGCGTAAGATAAACAATCTTGCTTGTACAAATTTAACATCTTATGAAATGTCCGATTTGAGAGTCATGGCTATTTTTAAAGCGTCAAGCCCCTCATCATCATCATCACACATCGCCAAGATATTAGCTTTTGATTTTTGGGTTTGTTGGGCGGATCAATGATGGGGTTCTCCAAAAGATATTAGCTGCATTTCCAAGCGAAAAATCTGAACTTGCGAGCCAAACCAAAGCAGGGGAAGATGATGCTGCAGTTGGGAAACACGCCCATGGTCGTTGCCTGTAGGCCTTCATTGAGACCCATGTGTTTCGCTTCCACACACACCACTGACGCAGAACAACTACGCGGCCAGCTAAATCAGCTTCACGCAGAGGCAGAAACCACCAGAGCCAAAGGTATCTCTCTCTTCTCCTCTCTCTCTCTCTCTCTCATGAGCAAAAGGTGTCTGTCATGCCCGATTTCGACTACGGACGGCTCTTAATTCGTCTTCATTGATTCCCTTGGAGTACATCTTTTTGGGTTGCAATCGTGGTAGAATATAGAGTTCGTTTGATAGGAGTTTCTCCTCGATGTTGCGCCGTTCGCTGATAGCGATCGTGTTTGCTGGAAAAGTTCCACTTTTTTTGTGTATTGCTAATGGGGATAATTGAGGTAAGTACACTTAGTATGCTGTGGGGAATTAGGCGAAGGAGTTCGCTTATAGGCTGTTTCAAATTCTTCCTCGAGGAAATTTTGTTGCCCATCATGCGAAATTGGGTTCTTTTTCTGTTTCTTTCCAATGTCGTTGGCTAAATTGACGGTAAGAATTTGGTATGAGGGAAGCTTGATTACCCAGGAGAGATGGTTCTCAGGTTGCTGTTGTTGTTTTTTGCCTTGTCAGTAGTCAGTGGACCAGAAGAATAATTGGAGGAACGTACTGTAATAATCCGCCAAAAGTGAAATGTAATGACGCGCTTTAGGACAGAGTACGGGAAGGGTGTTTAGGCGCAACAATAGGGCATTGATAGTCCATTGAACATGTATATTGCCTTGTAGATCTAATCTGTATGTTTTGCCGTTGTAATATTTTACTTTTGGATTGAAGTGTTCGATGGAGTAGTAGGATGTGCTCCTACGTCATTCACTTTCTTGTCTTTCTATTTCCTTTCTTGTGACATCAACATATGATCTCCATTCGTTGCTAAAATCATCCACACAGTGTTTTAATACTTTGGACGTCTTGAGTGATTTTGGCTTTTAATTCAGCAAATAATGCGAGATTGCGGCTGTTGCGGTTATCCGAGGCTGCAGAAAAGCTTCGGCGACAGGCATCCATCAACATCCAAACAGGGAAGGAAAATGATGCGAGGGAACTGCTGTTTCAGAAGAAGAAAATAATGCAGGCTCTGGAGAAGTCAAATAGCCGGATTCGGTTGCTGGATGATCTCTCTGCTAAGCTAAACGAGGTATGTCACTCTTATGCATACATAAGTCTGATCCTTATTTTTCACTAGAGGAGTCACACTTTCTCTCATGGTACGCTCCTCTTTGCACTTAATTTCTCGGTCTCTTGGTGTGTTCTCTTTGGAGTTGATATCAGACTCCGACACTCTTATACGTTGGTTTTTCTGGTTCATGACTTTTTAAAGTCATTGTTCCTTCATGTATGTTATCCTTTTTCCTCAATTGGGTTAGTTGGTACATATTCTGGTACTTAACGCAAATCCTGTCTTGTAAATCGTGATTGTAAAACTGATTTTTTTCCAGGCAATATCTATTAAAGAGTCTCAGCTTATCGGAAATGTAGCTACAGATCTCGAAGTTGGCAGTAATAATATGTCCAATCCAGTTCATATAGTGTCTCCAAAGCGGGACATTTTGGAAGTTGTACACGAGAAAGAAAGTTCAGATCCTGACGATTCCGAAAATGGTGAAAGGACAGACTTGGGTGCTTCTCTTAGTCCTGAAGGAAATCTCTCTTTTGACAGTCTTGCAGAGCATTTCAAGGAAACTATCAGTGGCAGGAGAAATATTGAGAATCACGTGGTTGATAGGTTGAATAGATTTTCTTCTTTTGATGATTTTCTAGAGGGGCTTGATGAGCAACTAAAGAAGATCGAAGAAGAACTCGCGACCATCTCAAAGGTCTCAACTTTCATATTAGATATCAAGGAGGATCGACAAAATATCAGGATGCAACAAATAATTGAACTTGTCGAGAGCGTCAAGGACATCAGGGAGAGGTACTTTCTACTGTGCATGAAGCTATATCAATTAAATCTATCTAGTGTGTTCTCCTCTTCTTACTGCTTGTAGGTTATCGATCCCAGAGAGTATCTTATGTCTCGCTCTTTTTGGTCCACAGGATCTCAGGTATGATACAGAAGGTGGGAACTACATAGTTTGCAAAATATTGTGTTTGATTATCTTCTAGCTGGCGGTAAGTGGTTGTGTATTAAATATGTAAGCTTTAGTTATCTAGTCATCGTTACTGACACATTGTCATGTAGATTATCGACGGGAAGTAGTGAAGTAAATTAAGAGAGGGATGATGAAGCACAAGCTATGTAACTGTTTTGAAAATAGGGATGATGGTGCCCCAATTCGGATTCTTGCTTTATGAAATTTATGCTACAGTTATTTTGGCAGGAAATTGACTAGAAAATAGAATGGGATGATGAAGCACAAGCTATGTAACTGTTTTGAAAATAGGAATGATGATGCCCCAGTTCGGATTCTTGCTTTATGAAATTTATGCTACAGTTATTTTGGCATGAAATTGACTAGAAAATAGAATTCTTTATCCATGTTTTGCCTCCACCTTGCACCTCCTATCCAATAATCTTTTATGTTTCGAGCAATATGAAGTAGTAATCAGGATAAATCAAATGGTGTTCAGACAACTCCCAAGAGAATGGGCAAGAATACATAATTCTGTGTTGCAGAAGAAAAAATGTTACTGCTAATTATTTTCACTTAATCTGGTCATATATGAGTTCTTTGTAGCTTCGGCTGGTATGCCTTGGGAATTGTTAAAAAATGGATCATGAATTCATCTTCTTGTTTCTTGCTTCTTCATGTAATTTCAAAGGTTGATGTCTAGTTAGATTATATGGCAATTTAAGGATCATTGATTAGAACCCTCCGTCTTGGTTATCGTTGGTTTTGCTTTGAGGAACATATGACAGGCCTACTATTCATGGAAATATGCCTTAAGACTCTGACAACTTCGATCTCATTTTTCGCTCAACGTTTCAGTTTGCAAGGCGTAACTCTGGGACTTAGCCTTCAGGAAATGTGAGTATGAGGATTGTTCATGAGTTTGGACCTCATATCTTTCAAAATGCAGTGACTATTAAATGATGAAGGATTTATTTAGGTAAAGCTATCCAACTATGCGCATATCTTGGAATTCTGAGAGGAGTGCACGGAACTTTTATTCTAACAACATGTCAGCAGATCATACTTACAGTAAACTTTGTAGAGTGACAAAGAGATGATAGGAATTCCATAATTACTTTGCTTCCATGTAATTAGAGTGAAGATCTTGTCCTCACTTAGTCCAACAGCAACGTGGAGATCTTACTGCAGTATACGGAAAAATCATGTCTCTGCATTGTACTTCTCTGCTGCATCTAGTGAAGTGCTTCATGATTCTCAAGTGGAACTGGCGTTTCCTCTACGTGACATCCTGGAGAGAGGGAGATAATCGTGTATTATAATAGCACAAATCTCTTCAAAATCATTTCCCTCATAAGTTTTTTTTTTTTTTTTTGGTAAGGTAAGTATGTATGTAACTTTTCAAGGCGCCAAGTACAATGAAGGGACCGAACACAAAAACCTTGTACCCATCATTACACTTGGAAGTGTCCTAATGGGTGCAAAGGTGTAGCGGCCAAACAAGATACATCAAAAAGAGTGTGCAAAGACCCAACAGGCCAAACACTGGCCAAGAAGAAGAACCGAGCCGGCCAAAACAGTAGCCAAATTAAAATAACAGAAACTAGACTAAGCGCCAAGAGGCCGATCTTCAAATATGGATGGGGAGAGACCCCAGTTTCTCTATATACGACTGTTGCGAGGGAGATCATCAACACAACCAAAGGAAAGGCTCTTGTCTATGACCACCTTGTCAAGGTGTTTGATGATAGCCGGTACAAAAAGAGGTTTGTCTCTGAAGCGGATGTTGTTTCTCTCCGTCCAAATGATATGACATAAGGCACCACGAGAAAATCTAGCAATGTGATGAGAAAAAAACGAACCTCCAAAAAGTTGCATAGCTCGTTGGATAAAGTCATCCTTCAGACGATTTTGCCAAGGTAGGTTGCATTTGGCAGCTCAATATAAAACAAGGGATCCCGTGATAGAACATAAAAAAAAAAAAAAAAAGGTGGTCAATGGAGTCCGGTCTCGAGCAACAAAAGGCACATACCCCATGTTCAATTCTACGATACTGTAAAAGCAAAATCTGAGTAGGGAGGCGGTTTAGAGTGACTAATTAAAGAAGGAAAACATACCGGGGGTTATGGAAGTATCCCAGACAAAGGAGTGCCAAAACACATTCCGGCCCCTTCGCCTAATCGACTCCCAAGCTGAGGCAACCGAGAAAGCACCCGAGGAGTGATTCTGCCAAATGAACTCATCATTTCTACCATCCACAAAAGATGTCTTTGTACGCTGGACAGTTCCGAGAAAACACATTCCGGCCCCTTTGCCTAATTTCCCTCATAGTTCTGTTCTTTAAAAGTGACTAAAGGATTTATGAGTGGGTAACATGTCTTTGTACGCCGGACAGTTTCTCCTACATATCTGTAAAAACTGCTCGTACAGCTGATACTTCAGTGAGCATCGCATGAGAATCAAAATAGCAGTGATATTCTAGAATAGATCTTGTGTGGTTCCTTGTGTGAAAGAATAGCTACCAGTAGACATTGCTTCTGTGGTCTATTAATAGATCAGGTACTACGTTCTCTAAACTGATTGCATATACAACTAATTAACAATGAATTCAGTGTTCATCCTCCTCTGTAGACTATCTACGCTGATCTTGAATCTGGCTCGGGGGCTGAGAGCTGAGTCCATTGGAACAATCATTAAATAGCTAGGTCTCTGCTCATCTGTGTCTGAGAATGCGGGGAATAACTCCCCTCATAATCCTCATCCAACTTCATTTGGTGTAGGACTTGATGTATAAAGGTCACCCAACCTTCAGCTCCATGTTCTCTGGTGGATTGCTTTCGAGGACCACGAAGGTAGAATTGCTATGGCGATTGTTAGTCAATGTGGGGTTCATTCACTTTCCATGAGATCAGCAAGCGTGATTTTGCCGCAATTGGTGTTGTCTATAATGTCAAATTGGTTGCAGATCGGGACGATGTCCTTTTCAGCTATTTTACCCATCTCTTTAAGCTTGTATACGACGTACTCAGCTTTGCTGCAGGAATCAAAGTCAACATAAGAATTTCTTCCTGGAAGCTGTTCTAGTTAGTGGTAGAAAAACTCAAAGAAGAAATCAAGGAATGTATTTCAACGCAGTGTATCATATGAAAATACTCCCAGTTTTGAAAACAAGCTACAAAATAAGCCTACTGTCCCTATGGTTGAGGCATCCATTCTGCAGTTATCATCATATGAGGATGAAATATGTACTGCAAGTTCCTGTTAGTTCTACTTTCCCATTCTGTCTTCTTCATTTCCCAAATTGGTTGTTGATCCATTTGAACCCATGATGCTGATCTAGTCTCCCAAGATTTGATGTCATGTTCCTCTTGCGAGAGCAGAAGTTGGAATTTAGACATCATAGTTCTCAACTTCGAGATAACCAGAATCAACTTTGTGCAAGCTCCTCTCATGCTTTAGGTCATAAATGAGGACTATCGAAGACACGGTATCTACCTGAACTAGCAAAGTGAAAGAACGATCCAGGAAGCTATCTTAGAATAAAATTTGCTGATGATAGTACATCCAAGCTAAACGGACGCTTATATTCTTATTTAGCTGTTAACATTCCCAAGGGAAAGACCTTGTTTAGGTGAAGCTTCTGGTTCTTCTCATGCCGGAGGGTGACACTATTCATTTTGCTTATTTATGGACTTTATGTTCAAGATGATTGAGCAATCTGTACTAACAAATGAACTACGTAGAACAAAGCCACTTACGCTGCTTCAGAAGGGCATTAGCGTCTGAGTAGTGTTCACTAGCGGACAGAGGAGGGACAGACATGAAGATATGTGCTCGAGGTCTTCCTTGGTATGTTAGTACTATGAACAGGCCGCTTTCAGTCTTCCATAGTGCTTGACGATGTGCTGGTACTATACCAATTAGGAATGAGAAATCTTCTGATCCGGCTCCAACAGAACAAATTAGGCATTTCAATTGCAGTGCCTCACTTGTTGATAAATAATGCTTGATTTCAATAATAGCATCCGAGGTGGCATTTTTCTTCTTAAGAGTTCAGAGGCCATAGGTTTGATCGCACCATTAATGTTGACTCTGTTTCTTAAAGTATTCTGTCTAATGTGATCTTAAAGGTGGCTCGATGTGTTGTCGGTCGTCTCCCTCTGCTATGCTTTGCCGGTTTTAACTTGGTGTTCTTGAACATGTTTCCGTCAATTATCGGTTTCCATTCTCTGATTTACTTTACATCTGCACTGGAAGCACCACTGGATTTCTTTCAGGCATTCATTACCCAGATTACATTCTTTCTTTCATCTTTTTTCCCTTTCCAACCACAATGCAACCAATTTTTTATGAGCATCAAAATTATCTGTTTCTATTTACAGTGCTTATTTCTCTGTGCTAAATATACAGCTCAAGTTATCTGTCATTTCCTGTCCCTGAATCTAAGTGCTAGATTAACCGTACGGGCTATTTTGGATTCACTCCTAACAGTCTACCAGCTCTACTCCAACACATTCCATTCCTAAGATTATACGGTGATTCGCAATTATACTTCTTGACACTGCTTACTCACGGTATTTGAAGTACATTGCTTCTGGCCTTCGAAGTCAGACACTTGTATGTCCTCATTCGATCGATGATAACGTCAAAACATATACTTCAACATCGATTAACCCAGAAACTTGCATTCTTCGGCCAAACAGAGCATCCTGAGCATGAACACCTATCAGATGATAAAAGTGCATGCTTTCTTAACTTTAACAGGGCCAGGGACTTATCTTCTAAAATCTTTGGAAAGTTTCAACTCGTCAAGCTGATCAGAGTCTCCTCCTAAGGCATCAGTTCTGAAGTTCTTTAGCCTTTTTAATTGCAGATTAGGTTGGTTTGGTTCCAATGATGTCTACTGTTCTAAAGTTTATCCAAATAACGTAGTTGTCTAGATGATAACAGGAGTTCATGGTCAACTCAGCAAAGTTTTAGGGAGAAAAATTGAAATTGCACAAGACTAGCAGAAACTCACAGACCGAGCAAAAACAATTACCTGATAGATCCGTCGTTATCAAGGTCTGCAGCGACTAGATCCCCAAGGGTCATCTTCCTCTGCAGAACCCATTTTGCGATTCTGCGATTCCTCTTGTCGATCCTCAGCTCGGTCAGGTATAAAAATGCCCTGGCCACCGCCAATGTGCTTATCAGTAGCCAGATTATGGCGAAACATCTTCCTGCCAACGTCGTGAATGCGTAGTCCCCATAACCGACCGTCGTGACCGACGTAACTGCCAGATAAAAACTATCCACCCAGCTCAAATCCTCTATGAAATGCACGACGATAGTCCCGATAGCTATGCAACTAATCACAACCGCCAAAGCCACGCACACTTTCATCCTTATTCTCATCCTTCCCTTCTCTCTGTCGATCATGTAAGTCCTGACCATTGCATTGAACTGGCTTTGAGCCACAGTGCTCAACAATACTGCCTCTTGCCGATCGCAGATGTAAGTGACCATACCGTGGAGCAGGATGTCGACAAATCCAAAGCCCACCAGTATGAAAGCACAAGTGAACAGCTTGGTGAATGTCGTGTCCGGGACGATATCGCCATAGCCAATCGTGCAAAGAGTGACCACGGTGAAGTACAGAGCGTCGACCGGCTTGAACGTGGTTGTGCCTTTGAAACTCCCGCTCGTCAAGTACACCGCAATGCCGGCTATCACGTACAAGACGAAGCCAATGAAGGCTTGCCGGACAATCAGAGGGGCCGATCTAGGGGGCGGCCGGGGGTCCTCCCCATCGATGATGGTCTCCTTGTGAAAGGTGAGCACGGAAGGAGCCGAGTGCGAGCGGTGGGAGAGTTGTCTCTTCTTGGTCAAGTTGGCGATGAGATTCACAAAGGAAGAAGAGTGGGGCGTTGTGATTATAGGGATGATGGCATCGTTCGTTATGAGGTGCGCGGTGGATTGCCGCCTCGGAGTGCTGAGACTGCCGAGGTTGATGTCGAGAAAACCGGAAGGGATATCTCTCCGGACCGCCGGTCTGCTTGATGTCTCTGCAGGTCCCGGTGTGGAGAGGAGAGGTTCATTATCCATGGCGAATCTGCATCATAAAACTCCCAGAATCTTTAGGAGTTTTTAGAGGACTTTCTTGCTCCTCTCTTGGACCAGAAAAAACGATGATGAAAAAGCCAACCGCAAGTCAATTTATATGCAGGGGAGAAGCATGGTTTTGAGAGGTAGTTGGGCCGAGAGTCAAATCAGGAGACTCCACAGAACGGATCACGCTTTGAACTTCCACACCTGTCACGTTGTCTTCTAGACTTCCCGGAGTCGTGCTTTTGGCATAATATCTGTCCTGAAAGTTGCAGTTTCCCAACAGTAACCTCTTCAGAAAAACAGAGTCAAAAATGGGCAACCTCTGTTTTGGATGCAGATATGGACGATTCTACTACTGATTGACAAGGATGGCTCTTTGAGCCTTGGCAATTGTTTAGCAAATCCAGTGAGCCAATTGATGCATGAACGAGGGTGAGAAGTTCAGAACCGAAGTGTGCAAGTTGAAGCTGGTGGACATTCTATATGGGTCGATAGCGTACCATGTTTTTCCTCGTATCAAGAGTAGTAAGTTGTTTCGCACCGTTGGTACGCGGATCGCGATCTGATAGGGAGAGCGATCGAGCTCGTGGAGTCAAAATTGTACAGAATGGATCTACATGTAAAGAAGGCTTGACCCAATTGGAAATCTTGGACAAACTGCAGATACTGAAAGCATGCAAATCTGGGGTTGGGTCCAAGTCTTCCTACTCATCTGTAGAAATGTTTTTCAGGAAAAAGCCAAAGAGCAAGCAAGGCAAAGGAAAGAGGGGCAAAAGGCTCAGACACTTTCGTTCGACCAACGGGGAACTGTCAACGTTAAAGGTCCATTGCTGTTGGACGACTCCGGCATCAATACGCAACAGTCAACAACGCTATTCCACCGTTTCACGCGTTGCAAATTGCATGTCCAGCTTGATTTTTCCGCTCCATTGCTTCATTTTCTTCTATAATGAGCAGCTTCCAAGGGACCACCTGCTGCTGCTTGACTGAATTAAACTCTATTTACTCTTCTTTTTTACATTTTTACTCCCCAAGTAACCAAGCTAAGTGAGACCCAAGTACCAGTTTTCTTTTGGGATGGTTGCCAAATTAGTCTTAGATATTCTGTATGAATGTCAATTCCATCGCAAACTTTTCAATTCAACCAATGTAGTCCTAAATCTTTTTCGCGAAATTACAATTTAGTCCTTCCGATCAATTGTTCTTCGAAAATCACTTACGTGGTGGTGTCCAAATGTTAGTCACGTCCGGCGGCAATTGGATGGAAGCACACTAAAATTTCCTTGTAAAAATTTAGGATTGCATTGACAAAATGAAAAGTTCATGATGAATCGATAATTACACATTTTTTCAACGTGACCAGGTCCCGATTTAATGCTTGCTGCCTCAAATTTGGACATTGCAGCGGAGCCCCGTTTGATGCCTAAAGTCCAGGCCATTTTATAGGAGGTTCCACATGTCAGCACGTGATCATAAACTAGTCAAACCAACGTAATTTACACGCTGGATCATCCCCCAATTCTCACTCCAATAGATCATTAATCCGAGATCCAACATCGTCCATTTTCATGTAATGACGACCGGTGGGGAGACCAGAAGGAATAATGCCGAGTGAGTTGGAGGAGGTCCCAATCGATTGGCAAAGAAGTCGTTTTCCTTGATGAATTGATATAGCTCGTCCATGTCGTGCGTGATAGATTGAGGCGGGGTGTCCAGGTGTTTAATTCATCGTGGAGTATGTAGCGACTTTTGTTGGCCACATTGCGACGATTCTCATCTGAAAAATAAGCTCCAAAGTGCGGGATGACACAAGGATGATTTCATCAAAATGTGTAAAGCTTTAGGCTTTAATCATAGTCTGCACTCGGCACCATGCCAGCTTCGTTGATCTTTAAGTCCCTGTATGATTGGAGGCTACAACCTTAATTTCGTCATCAAGAAGTTATTTATGGAAAGAATCCGGTCCAAGACAGTTGGATCACATTAAGAAATTGCCTGTCTTTTCACAAAACCAACTCCGCCAACAAGCGGCCACCACCAACCAGCTTGCTGTCGAGTTCTACATCGCCTCCGTCGATACAAGATATAGCCACCGCGACCATCCATTGTCAATGATTGATCCTCTCCACAATCAAATTCAGCTTCAAACTTTCTTATCAGAACCTATTCACAAGTATCTATAAGCATAGGCTAAACAGTACCAAAAAAAAGGGAAACGAGATTCAATGCGATGTTACTAATAAGCGAGAACCTATTTAAAAGAAACTTAATTTAATTTGCTCAGCAAGTGCCTTAAAAGATTCATTGCCGGTTTATTATGATCCTATAGCTTCAAGTTTTCCGTGGCCCTATTCTGGAAATCTGATCACATACAGGAAAACCACCCCCATGTAGGCCGCTTTGGCGGAAATTTTCTCGAGTTGAAATCGACACCGGAGAATGATTTACTTCAGAACAAACTTCTCATCCTAAAGAGACACATAGGACTGGTCTGTTCATATGGAATTCAAGCATACACTTTCACTAGCTAGCCACAGATAATAGAAAACGCAACCTAATTCTGACAAATTTTTCTGATAAGAGAACCTTCACCTTAATAGACGGTTCATCAACGTAAGCTGAGCCTTTGTTTTGTTTTTTTTTTTTTGTCGGGAAGCCGGGCCCTTGTTCAGTTGGCCCTTTCCTCGCAAATTTTTAGATCTAAGTTCATAAATCATAGTGACACATCGTTCCACACACAAACTTTCCTATTGTTTCGCTTTCTTCAAGTACTTTCCAACAGCTATAAAAACAAGACAATAACTCAAAGAAAAAAAAAAAGCCGGATAAATTTCCAGACTCCTTCATAATCAGCATAATCTCGGCCCTTCGAAACAGTCTCCTACATAATTTTGGTTATGGCTTGCTACCGCTCTCTCCTGTCTACTCCTCTTGAAACTCCAAGTTGATGGGCAATTTCAGAGAGGAAAATCTACTCTGAATGAAGAGTGGAGAATTGCAGGTTTTCATGTAATGGCACTGAGAAAAACTACACTAAGAGGTTGAAAAGGAAACAAACTACGCATAGGCAATTCACTGCCAATATGCCAATGCAGGCAAGATAAAAATAGAACGTGTGGCAATGACTTCCCTTAATCCTTCTCAAGGTAATGCACCTGGGGTTTAGGCTAAAAGCTTCAGATAGAGAAGAGTTAACAGCAGTAGCTCATGAATCTAAGATATATCTATTGCATATTTGTCCATTTGTGGGCGGTATCTTATCGTGATACCTGCATAATAGAATAAGTCGAAGTTAAACTGTGAAGCAAAAACCTCTTCGTATAAAAACAGATGAAAATATGGTGAGCAGAAGGTGAAATATTATTGGAAGGGAAAGATCAATTTGGAGTAAAATCATCGGATTCTTCTAAGCTGTTTTAAAAGCTGGTTTGCTTAGCACCACAAGCAAGATGATGAAGCCATGGTGCACCAGACATCTATATTTCACTTGGAAGTGTCAAGAATGATCAATTTGCAAAAAATCTCTGTGCAACCAAGGAAATGGTCGTAACAGCATAGAGAAAGTTCACAGGTTCAACTGCTGGGATTGAAGAATTGTACTTTGACATACTCCTAACAGTTTAACACTGCAATCCTGCATTGGATTCTGACTTAAGGAGTATAAGTCGGTACGTGCAGAAGAACAGATTGATCCTCCTCATAAAAACAAACTTTATGCCCCTAAGAATGCTAGAGGCCACAGAGCTTATGCTGATTTCATATAAGCACAAGTGACCTCAGACATGTGATGATCATGTTCAACCGAGAACAAACTTCAGTGCAGAGATTTAGTTGATTGCTAAAAATTAGCACTATTAATTGTATAAATATATTTGGCAACTCATAGATCAGCAATAGATTATCGGCATATTGGGCATACTTTGATGTTGTGTTTTCAGCTGAGGAGAGTATAACCCGCACCATTTGGGAGTAGATCTGCACCAGTAGGAGGTACGTTCTTTCTGGTAATATTTGTGCAAACTTGGGCATGAGATTCTGCTTCATGCTGAAACATTCGAACCAGCTCCTGAAGCTCCAACTTTCTAACCTCAACATCCTCTTCAACAATGGGCTTCTTTAAGCCAAGGTGAAGGAGACCGATTGCGATCAGTGCAGCTCCCAGAAAGAGAAGGAAGCAAGAAAATAGAGCAAATGCATGAGGCGACTCATCTGATCCTGGAATTCCATCTACATTGATTCCAAAAAGTCCAGTGATGATAGATAGGACAAGGCCACAACCTCCAAAAACTCCTAAATTGTGTGTAACAGTGAGGCTCTTATCCTAGAAATAAATATAGGAAAATGTGAGCACAACACCTGACATATAAGAATTGAGAACAAGGAACATATCATACTTTCACAACACTTCCACAGAAGTAAGCAACATATAATTGGTTTCATATAAAGGTACACCAATGGTATGATAATGCTAGTCAACATGAAGGATTCTAGAAGAGCCAGTCAGGACTCTAAGTTTGTTGTAGCAATTTCAAATGTCACTCCTACCAATTGTACTCACAGATCTACTACAAAACTAATCCTAACTTAAAAATAACCAGAAACAGAGACCTTATCAGTGGCATAGCACATAATATGCTCGACAACTGCATGTAATAGCTCATAAAATTGAGAAAAAGCTAGAAGATACCGCAACTGTGGGAATACCTGTAGCCATGCACGAACTGTACTCTGCATGACATCCTGAATAGTAAATAGCCAACCACGGACTGCTTCTTGTTCTTCAATCATTTCCCTCGTGCTCTTTCGTATGCTTTCTAGCAAGGCCCTTGCAGCATTCCCTCTCAAGTGTAGAAGAAGCTCAAATACTATTTCCTCTCTCGCATGAAGTGACCATTTCACTCTAATGACCTAAAAGGGCAACAAGCAAAGCACACTTATAGATAATGATCATTCAGCTGGGAATTGTTCCACTAGAAGAATAGAAGTGGACCTGGGTTGATAACCTTTGGATCTCTTGATTTAAAATTATAGTAAATAAATGCATGTCTTCAAGGGTTCTCCTATCCATGAGGAGAAAAGGGAATGTTTAGCGTATGTCTCATGCATATAACATGCATTAAATTACTTTTGCTTCTAACAAAAGATGGCAGCATAAGGAGCACCTGTTCATAAACATCAATTCCATTTCATCAGCTGCACCGAAGATGTTTTTGCGGAATAATCTAGAAAAGCAACAGGAAAAATGAATCAGTGAAAACCCAAGAAAATGACAACAGATGCAATGTAATACGTTGTCTACTAACTAAAGTAAAGCTGTGTGAAAGTATAAGAATTTAATTCAATTACAGTACTGCCTGACACCCATTTAACATATGCTAATTCCAACATTAAAAGGGTAAAATATCAAATAGGAATGAAATCATCAGGTGCAAAACTCAATGTATCTCAAGTTTTGGGACTCGAAAATAAACAATAGGAGGATCTGCAGAACTATAACCAGCACCTATGGAACCAAAAAACTGTGTGCTCTGTTGTATGAATAGCCAAAGCAGAAAGGTCATGCATACACTGATTGCTCGGTTTAACTCTCTTCCCTTTTATGAGGTAGTTGCCAGTATCAGTGAGTAGACACATCGTACATTCATTTTTAAAGAATCGAGATGAACTTGGTACTCCCAATACATAGAATGTTTGAAGTTTGACTCTAAACATCACAAGTAACATCGAGGGTCACCCATGTCCACAAGCCAAAAATCAATTGCCACATTCTTTTCAAGGTAGATGGAGTTCACACCTTCTTAAGGCGGGCATCAAGATTCACCTTATTTGTTGACAGCAAACACTGCTGTCAGTCAATAGGGCATTTGCAAGTTTAGATCAGACAGGAAGTGTACACACCTGTCATCCCATCGTGCTAGGCGACAGGCAAGATGTGCCACAACCTCGTGGATGCTATGTGGAATGTTAGAGCCTCCAGCAGCAAGCAGTTCCTACATAAAGATTGACAAGAAAATGAGTGGTGCATTTGGAAATAGGAAATCGCATAAAGGGAGATATATTTGAAGGAAAAACCAGAAACTGTAAATCTGACAGACAAACCTGAACTTCCGAAATACCCAAGATGTTAATAATGGCGGCAGACCCTTTGATGTGCAGTGACGTAATTAAAAAATTTTGAGCCTGCCATGATCGCAAAACAATGGGAATGTCATCTTCATCGGTGCATGGATCACCAGCCGACTGCCCCAACAGCTCAAATAGAAGGCCACCGGCAACTCTAACTGGAACCTGTTAGGAAATGAAGTCAAAATTGCATTACATACATTTGAGGCTTAACAAATTATGCAGCAGAGAGGGGGAAAGAAACAGTAAGTCTGAATGTAATTATCCCCATGACACTATAGCCATTGTGATCTGTGGTCTACTACCTCGTCAATCTTGAACCCTGAGCTATTATTCTTTAAATCTTTAGTGATACATGAATCTCATTGCGAATTTGACATCCCACCTGGACTGTACTCTAGCTTGATAAGGTCAGAATTTCCAGTCTCTTGCGGCTGTGATATAAGGTTTGCTTTAACATGTTTGAATGTTCACATTACCTAGGCAAGACTGACCCAGATTGTAATCCTGGCAGCCCAACTACCAAACTTTTGCTGCATTATACCAAGACAGGGCTGAAAATTCAGTAACACCCTCAATTTTTTTTGTACTTGCTTATTCTGCAAGGGTCTAATAGAAATGAAAAAAATAGGGATACAAAACCTTTTGTGGCATTGTATTGTCTCTTTAGTTACTATAGTAGACTGGCATCTACTGAGCTATGATTTTCCTGCCTATACTCACAGCACTGTAAGCAGCAAACTTAGCACCTCAAAAACAAACTAGGATGAAGAAAAGAATGCTTGAACAGAAAAGAAAGTTTACTGGCTCAGATGTTTAGTCACGAGTGTATCACAGACCTAAGAAAGATGTCCATGCAGTCACTGTTTGTCAAGCGGTTAAAAGGCAGGAAAAAGAAGAGTATGAAAGCCATTGAACCAAGTCAAATACAAGCAAATGACATCTTAAATAAATCTAATATGAAACACAAATCTAAATCAGACATCTAAGTACAGGCAAATGACATCTTAAATCAATCTAATATGAGACAAGAATGCAAATCAGACATCTAAGTCTCTCCTCGCATTTTCACACAGAAAAATAATCTCTTACATGACATTTAAAGAACTGGTCAAGAAAGGGTATGTCAACCATTAACACTTTCTTGTTTACCTCATAGAGAAGGTGCCTCATTCGTTCACTTATCAGCCTACTTTCATCGCGCAGAGCAGTACTTATGGCGGGATGTAGCCACTGCGCATTGCTCAACCATGATTTGACGAATGGGTGGCCTGCGACTACATGGCACCACCAGGGGGCCCACCGGCCTCTCCCAGTAAGGGGTTGCTATGTCCGCAACCGTGGCATCATCTTCGTTATCCCCAAAGTCAAGGGGCTGCGAGGCCCAGCAAGAATCAGCTTGCACGGTCTGGACGAGTTCCTGTATTCTAACCCAGCCAATCGGCACCCAATGACTCCCTCGAAATTCTTCTAGAGCATGGCAATGGCCGGATTCAAGGTCACTTAGCATATCACTTCTGCTCACCGGAAAGGACCTGGCATTATGGCCATCATCCTGGCCGCGGAATGCAACAACATCCAGTTGACATCTAGACTCGCGATTCTCTGTCATCTGCCTCCCGGCTTGCGACGCCGTCTGCAACTTCGAACCGGATGGGGAATGGCTCATTCTCCTTCTGCCCCGTATAAACTCGAAAGCACAGATGAGTCCATCAGTCCAAAGGTCCTCACCCAGCATGCTGCCTTTACTAGCACAGATTCGCAACCGGGCGATTCCTCAACTCGACGCTTGAACATCAGTTCTCACCAGCCACAGCGAGCGCCTTTCGGATTTCTCCGCGTGTCGCCTGAAAGAAAAGGAAAAAACCATCTACAATCACGACAAGTTCAGCTTAAACTAGAAAAGAATTTAACTTTCACGGGTAGACTAATCTCAATTTCCTTAATTTGGGCACATCAGAACAGTTTCTATTCTACTGCGATATACACGACGCAACCTTCCGCGAGCGAAGACTATCTAGCAGGCGTCCGAGAAAGGCGTTCGCGCCAGATTGGGTTTCCTAGAGTTCATAGCGCATACCTTCCAAATCAAGGTGAAGTCGAACCAGAAATCACAACCATGTTGCGGCCAAAGTGACGTCCAAGCTTCGCTGCTCGAGCCAAGCAGAGTCGATACCCGCATGGTGGAAAAAAACACGAAAGTAAAAAAGGCGCCATGTAAAATCTCCGGCATCCGTCAATGTCAGCAGCGTCAAGTTCATGGAGAATCTTACGACGAGAGGATCGGAGAATTACCCGTAGAGAGAGAGAGAGAGGGAGAGCGAGGGGACAGAGCGAAGCCGAAGGGAGAGTGGGAGGCCATGAAGAAGAAAGAGAGTCGCGTCACGCAGCAACACGGTGCCGTTTGAGAGGAGCATCGTGGAGGGCGAGAACGGATCGGTTCGGTTCGGGTCGGCTTGGCGTGGGCGATGACGTGGAGGATCGTTGGGCTGTGCGCGTGGACACCACCGCTCGCCGTTCGAAGCGCCTGAATTGAATTTTTAAGGCGCCTTCTCGTGCGGGCGGATCGAGCGGTTTTGCCTACCGAATGGCGACCGGCTATTTCGACTTTCTTTCCATCCGGTGGGGACTCGATTTGCTGATCCCTTCGTCGCAGTTTAACTTGGATTGTGAAGTATGCAAAGAATCGATTTTTTTTTTTGTCTTTGGTGATTCATTGATTTAGGGACTTGGGCGTGGATTGGGGTTTGGCAGCCCGCCAAACCTAAACCCGAAGATGCAATTGGCGGCCCTAGGCAAGCCGTTTCTCTCTTGAGCCCAACCCCCAATCTTGCGTAAGGCGAATAAGAGATGTAAAGAAAATGAAAAAATAGCACAAATACTCCCTCAACTTTGATGAGATATGCAATACGACTCATAAACTCTTAACTCATCCAATGTGGTCATTGAATTGTGCTACTAACGTGCAATATCGTTCATAAATTTTTCGAACAATTGTAAATGCTCAATATAGTTCCTAGACTATATAAAACTATTGAAATGTTTGTGGACCATATTAAATATTAGGCCTAAGTTCATAATTTAAAAGTTCATAAACAATATTGTACATTAGACAAAAACCATGGACCATATTGAACATTGTACCAAAGTTCATAGGGATCCCCTTATTTGAAAAAAAAAAAAACTTAGGATCCCTTTGTTTGAAAAAAAAAAAACCACTTCCGATAATTTATTTTCAGACCTTTCGAAATTTGGATAACGGGAAACTAATCGATTTAGAAAAATTATTTTGCCAACTAAAAATAAAATAAACTTAGATCAGGGGACAATGATTTTCCCATAAAGAAATCACTTATCCTAAACCACCAAACAAATAAAAAATTAATCTTTTTTTCTTAAATGATTTTCATTAAAAATATACTTCTTTATCATGGTGCATAAAAATATAATAGTCACTGCATTGGCCACGAAGCTTTTACCGCCACAAATTTTGTGTCCAGTTGTCTGGGTCCATGATTCTACTTTTCTTGTTCCTAGAATCACTGTCACTGGTTTCGCTACATTGTTGACTTATGAATTTATTAGCTGCCCACCACACAAGTCAAGATCTAAAGAAGACCCTCTCAGAATCCTAGCCAGCTTAAGGTAGTCATAAGCAAAAATAGAAATTCCATGCTGTTATCCATTTCTTTAGAGCTCGTGGAGCACGCCGAAAGCAACTCTATATAGGTATTGTTGCGGGCTGATCTTCTATGAACTACCGCATCTATGCCCAGAGATAAGTCTCCTCGGCAAGCATATTGCAATTTCATGGTGACTGACAAGTGATCACCACATATGTATCCACGTCTTTAAACCGGTCCATATTAAGTAAGGTCAGGGTCACAGCATCGGGGACGTCAATCATGTACACTGCAATTAACATGGGAGAAATTTATGATTTATGACTAACACAGAGATTGCAGCAGGAGTAGGTCGAAAAGACTTCCTGTCTCCATAAAGCATCTGATCACAGTCAAAAAATGGCCAAGACCTGTATCTGCTCTAGAGGAATTTTCTGTACAAGACCATAGGTGCCTGTTTGAGTACATTGAAGGGCGCTGAGGTCTGCTAGGGAGCTTCCGCTCACAATTTTTAACCCTACAAAAATTTTGCGAACGGCTTCTCCTCTGCTTGGTTGAATTGTCCCGACTTCTAGATCCTGTTACTACAACTGAATAGTAGTTCCAGCTTATGACATTAATCATGTAAAATTCGATCCATGACATTGATGCTGTCCACTTCTTCTAGATCAGGACTGAGGAATCCTGCTTATGCTCGACATATATAAACATCTTCCTCTTCATGATTTCTACATGCCATAACTTCCCTGAGAAGCCTACTAATTTTGGAATCATCCAATATCTTGCAACATCAGCCTTAATTCGTCTAACAAGCAGTATATCTCTTCAACTCTTGGATGTAGTCTTCCTCCGGCTACAAATTCGTGAACTTCCCCATCAACTTCAATCATACTAGCTCCTGGTTCTTTCTCTATCTTCCTTATCTTCATAGAAAACCTTGGTTCCAGTGCTTCTTTATACTGATTTGAGCCAGCTAGAACATTCGACATGAGTACATAAGCACAGCTCTCATTGGGGTCCAGCTCGATCATATTTTTCGCTGCCCGCTCGGCCACATCAGCCTTTCCATGATTCACACTGCCTGATAACAAAGACCCCCATATAATAGCATCCGGGCCCATGGGCATGCTTCTTATCAGCTCTTCTGCTTCTTCAAGGAAACCGGCACGTCCCAGCAGATCGACCATGCAACTATAATGTTTTATTGATGGTTTAACTTCAGGTCTTTCCATCATAAGCAGGAAATACTTTGTGGCTTCATCAATAAAGCCAGCGTGATTACACGCTGTTAGAACACCAAGGAAACTGACTTCGTCCGGCTTAAAATTGGATGACTCGAGCTGAGAGAACAAGCTAATTGCTTCTTCTGCATAACCATTCCTGGCAAGGCCTAAGATCATGGAATTCCAACATGATAGTCCTTTCTTTCGTGCTGCCTGAAACACTTGATATGCCTTCCCAACGCTCCCACACCTGCAATACATGTCTATTATTGCCGTGGTAACAATTGCATTTAGCTGAGTCCCACTTTTCTTTATGTACTCACGTACCCACTGCCCTTGTTTCAGAGCTCCTAAGTGGGCACAAGCATTTAACAGACTAACCAACGTAAACTCGTTCGGCTCAATTTCTCTCTCCTGCATTTCGTCGAACAGTTTCATTGCATCTACAAACCTCCCATTTCTAACATATCCACTGGTCATGGAACTCCAAGTAACCGCATTCTTCAAAGGTGCCTGGTCGAACAACCTCCGAGACTCATCGATTTCCCCACACTTAGCTAGGCCCATGATCATAGAATTCCAAGCAACCACATCACAACCCGTACTTTCATCAAACACCAGGCGAGCTTCTTCCAAGAACCCACAATTGGCATACATGTGAATGACGCTGTTTCGTATAAACGGATCATCTTGCAGACCCAGCTTCATAATCCTCCCATGCAGCTGAGATCCGAAGCGAGCTAACTCCAACTGAGAATAAGCCTTAAAAACCGAAGGATAAGTCAGTCTCTGCGGCTCGATTGGCGAACAAACGAGCATGTCGATGAACAAAAAGATGGCATCTTGCGGAGTCGAGCTCTGGGAAAGCCCCCTGATCATGGTGTTCCAAATGAAAAGATTGGGTCTTCGGATTCGGCTGAAGAGCCTCCAAGCGTAGTCGATGTCGCCGGACGGGGAGGCGCAGAAGGCCAGCGCGCGGCTCGCGGGGGAGCGTGCGGCTCGAGAGGCCGGTCTTGATGAGCTGAGCTTGGAGGATTTGGAGGTCCTTCATGGTGGTGCAGTGCTTGTCCAGCAGAGTGAGGTAGTGGTGTGGGTCTGGGATGAGGGCAGGCAAGGAGGGTGAAGCGAAGTGGCAGGTCTTGCATGGTGTCATTTGGATTTGCTCTTGGTTCTGGTTCTGTGCGGCGTCACAGTTTGCGATCCTCCATGGATGAGGAGAGCGGCAACGGGGAAGAGGACACTCGATGACACGACGGTTCACCGGTATATCTTCTCCGGAAGTCTGGGAACCACCGGCCCGCGCGGCATCATTTTTGGGTCGAACCAGCGGTCTCTGATGACCGAATTGGACCGGGTCCTCATTTGAAACCGAACCGGACTAAATTCTTCTCGAAACCAGGTCAAGTAAGGCGGGTTCCGTCCGATTCTCGAATTGTATCGGCCCCATTGCTCTATAAAGACGAAAAAAAATATGTAATCCCAATTTTGAGTAAAGGTAAAAACGGTTAATTACAATTTTGAACCTTTGAATTTTACTGCCCGAGCAATTTTGTAATGCTGCTTACTTTCGGATTAATTAAGGCCCTAATTTCGTGCTTCACCGCATAATTTCTTGTCTTTTTCTTTTCTTGACATCCTTAAAGCTAGTCTTTGTCATCATGTAATTTGCCTCTTCAGACACCAAAACGGCCCAAGATAACGTAAACAACTCCTGTTTCATCCTACCAATACACAAAGCTAGAACCTATCATAGATTTCGATCCATCAGATCCAACATGCCCTCCAAAAGACAAAGTGAAGAAAACAGTGCTTTATACAATCCAATTATTGTCCTAGAATACCCTCTTCTTGAAATATAATATAAACTTCTCGGTCTCCATCAATAAATCCCTTTTAGCCTTAAAAAAATTAGGAAAAAAAAATACGGAAAATGAAAAACGTGAGCAACAATGAAGCAGGGCCTTTAGCTAAAGCTACAATAGAGGGTCTAGGGGAATATTAAAATACACGTAGGTATATTTTTCTTGTCCCGTTGGTCAAAAAGCTAAAGCTTCAATTGGGATTAGGGTTTCGGACCGTCCGCTTTAAGGACCATATGTCCACTAATCCGTTTCTTTATGTCCAACCATACGCTTGTCGGATTTATAACAGTGATTGATAATACATAAGCATGCTAATGCTTCGCTAATGATGGCTTTTCTTGACTTGCACCCTCGCCCCTCGTCAGCAAGGTCCTAGCAATTCGAGTGCATGTTTTCAATTTGTGGCACTATTGAGTTTGCAATTCTTGCGGTCTATCGGTATTTCGTTTTCACCTTGTACCAATTTTCAAGCTAATTGCATCGTCGGACTTACGGAAATATGTATGAAAAAAAAAGGAGTAAAAGAATTGATCGGCGGATGAATGATTATAACCGACCGCATTATGCTTTTAATATATGATCTCACCGTGCAAATTGCTCTATATGGGTTTGAGACGAACGGTCTCTAATCCTCTAACGACAAACGTGTAATGTGTGGATCGATTCTTGAAAAGTAGAATTCACCTGCTGATTCGTGACGGGTTTAGTCGTTCTTTTTCATATTTTATCGACTTTTAGTTTGAACTACGGAGATTCGCATGTAATGTAACATGGCGGAATAGATCAGGGTGTTGGAGATCTAGTTTAGGAAGAGGGGGAGCAGCAGGATCCGTGACTGTGCTTAGATCTGTATCCGAGTCAACCGGGCGACACAATTAGCGGACTTGGTCTGGACCCTCGTGGTCTGGACAGAGCAATCTCTGCATACGTCAAATCAAGTCGCAGTGTCCCCTGTGGAAAAAAGTGGAAAAAGACCCGGGAGACGGTGGATCTTTGCAAAGCGCAAAGCAAAAGAAAAGGAGGAGAGAAGAGAGGGCGAGGGCGAGGGCGAGGGCGATGGGGTCCTCCTCCAAGGACCGACGGGCATGGAGCCAGAGAAGGAAAAGGCTTTGTGCAACTCTCCTATGAAGCGTTGCTTGATTAACACCAGGACAAAGGCTCTGAGAAAAAGCCATCTTGGCTCTCATGATGGCGCCTCAGAATTGGAATATCATTGAGGTGACCGAGGCCGATTGGAACAGATGCTATGGTAGATGTTACTCTATATTTCCCCGATGAGGTTGCGCATTCTCCTTAATATAAAGCCGCACGATCTCAGGCATTAGTTACTTTAGAATAGGTCCCGATACTTTTAACTCCCCTGGAGACTTGGCATTGGCGAGTGTGGTGAGGAATCGAATGAGGGAAGTGATGATCGAGGCGAGGATTGGTAGCGTGACGACGTGGAAGGTGCCGGCATCTGTGATGGTTAGCGCGGAATAAACACAACAAGAGGAATAAGTAACAAAGAAAAAAAAAGTATTTTTTTTCTCAAATTGAAAATAAGATAATGATGTCGTGTCGGCTATACATCTCAGCACAGAAAATGCGATGTTTAATCGGGCTAAATATCGAACAAATTTAGAAAAATAAACAATAGAACAAAAGAAAAGTGAAAAGGGGGCGATAAACGCAAAACAAACATCATCACCATCATTACAATCATCACTCACACATCCTACCCACCAAGGACTTAAATCCACTCCCCTCTCCAAAAGAAACTATCATGCCCTTTTCCTCACCCTTTTTCAACTCCCTCTCTTCCCCACCTTTTCCCTCCTTTTTGCACCTTCCTCCCCTTCCCTCCCTCTCCCCTCTCTCTCTCTCTCTCCTACTGTCTCTCTTCCCCTGCTTTCTCTCTCCCCCTCCTTCTCTTCAAGTTGTCATCTTTACGCCAAAGGGTATAAAACCCCCATTCCCTTTCGACCCGGACCGCCCGCTGATTCTCCCGTCTGAGGTTTTGTGAAGCTTTTATCCCCTTTTGCACAAGAAGAAGAAGAAGAAGGAGAAGGGAGGCTGGCGAGATTGGAAGACCATATATGGGTGGAAGGCGTGTTCGCTTCGCGATAATCCTGCTATGCCATCTCTTCCTGCGTTCAGGTAAAAACACTTCCGCGTCTCTCTTGTGCTTAAGATTTTGATCTGAGTTAACACTGCGAGTGCTCGAACCGGTTCGCACCGTAGTTCCCACTGTCCCAGCTCCATGTGTTTCGCTGGTTGTCTTTCCTTACCGGGTAACTTGAGCGGTTCGATTTTTTGGCTTTCTGGGACCAAATAGATCGAGCTGTGGAATGGAATTATGGGCTTGGGAGGTCTGATTGTTTCGTCGGTTCAGTTCAGGGTGGTCTCCCGTGCATTTTGGGATATGTGAAAACAGTTTGGTGCTCCTAGAAATCTGGAATTTCTACGCTGATGGTTCCCTGCACACCCTTTTGAAGGCTGGAAAAAGAAATATTTTTATTCCCTGCGCCGTTTGATTGTTTGACCTTTTATCCCAATCGCAGCAGTATTCAAGTCATGAACACCCCTTTATTTTTTTCCTTTGTCCCCACTTTAGCCACTTTGTTCTAAATGACTGTTGATCATGTTCCTACTAGAGCAGTAATTCCATAGTTGGGTCTAACCCCGTCATCCCCTGTGGGAAATTTTAGGATATATACCAGAGAATCAATTGAAGATTTTACAGACAGAAAAAGGGTGTGAAAATAGGAAAAAGGGGGATTTGGCTGGGGGTGTGCTTCAGAATTCCGTTACGTTACCTAATCTTCAGTAGGTGCAGTAGAAGACAAGTATTGCTCTCTTTCTTGCTGTTAAAGAATGGTTATGTATAAAAGAGAAATAAAGTATAGAGCCCTACTTTATCTTTTGTTGACCGCTTCAGGTTCAGGGTCGATTGTGATGAGGAAGGAAGCAGTGACAAGGAAGGAAGCAGTTGGATACGCCAATGAAGTAGCCCAGGTAAAGAAGTACCAACCCTCCTCGCCTTCCGGCCAAAAGGACATCACAAATCCGGTCACAACTGTCCCCACTATAATTCCAGCCCCTTTTGCTTCTGCCGATCCGGTAGTTAACCCGACATCGAACCCCGAATCGGCCCCACCGACCATGATGACCCCCACTGCGTACCCGCCCACCATGACTTCGCCCCCATCTTTGAGCTCCAGCTGGTGCATTGCAAGCCAGAGCGTGTCGCAGACTGCCCTGCAAGTCGCTCTGGACTATGCCTGCGGGTACAGCGGGGCCGACTGCTTGGCAATTCAGCCCGGCGGGAGCTGTTATAACCCAAACACGGTGCGTGACCACGCCTCTTACGCGTTCAATAAGTATTATCAGAAGAATCCTGTTCCCACAAGCTGCAGCTTCGGAGGAACAGCTGTTGTTACCAGCACTGACCCAAGTGAGCTCTGACTTCTACTTTTTACCCTTGCATATGTAGTTCTGTATCTCAGGCAATGTTGATTTGTTCATACCGAGTGTGATTTAAGAACTAGTCTTGGGGAGAAAAGGTTGAAGCCCTCCTAGAGTTTCACATTACATTACTCCTCGTTGTCCTCTAGGAGGGGCCTTATCGCTTATCGTGTTTAGCCTGGAAGCCCTCTCTTGTCCCATCTGCAAAAGTAGAGCAAATGATTTAGCCCTAGGCCCAAACCCAAAAGATGCTGCTTGGGCTGTCAACTTCAGCATTAAGCATCGACCTTCTTGCCTGATAAAGATACCAATTTCCTTCTAAGGAAAAAAGTTTTAGCAATTGGGTACAGGGCCAATCTGAATTAGATAGTTGCCTGCCAACTAACTGATGTAATGTAATAACAGCAACAATTCATGCATTCTTTTAAGAAACACAGCCTGTTGTCCTGTTTACCGGAAAGAAAAATAGCATGTTGTTCTGGCACTGGCAGCAATTCTCCCAGACAAGAAAGAAAATAGAAGTGATGACAACTCTGTGATAGTGAAAACTAGGTGGGTTGAGAAAAACCATGAGACGAATCCGCGGGAGCATAAAACATTTCGTGTGAACCTTTAGTTTTCCTTTTGATCTTCTTAATCCATTTGAAATCTTCCCTTTGCTGATTTTTCTCTGTTTATCCTAATGATTCCAGGTACTTCTACATGTCAATATCAATCCACGAGGTGAATTTTCCCAACTTAATTGTCTGAACTTCCTTTTTACAATTTTATCACAAATAATTGAGGGGATCTTTACTATCATTAACATGTCACATATATGTATGAAATCTGCAGCACAGCTTCATCAATCTTGAACACCACAAACTCTAGTGGGGCCACTGTTTTCGGCGCCGTGCCTTCAGGCCCTTCCACTTCGTCGGCTTCCCAATTGACTCGCATCGCGTCTCTTGTCATGGCTCTGAGTTGGCTGAGTTTTGCTTCCGGAATCCATTAACCAAGGCACACATATGTACGGCAACGAGCTTTAGTCGAGGAGACTTTGAAGTGATAAAATGGACAACCTTGCAGATTTCTACAAGATATATACACAATGATCTTGCGGCGTGCCTGACATTAGACTTCTCGCCACTTATACTGATTCCGTGACTAATGAATCTCTGATCGGAACATGGGATTATGTATGGTGAGATGAGATGATGATCGGATTTGTTGTCAGCTGTAGAAGCTTCAGATTGTTCCTGGTGTGAGGAAAGAAAAATAAGTTTTGTCGATATCGGGAATGACTCTAAGACAAGGTTATTGCTGGAGAGCGGAATTAACACATGCGATTCGCCTCAATATTCCTTCTGGTTCACATTACATGTATTATTTTTGTCTAGCAGTTTGTAGAACACTCGATTCGCCGAGATGTATTTGTTAGAGACTTGCATGGTTATAGACTGATCTCTGTGAAATGTTTAACTTAAAGGGTTGAAGCCAACTTGTATGATCTCGTCATGGACTTATGACACGTTCCGTAGGCACCTCTCTCTGTGAAATGTTCTTGATATGTCCTTTTTCACCATGGAATGCGAGGATGGCTAGGGTTGCTCCTCTTCACGGGTTTCGGAATGGGTATTGGTTGGGGGCACAATAGAGGATATGCTTGTGATCATTTTTCTGTCCAACCATGTATTTTAATGAAAAGTACAAAAAAAAAGTCTTAAATTTATTGCATTAGTACTAATTCAATTTTAAATCTTTTAATTGGATTAATTCAGTCCTAAATATTTTTGCATGTGTTCTAACGGAATCTATTTGATCAATTTTTCCTAGAAATCACCGACCATGACATTTTTAATGATATTTTATTAATTTTTTGAAAACATCTTATAATTTTTTGGTTGTCTTTTCTTTTATGTGCTTTATTTCTTTCCCTCTTTTTTTTTGTTGTGGGCCGGCAAGGGCCGCCGGTTGACCCTTGCCGACCACAAGCAAGGGCCGCAAAACCCTTGCCCCCGATATGGGAGTTGCGGCCTCGCTCGGGGCCGCCAGCCAACAGCACAAAATGAAAAAAGTAGAAGAAGTAATGCACATAAAAGGAAAAAAAAATGAAGAAAGAACTAAAACAAATTATTAGAATATGTATTAAAAATGTCCATGTCATCGTCGATCGTGTCATGTAAGACGATCGGTGTCCATGTTAGCAATTTCTGGTCAAAATTGGCAAGATGAACTCAATTGGTACAAATGTAAAAGGTTTAGATTAAATTCGTTCAATTAAAATGTTTAATATTAAACTATACAATAAGTTTAATATTAAACTAGTACCGATACAATAAGTTTAAGACTTTTTTTTGTATTTTTCACTTGTATTTTGTGGTGCACATAGTTGAATATCAAGAGAAACAAAAAAAAAAAAAAAGAAGGAAAAATTACACAAATAATCCAAGCTTTTGGTCCACTATGCAAATATCATTCTTGAACTTTTACTTAGTTCAATATTGTCATTGAAGCATTTTCAAATGTTCATTCTAATCCCAAAACTTTCAATTTGTTCAATTTAATCTTTCAATTTTTCATAACAATATCAAATAAGTCCTTCGATACAATTCACAAGTTTCCAAATGCTATCTTTTTAATACTTTTTTTTTTACGTTTTGTGTCTATATAACTACTACAGTTCCATTACGTATATCTTAACTATAGTTCAATTACGCCTTGTGTCGTTATGAGACTAAAAATATGACCTCATTTAGCTATATCAAATTCATAATTTTTTAACTTATACATAAGTGTTTGCAAAAAATTTTAAAAAAAGGGCCTAGAATGCGCTCATTCTACCAAACAAGGGTATGAAGTAGATTTTATTTCAAATAAAGGCGTGAAGTCTTTCAAATTATTTCAAAAAAGGGCCTAACCGAAGGGCATTTTTGTCCTTTACATTGTAAATTTTTTCCTTTTTTTTTCTTTTTGCCTTTCTTTTTTTTTTTTTTTTTTTTCATTTTTCTCCCCTCTCCTCCCCAAGCCATTGTCTACCTTGGCCGCCCTCACTTGAGCTAGTGTTGGAGCTACCCTCGCCGGGCCGGCATCAAGCGTGGGCGCCTGCCCTAGCCGGCGTCGGGCGAGAGTAGCCCTCGCGTCACTTGGGCGGGCGAGGGTAATCCTCGCTAGCATGAGGCTAGTCCTCGCCCGCCTAGGCGAGGTGGCCCTCTTTCGACGACGGCCCAAGCAAGGGTAACCCGACACCATGCGGACGAGGTGACCTAAGGCCAACGATGGCTTGGGGAGGGGAGAAAAAAAAGAAAAAAGAAAAGAAGAAAGAAAAAAAAATAGAAAAAGAAAAATTTCAAAAATAGAGGACGAAAATGTCCTTTGGCCAAGCTCTTCTTTGAAGCAATTTAAGCATTTCATGCCCTTATTTGAAATAAGGTCATTTTTATATCCTTATTTGAGAAAACGAAAACACTTCATGCCCTTTTTTGAAATTTTTCTAAGCGTTTTCATAAATATACACCGTAATGACACTAATTTATGTATATTCTTGGTACTTTTATTAGTCTAAATTTTGTTCCTAATTTTTAAGATAAATAATTTTCATGTTTTTGTATTTCGTGTTTTCTTTAATTAAATTTAGTTAAATCTATAAGTTAGGAAAACAGAATAGCAATATTATTGATTCGATACAATTCTAAATAAGGTTATACTTTTACTATTATGAAGATCATAAGCTGAAATATACATAAATTGAACAAACATAATATTTGTAAAAATCGAAATTGCAAAAAAGTGATAAAATGATAGATATACTTTTTATTGAGATAGGAAATATATTGGTATTAAAATATTTTTAAAATCAGGATAATAATGTCATTATGAAATTTTTTGAGCTTTTTTCTAGAAAGTTGATGGACTAAACCGAATAAATTGAAAGTTCAAGGATTAGATTGAATAATTCAGAATGATTCAATGATCACAATGAATAAATTAAAAGTTCAAGAATGACATTGCATATGAGATCAAAATTTAAGGACATTTTGTGTCATTTTTTCGAAAAGAAGATAATACCCTCTATAGGAAGTCAAAATAATCTCTCTATAACTCCATACTAAGTCGACTTCATCTTATCAAATTCATGAAATTGGTGGAGGTAGCTTCCGGATTCAAGCATTAAAATGGTGGGGTGGGTGGGGGAAGAGAAAGAGAGAATTGTTCCGGAGCCATTACTTGAGAAATGAAGAAGAAACAAGGGACAAAGCCATTGAATTATGTGGTTGCAACTTGCAAGCACCTGTTTTCTTTCTCCTTCTACTTTCTTTTTGCAGGTAAAACATCATATTTTCCCATCGAAGGGCTGATGTCATGATTTTGATCTGCCTGCGTTGTTAATATCCATTAAATTCCATCATGAGAGCCACTGGCATTTATCGTATCATTCAAAGCCATTGCCCGGAAGACTCGACACTGCCATACCAACCCACACGATCGATTCCCACATTTGCTTGCACGCATCTCAATGTGGTATAGGAACTTGGGGGCCTCCCAAGACTTAAATGCTACCCACCACCAAAACCTTAACAAAAAATAGAACAGAAAACTCAAAGCTTGCGATTCTGTGGATGAATGGAGATTGATGGTGTTAGGAAATATCGATCGGAATGGAATGATATGAAATCAGATTTTGAGATATGATAGCACTCTATTTAAGGATTTATTTGCTCCATAACGTTGCTAATGATTTTCGGCAAGTATCCTTCGGGATACAATAAAGTCTCTGTGAGAAAAGCATATAACAATTCAGATATTTCTATGGATCTATCGGGAAAAACAATTGGAAATAATGGCTATTGAGAAAAACAAAAAATAAAAGTTAAGATTCCGAAAATGAACAGAGTCAGTCAATTTGTAATAGTTGAAAGAAAACAATTTTTCATGTCTCAAAAGTGTCATTTGATCACAACTATTCATATTCAAAGAACGGTTAATTTCGGGCATACCACTTCGTGTGTGAAGAGTAGTTAATTCGAATACAACTCTTCGTTGTCCAAATTTTTTTTATTCGGACACAACTCTTAATTGTCCGAAAACCTGTCTCGTTTGAAAAATTACCACTCTTGGACATAAACAGATAATTAAAATTCAAAAAATAAATTTAATAAAATAACTGTAACTCCTATGTGAACAATGCACTATTTCATTAGAAATCAACAATCTATTCTATCAAAAATCTATTCTAACTATAATTTCAAAAAATAAGAAATAAATTGACTGTTGATTCGCGCAATCACATGCAGGTATGGTGGGTCCAACCTTCTAGCCCATTTCTCTTTTTTAAGAATACTATCATAGCATTCTAATTTATAAATTGACTTGCACTTTCCCATCTCTCTTATATGGGACACAATAAAATGCATTTATATTTATTTTTCAAACAAACTTCAACAGATGGTCCGAGTGAATGATCATGGGAAGCGAAGTTTCTTCATGTTACTATTAGGGTTAAGTTTTTTTTTTTTTTGTTGAACATCAGGGATAAGTTAAAGTTCTCAACATTAGGGTTTGCAAACGCAACTCCCGCGATGGTTATTGTCATGTTTATTATGATGGTATGATGGTCATCGCATCGAGTCATTGCGGATGAAGCTTTCTACTACCAACTCGTGTGACATTAAGTTCGCGCCGAAACAACTCGATTCGATCCAATGGATGGCCAAAATATACATTGTTGTTCAGTTGCATGCAAGTTTTCAATCAAGGGTGCCATGTGATATTATCTGTGTGGAACATGCGGGGGTTGAACATGTGATCTCTCCTTGACTGCGCATAATAAATGTTGGCCAACTAGATTGCAGCCTTTTAAAGTAGTCAACCTAACAAACCCTCCATCCTAGGCAAAGGAAAATACGAATTCCCAACGCACCTCTTCGACTTTCAACTAGAGACAAAAAAAAAAGTTGACTTCGAAAAGCAAACGTCAAAGGCAAAAATGCAGAGAAAATGGATCGCCCACTGCATGCAAAAGCTAGCAGAATTGGGGACTGATGATGGGAACGACCCGACAGACGATCAATTAATACATGGAACGATGACGATGACGATGATGATGCCGCAGTCCACAATTCTAACGCCTGGTAAATGAATATATCTTCACGTCCAAAGTACTTACCGTGATATCAAAACCCACTTACAATGGTAGTTACTACAAAGAAAGAGAGGAGGGTTAAAAAAAAAATCGAGTAACCATTAATAATCTCGAGCTAGCTAGAATATCTTCTTCTTCTTCTCCTCCTTGACGATCCCCTCATTGCCTGCGAGCATCATGTACTTGTCCCTCCGGGTGAGGGTAGTGCACTCGAACCCCAGAGCATCGGCGAGTTGCTTCTGGATGTTGTTCGCCACCTCGTGGCTCGACAGACCGCCGGCGCACGTGAGCTCTCGGGGCACTTTCTCCAGGACCCGGACGTGGTAACAAGGCCTAGGGTTCATGAGGAAGAAGATGGGGTCGAGGCACTTGTGCCCGCTCGCGGTCGTCCCGTAGAACATGCTCACATGGGCGTCCATCGCTACTGGGACAATCTCGTCCGCCAGCTCGGCGAACAGCGAGCTGAACCTGAGCAAGTATGGCTCTCTGCAAGTAGTTCCCTCGGGACACACCACCAAGTCACCTTCGCTCAGCAGCTTCTGCATTGTCCCTCCATCTTTGGCTCGGTCTCGGGTCAGCCTCACCGTCTTTATCGGGGCTATGATCTCGGACATCTTGCTGAGGCTGTACGTGACTGCGGTCAGAGGTTGTCCGAGGGATGTGCTGAGGAAGACCGGGTCGAGGAGGGTCCGGTGTGTGCACACGTAGAGGACCCCCTTCCTCGGGTCTGACTTCGCGGGTCTCGACCCGCTGATGTTGAACTTCACGCCACTCAGCGTTCCTAAGAAGATGGCCAGCTTGTAAGGGAGATAGATGCCCACCAAGAGCCTGAAGATGGCCAGGACGATTCCGAGCGGGAGCCACAGGAACATGGAGAGGGTGGCGAGCGGGGTGGGCAAGAACGCGAGCCTCCCGTCGTGGAACACCAGCGGCTTCGGGTACTTGCTCCTGGGCAAGACCACCGAGCCTGCGCTGCCCTTGGCCTCTTCCTTGGTCACCAAATAACCCTCCTGTCAATTTGCAAACGGTTAAGGAATAAGGACATGCACAACAAATATAGCAGATACAGGGCAGCAAGTGTGCTTTCCCTGAGGAATGAATATGGTACATTGTGGTGCATCGGATTTTCCTTGAAGAGGAAAAAGGTACAACTGTCATGCACTTTCAGACTTCCCCAAAATGACACGCAAATAGTTTGGTAGAATGTATTGAAGATCAAGGAAAATTCTGTACCTTGCAGAGGGAGATGAAGAGATGGTCATGGAAGCTCGGACCTCCGAGCCCAATCTCGGGTTTTCTCTCTCCAAAGTAAGCCTTCAGTGCCCTGTGCTTCACCAGCAGACCCGACCCGGAAACGAGCCCGGTGAAGTAACCCCCGAGCGTCTGCAACTCAGTCCCCACCACATCGTCAACACTCAAGTACTCCCTCAGGAAGCCCTCGACCATGACCCTAGGGACGCTGGTGAACACCACCTTGCGACCAGCCGAGGCCAGGACCTCGTAGGCAGGAGCGTTTAGTCCCTCAAGGTAGAACTTGGGCAGCACAGCCCTGCTCACACTATTCATGTCCCTGAACCTGAGCCCACAGAAGGAGATGAAGATCATGGCCCTGAGCTTGAGCTCATGGTCCAGGACCCACAAGATGGGACACGACAGCAGCAAGAGCAACGCCCTGAAAATGCTACCCCTTCGAAGGCCACAAGCATGAAGTAAGGGAAGAAGGACTGGGGTCTCAGGAGGGCGCCATGGATGTCACATACCAAGGTCTCGGACTCTCTGCCATGCAAGGAGCACTTGGTCACGGGAGGGAAAGGGCTCTGCGGGGGCTGTTGCTGGGCTTGTGACGATGGCGGTGATCGGAGAGATGGGTTCTTGGTGTTGGTGATGAGGAAGCCGCAGTTCTTCATTCTCATGGCGGCTCTGTAGCATGAGTCGGCCAGGAGGTGGCACAGGAGCCACTCTGCTAGCTTGAGGAGCACCGTTGGGAACACCATGGCCTATTGACTTCCTTGAGCTTCAATATGAGAGAGAGAGAGAGTTAATGGAGAAGGGGCTCATACGGAGAAGTGCGAGACATGAAGATGGTATTTATAGTGAGAAGCCATTAAATTGGGGTCGAGTGGGGAGGTTGACCAGAGCAATATTTGGTTAGCCACACCGCTAGCATTTAATTCCTTACCCTATTTTTTTTATTGAAAAAATGAAGCATGCTTTGGGGCAAATTTTATCGAACCGCTTTATCCGCCTTTCATTCGAGAAGGAATTTGCTTGGATAACAATACCGCCGCTTAATGGTGTAATTTGAACCGATTAGATATGGACTTTTGGCTGACAAAGATATCACGCCGTATGATATGTGATGCACGTGAGTCCGTCACTCTCACGTATTGTCATCTTAACTTTTCTCATTTGACAATTATTTTTACCAATTCGTTTGAATTGATGGTGAAGTTTTCAAACGGTTATCTGCCTTGAATAACTAGCTCTCTCTCCCCCACCGCTTTCCCTTCCACGGATATATGTCAAAGAGAGACAGTAGGTTGGCTTGTTGGTGACCACCTTTGCAAGTTCTATGTCATGTTTGAATCTCTCTCTCCCTCCCTCCCTCCCCGAGTCCGCAACATGGTCAATGATCAACAGGAACGTGTGGAGATTTTTCAGGAAACTATTGGAACATGAAAAACGGTTGACCGACAATACCATATGCCATATGCGATTGCAAAAAGACTAATGTCTTGATGTCCAAATGCAACAACAGCATGAAAGGAATATGTTCATCTTGTTGCAAATGCACTCTATAATTTATGTGAGAACATCTACTCGATTTTTACTGAATGATGTGTCGGGATGCGTTACAACATACGATCGGTCGCTCAAAAGAACTGGAACCCAAGATAAACCGGATGGTTTTGATCTTCATTTTTACCAATGATGCTACAAGTATCCGTTGACTCGGTACTAAAGGGTAGCAAGGAATATCAATGCGTCTCTTACGTTGTTCTTCATTTAATCCGCCGATAATTGCTCGCCCTCGGGCATCTGCACCATTTCTCGCGACGATTATGTGTACGAAAACCATAGATATATGCATCGTGGCTCCATGTTTGTGATTTCAAGCGAGAGTTAGGTTGTTGAGATCTCAACTGCATTTCACCAAAAAAGCACGAGCCCCCTATACAAATTTCTCCTTGGATTTTTTTTTTTCCAATCGACCCAACTGTGATAGTCTGGTAGGTGAAGGCAACTGCGAAATTCTTTGCGGATTTCATGTTCATTACCAGATCTGGAGAGAAAATCCGATTGGGCGTCCTTTTCTTCCCAACTTTTTCTTAAACTCTCTTATGACTGGGTTAGTTAAGCTCATGCTTCCTCCCTCGCTTGTTTTGGTAAGGCTTTCAATCATTCGCCCAGCATGTTATCTTGGCCACGCATATTTCCATCTTGACTTTGGCGGATTTAAAAGATTTCATGCGATCACTGTCAACTTAAGCCGTATGATGATGGCGCGGTTTCGATGTTTAAATATTCGAACATTCCCCCTCACTCGTGGGTTGGATTATAGCTTTAATCAAAGCGTGGAAATATATAGAATTGGAGGCCAATAAAGAGTCTCGAATGTTTGAGCAACCTCCTCCTCAATACCATTAGGAGCACTATCGATTAATCTCAAAATTTAAGCCGAATGTGAGGCCAAAAAAGGGGCCCGAATGATTTGAACAACCCTCCTCCTTAATACCATAAGGGAGCACTATCAATTAATCTGAAAATTTAAGCCGAATGCGTGATTTGATGTCGACGTATTGTTACATTTTTTTTCCTTGGCAGATCTGGAAACAAAATTTGATCGGACATTTGTGCCCGCCAACACTTTTTTAATCTCTCCTTTCTGGTGGGCAGTTAAAGCTCATGCTCCCTTGGTTACCTGTTTTGGTAAAGGTTCCCAATCATTCCAGAAGTGTGCTATCCTCATCATCCATGTCTTCTTCTTGTTGACGTTAGAATAATTCGTTAATCGGACATCATTGCTGATTTCATGTTCACTAGCTCATCTAGACAGAAAGAATTTGATTGGACCCTTTTTTTTCTTCCCTAACTCTTCTTAAACTCTCTTTCGAATGGGGCAAGCTAAGCTCACGCTTTTCTTTCATCAACTTGCGCTGGTGAGGTTTATATCAATCATTCGCCAAGTATGTCGTTTCTTCATCACGCGTGTTCTCTCCTTTGCTGATGTTAGGTTCGACTCGAGATTCTTATCCCCCCCGGCACCCGATTTGCGTTCCTTTGACTTTTTAAAGGCGCGAGAGAGAAAGAAAAGAGAATGGCGGTCACGCGGTAATAAACTGTTCATGCAAATGCGGATCCATGGGGGTAGGAGATCTTCGTTCACGGCTTCCCCATGCGTAACGCAGGCTTGGTTTTCCACCAATAGCCAGAGTTCCTTCGAGGGGTGTGATAAATGCGGTGCATGTGACTAGGGTTTCTTATTCTTTCTTGCCGCCCATTGTTGTTGAGCTTATTGCATATGATGAGCATCGTGGCTGTAACGCACGTCACGCAACATTGCAAATCTTTCTTGGTTTTCTTCTTTTTCTCGATTGGAGAGAGAGAGAGATGGCATGGACTCTCCTCATTTGACCTTCGAAGGACCATTTGAAGCCTCCTAGTTTCTTCCTCCATGCATCACAACGTCCGTTTAAAGCTCGGGAAAAGTTACCAAAAAAATAAAGGTCCTAAAACATATTGTACAGATATTAATTCAGTCATAAGCTTTTAAATGTGATTAATTTAATCATAAACCTTTTAATGATTTGTCTATGTAGTAGTTCTTGCCAATTTTAATTGGAAATTGCTTAAGTAGATCCTTGGCGTTTTACATGACACGGTCCGAGCCAAAGCATGGACAATTTTTGTAATTTTTAATGATTAATAGGATTTTTTCTTTTTCTTTTTCCTTCTTTTCTTTCCTTTTTTTTCTCCTTTTTCTCTTCTATTTTTCTTCGCCCGTCCGCGGCCTCGGTAGTGGTTGACGATGACCCTTGTACTTGGCCCAAATTTGGCGAGGGCGTCGCGACCCTCGCTCGGGGATCGACAAGGGTCCGGCAAAGGTCGCTGGCCACAATTATAAAAAAAAAGAAACAAAAATGAAAAAAATTCAAAAACTCATTGAAAATTTATAAAAATAGTCCATGTCTACGCGGTCATGTTATGTAAGACGGTCGACATCCACGTCATCGATTTTCAACTAAAATTTGATAGATGAACTATGTTGACAAATCATTAAAAATTTTACGACCGAATTGATCAAATTAAAAGGTTTACTGATTAGACATATATATAATAATAAATTTAGGTTTTTTTTTGTAATTATCCCTTTTAGCCTATGCACCCGCATTATGTAGATTCTACACTCTTGCATGTGTATTGCTTTGCATATAACTTGTAGCGATTTATTAATGACATGTGAAGTGTCTTTCCCACAAATTTTGGTGAAAATCACCGACGTGAACATCGATCTTCATATATGACATTATCAATGCTAATATGGATAATTTTTTCATAATTTTTTTGAATTTTTATATTTTATTTTCTTTAAATTTTTCTTTACTTTCATTTTCCCATTGTGGCTAGCGAGGCCCCGGGGAACCTACTCACCCTCGGGTGAGGGCTTAAAGCCCTCATTAGCCATGGGGGAGGCCGCCCATGCGTCGTAGACCACAATGGGGGAAAAATAGAGAAAAATAAATATATAAAAATTGTCACGTCAGCATTGGTCCTATCACATCGGATAGCCAGCATACATGTCGTTGTTCTTCATATAGTTGTTCCATAGAATGTTTAGGCGAATAGCTTTTTCGTATTGGATCATATCACGCACAATTTAGCTCGGCATCCATTACATCTATTAAGATGAGTGGAACACTTTAGGCACAACAACTAGTTTCGACCGCCATGGCCTCATCACAGAGAGCAATATCATCTCCCGACCAGGTTTACACCTGGGAGCCAATCCCGACCTCGTAGCTTCTAAGTGTATATTGTATTTAACCTAGAACTCATGGTACACATCGTCCTAACACCACCACTAGGGACTCCAGGTTGTCTCTTTCCTCTATAACGCTTCCTCACCGCGATGATACCACAAGCTCCACCCATAAGGAGACACAAGTATAGGAGAACTTGCCTACCTAGAACACAGAACAACCGGCCCGTGTCGCGTGCATAAGACTAAGCTTATGGGACCAGGGGTGTATAAGACCATTCACAGTGGGCTTTTGGCCCATATCCAGAGAAATCGTTCTTGAACCTGCTGCAGTGGCACTACTTCTATCAGATAAACGGGGAGGACAATTTTGAAAATATATCGCGTGTTCGAAGGTTTCCAAATGGCAGTGAAAATTGAAAAGTGTTAGCTTTTTTTTTTGGGTGACATAACGTTACCAATTTGCACCTTATTGCAGGGCCACTCTTTGTTTTTCTTATGGATGGGGCATCATTGATCGTAATGGGACAAAGACATCGGGTAGGCTCATCCACTGCAACCGGCAGAAGGCAAAAAGGAAGAGAAAAAAAATTATTAAATTTTTGGATTTTATTTTAAATTACAAAAATTGTCCACGTAAGCGTCGGTCCCGCCACGAGGACTCGAGTCCATATCAGCAATTTTCAAACAAATGGCTACACAGAAAATCGAATGAGACTTTAATTACCAAACAACGAAAAATATTTTCCAATTCAATTTCGGGTCTCAACTAAACACCAAAAAATGTTGGAAGAAAATTACTCTCTAGAAACGCCGCATTTTTCACAAAAAAAAAAAAGGGAACCCTAAAGTCCTACGATCATCCCAATTAAAGTTCTTTCCCGATTGTTAAACAGAGTTGCTGAATTTGGAATTTTGAAACATCATCCTTTGGGTTCCAAAATTAAGTTGACTCATCTTTGCTTTGCTTTGCTGAATGACATATTAATCTTTACTGATGTATCTGTTTGGAGCATTGTAGGGAAGTCAGCAGTTCTACCATGTGTCTGGTTTAAAGCCAAATCCCTTAGAGACCGTAAGGTACTTCTACCGCTGTCTGTAATACTCATCTTCAAGAATGGTGCAGCTTAGGGGATTTAAGAAGATTGGTTCTTCTAAATTGGCTCCCCACTGAAGTTTTATAAGCTGGTTAGCTGTTCCTGGTCAGCAGTGGAATCGGTTCCAAATCGACTGGGGGATGTATCTATATAGAATCGTGAAAGTAAGTTCCGCTCTCGCTCAAGTGGCACCCTGTGAGACTCGGTGCGTCTTCCAAGAGTTTTAAGAGCCCCGATCCGCCACGGAGCGCGGGTTGGATCTTTTGGTTAGCGATGGCACAAATCGGTTTTCCGGGTCGAATTAGGACCAGTTCTCGCCCTACCGCTACACTTGTGATGCCGTACTCGTGACTTCCTAAGCATGCTCGGTATGATCAGTTCGAGGAACCAGGGACAAAACTCAAACACTCATCTTGATCTCCGATGTTGGGTTTCATGTTTAAATCGAGAAGAAACTGATGATAGATTAGGCATGCTTTCCTATAGCACGACCATAGAGTACTATTTTCCTAGTATATGACTTTAACGGAATCATTTCTACTCTCACTTTTTAAGTTTTTGGAAGAACAATTAAACAGAAAAATTCACAGACATTTGGAATCACTTTTGCAATATTTTGTTGTCCAAAAACAATGTCAATTGTAATCCTAATTTCGTTCTCGTCCTACTTCCTTACTGTTGCTCGACTGTAATCATTGTTGTCCTCACCGCATCACCACTTTTGCAATCGAGCTGGAGCCGACTCAGTCCGTATCCTTGCTCGCCTCTTTATTTCCTTGTCTACGCCCTCTGTAACTCCCTCTACTCTATCCGCTCAATGTTCGCGACGGTGGAGCTTGTCACCGTGTGTCTTTAGGTCATCGACGTCATGTCGGCGCAAGAGTCGAAGCGTGTTGGAGAAAGAAGAAAAGAGAAATTAGGGTTATTATCTAATATAGTAAATGTGCCTTAGCTATGTTGGGGGGTGGAAAAATTACAAAGAGCGTCGCCCTTGTTATTTTTTCGGAGGAATTCCGCTAAACTTTGAGTAACAAAACAAATGAATTATTTTTTATAAACTAACACTACCTTTTAACGGATATTTTCTCGACATGGTCACTAAGGAAATCCTAAAGAAAACCTCAAAAGAATTCTTAAAGAAGAGCAAAACCTTTAAGACGAAAGCAGCCAGAAAAGCGCCGCGCTGTCTCTCTCTCTCTCTCTCTCTCTCTCTCTCTCTCTCCGCGCGTGTTGGTGGGTGTGTCTGGAATGGAGAAGGAGGAGAAGACGGGGAAGAAACAAGTGCTGCTCTTCCACTGCGTGGAGTCCGAAGAGCTCGCCCGCAAAGTCGCCGCTCACTCCGACTTCATCCAGCTCCAGTCCATCAAATGGAGGTCTCTCTCTCTCTCTCTCTCTCTCACACACACACCCACACACACACACGCACGCACACGTGTTCTCGAGCTACATACAGTTTTGTGAAACCTGAAACGGGCTATTATGTATGTGGTCGATTACTTCAAAGAGCTCCGTTGTTTGTCAAAGCGGGAGACTTGCGCTCTATCTGGTGTGAGCGGTTGTGTGGATGGATGGATCCATGTTTCGTACTTTTGATATGATCTTTGCCCTGCCATACTTAGTACGACGCAGCGCTTTATCCGCTTTCATGTTCTGTTCTGTTTGCTGTTGTGTTTCCACCCTGGGGAACTGAAATTCCTCGTCATGTGATCGAAAGGCGAGCAAGTCTTCATTTTGCGTGACATGGGTGAGCTTTGAATTTGATATGCTGGCACTTATTTCAGAGCAAGATTGGCAGAAATTCACTATTCTTTTTCTTAGGGGATGTGTCTTCGGATGACGGCAAACAGTTGGACTATGAAATTCTCAGCTAGGAATCAAAAGTTGCAACCTTTAATCCTCAAAAGGAGACAAAGTTGCAACTTTTTTATTAGCTTCTCATGAACTATCGAGCCGCATCCCTAGTCGTGGCTCACACATGATATGTAGGGAATTAGCATTGCAATATTCAATTTTTAAAAAAGGAGAGAACATCGATAAATATCTGCAGTAAGTTAGATCCCCTGGTGATTTTACTGACTCTGCAATACATCGATTTAGGATTGATTGGAAAGCAACTGGAGAAGTGAGTCCGCACCCTCTTCTCTGATCCATATATGGAAATCTTGTCCAGTCTCACCTTCTCGTTTGTTTTCAGCATTTGGGCATAGTGCACGATGTAATTTTAGGTAGCTACAGTTAGAATACGGACTTGTTAAACATATTTCCACAATATATACTTTGTTTAAGGGCTAGAAATGACAAATTTGATGTACATGCAGGAGTTTTGATGATGGGTTCCCGAACCTTTTCATAAACAATGCACAAGAAATTCGGGGTCAACATGTGGCTTTTCTTGCATCCTTCAGTTCTCCATCAGTAATCTTTGAGCAGCTTTCAGTCATTTATGCACTGCCACGGCTTTTTGTTGCTTCCTTTACATTGGTGTTGGCATATTTCCCAACTGGCTCCTTTGAACGAATGGAAGAGGAAGGAGATGTGGCTACAGCATTCACCATGGCAAGAATTTTGTCAAATATTCCCATCTCAAGAGGGGGCCCAACAAGCTTAGTTATCTATGACATACATGCTTTGCAGGTATGGTTTGTGGGCACCAATTGAACTCAATATATATCTTGAATTCTTGTTATAGTAAAAAGGCTTTGACTTATTCCTTTTCAATTCTGCCGTAATTTCTATAAAAAAAGCATGAGATTGATATGGAAAAGATGTCAATAATATTTTCTCCATTTGGCACTTATGATTCTGCCATATTATTGTTTTGCGAGAGTGACACCATGAGAACATGATCCATGCTGGTACTGACAAATTGATTGACCTCCCTGTGATCATTGGTTAAATGTACTCGCTTTTCTGTGTTGGGAAGTTTACTAGTATGTGGAAGCACAACTGATGCACTGGAACTCTGCATATCGCACTTGTCATATCCGTGCCTAGGGTGGTCCAAAGTGACAAAGGCATCATCAAATAGGATGCGTCTTAGAAAAGAAATATTATTGTCATCTCTTTTAAGAGGTTGATTCATGTGTCGAAGGGACTAAGAGTAGTTGATAACAGGGACATTATACATCTTATAACAATCTATGTTTTTAGGCCCTTATTAGTGTGCTTCCAATCAAAAGTATTTGTCACTTTGGCTTTGCTTGTGTGGCAAAGGGTAGATGTGTGCCAGTTTGGTTTAGGCCCACTGTAATTGTATGATTGAAGAAACAAACAAGTTCCATTTTGAGCCAGCAACTTATCTAGTTGGTATATCTGCAAATTATTGATGAGTGAGTTTGTTATTGAGAATGCTGTTCCATCTTTTCTTTTTGCTTTATTTATTTAGGGGTGTGTTCCATCTTTCCTGTTTTTTTTTTTTTTTTTGCCACATTGCTCGCTTTTATAGTGAAAGCATTGCTTATTGCATGTCTGCAAGTGCAATTTTTCAGTAGCTTTGTTGTATTAATTGGACCCTAAGGTTTTTCTCTTACCACAGGAAAGGTTTTATTTTGGGGACCATGTTTTGCCTTTATTTGAGACAGGGATTCCTCTGTTAAAGAGGCGCCTTTGTGAGCTTCCTGAGTCTGAGAAAGTAAGTAGATAGCCTTGTTTCCATTTTTATAAGATCTGTTAATTGTTATTTGTGAGTGTTGTTGCTATCCCCTGTTGATGATCTGTGTTGCAGACCTCTTTTAAATGTCCTGTTAATTTTCAGATTGTTGTTGCATTTCCTGATGATGGAGCCTGGAAGAGATTTCACAAGCTCCTGGATAATTTTCCTGCGGTCAGTCCTGGTCTTACAGTTTAAACTAGTTACAGGAATTTTTACCACATTGGGTACTTAATATCCTTGTACAACAGGTGGTGTGCACAAAGGTTCGTGAAGGTGACAAGCGGATAGTGCGGATTAAGGAGGGAAATCCTTCTGGCTGTCATGTAGTTATTGTTGATGATCTAGTGCAGTCTGGGGGAACCCTAATTGAGTGCCAGGTACTTTTGCAACTTATCTTTCCCATGTTCCAAATACAGATTTCTCATATACATGACACCATATGCTTCAAAATTCCAGAACTCCAACAATTATGGAGCTCGTTTCATCATATCTTTTAACTGATGCCAGTCAACCATCATAAACCGTGCAGTTCGTAATTTCACATTGTCGACTACTGTCTATTAATGTCATTTATTTCGATCCTTGAGTCATATACCATAACTGTACATATTGATGGTTGAGGAACAAAAGTTTCTTATTCATAAGAAATGCTTGTCGGTTGATAATAAGATGTATCATGTGATGGGAGATGCACAGGAATGGGAGAACTTCAACACAAGGTTAGTCGAAAAAAGAGCAGTAGTAGAAGGCCTATCTAGATATGCATGCTTGGGGTCTGTCACACTAAACCATTAAAATTATAGTGCAGACAGATGATAAAAAGAGGCTGCATATGGCTCGATTGAGTTTTCATCTAGTAAAGGTGTCCCCGATAAGTTTCTGCAACTTATGATTGATACGAATGTATCTCACTAAATCATATGGTGCCATAGTAATAGTTTTCCCCGCTTATCATTGCATAGACGAAGATACAAGCATCTTGCAATCAATTAGCAACTAGCATTTTAATTTACTGGAGAAAAATATCAAAATGCCTCTGTAAGCCATTGTTTCCAATATCTGTTTTGTTATGCAAGTACTGGATGTCCCTGTCTTGGTCCGATGGTTGAATCTGGGGCAATTTAGCCCCAGTATATTGTATATCAAATGTAAACTGCAAGTATCATATATGCTGGACCTGATATCTATCTCCTTTACTCTGCCAGAAAGTTTTGGCAGCTCACGGTGCCACCAAGGTGAGCACATACGTTACTCACGCGGTATTCCCAAAACGATCTTGGGAGAGGTTCACTTGCAATAATGGCGGTATGCTACTTAAATTCCGTGCTTTCAAAACGTTAAAATTATCAAATTCACCTTGAGCATCTTACAGTTATTTTGACATCGTTTTTAGGAGGCTCCGACAAGGGATTCACCTACTTCTGGATAACGGATTCTTGCCCACACACGGTTAAAGCCATAGGAAATCAAGCTCCTTTCGAAGTTTTGAGTCTTGCTGGATCCATTGCCGACGCCTTACAGATTTAAGTAAAGCTTCTTAAAGGAACCAAATCGTCAAGAGTTCCTAAGTGCAGGGAAGGAATTACACTATTTCTGCAAGGCCTACTCCAATTGAGGCCTTCTGAGGGTTGTAGTTTCAGAATAATTCAGTTCAGAAACCTTGGGTTATTTGTGTTTGGAACGGGGGGTTCATGTGACACCCCACTGCAAGGTTGTACTACTAATTTATGGAAACTAAGGCATTCCCAATTTTAGCAATCACTTACGATGATTCTTCTTGGCATTGGAGTTCCATTGAAATAGGATCCACGCAAGGAAAATACACTGGCCAATTCATTGGCGTTTGTGAAACTATTATCTAGTTCTTTTGGGAATACAATACAAAGGTTACAACTTTTTGTTGCTTCTACTTCATGAGGTTGAAAAATGTTAAAACTTTGCTTGGGCAGTCCGATTGAACATTTGACCAAATTATTGACTCAATATGGTTCACAGAGATTAATGCAGCATCTTCTCTACCTTGGAACTTTTCTTAACTGCACGAATGGAGGAACCAGAGTGGTATGCGCGAGTCCACGCTCACACCCATCGAAAAACATGTCACAACTGGTATTTGGAAGAATCCCATGCATTATCTCAACTCTTCTTATGACATAATATGAACTAGTTTCAATATAGTTAAGTCTTCAAAACTGAAGCTTTACTCATCATTCATTGCCTCCGCAAGTCCTACAAGACACTCATTGCCGTGTGTTAACATCGTATCCGTTTACTAACTGAGATGGAGTAAACCAGATGATAATATTAATAAGTTTTGCTCGACGAACATCTTTCTATTCATCTACCGGGGTATGGAAACAAGGGGTTTGGCTGAAAACTAACAAGTCATGACAACAGATATGGATGCTCTTCAAGACTTCTTCACCGGATTCTGCAGATGCTCATGCAGCAGAAACACTTTGTGCACAACGAAATACGATAAAGCATTTGATCATCCAAAGATGGAATATACATTTTTTACAGGTGCATGCCAATGACAGAAGACAAATAGGCAGTACAGAGGGCATGTTCTCTCTTCTGTACATGTGCTAAAACAGTACCGCTCGCTCATCCTACGAGTATGTACCAACGAGCAGGTAATCGTCCTCAAAAAATGGCTGAAGATGCTAAATAGATTAGAAAAGAGAACCAGAAGAAGAGACAAATTAGCATGGTGGTAACAATAGCATTTCCCCATTCGGTGGCAAATACACTCTTCAAACAGCATGCTTCGCTATGCCTTTGAATAGTGATTATTCCGCTCTCCACTTCGTATCTAATGAAGTCCCTCATAGATAGTAACAACCTTCGAGCGGCACCTGAAACTCCGGGTCATGTCATATATACAGTTATGTTACCTTGTCCCTTTTCTGCTCCGATTTTGTACAGTTATGTACCTATACAGGAGTTAGCTTTCAAGCCACCATTTACCTTGGCTAAAAGAGCGCACTGCTAATTCCTGTCGGGCTTCTCATCTAGACTGCCCTTTGGACTCTCCAGTAAATCCCCAGCATAAGAACCATCCGCTTGACGAATATACACATTCAAATTTCCTGTGAGTAAAGATTCCTGGAGGAATGACAAGTGCAGAAGGCAAAGTCAGTCCTAACATTTAGCAGGGTTTCTAATTTAAAGAAGGAAAAGCTATAATATCAGAAGAAACCACTAATATCTAGACCAGTGCTCCATTTATTTAGAAAATGTGAGGACTAGGTAGTCAACTGACGTGTACAACCATAGGTACAGCTCCAACCTAACACGAATAGTAACTGAAATAATAAGGGAAAGCTAAGGAGCTTTCAACAACTCCCCTCGCTTGACTTGGTGTTTTACAGTTTAATAATAACGAAGCAGCCTATTCTAACTTTACAAAAGAAACAAATTAGTTATACTTATGCCAAGACAGTTCCAAAGAACGAAAATTCTAAATGCTACCTGATCCTCAGTCTCTTGGCCCTCTGAGTGAAAGAGAATTGGACGGCACCGCTTATCTTCGTTCATCAAGCTTGAATTCTGAAAGTGAGAGACAAGCGCAACCTTGCCCTGGATTCGTGCATATGCCAGTGAAGCAACCTTTTCGCTGTTAAACTTTTCCCACTTCTTCCCATTAAATGTCTGCACAAAAATTCAAAAATTTTAGCACCAGAGCTTTAACTCTACAACTACTCACAGTCACATGACAAACTGTCAGAAGTCCCATTCCAACTGGAACATGCATAGTCGATCTCCCAACCAATAGATCATGCATGAAAAGGAAAAACAATTTAGCCATGAGGAGTTCCGATGAGTAAGGAATCAAAATAGACCTTAAAGAAAGGAATAATGTGTGAGGGCGAAACCATATTAATGAAGGCGTAACCCACATTGCATTTATTCTGCAAAGAGAGAACCTCAGCATCAGCAGCAAATCAGCAGACTTATAGTAACTACCGCTTCTTTTTGGATTCCCAGAGTACAGTTACCTTGAAATCAATAGGCAAGTACAGGAAATCATATGTCCCTTTGTGATTTTCATCAATGGCGGCAAGCAGCATTTTTGATGTGTACCTGCAAAGTAGATAAGTAGTAGACACATCGAGAAATTTCACACATCAATGGTTTTGCAAAGATCACGCAAAGTTTATGCATTCTCCTTACTTATTAGGGATGTTCTTGATCATCAATGTAGTTCTAACGTCTTCGCCATTCATAATTTTTTCTAGATCCAGTTGATACTGCTTCTTGTTGTCCATCTGGTTTACACCAGTCTGCCGACTTCTACTGCGTTCAGCTAATACTTCAATGCTGGTTTCTCCTATCCCAGGATAGGAACCATTTCCATAGAACGAAGGAGTATGCCTAGGCAATGGCACCATTCCAAAATTAGGAGAACCAGTTTCAGTTATGTTTCCAGGAAGGCCTATACCAGCATTTATATTGCCATGAGAACCGATATTCATCATGTAATTTCCATTTGCTCGGCCCAGCCTTCCAAAGGCTACTGAGCTCATGAATGATGATTCTGGTGAACCAGAGAAGAATCCAAAATGCCTGTCCATAGGTGCACCAGTTGGAGCGGATCCCACATGATGTAAATGTTGGGTACTCGGGAATGCATTATTGTGACTGGCATATGAAAATCCCTGTCCCTGTCCGTGTCCCTGTCTGCTGGCGACAAATGAACGCCCCACTGAAGATGTGGGCCAGGCAGATGAATTGGATCGCTCGGTATATGGAGTGGGAGAACCCCAAAGAAACTGAGGACCAGATAAAGTTCCAACAGAAGATGTATTTGGACTTGACTCGCCCAGAGGAAAAACAGGTCCAGGACTTGTACTGAGACTATGCTCAGGAAAAGAATTAGAATGAGGGAAGGTCATTCCTTTTGTGGAATCAGCGTTTGTATAAATCGGGTTGACATGATTAATTCTTCCTTGATCCTTTCCAATGGCTGCAAAATTTGGGGAAGTAGAGGAGTGAGACGGGAGAATTGAAGCTAACCCAGGCAGATGGTTGCTCTGTAGAGAATTAGGAGATTCCAGTCCGGGGGATTTACTGAAAGTATGCAAAGGACTCTGCTCAATCGGACTCGCAAACTGTATCCAGTTACCTATAAAGGGGTTTCACATGTTTTAATTGATTAAGCAAATTCTAGCAACGTAATGACAGTAGCTGACTTTTGGAATACTAACCAGGAGGAGAGCTGGCAATCGGCGAACCTACTTGGTGCCGGAAAGCTCGAGATTCATCCTGCTCCAGCTCTAGGCTTAGTTGCTGCATCAAGCTAGACAAGAGAGGTAGAGCCGAAACTTAACTAGCAGAAGAGAAATCACAGTTTGACAAGATATTCAGCATCCAGAAAAATTGCATCAACGTCTCTGGATGATGACGGGTCTAAGGAAAATCACTAATATGTGAATTGGTTAAATACCCTCCAGTATGTCTATTTCTGCTAATTGGAGGTTGGAGCCAGTTTCATGCAAGGTTGCTACATAACAATGCTTAATGAAAAGAGCCTAAGATGGAACTCCATTAACTGTTTCTCAGTGTCTTCCGCATGACAGTTTATTTTCATGATAAGTATGGCAAAATCTCACAAGGTTGGCACATTAGGAAGTCAACATATAAATTTACAGCAGCAAACTGAGTATCCTATCAACCACAATCTAAATGACACCAATTAGATAAAAACTCACTAACAAACTAAAATCACTGGTCTTATTCTCCCAATTCTTATTCCACAAAACTACACTAGGTTTAAAGCTTGTCTGAAAACACTTTATCAAAGATAACAGTAAAAGATTAGGCCTAATCGCAACAAAAATCCTCACTTTTGCTCCACTTTTCAATTTTATCCGCACCTTTTTAGGTTACAAAAACAAATTCTCATCTTTTGAACTCAAATCAAATCTATCCCAAGATTGAATTCCCCATAAAAATTATAGTAGCCTTCACTGTCTTTTGCATTATGTATTGACAGGATCTCCATTAAGGGCATATTTTCTTCAAGGAAACTGAGTTTTTCATTTTGTAGTTTACATAAACAAGTAACACAGTATAGTAAATGAAAAATAGGATATGAAGCTATATAAATCTTATCCAATTTCAACGATAAAGAAGAACGGTAACGGGTGGGAGGATATCAAAGAAGAAACCAAAAATAAAAATCGAGGCAAAATTGGAGCTTGATATGAACGGTAACGGGTGGGAGGATATCAAAGAAGAAACCAAAAATAAAAATCGAGGCAAAATTGGAGCTTGAGACTTAATCTAACTGAATATTCCCTCCCAGCTTCGGTGTTAAAGGATCTCGGAAACAGTTGCAACAGATTCGAAAGGTTGGATATTTTTCTGATAGGATTAAAAGGTTGGGATAAGATTCAAAACCCTTCAAAAGGTTGGGGATTTTTTTGTCAATTGGACAAAAGAATATTCCAACGGCTCCATTTACTCTAAGGAAGTTCAGCGGCTATACCCATGTTTTTATGCAAGGCTGTCTCAAGAGCAAAATGGAACAACAAACAAAACAAAATGGCCTCTCCTGATATTTCATGCGTGTACCTCACGCTTCTGTAAGAGTCATATAGCATTTGAAGTCACAAGTATGTATTAAGATAAAGCAAATAATACTTACTTCCGACGTGCCCCACCAGGTCTGCTAGGTTCGAGTTTTATGCGTTTCCCAGCAATTTCACTCCTGTTTAATGCTCTAAGAGCTGCCTCTGCAGCTCTCACATCGTAAAATTCTACAAACTTATGATGTCTCTTGTGGGGAGTTTCCCTGATCTGTATTTGTTGAAAATGAAATCCAAATTCAAATTTCAGAATGAGTTGCAGAAGAAAGCATACTACTCCACACAAATTGAGAGTAAAACAATGACCTCTTTGACTTCCCCATAAGCACCAAATATTTGACGAAGCTCATCATTTGATACAGAAGCATCCAAATTGAAAACTACAAGAGTTCCTTGATTTATATCCTTCTCTGACGGATTATCCTGTATGGACAGGAGTATAGTGAATACTCAACAGCAGTCTACTCAACAGTTCAATTAGAAGCTAGAAATTAATGGTACCTTAGGTATGGAGAAATGAATATCAAGTTTTCTTCGTCTCAAGGGTTTATTTTGCAATGCACGCATTGCAGTGCGGGCAGATCGAATGTCATAGTATGATATCATCACAAATCCACGATGCTTACATGCAGTATATAGGGTCCTTATATCGCCATATTGCTACCAGAGAAGGGAAAAAGTAAGAAAATTAGTGATCAGCGATAAGCAGTAGGCATTTCCATATAATTGAAACCCACATAAAAAGACTTAAGATGAAAGGGTAAATCGAACCTTCTATAAATAGATCAATGTTACCCAAAAAAAATGACTATGAAAGAACAGATTAGCACGAGTTACAGTACTACGTTTCACTTTTTGGTGAAAACAGATTTCCCTTGAAAACCTATCACCCGACCACCTAAGACCATAGAGAAAAGACTGCATTGATATATCCATCTTCGGTGAAAATAGCTCATGCTAAAATTTATTATACCCCAGAAATGAAAGAAAAGCAAGCAAACTTTTGCTACTAATAATCTGATGACAAAAAGGAACAGTATGACTTAAAACTGAGTGGCATAGCTATGCAATTACCTCAAACAGAGATCTCAATTCAGAGTCTTCAATATTGCTATTGATATTCCGAACAAACAGTGTCCTCGAAGGATGCTCACCATATGGATGCTCCCCAGCCACTGTCCCAGACCCATTTGTGAGAGCATAGTGACCAAACCCATTTGTAAAGCCATCAGATATGCTTATCTTTGACATGCCAATAGTTGAATTCTCCTGAGGATCATAGTCCATTTCCATTCCTCCTCCACTACTAAAAAAGTCATATTCTTCTGTATCATCCAGCTGAATGGGCAATCCGCCTAAGTCAAGACTGTCCATTATGCCAGCTAGAAGCTCATCTTCATCGTCAGGAAGCAAATTTCCAATCGCAGCTTTTTCAAGATCTTCAAGTGGATCAGTCTCTTCAAGTTGCTGGCTCAGCTTACTTAGCTTCGGGAAGTTGTCGTCAATAGAATGGCCAAAATTCCCGGACTCAGGGAAGTTCACTGCACATATAAAGTAACATCCTCGTGAAGCACTCCATAAGAAAAGTGTCATGTTTAATTGCAAGGGTGCATACTCACACTTTTCATGAGGAAGGACAGGTAATGAGCTAGAAAACAAGCTAGTATCATTTGAGGCATGTGGATCACGCGGCATCCCCCATGCACCAAATCCTACTTTTCTTGGAATGTTTGCTGAAGGAACCTTGGAGGGACCTACAAAGAAAGCACCTAGTCTTATGAATAGGACAGATTAGGTCATGTAGCATTAAAGAGGTATTCTTATACCACAAACATGCTTAGAAAAGCTAGTGTGTTCCCGTTGTTTTGGAAGGAATTATGAAAAGTTGATATTAAGATTCTATATGTAAATATTGATATATTTGAAAGGTTTTAGGTATTTCGCATTGTACCAAAGTTGAATTTTGAGAACCGCCAAATATGTTCTATAAAAATGAAAAATATAAAACTAAAGATCGCTTCAAACAAACCATGCATCATCAGTTCGGAGACATTTTCAGGCAAATGACCAACAAAAAAGGTCCTTCTAGAAGAGAGATGAGTTGGATGTGAATTAGCAAAAAGCTAGAGGAGACGTTGAGGTTTCAAGTGTTAGCTAAAAAGTAACTTGCCACGTTTGCATCTAAAGGGAGTCAAAATGTGAATCCCTTGACTGATAATTTCAGAACATGAGGAAAGGTTCACAATGTCTGAAACCTACCAGTCAGGTCAGAAATAGAAAAACTAACTCCTCTTTGCTGCATAAGTGACTGTTCCTATTCATGATGTAGGCAAGTCGCCTACAGTAGCCAGACAAAAGGGGGCCATCCTCAAAGGGTCTAACCAAAACAATGTTTGCATGTGTATATATAACCTGTATCATGTGCGTCAATACAGAAGAGCTCCTAATAATATCCATTATGTCATTTTCCATTTTCCGGAAAGAGAATGATATTGGTCCACATAATACATGACTTGCAATGAGATATATACCGAGAGAAGATTATGCATAGTTTAGATTCAGTACATACCCTTCTAAAGAAACATTCAACCTCTTTTTCATGATTCACCATTTAATCAATCCACAGCTGCCCAAGGAGGAGAGAGAACCCCAAAACAAGAATCGAGTTTGGATCCATACGCACTTAACTTTGACTCAAAGGATCAGTTTACCATGAGTTAGCAGCATTTATTGCTTCTACACTCTTTACAAAAATTACCAGGAAAGAAAAGAGGAGAATAAAAATTCCGCATCAATATAAGTGGAAACACACTCGATGGAACCGAAATTGAAGTTCTCATTCATTGTTCAATTTAACCCAATAATCACACCTTCAAAATTTCCAGAAGACAAATCCTTCGAGTTCCACTCCATTTAGCCACTGGCTGCTGTCATGAAGCAATTATATGAGACTTGAACAAAGTATATTGACTAGCACAATGCAGCCTAAACTCAATTGACATTTAATCAAAGAAAAGAAGCACAGAACTGAAGACAAACAAACTATTCAAACTATAAGAAAACAGAAGTGGGAAAGCAATGGAACAAACTGCTCTTGAGAAACTTTTCAAAGACAATTAACTGCTTCCACTTCTTTCATCCGCAGAACAGCGCCAAATTGGGTATGGTCGCGATCCAGAGAAAGCATCATGAAGGTCAACAAGAACATTCTCACAGGTGATGGAGTGCCTACGCACTAAAAGATATCGACCTAGTTTCTAACTCTGTATCCTTTCTCTACTTTCAACAGTCATATCATCGAACCCTGAAGCAAGCAACTAAAACCTACAATAGCACTCAGAGCCAAGCCTTTCCCGTTTTCACTACTACGCTACTTTCAAGAGCATGAGATTTCAGGTTTCAGTATGATCAATGAGTTAGATACAGCAAAAAATTTAAAAAATAAAATAAAATTGACCTACTGCAGATTTCATTATCAACTTGAAACTCAAAAAAAAAAAAAAGGAGGGGGGAGGGGAAATAAAATGAACTCTACGATTTTCCAGGGTAAAAGAGCCCCCCGCTTAATTTGAAATATAAACAGATAGGAACATAGTTACAGTAAAAGGAACCGACAAACCATATTCGTCTCCAAGCTGATTTTGGCTAATGTCTAGAATGAATTCAATCAAACGATATAAATAACAAAGGAGACAACTTGAGAGTAGTGGAGAGACGAAACGTTTCCAAGTTCGCAAGATTTCGCAACCAAGACCAAAACAAGTTCAATTGTCGCAATAAACACAGACAGTCTCCTTATCACGACCGAACAACCTCCAAACTTTCGGACCAGCGACCAAAACCACAAATCAACATTACAACGGAAACTTCGCACGCCGGCTTCAGCTCAATCCGAATGCAATCGCCAGGATCGCACACAAAAATCATGCAAAATCAAAACTTTGCACCCAAAAAAATGGGCAAAGAAAGAGAAAAAGAGAACCCACCTCGAATTATTCAAGCGGATAATTACGCGGGAGAGATTAACCTAATGAAGACACCATAAAAATACACCTCACTCGAGCCCCGACAAGCAGCAGTTATAATAGAGCCCTTCAGCGATTGAACGAAGAGCCGTCCCGGATCAAAACACTGACTGAGGCAAGACGAGAGAGAGAGAGAGAGACAGAGAGAGAGTTCCGTGCAAGCCCAGATGATTTCTGTATTCAAACACTTCCCAGCTGCTGGTCTCTCTCGCTGAGACGAAGAAGAATTCAGTCAAGAAGCGAGCTTTTGGAGAGAGAGGAACGGAGGAAGGACGGAAATTTTTAGAGAGAGAAAAATGGGGAACCGAGACGAATATGATTGGAGGGAAGCAGCCCCAGCCCCCAAAATCATCCCAAGGGAATTGGGCAAAATGCAACGGCAGCACATTAAAGATTTCAGGATATGTTCTAATTTTATTTTTATTTTTATTTTTATTTTTATTTTTTTTCTCAGCACATTAGGATTTTTGTGGAACGTACATATAATTTTTGAACAAGAAGATTCCGCCCCCTTTCCTTCGGTTGTGGTAATAAAACATAGTGATACAGTCATATTATCCGTTTAAGATAAGGTGGCTATCTGTGGAAAATGTACTTTTAGGACATGTCAATCTATTTTGTGCAAAAAAAAAAAAAAAAGATCTACTTGTGCAAATTTTGGATAGGTCTACTAATGGAATTGGTTGAAAGAAAACGGGCGGCGCATCCTTCGGTCATGATAATTAAAAGTGCAGATTTAAACTTACAAACGCGTGATAAGATGTTTTATCTATCGAAAACGTGACTTTGTGGCATGTAAATTTATATCGTGCAAATCTCGAATCGACATGACCGACTAATGGAACCTGGCGGCTCGGTCATTCGTCCAGGTTGTCGGGATTCCGAAAGAAACGGGTTTGAAAGTTCGGTTGTGACTGGGACGTATTCATTTTGCGGCTTCGGACAAAGTGTTGTCATCGTGGCATCGACCGTCTTTATAAGGTGGATAAGCTTAAGAAATATGAAACGGTGCGTGAATCGTTCAGCTTTGCTTTCGATATCGAAGGTTAAAGTCCTAAACTCATTTCCTAATCACGCTTCGAGTAAAAAGGCTTACCTTTCTTCAACAGCATAAGCCATACTTAAGGCGCTGAAATCAATCCAAATACAGGTGAATTTGGCGTAATTACAGCTCTATTTTCAATTAAGAGTGCAGTACACGCACTTTGACAAGTACGTGCAATGAAATTGCAAGTCATCAACACCGGGAGAAGCAACTTCTTGGAAGTAATGAATGTCATAACATCAAAACATCGGCATTTTTTGAAAGGCATCTACAAAAGTTGCAATCGCGAAAATGACGTGGAAATTTCCAACCAAGAAATAAAAGAAAAATTGAAAATATAAAACGCTGGAGCCTTTTCGGCCACGGTGTAATTATTTTCCCCTTGAAAAAAAATCCATAAAGTAGGTTTTTTTTTTGTTTGGTTACCCAAAAAAAAAAAAGGCAAAAGGAGAAGGAACATTCCACTGCATTTGAATCCTCCTTTGGCGTCCGTTGACGCCACCACGCTCCCGAGTGCCGAAAGGACTAAAATATCTTCCTCGGGATGTCCTCAAAATTCCCAAAATGCCATTGGAATTGTCCCGAAATTACCATCGCTCGCCACCCCCCGTCTGGCCAATCGGCGATGACGTGTGCGGTAACTCCGCGGGGTCGAACGCAGGCCGTCGCCTTCTCTCTTCGCTGGGGGTGCCGGTGGGACTCCGTGACGTGGCTTCGCGTCAGCGCACGAGTCGGGCTAAGTTTGTCTCCTAATGAGATGGAGGATTTCATATAATTCCAACCAATCAAATGCCGCCAGGTTAGCAGGAGAAACCATAACCCACCTGTCGGCAACGCCGTACCAAAAATTGTTGGGTGGGACATGGCCCTTAAAATCGATGTGAAAAAAATCTCGTAAAATCAACGTAATATGATCATTCGAAGTGTTAATCAATGAGTAAATATTATTAAATCAATGTGAAAAAAAAAATCATGTGCAGAAAAAGACATATATGACATTTTGGAATTAATATACATGAGAAGTAAAATAAACTTCCGTTCATTGAAATTTCCTTTACAAGTGCGTCCGATCGTTCCACTCATTAGCACGTGATTCATCAAACCTACTATTATTTGAGGATTATTCCGATCAAAAGCCGTTTAACTTCGAAAATAATAATGTTCTTTCCATCGTCCACCGACCATCTAACCTCAAGGCGAATCACTTCTCTCGCTAATTACTAATTAGGCTTCGCCGACTCCACGAAGGATGAGACCCCTTACTTGCAATTGGAAAATCTCTTTTCGGATTGTAAATGTTTTTTAATGGCTGACTCCATAAAGCCGATGGGGATCGTGATAGTCTCAATGCTTGTTTCCTCAACATAACTACATATATATTGAAGGTGGTGAGGCCTCCGGAGCCAAGTGCTCCACAATCTTTCCGTACGAGCTTTCTTCTCGACGAGCAATGATTATCGGTCGAGATTAACTTAATCCCCACTGCTTGATGACATTGCCTCGTCACCCTCGGGTCACGAGAATGATTATGCCCCCTCTATTCATAAGAGGAAAGTGTCCTGCCCTGTCTTATGTCCACAAGCGAGGGTAAATCGGATTCTTACAATAATTGATCATTTTCCGGCGAGTGCTCAACTCATTCCCGTGGTGCGTTTTATAGTTAAACCAATGAAGAGTGGGGGCCGATGGGAACCATGGTGGGAGACGTCATTAAGGATAGTCCATGTCCAAGGGCTGTTTGGACAAAACTTATCGCCCGACTGACGCGGACGAATTGATTTGGTTTCGTGCCGTTTTACGTTCCTTTCATGAGCAGGAACCTTCCCATAATGGGTCCGAAGAATTATTGTAAAATTTTGGCAAAATGTTTGGAGCTCCATGGGACGATGATAATGTCATGAACAAATCAATTTTTATAAGGTGGCTGCTCGTAAAAGGTGGGATTCGATTATGAGACCCGTGTAGAAAGCGAGGCACTTTTGATCCACGGTTCTTGCGCGCCGGCCAGAGCGCCACGGTAAAACTTCGTTAATGCACGTCAATAATATCGAACACATCAACATAATTGACGTAAAACTAGCGGTTTTGACCCGCGATTGAATTTGAATAGCTCAACAAAGCATCCACCGGATTTAATCCCACGTATATCAAAAAGTACGGACACCGATAAGCATTCGGGATTTAAGAGACGGATACGAGGCTCGGGATAGGCATTGAAATTGAAGTCCTGGTAGAGAGCTTAACCTCCTTCATACGCGAAGATTTCTCCGTTCTAGAGAGGATTCAATCGAGCAAGCCGTTTAGGATTTTAAAGGGTATCAAATTTCTGGTCAAACCCAAAAGAAAGTCAACCGTCGCCCTTCTTTTGTTGTTTACTCAGCAAAATTAAATAAAGGTGAGAGATTATTAAGCACGATACCGGCGACCCCAGACTCGGTCGGTGAAGCAATCGCCTGAGTTTGACAGTGCCGTGCCCGTACGATTAGGCGTGGGGCGGATCGAGCCTCGCTGGATTCTTTGACAACACGGCGGATGCCTCTATTGACTTCGCGTGTTGGGCCGATCGTTTGGGCCCAGGCCCAATCGACAACTCTGAGTTCTCATCGCTCTGCCTGGAGTGGGGACTTTCTTTTTCGATCAAAGCAAAAAACGACACTTTAAAAGTTGAAAAAAGTAAAAACAAACAGAAACACCCCCCTGCTACTCCCTATAATAAGGTTTTCCGAATTTTACGGCGACGATATCGGTCTTAATTTTGGCGGATTTTCGATAGCAAAGAGACGAAATAAATCGTTTTTCCCGTCTTTTATTGGTATAGGTAGATCTCGCGTATCTAACTTGTCATTATCGCGTCGACGGTTAATGCGAACCCACCACGTATATCCGAAATTAAGAATTTGGAATTTAGTAGCCTGTCACTAATCGGGACACGAAAGTGATACCTAAATGCAGTAACTACGCGGAGAAAGACGGGAGTTTCCACATGCATTTTCCAATTGCATATTCAGCTTAACCTTTCTTGCTTGTCGATTTATTTTTTTAATGCGGTGATTACGTGGCGCGTGCTCAGAGGCCCAAACGGTGAAGTGGATAAGAAAGAAAACCACCGTGAAGGTTACGTACGATGATTAAGATCCAATTAATCATTGTTACGATAACGACATGTCGTGTTTTGCGGGAAAGCTTTCTCTTGTTTCTAGTTTCTACATGTGCACGATTTCGTAGAGAGAGAGGCACGGTCATTCTCGTGTTTAAATTCTGCTATGCATTGCACATATTAAATCACGCGCCGCTCCTGTCTAATTAAATAAATATCGTCTCCGGAATACACGATCTTTTAACGATTTCGGTTTCGTGGCTACCGGCGTCGCTCGTACCGACCCAATTGGACCCGTTAGGTCTTTTGCATTCTTTCATAAAAATGTGTAGCGAAACATGCGAATCCAAACCGATTGAAATTCGCGTTGGGGTTTGCCCATCGGCCATCCTTCTCATTTGGGAAATGGGAAAATGGAGAGTTCGATTCCTCACATTCTCGAGGGGCTGGGAGTGGGCATGCATGAGTAAAGGACCAAGGTTTCGTAACTCGTGCACGTAACACACACGGTGATTTATAAAATAAAAATAGAATAGAACCGGACAAAAAAAAAAAAGATCGGTGAAAGTTGCATGCCACTGATTCTGAGCAGAAGAACATGAAGGGGCCTCTCGAATGTGGCCATTTAAATTAAATCCACGTGTTGATCGTCAAAATATTTAGGACCAAATTGGTGAGTTTTCGAAATAATTTTTACTAAACTTGCACAATTGAAAAGATTTTGGATTAAATTTAAAAAATTGTCAAAAGATTTAAAATTAAATTGACACTATTCAAAAGTTTTAAGATCGAATTGACCTCCGTACAGTAAATTTATGAGTTTTGGATAATTTTGCGCTCATCAAACTCGTGCCATTTAATTCCATTGGAAGGTAGAGTTAGAGGCGACCGACTGCTTATTAATTTTTTAGTACATAGTTTTATTTAATTTGGTGCGGTGGACCACGTCGGACATGTACCGTCGTGCGAGGCTGGACCCCTCTCCGTTGGAAGTGGGGGAACGCTGGCTGGCTAAGCCGGGGATGACTTCACGTGGTCATCACATGGAGGGAAGAGTTTCGGACCGTAGAGATGCTGGCCACGTTGGTCGTGCAGATTCTCATTCTCGTCCAATTTTGGTACTTTCGATCAGGGACATTATTGTGCAGCCTTCCCCTCGTGGGGCACGCATCATCGGTACTAGATGCGTACGATGCCCGTGCTGGGTCATTCGGCGGAGCTGGCGAATGAGCGGGATCGGCCCTCCGAGCGGCATCCTCGATGCAAAAATGAGGACGGACAGTTGCCACTGGCCCCCGACTCCGCCTATGGATTCGCTCGTACTTCTGCGCGATGAATTTTGTTATTTTCTATTTTTTAGGGGGGTGGATGGCATGGAATAAGCGGGTTCGAATGCCGAATTCCGATCTGATTCAGGCGTCCGAACACCACCGGCCCGTTTGTCCGAACACGGCCGATCTGATTCATGTTTGCGGGTGGATCTTAGGACATCTGGTATCACTCTTTCCGTCGAAGCTCAATCTGAAGGTGGAAATAGATTTTTGCATGTGATGTGACCAGACCAAGATGCGATTCGTGGCTGGAAGTGAAGCCTTTGATCATTGCCCCCACCAATTATGGAGGGCTTGGGTCCGGCTGAACTTCATTTCAAGGGACGCCCCACTTGAAAGACTATTGCTTTTATAACCAATGGATTGTATAACGCATTTTATACTTATTTTTTTTTCTACTTTTATGAGACTATAATTGCTGAGAAGACTATGCAAAATTTTAAGGCTCGATTGCGAATTAGGCGAGACATTGTGTTTTGATATACAAAATTATAGCTCCTTTTTTTTCCTTCTTCTTTTCGGATATGTCCTTTCGATATAATTAGAAAATTCTCCTTATCTCCTTTAATCACGTACATCTCTCAATTGATCGTGCTTATCCTCGATTGATCGCGATCGACGATAATTGACATTACAATATCTTGTTACCTATATAGTCATTTTGTAAAGCCTGTAAGTATCTAATGTGTGCTTTGTTATGAAATAAATTGAAATTATGCATTTATGTTGTCTTCGTTAGAGATAATTAGGGGATTCTCCATAATCGATTACGATCAATCGAGGATACGCGCGGTGAGTTGAGTTAGACAAGTTCCACATCGTAGAATTGATGTGGGTGTGGAGCGATTAATATGTTTTAATTGCTCCATAGCTCATCGCAGATACGCTTTTGAATGAAGATGGATCCAACTAGATATATTATTAGTCGGGTTCAGATTTAAAGCTCTCTTTTGACTTTTTTTTTTAGATGAAAGTATCGAATTTCTGCTGCCATATATACATATATGGCAGCACGGGGCGGAGTGTATAGTTTCGCGGCAATCGGAATAAAAGTATCGAAATAAAAGGAGCCGAGAAATGATTGAATGATAACGACAAAGGAGCTCTGCCTTCTTATTCTATGCCAAAGCTATGGGGGTTTTGGCTCTCTTGCGATTGGAGTGTGATTTGAAATTGAAAGGGGACGTCCTTTTTGCTTAATCGTTTGATAAGGCACTAATCCCTCTCCTTTTTAATCACGGCCCCAGCTAAATATCAGTCTAAATTACTAATTAACCAGTTAACTCTGGCTTCCCCAAAGAACTTTATAGGTATGGCATCGTGTGGTGGTGAATGGAAAAAACCATTATTGGGCTGAAAGCGACGGAGCCTACTTTCGCAAGATTGATTGGTGACCTCATTCCCTCGCATATTGATAACTGTTTGAATTGCCTGACATCGAGTTGTGCGTGTGGTTGAAAACAAGTTTCGAGTACGATATTGTCGGTGTCGATGAAACTCATTTTACCGTGACGCTGAAGGAGTTAGAAAAAAGATATACGGAGGCTAAGGAGCCACATAAGCACGCATTACAATTGAAAGTAGCCATCTATATTTACACTTGACAATGCCCAAAAATACTTCTTCAAAAATAAATCAATACCTTTTCGTATGTATCGCGAGATATCTTAATCTACTTTTTTACTTTCTGTTTTTTTATTAGAATAAATTCTCTCCTATCAATCTTTTTTGGTAGATTGCATACTTAAAAGTAACCGAAGCGTAACTTCCAAATGTAAAACACGTAACAAAAGAAAAGAAAAATCAACACTAACCCTGGCACAAATTTTTCCTCTTTCTCTGCTGTTTCTTTCCTTCTCCCCTTTCGCTACTTCTAAACAAAGACGGTCGTGCCGCCGCCGTTCCATGGCCATTCAACCATAAAAACCAGCGATCGGTGCCTTCGCCGCCTATTGCCATTGGATCATTGTCCACCACCACTCGATCATCTCCCCGCATATCTCTCTCTCTCTCCCTCTCTCCCCCGTCTGCCCCTCCCATGTGTGCTATGCCTTGCATTAAATCGCAACATGAGATGCCCGCGGCCTCATATCGACCTCGATATGATGTCACGGTCTCTTGGTGATGAAAAACGCACGACGACACGAGAGTGGCGCTAGGAAGTTTATATTATACTTGCCTAGAAGCTAATGATAACAAAGTTCATTACTTATGATTGCAATTAGGGCTACTTGATTGATCCCAAGATATCTCTCTCTGCTCTACCTATGCTCGAACCACATAATGCGCGTCCGGGGGTGCATTTTTCCTATTGAACTTAGAAAAAAAATTCAACTTTGATGAGATACTAAATAAAGCAGATTAAAGATCTATTTGAAAAGATTTGCTTTGCATAAGGAAAATGAGATAGAGCGATTCTTTCTTCCAACTTTGAAAGATGGAGAGAGCCATTTCAAGGCACATGAAAATCAGATGGATCCACGACTTAACCCTTGTTCATGTTTTCCATATCTTTGTTCCCTTTTTGCCCCCACCAGTGGACGGTGGAGAGTCTTAACAACAAGCAACCACCAGCAACACCAGAGACTAAGACGAGATCTGGTTTTGTCCATGTGTGTTTTTTTTTTCAGGTCGTGCCTTTGTAATTACACAGTACTTAGCAAAGTCAATTCCGAGGTGGGCGATATGTCCCCCAAGTGTTTGGTGAGACGTGTTGGGTTTGCCTAATTCGATATCTAGTGTTATATCTACATATACAATGTAGATGTTTCTCCTTCTCTGTGGGGGGGGTTTGGCTTGCAATCACTTGCAGCTAATAATCTTAATTTAATCGATGCCACTTGTGATTCTGTCCAGTTACGTTAATGCCCGTTTCATTTCGGGCTGTATGGGCACTTGGTCAACTGGTTTTATTGCGAAGTTGAGCCCACATCCACTTTTGGCCATGTGTACCATGTGTTGCATGTCGTTTTTTTTTTTTTTTTTTTAAGGGAGCTAACGATGACTATTCCGTTTTTCTTCTTTTTGAAAACAGATTTGGAAAAGAAATCTATTTGGCAAAAGAATTTCATTTTTTTCTATTTTCGAGACAAATTTTTGGCCCGGAAATAGGTGTGAAACAGAAATGAGAATTACTTAATTTTCTACTTTTCTATTTTCCGAACAAAATCGAAAAAAGTAATTTTTTCATCTCTCACTCCGTCTTTCTCGCGTGCGGTAGTGCCCAAGAATAGGTGAAAATTTTATACTTGTTAGTTTCGAGAATTGAAATTTTGTGTCGTTACTAAATACGTTTCTCGCTCGTAAAACTCATCAAGAGAATAGAAATTATATTTCGGGAACACAAACATTATCATTCGTGCCATTAGATTAAGGACAACGAAAACCATAAAGACGGAAAGAGGAAAAAGGATGATAACATATATAATCCCAAATAGAGTTTGATTAAGTTGTCCGTAGTTACGTATTGTCAAATGCCCTTGATGGCATTGAGTGGTGAAGTCATTTGATTTTTTTAGCATTTAACGGGGTTCATAGACACCTGGAAAAAGAAGAATCAACTTTCATGAGATACTAAATAACGCAGATTAATGATTTATTCGAGAAGGATTTGCTTTGCATAAGGAAAATGAGATAGATCGTTAAAACGAGAGATTAACCTAAGTTAAATGGAGTCTCCTATCGCTCTGGCTTCGCTTCGTGTGCAGCACCAAGCATCATAGGCTTCATTGGAGCTGCAATGGAATCAAGACAATCAAATAATCCATGCACATTAATCACATTAGACAATGACATATTAATCCATGAGAATAATTAGCTCATGACTCGATGATTCCGCTCATCTAACTAAATCTCAGTTGCAACTTTCGACGATACTCTAAAGCGAAAGAGGCCGTGACTCGAATAAACCTTCCTATTGCATGTCTACTGGGGGTGACAAATTCTAAGCATTGCCAACTTTCTTCTTCTTTTTCGTATCGATCATCACCGGAAATCGCAACCAAACTCAAGGACAATGATCACCCGAACCGAGTCATCTTCGTTGCATCAATCCATTAACCCTACTCCTCGTGGTTTTCTTCACCTGCTCGAGTGATAAGCAGGCAGTGAAGAGAACAAAGAATGTTGTGGTCACGGACAATCTGTACCGGCAAAGGAAACGATTGTGGGAGCCGTGTGCCTGGGACAACATTGGAAACACAACGTAATACAGTTGTTGAACCAGCTACATCCCCGGCCTTGTTACTGCCCAACCGTCTCGTACAACGACATCCAATCCAATCGGCACGTGCCGCCCATCTCTTCTTCCGCTCCTGTCTTTTTCTTCTCCTTTTCCCCGCTGCCCGTGCCCCTTCCCAAGGTTCCAGACATCGGTGATCCAGCTGATCAAAGTAACTGCGTGAAAGAGGTGACATATTGTACCAGTGATGCTTCATATGTCGTCGGAGTTTTGAATTTGAAAAACAGGCGTCGCTTAATGGAATATGGAAGATAAATTTTTGTCATTCCGTCCCCTTCCGTGGAAAGCCAAATTTGGTGATCACATTTAATGGTGCGTTCGAATTCATTTCAACTCGTTCGACCAGACTAGCTCTACGTATAGATTTGATGTGATCGATGGATAGGCTCAAGCAGAACCCAACCGGACCGAGTCGAGCTTTACACTAAAGCGGCCTTATCCAAGCTTTTGCCCAAGATTGGCCTTCAGGCCATCGTGGTCTGGCCAGGGCCACCAGGCTGTTAAGCACAAGATCATGTCTAATTACAGTGGCATGTGAAAATCAGTTAAAAGAAATGAGGAGTTGGTTAAAATGACGTCAATCGTACAATTGATGTATTGCCCTTCAAAAGCGAGCTTTGTTGACAAATGTGTTTGATGCATGTCCTAATAACTCTATGCACAAGAATTTTCGAGAGCTTTACTCTTATTCAACCTCAAATTGAGTCTGCAACATTTAACCACATTCGTTGATCATGTAGGTTTCACGCGGACCAAGCCGTGACTGGCCAAGGTTGCGACCCGGTGGGGGCAATAATTTTCCCAAAAGCCTCCTCCTCCACTTGTGGGGCCCATCCTCAGCGCGCTTCCGCAAAAAAAAAAAACGCGCACGTGAAGCGATGAGTTGTCTACAACATCTTTTCGGGGGCACAAGCCGACACGTTGATTAATGGCGCTATGTGAAGCATAGGTCGACTTGCAGGAAGCAAGCTTCCCACGAGTAATTCTAGGTGGCTACTATACCCGCCTACCTAGTAGTCGTCATTGGAATTGACCAAGAGTCTACCTTTTTTGCCGAATGCCCCTTAGTTCCCTCCAAATCTTTTTTTAGAGGGAATACGAAAAGAAGAGAGAATACAGAGAGAATTTACTGAAACGTATTTCCACCATACCGTTGAGTTCTTTCCCCTATTTTCCTTAGCCTTTTAAGCATCTGCTCAACTACAAACCGCATTCGTTGATCATGTAGGTTTTATATGGGCCCAATACCCAAAAAAATTCAACTTTAGCCTCTATCCCAATTACATAAAAAAAAATTGTCTCGTAAAAAACCCACAACTTTAGTATTTATCTCAATTTTATTGATGTAATACCAAAAAAAAAAACTTCAACTTTAGCATTTGTTACAATTATATCTACTTTTTTTGTCTCATAATAAACCCCAAACTTGTACTTTTGTCTCGAATTTACCACGCCTAGCCTTCCTTCCATAATTATTATTGGTTAATCATATATGACATTTTCACGTCATCAATGAATTATAGTTCAACAAAATTGATATGAAAAAATTCGGAACTTTTATTTTGTTGTCTACTTTCCCTACACATTACAAGGAAATATAGAATCACTCAAGACGGTATGTTTTGGATTCTCCCAAGACTCAACGCCCAAAGAATGACTATACATGAAGATTTTATTATTTGGACGAACAATATCAAATCTCGTCGTTCATTGTTAGACATGGAGATTTGATTATTTTGAGAAACAATCTTAGATTTTATCGTTCCTAATCCCTACTATTTTCGAATTTCGAAGATTCATTTATAAGTTCAAGGAGAAAATTTGAGCCATGTAGGATTAACTAAGGATGTTTATGAACAAAATGCCGACTATGTTAGAATTGAGACAAAAATAAAAGTTATAAATTTTTTTACGAGATAAATTTTTTTTGATATAATTGGGACATATATTGAAGTTAAGAGTTTTGAAGTATTAGATCGGTAGAATTGGGATAAAAATAAAAATTTGAAATTTTTTATGTGACAAATTTTTTTTTGAGTATAATTGAGATAGAGGTTAAAGTTGAAGATTTTTTTGGGATATTAGGCGGTTTTACGTCGACCCCGCCGTAACCGGCCAAGGTTGCGGCTCCGGTAAGGGCAGTAATTTTCCCAAAGACGACTCCTCCACTTGCGGGCCCGCCCTCAGCCGCTTCCACCACCAGAAACGCGCACGTGACAGGGTGAGCTGTCCACAACACCTTTCCATGGATACAGATGCCAACGCCACAGCTGTACCTAACTCAGGAGCGCAGGGAGTGGGGCGGTAATTCTAGAAACGGAATCACGAAAGTGGAGCTGCCGCGGCCGGAGCCACCAGAGGTAGCGACCCACCTCCCCGAAACACCCCTCCATTTTCCACATAATTACGATCCCGCCACTTCAGCGTATCCGGATTCGTATCCGTATACAGTAAACGTGCGTCATTCATGCCCGAGGGCCAAGGCCTCTCATTTATATACTTTCGTCCGTCTTTGCTGTTAAATTTCTCACTGTCTCTCTCCCCCTCACTCAGCCTCTCTTTTGTCGGTGTTGTTTCAGATCTTGCTTGCTGTTTGTATACACTTGCTCAAGCCTATTTTTGTCACCACCCCTTTTCGTCATTCGCCATATATAAGCAGCAAGATATATTACTGGGAAAAAGATCGAACCTTGTGTTTCAAGTCTTGGATCAGAGGAAAAGAGAGAAAGGGAAAAGTTGGTTGATGCATCAAGTTCCGTGGGCAGGAAACAAGGGGCGGTGGTGTTTGGGGGGGTTCTTTTTGTGGTGGCGATCGGCTCGGGATTTTGGATCCGGTAGCTATGCGAGAGCTGGTGCTGTTGTTGCTTGGTCGTAATCGGAGAAATATATGATAGCCAGAAAAGGGGTGTTCTGTTGGGTGGTTGAGGCTTTTTTGGAGAGGGAGTGTATGAGGGACTGTTCAGGGAGGAGAATAAGGTGGGACTCTGGTCTTGTGATTCGGAGCAGAGGCAGATGGGGCAAATGCGGCTGACGGTGGATTTGTCTTGTCTCTGTGTGCTCGTTTTGAGCTTGTGAAGAGGGTAAAAGACATCTGGGTCTCGAGTTTCCGAATTTTTGGTTGTTTTTGGGAGCTAAAGGTCGAGGCTTTTTTTGTTGTTGAGGGAATTGGAAAAAAGATGCAGCAGGATCAGAGGAAGAAGGTGATTATTGCTTTGGGCGGTCTCTTGATTTTGTGCTCAATTCTTTTTTCGTTTGAGAGTTCATTTCTTGGCTTTTGATGAATTATGATTATAATGAAGCTGGTGAGTTTCGCTGTTTGAATGCATCTAATTGTGTTAAGATGAGAGAGGAAGAGGCTTATTTGCAATGTGGTTTGACATGGTAATCATGATGCCTTTGGAGCGTTGGAGTTTGATTTCTCGGTGCACGTTCATGTGCTTCTCCGTTTCTGGATAAAGTTTGACTTTTTTTTTTTTGGGCGCAAATTTAGTGATGGGTCAACTTATTTGGCAGTTCGGTGGGGATATTTCGGGGGCTTATACCAGGATAAAAATACTGGCCTTTTATTTTTATTTTTGCTTTTGGTTTCTCTCCCTCATTTTAAGCGGGTAGTTCTCATCATAATACATTCATGAAGTGCTTTGCCTCTTTAATTATGGGGGTTTCTGTTACATTCTCACTTTGAAACAGCATAAATAAACGGAAGTTAGTTTTGATGGTGGTGGTGGGTTTCATTCTTATTCTGATATCGATATTACAGATTGAAACATGTGCTTACATCTCTTTCTGATCTCACTTGATTCCATTTATTTGTTCTATCTGTCATTGGAATCTATTCTTAGTCTCAAGTTCTTTGTCTTTTTGCACGCTCCACGTCTTCCATCTCAAATCCGAGTTCTTTTTTCGGATCGCCGTGATCTTGGATGTTTCTTAGCTGGAAATAGGACATAGTAAGTTGGATTTCAGCTGTTGGATATCTGTCTACTTTTCTGTAACTAATAAATACTGCAGGGATGCTATGTTAATTCTTTGCATGTTTTTAGTCCATGAACTACCCCGTAATCTGTCATCGAATCTAAATATAAGATTGTTTCATTATGCATTTTTGGTCTTTGGGGAGCTTGGGAGCTATCTGATTTAGAAAAATTTTACACGGGCGAAGTCCTGGGCATCATATGTTGATTGCCTTTGCTTTTACATTGCAAGGTACCTGTTTTTGCATATGTTGCTTAAAGTGAAAATAAACTGTTCTGACTGTATAGAATTGTTGACACTTTTATCTGCCTTTGCTTGCGTCATTTATTATTCTGCAGTTTGGAGATAAGCCTGTAGGCCCTGTACATGAATGAAAATTTTTCGTACTCTATAGTCTAAGACTTGTCTGTACAGGAGCTTCCCTTTTCCTCATAACTTGGGCTGACAAATTTTTTTTTGAGCTACTTGAAATATACGATCAAACGGTATGAGGAGTTGGAAACTTTTGACTTGAATTTCACGTAAGTGAAGGATTCTCTTGAAATTTTAAAAGGCTTTGTTTAGAATCTTACAACCGTGGGGTTATGTTTTTGTTAATTATTCAAAGTCAAAAGGTGTAGCAGAAGCATCATTGGTGATCTTTTTGTAGTTGTTGTGGTGGACAAGTCATTTGAGATATTTGATTGACATCTTTTGAGCATATAGAGCATTTCATTGCTTAGGGCATCTATCTCATCATCAGAGTCTTAGGGTGGGTTTGGTTCAGCATTCCCAAGGGGCTTGCAGCCCCCAAAGCCCATTGGGAGAATGTTGAAGCATTTGGTTCAGTTTTAAGCCAATATTTGACCAAATGCTGGCCTTGGGAAAGCTGAAAGCCCAATGCTAGTCGGGCTATCAGCATTTGGCCAAATGCTAAGAGATTTTTTTCCTTCCAAAACTAACCTCATCAATCCCTTATATTTTCGATTTTGCCCCGTTTTTTACTGTATCTTCTTTGCCGGTCAGACAATGGGTAATTTTTTTAATTAAAAAATCGCATTCAAAGCCCCTTTGGAATGTTGTTTTTACCAAACCCCATTCAATCCAAAGCCCATTTTCAAATGAGATTTTATCAAACGCAATTAGCATTTCCCTAAACCCTTTTAGATTGAAGGCATTTGCATTTCTCCAAAGCTCATTTCAAATGCTGAACCAAGCTCACCCTTACTAATTCTCGGCATCGCCTGCTGTGGAGTGCTAGGCACCATTTTTTCTGCATTTTCATATCCTTAATGATCGATTTAAGATTCCCTGTTGTTTTGCATTGGGAATTTCTGTCCTCCTGTGTGCGATTCTGCATTCGCAGGTCCAACTTTGGTGCTCTCTCATTGTCATGGTTTTGAAACTTTGAACTTTTTTTTCGAGTTATCTATACCACGAACATTTTTGTAGTGTTTCCATGCTGAAAGAAATCTCTATGCCTCAGAGTTCTGCAGAAATGGACTTCTTCTCTGAATATGGAGATGCGAATCGATATAAAATTCAAGAAGTCATTGGGAAAGGGAGTTATGGGGTTGTCTGCTCAGCAATCGACACTCATACTGGTGAAAAAGTAGCAATAAAGAAGATACATGATATATTTGAGCACATATCTGATGCGGCTAGAATACTTCGTGAAATTAAGTTGTTGAGGCTTCTACGGCATCCTGACATCGTTGAAATAAAGCACATAATGTTGCCACCTTCCAGAAGAGATTTTAAAGATATTTATGTTGTTTTCGAGCTGATGGAGTCAGACCTTCACCAAGTCATCAAAGCTAATGATGACTTAACAAAGGAGCATTACCAGTTTTTTCTCTACCAGCTACTTCGTGCGTTGAAGTATATTCATACGGGTATCCCTCACTCTTAGCTTTGTCGTCACTTCATTCACTGTAGGTAACCAAATCTTTTTTCTTTTGCACCTACTACTAATTATCACATTTAAAACACCCTGTTCATCATAAATGTATTTTAATTGGTCTTTTGGTGATGAATACTCTTCTTTTCTACATCTTACTTTACCCAAAAAAATACTCTTCTTTTCAAGTGGATACAGACTGTTTCTGATATTGACGTACATGATTGCAGCAAATGTCTACCATCGAGATTTGAAACCAAAGAACATATTGGCAAATGCAAATTGTAAGCTCAAAATCTGTGATTTTGGTTTAGCAAGGGTTGCGTTCAATGATACACCTTCCACCGTATTCTGGACTGTATGTATCTTCTTAATTTGCCGTTAACTTTTAATTCTTTCACATTGGTCGAAAATGGTCACTAAATGCTCCGCCCTTTACTTGATATAGGATTATGTTGCTACAAGATGGTATAGAGCTCCAGAACTGTGTGGATCATTTTTCTCCAAGGTAATGGTGGTCATGCATCCTATTTCTCCTGTTAGAACCGTTAACAGCATAAGCTCGTCATCATGCGTTCGAAGTTCAGAGACTTCTGTTGTGTCTTGTACCTATTTGCACCAACTTAGCGATAGCTCCTTTTGTGAGGCTTGTTAAAGGATTTCCTTTAAATTAGAGCTAGGACATTCCGTTTGTTGTTTTTATTTGGTTGTTTATTATGGGTATTGCTTTCATTATGAGCAGAACATTTTAAACAACTGGTTTTGTTTGCTTACTTTGCTTCCGCACTTCATATGTTGAAAATTCGAGGCTTAATCTACTTTAGTATCTCGTATTTGACTATTTTGCAGAGCAAGATGAACCTATTACATTGTCCTGTTTTCTCTTTATATCATTATGAAGTTCTCAAGTTCTTGGATATTTTTCTCTGTGGGGGATGTGGAGCTCCATGTAGAATACCACAGACAGTCTGGTTATATGGTTTCAAAGAAACCAAGACTTAAGTCTGATTGTATGGTTTCAAATAGAGCATGACTTAAGTCATTTGCTTGAAGTCTGGATGAGAGATGAGACTGCTTTGGTAAATTAAGCATTCCGTGGCTCTGGGAACATACAAAAGTTCCCAGAGTCGTGGAACTTTTTATTTTATTTTTTATAGGAGCTTAACTTAGTCATAAAAGAAAATTCTGCGATTCGAGGAACTTTTGTATGTCCTGATATTTGTTGAGCTAGAAGTTGAGGAGTTTTTATAAAGGTGGTGAACACCTTAATCATCACATTTCCATTTCTTGGAGAGGAGGGATAAATCAGTTGGAACAACATTAATGTGGGAATTTGACTTGATACAATCATGCATATGGGGAGAAATCTGTGATAATTGGCTTGGTGATTCTTTTGTTGGGGGAGATATGCAGCTATAAAATCTTGTAAGCGTCAGGAGATATACTTTTTTGTTCCCTTAGGATAGAATTAGTAATGTGAGATATGCAGCTATAAAATCTTGCAAGCATCAGGAGATATACTTTTTTGTTTCTTTGGAATAGAATTAGTAAACTGGCAAGTAAGTAATTGCTTGGATATTAATGAGAGATTGTTCCAATTTTGATGGAGAGCTTATGTTGAAGGAAACTGAAAGATATTGGAACCATTAAATAACATGTCGGAAGGGCCATGGCTAAGATGACAATAGCAAATAGGCTACTTGAATCCGACATAGCTAAGTGGCTTTAATGCTTTCATAGCGATGCTGAGCTATAGGATATGCTTCGCACTTTTATTACCTTCTGTTTCTCAAATAGAGATATCAGAGTTGGATGTTTTCCGAATGCAAGAAAGTACATCAGCAACTTAAAATGTACCTCAAATTCTCTTTGATATTGAACTTTTTCTGTCAAACTTACAATCTTATGTTATTGCAACGCAGTATACTCCTGCAATTGACATATGGAGTATAGGCTGCATCTTTGCTGAAGTACTGACCGGGAAGCCGCTGTTTCCTGGAAAAAATGTTGTCCATCAGCTGGATCTAATGACCGATCTCCTTGGAACGCCTTCACTAGATACCATTACAAGGGTATGAAATTATTTGTTTATGAAGCTTCTGATAAGTATGCGGAAAGCAGATCCTTATATTTTGTCGACACGTGCAGGTCCGAAATGACAAAGCAAGAAGATACTTAACTTGCATGAGGAAAAAGCAGCCTATGCCATTTGAGCTGAAATTCCCAAATGCAGACCCTTTAGCGCTGCGGCTATTGGAAAGACTTCTTGCCTTTGATCCAAAAGATCGCCCTACTGCTGAAGAGGTTGAGATCGTATCTATCTTCATTTTATTTGATCATTCTAGTATGCTTCTCCTTTAGGTTAGAGATACTAGATTGGTTATTATCTTTCAGTACTTTCCTTGTTTTTGTGTAGTCATGTACTAAAGAATATGACTTCTATGTAGGCATTAGCTGATCCATATTTCAAAGGACTAGCCAAAATTGAAAGGGAACCTTCATGCCAGCCCATTACAAAGATGGAATTCGAGTTTGAGAGACGAAGGGTTACCAAGGAGGATATACGGGAGCTAATTTTCCGAGAAATACTTGAATATCACCCTCAACTGCTCAAGGACTACATGAATGGAACGGAGAGGACTAATTTTCTATATCCGAGGTTGGTACCAATTTTATTGAGTGTAGTCAACCCATCTCCTAGTTTTCTCTCTGTTGCTTGAAGAACATCGTCAACGCCAATACTGATTGCTCCAACTTGATCTGTCCGCTGTTTCTTCAATTGACTCATCAGTTGCTTCACCTTGACCTTCCCTTTGTCTATGTTGTGTACAGTGCCGTTGATCAATTTAGGAAGCAGTTTGCCCAGCTGGAGGAAAATGGTGGTAAAAGTGGTGCTTCGGCCCCTCTAGAAAGAAAGCACGTGTCTTTGCCAAGGTATATACGTGTTTCATACCACGCCTTTTTGCCCGCTTTTCAATTTTCAGTTGTATGTCTCGTGTTTGTAGCTGAGTTTTGAACCATTTTTAGTGGATGACAATGCGTGCCTCGCACAATTACAGGTCGACCATAGTACATTCGAATTCAGTTCCGCCAAAGGAGCAACCAAAAATAAACAGCTATAAGGATCAGCCTACTCAGGCTGAGGAAGCTTCCATGAACCCATCCAGGAACTTCCAAGCAACACAGAGACTTCCAATCGGTAGATAAACTTCTTCCACACACGTTTGCTTTTATCGGTGAATGGTAATTCTCGTGCTGATATTGTCGCTGCTCAGCCAAACCAGGCAGAGTTGTGGGCCCAGTCGTTCCATATGAGAACAGGAACATTGCCAAAGATGTGTATGATCCTCGAACGATGATCCGAGGTACCATCTTCCCCTCGCAGGCAGTGCCTCCTGCATATTGCTACAATAAAGCGAGCATGGGAAAGCAAGAACGGCATGGGACTGAAGCCGAGAGAGAAATGTCTGCTGCGCATGCCAAGCAGATTCCGCACTGTGGGATTGCAGCGAAGTTAGCACCAGACGTCGCCATAAACATAGACACGAATCCGTTCTTTATGACGAGGATAGGAGGGGGCAAAATGGAGAACAGCGAGGAGCGGGCTGCAATAGACGCCAACTTTTTAGCGGCAAAGACACAGTATGGCAGCATTGGCGCTGCAGCAGCAGCTGCTGCCAATGCGGCTGCTCACCGGAAGGTTGGGTCTGTACAGTTTGGCACGACAAAACTGTATTAAAGAAAGGGTGTTAGCATAGTGTTGGCTTGTCTGAATACAGTGACCCGTGACTGGCTCTTCTTTCGGGACAGAGATGACCCATGTTCCGCACGTTGGGTTCGCTGCCTAAAAATGATCGTGGGTGTCGTGCACATCTCGCGGAGGATGTAGCTTCGTGGTGCGCACTGGGCAAGTACAATTGTTGGAAAACTATACTGTCAGCAAAATACTACTGATTCGATACCCTCTCTCCTTCCCTCCCTCCCTCTCTTGTCTCTCTGAGTTGAGGCCTTTGAACGGGTTCTGGAGAAATGGTATGTAGAATAAATAAACCAATCTCCGAAGACGCAATTAATCACGAGTTGGATCATATCCTCCGAAATGATCTTAGTGAAAGGAGTGATCGTTACATTTGTCACAGTGACGATACCCATGGCTGCTGCTATTACTCGTACAAAGAACTCTGCTTTTAAGAAAGCCAGAAGAAGAACAATTGCAGCAGAAAGTATGTAGCTTTTTACTACTTCCCGACACGAGACACGTTGGACTTCCCTTTGGTTCGATCCGAAACCAAAGGGGCAACGAGGGGCGGAGTTCTGTCAGACTAATTCATATCATGGTATACGGACGCTGACTATTGTTGCTGCTGCTGCTAAGTTCGATCTATAAAGGATAGTGACATAAATAGTTATTAAATTTTGACTTAACGTGTATTATAGTCTGCGAACTTTAAATTTGTTCAATATAGCCTTGAATTTTAGCCTAATGTTCAACGTGATCTTTGAACTTTTAATTTGTTTAATGTTGTCTTTAGACTTTTACTAGATGTTCATTATAGTTGTTAAACTATATGAAAATATTCAATGTAGTCCTTCCATTAATTTAAGATTAAGGACAATAATGAATATTTTCATATAGTTCATTGAATATGTACTAAAAATTCAAGGACTATATTGAACAAATCAAAAGTTTAGGGACTAAATTGCATATTGAGTTAAAGTTCAGGGACTACATTCAACAAATTAAAAGTTCGGGGATCATATCGCATATCGAGTAAAAAGTTAACTATTTGTGTCATTTTCTCACCTATAAATTCTATTTGTCGAATCGGATGGCGAATTTGAAACGGGTGCTTCGATGTTCCTCACTTGTCAAATAACCGCCATTGGGATAGATCCTGTGAATTGAATTATGGGTGAGTGGATGGATGGGCATCAAGGTGAGGGAAGAACAGAGAGGCTCTGTTTCCCGCCATTTTTCCCAAGCTGCCAAAGGTTTAAGCAGATTCACGTAAATTATCGTTACCGGCCCCTCGTGTTCGTATTTTAGCTCAGGAACCGACCAACCACGCCTGGCCCCAAAAAAACAAAAAAAAGTCAAACGTCAACACTCATCGTCTTCGAAAAGTCGCTCTCGGAATCTTCCAAACCTTCGATTCTAGCTTTGCTGACTTCTTGCCCACCTCCACACCCCCGACGTATGAAAAGAAGAGAAAAAAGATAAAGATGATTTCATCAGCGATCTGTGGCGGATGACTAGATCGCTTCTCGTTGTCACCTGTGGTCTTTCGGATTTTCTTCGTTCAAAGAAAATATAGGCGACGACCCTTGGTTCTTGCCTTCTTGGTCGTTGCTTCTTTTTGGGTTCCAGCTTGCGCGGAGGACTGATCAGTGCAGAAGATGGTTTTCAAGTTCGTGACCTTCGTTTCGAACGATGATCTTCTCAATGCTTATCCAGGCTCGCTGGTGTGCCTCACTGCTTTGTCTTCTGCCTCGTCATCTCCTCGAGCCTGCAGCAATTGCCTCGGCCGGATCGGTTCCTCTGTCCATTGGTCAAATGCACCCGCTGCTCCGCGAGCAGACGAGACACGACAGAGGATCGTGCTAGGTTTTTTCTTGAACTTATGTCAGGAGCTCACTGGAAATTATGTTGGTTGCTGGCTTCCTATAGTTAGGTTTCGATGTTGGAGCTCAAGCTCAATTCTGACTGCTGTTTCATCCGTTTCAGAGTTGGAGCGATGGAGGCAAGTAGTGGCCAGGATTCAAGAGAGACAACACATTTCGAAGGAACAGGAAGCGGGTCTGCAACATTCAGGTCAGGATTGTAAGCGAATCCGGCACTGGTTAAGACACAGAAAACCAACATATTTCCAGTTTCAGGAGCATTCGCGTTTGGTTTATGCAATTATGTGTGTGTTGATTTAAAACCAGAGAGGAGAAAAGAAAATAGGGGCCGAGTGAGCTTCTGTTTATTAAGGATCACCACGCCATTTTAAATTGACGATGATATCTATTGAGAGTTCGACCTAGATTGTGCCTATCTAAAAGTTGAAGCCCTCACAAGTACCAAATGGATTAATTGGGAACTGTTGACTCGTACTTCGCGTAAGTGAAGGATTCTCTTGAATTCTTAAAATGCTTTCTTTGGAATCTCACAAGTAAGGGGTTCTGTCTTTGTTGATTAGCCAAAGTCGAAAGGTGAAGCAGAAGCACCATGGGGAATCTTTTCGTCGCCGCCGCCGTTGTAGACAAGCCATTTGAGATATTTAACTGACATCTTTTGAGCATATCGAGCATTTCATTGACTAGGGATCTATATCATCATCAGAGAGTCTTATCTTGGCACCGCCTGCTCAGGAGTTTTGGGCAACATTTGTTGTGCATTTTCAAATCTGAAATGATCAATTCAAGATTTCCTCTTGTTTTGCATTGAGAATTCCTGTCCTGTTGGTGCGTGACTTTGCCTTCAGTGGAACTCTAGTGCTTCCTCGTTGTCATTGTTTTGAAACTTTGAACTTTTCTAGTAACTATACCATGGACATTTTATAGTGTGTCATGTTGAGAAAAATCTCTATGCCTCAGGATTCTGCAGAAATGGACTTCTTCTCTGACTATAGAGATGCGAGTGGCTATAAAATTGCAGAAATCATCGGGAAAGGGAGTCATGGGGTTGTCTGCTCAGCAAATGACATACTGGTGAAAAAGTAGCAATAAAGAAGATACCCAATATATTTGAGAACGAATCTGATGCAGCTAGAGTTCTTCGTGAGAGTAAGCTGTTGAGGCTTCTGCAGCATCCTGACATTGTTGAAACAAAGCATATAATAAATTTCGCCACCTTCCAGAAGAGATTTTAACGATGTTTTTTGTTGTTTTTGAGCTGATGGAGTCCGATCTTCACCGAGTCATTAAAGCTAAGGACGACTTCAAGAATCATTACCAGTTTTTTTTTTACCAGCTACTTTGCACTTTGAACTATATTCATTCGGGTATCCCTCACTCTTAGCTTTCTCGTCACTTCATTTGCTATAGGTAATGTTTAATCTTATTTCATTTGCACCTATCTACTAATTGTCACATCTAAACCAGTGTTCATCATATATATGCTTTAATCTGTCCATTTTTTAAGTGTCATTTGTCCATTGTGGATGATGCTCACTTCTGCCGGAAAAAAAAGAAGCTATATCTTTCATGGCTCCGATCCGCTGATTATCTATCTTGGTAGAGCATGATAGGCTTCTGGTGGTGAATTATCTTCTTTTCAAGTGGATACAGACTGTTTCTGATATTTATGCGTATGATTGCAGCAAATGTCTTCCACCGAGATTGAAATCTAAGAACAAATTGGCAAATGAAGATTGTAAGCCCAAAATCTGTGGTTTTTGTTTAATAAGGGTTGTGTTCAATGGTACACCTCTCAGCGTATTCTGGACTGTATGTAACTTCTTAACCAGTCGTTAACATTCCAGTCTCTGACATCGGTGGAAGATGGTCACTAATGCTCCACCCTTTACTTCATTCAGGATTACGTTGCTGCAAGATGGTATAGAGCTCCAGAACTGGGCGGATCATTTTTCTCCAAGGTAATGGTGGTCAAGCATCTGATCTCTCCTATTAGAATATTTAACGGCATGAGTTTGTCATCATGCATTTTAAGATCCGAGACTCCTAATGTTTCTTGGTACCTATCTGGACCAACGTAGCTACATCTCCTTTTGCAAGGCTTGTCAAAGCATTTCCTTTGAGTCGAAGCTATCACATTCTGTCTATTCATTTTATTGAGCTGTTTTATTATGGGTATTGCTTTCATTATGAGCTGAATATGGTGAACGGTGGTTTCGTTTGCTTCACTTTGCTTCTCATTTTGTATGTTTGATATCCGAGGCTTGGCGTGCTATTTGACCACTTTATTGACTAATGTGAACCTGTACATTATTCTGTGTTTTTTTTTAATCTAACATTTCCTCTGTGGGGCATGTGGAGCTCTCTGTTGATATACCGGAGCGAGTCTGGTTTATATTGTTTCACATAGAGCATGACTTGAGTAATTTGCTTTGTTAGAAGTCTAGACCAGACGCGAATGCTTTATATCAAACATTCCGTGACTCTGGGAGCATACAAAATTTCCCAGAGTCGCAGATTTTTTTTTTTTCCTTTTTATGAGCTTGACTTGCTCATTAGAAGAAAAAAAGTTCCGTGATTCTAGGAAATTTTGTATGTCCTGAAACTATTTTGCTGAACCTACGAGTCAGAAGTTGTGGACATTTTCTTAAGGTGGTGAACACTTCAATCATCACATTGCCATTTCTGGGAGAGAAGAGGCATAAAACAGTTGTAACAAGATTAACGTGGGAATTTGATTTGATAGAACAAAGCATAGGAGCAGAGATGATTGACTTGGTGATTCTTTTGTTGGGAGAGATATGCAGCTATAGAATCTTGTCTGAGTGGTAGGGGATAGACTCTTCTGTTTTTTTCAAGATGAATATATTTGTGCTGGCAACTAAGTAGTTGCATGGATGTTAAGGAGACTCCGGTCCAATTTTGACGAAGAGTTCTTGTTGAAGGAAACTGAAAGAGACTAAAACCACGAAAAATGCGTTGGAAGGGCCATGATTGTGTTACAGATGACAAAACTGTAACTTGAATCCGAGATAGCTAAGTAGCTTTAGTGCTTTTACAGAGATGCTGAGCTATAGGATATGGTTTGCAGTTTTGATATTTTGTATTTCTCAAGTAGAGATATCAAAGTTGGATGTTTTTGGTAAGCAAGTCTATCGGGAACTTCAAAGTCTAGATGTAACTATTCTATTCCTTATTGAACTTCTTGCGTGTCGACCTTACAATGTTATGCAATCGCAACGCATTACACTCCTGCAATTGACATATGGAGTATAGGCTGCATCTTTGCCGAATTACTGACCAGAAAGCCACTGTTTCCTGGAAAAAATGTTGCCCCTGATCTCCTTGGAACGCCTTCACTAGATACTATTGCAAGATTATCAAATTATATCTTTATGATGTTCTGGGTTTAACAACTGATGTATCTCCTAGATAAATACAGGGAAGGCAGATCCTTATAAATAGTCAACATGTTCAGAGCCGAAATGACAAGGCAAGAAGACACTTAACTTGCATGAGGAAAAAGCATCCCATGCCATTTGAGCTCAAATTCCCAAGAAATTCCCAAATGCAGACCCTTTAGTGCCGCGGCTAATGGAAAGACTTCTTGCCTTTGATCCAAAAGATTGCCCTACCGCTGAAGAGGTTGAGATCATATCCGTCTTCAATTTATCTGATCATTTTAGTATGCTTCTTCTTTAAGCTAGAAATAGGACATTGTTCTTGCGATATGTTTATCTCTTTATTTTTTTAGGCATCTCTTGCTCTATAGGTTTTTGCACCTTATCATTCGTTATGGCATCTTAATAGGGCATACCCCAGCAGGACATATGGAGCATAGGACGCATCTTTGGGCGATTTACTTGCTAGGAAGCCATTGTTCGAGGGAAAAGTGCGGTTCATCCGCTAGATTCAATAACAGATCTGCTCGGAACCCCATCATTAGATATCATCTCACAGGTGATTACTGAATATTTATCAACTCAACCGTCTGCAGGGTGCAGATGCATAGTTTTCTGGGTTTTGATATGACCTTTTACTGCGTTTCTCTCGAGTTAGAAATGAGGAGGCCAGCATATACTTGACTAGTATCAGGAAGAAGCGAAACAATTCAGACCCTATAACACTGCAGCTATTTTAGAGGCTTCTCGCCCTTAATCCAAAGGATCGCCCTGGCTCTGAAGAGGTTTCGATACAAATGTTTGTACTTGCGCTCGTTCACTGAATTTGACAATCATGCATATATATCGATCGAGTGTGCTCTAGAGTTAATTTGATAGTCACGATTAGATCCAACACGAATGTGAAATCTTGTTTTCGGTTTTCTGTAGGCATTGGCCGATCCATACTTCAAAGACACAGCACAAATAGATAGAGAACCAGCAAGTAAGCCGATTCCACCAGCGGAGTTTGAGTTCGCGAGATGAGGCTAATGAAAGAGGATTTGCAGGATCTGATCTACCGTGAAGTACTCGAATATTTCGACCAAAAAGAAAAGAAAGTACTGGTATATCATCCGCAACTTTCGAAGGCGACCTCAGCTCAGATTCTTGATCAGATAGAACATACAGGTACAGGGATGGCGTGGCGGTGTCAGTCAATCCAAATAGTCAACTCCCATAGCAAAATGACTTGCTAGCTAATGGTACTTCCAAAATCTGAACAAGCTGTAGAAATGATGAATAGGTCGTAAAACAATCACCCCGGAGCTATTGGTCATAGCTTCATGCGCCTATTTCAGCTTATAGACTGTCGAGCGTCTGTGATTCGACATTGCCCTCTTGCGTCCATTGATGCTCTATCAGATAAGCTCGGGGCGACTTGAATTCGTGTTACAGTGGCCCCCGATTGAGCCAAAATCAGGGCGAGCAATAGTGTACCGGCAACAAAATATATAACACCTATTCCACAATTATCAGATCCAGAAAGGCTGATGTTGTTGCTCCTCCACCAAACCAGGAATAGTTGTTGGCTCAAGTCGTTCCATACGAGAACGGGAACATTGCCAAGTCTTCCCACAGCAGGCAGCGCCTGCTGTGTATTGCCACAAGAAATCGAGCATGGGGATGAAGCCGAGAGAGAAATGGCTGCCACGCATGCCAGGTAGATTCCACACTGTGGGATGGCAGCAAAGTTGGCGCCCGACGTTGCCATTAACATAGACGTGAATCCGCTCTTTATGACGAGGACAGGAGGCTGCAGTCGATGCAAACAACGGCAGGATTGGTGCTGCGGCCGGAGTGCTGCCAACAGGGCAGCTCACCAGAAGGTCGGGTCTGTACGGTTTGGTATAACAAGAACTTATTCAAGAAAGGGTGTTAGCGGAGTGTTGGCTTGTGTGAATACAGTGACCTGGGACTGACTCAGGATGCCCCTGCTGCTCCGCGGGTAGGCGACACACCACGGACTCAGGATCATGTTAGGTTTTTACTGAACTTACGTCCGGAGCTTACTGGCAATTAGGTTGGGATTGGTGACTTCCTATTATTAGGTTTCGACGGCTATTGTTTCATCTGTTTGAGACATAGAAAACCAAAATATTTCGAGTTTCAAGAGTAATCGCCTTTGGTCGATGCGATGACATTTGTATTTATTTAGAAGCAGAGAGGAGAGGAGAAAACAGTGGCAGAGTGAATTTCTGGTTGTCTAAGGATCACCCCGGCATTTGAAAGATTGATAATCACATCTGTTGAGAGATTTGAGCCGGTGTATGCATCTATACAAATTGAAAGCCTAACAAACACCAAGTCGATCAGACGCCTTGCCTGATAACACGTTTGGTCGGGTCACAGTAGGACCGCCCCGCCCTTCTGTAGAGTTTGTCTAAGTGGTCGAAACCAGACACGGAAGGCGGGAAATGAATCTGCTGATTATCAGATTATGCATTTTGGGGAAGTTTCTGTTTTGCTATAAATCATCTCAAATTCGTCCAACGGTCCTTATTGTCAATCAGACCAAGTGATTCTTGCAGGCAAAGGCCATATTATTTATGGTTGCCCTAATGTTCTGTGAAGGGAATCGTTCCGCTTTGCATGGAACCGTCGGATTAATTAGCATGGTTTGATTCTTCGTTCATAATTTTCACCTTGGGATGTCATGATGTGACGTGGCGGGTTACTTAGTTTTAAGTCGGTGAAACCATGGACATGCACTATATCGATCGATGATTTTCTTGCCTCAGCAATAATGGTTCTTCTTCAACCTATGGAAACCGAATGCGATGCTGGAAAGCGACGATAGATAAGCAAAGATGAGAATTTCTTTTCCGAAACAAATTCTTGTGCTGCAGAATGAAGTGGCGATCGAGAATTTCTCCGAAACACAAACCCCGATGCGATCCGCTGCTGAGGCATCCTGACATCCCTTAACTTTAAGGCACATAATGTTACCGTCATCTAAGAGAGATCTCAGAGAAATCTGTCTTGTGTTTGAGCTCATGGGGTCGGATTTGCGCCGAGTCATCAAAGCTAACGACGTGACGTTTTTGCCCAAGGATGGCATGATGTTGCTCCGATCCATAACTTTTGAAAGGCAACCTCCCTCGGGCTTTAGCTTCTTTGATCCGAGTTCATCAGTCTACCCCCCCATAGTCAACTCTCGTTGCCCAGATGTTCCAAAAACCTTAAAACAAGCCGTAGAAAAACGATGCGCATGCCATCGAAAAGTCGTAGACACTCGCCCCAGATCGAGACTCGAAAAACTGGCGGCCAATCAATCGGTTCTCTCAGTTGTCCCTTTCTGATGCAAAGCAGCCCTACGAGCCTATCGGTTCAGAATTCAAGAAGTTCAAAGCCCTTCGATCGCGCTAAGATTCTAACGTTATTGGAAAAGTCAAGAGATTCGATTGACACGACACGAGAAGAAACTTTGTCACGTTCCACGATCCCTGGTTTTCTTTTCTGCGCAATCACCGAGCCTGAGTTCGGCTGAGGATGTCGCAGGAGGCAAGAATCGAAACGAAACAAGGCGGCCTGAAACGAGAGAGAAAGAGACGTGCGACAAGGTCTGACCTCTCTTGTCTCCCGAGATGGCGTCGATCCCATCCGATGCTGAGCGCCATGATCCATCCTGCTTTTGCCTATCATTTTTTGCTCGTTGCATCACCCAACGACCTTTTCTGCCTTTTGCCACATGGGTCCCCATGTTTGTCCCACCCTCGCCATGCTTTTTTTATTTTATTTTTTCTTTTCCTTTTTGCAGGCCCCGATCAGTTCGCGATTATCGGAGTGCGTGCAACCAATCCATGTCGAATCAACTGTCGGAGCAACAATAACACCTGTAAAAATAAAGCGAAAATCAAAACTTCAAAATTGATAGGAACGGATATAGCAGATAAAACTGTGCAATGCTTTTATCAGGAGCTGAGTACTACGCCTGCCAAACCCATCTCGCTCTACACTTAAGTAGGCAATTTAGAATAAGTGTAGCTCGGATGATGATCTCTTGATCTCTCCATTTTCTCTTCGAATCTTGTGCTCCTTATACACTGCTCGTCACCCAAACTACCCGTTGGATAGAACCACATATTCAAACTAGACATTGATAGATTGTTGGATAAAAGATCGTGTAGTGCTGTCGAGATTGAAGACATTAGAGATTTGAGAGGATTTTGTTCGCCCATATAATCAAATCCTTGAACTCATAAATCAAGCTTTTGGTAAATGAAATTATATATGGTGATTGCCAATCAATCGAGATTCATCGAATGGAAAGTCACAATAATATCTTTTACTTAGGAACGAAGTACCAAACCAAATTATTGACCATTAGTAGGGGATATTTAAACTAACAAATAATTAAAGGTAAGTTTATAACAACAACGGGGATCGATTGAAGATTAAAATATATCTCGCCATAAGTATCCCATATGAGTCTAACTCTACCCATGAAACATGCTTTTAACAGAATAAAATATTTGACAGATTAAATATAAGGTGTCTTTTTATAGTGCAACAGTTTTGTTTTCTTCAAACTCTAATATAATTTTCTCAACACCAATCGTAGCCCCGTGCACCGATTTCCTATTACCGAGGCATCGAGCGCGCCTTTGATTCGACTTGGCCCTCTTGCATCCATGGTTGCCCCATCGGGTAAGCTCGGCGGGACTCTAACAAGTGCGGCATTTTCATTAAAAGCCGAGCGGCCACGAATGCGACGAAATCGGATTGGAGAACGGCCTACCGGCGCCGGCGGCGGAATACGGCACCGCCTATGCCACAATTCTCAGATCCAAAGAGGCTAAGTCTAGAAGAGAGAGGCATAGAGTGGGAAGTGGGTCCAAATCTTGTTGTAATTTAATTAGTTGGAGGGTGAGCATAAGGGTGGGAATTTTTCAATCAAGAGTTTCCCGTGAACGATGCTTTAGACAACTAGTTATTTTACCTAATGGAGCATCAGACAGATAAACAAAAGTACACTATAAATGCATGCACACACGACAAGATATTTTAACTCAGTTTTTTTTTTTTTTTTGAAGTTTGGTTTTGTGGGTAAATATGGGTGGCGGTGGGTGGCGTGAAGTAATGTACCTGAATTAAGTACGGAAACACCAGGACTGAGGGAATTCATGTGGGAAATCCAGCAATTTTTGAGAAAATTAAATTTTTTGAAAAAGGACAATCGGAAAAAAATAAAAATTTGTATCTTGATCCGAGAAAGTTTGTCTGAGAATGAGGACAAGGTGGGGAGTGTAGTGCGTAAGAGGAACAGGGAATCGGGTGGTTCTGATCAAGTGGAGCCCCATATGCCCAACACGAATCTCTCCCTCTCTCACCGCCACTATCCCGGGTGGGACCCGCCCGCAGCTCGCCAACTGGTTTCCTCCTCGGAAACAACGCTGCCGCCGCCTCCGCCTCCGCCGCTCTCCACCACCGGAGAAGTGATGTCTATGAATTGATTCAGACCTCGTATTCTCGTTGGAGCGAGTCATCCATTTGGTGGTATTTTGTACATTGATCACGGAATTTATTAAGAGAGTGTTGTTTAGGCTCGAGACACTTACTGTGAAGCCAAATCGAAAACTAATGTTCTACAATGTAATTATTTATAAGTAATCTCAGAGCAATTATAATCATATCTCTCTTAGGAAGTAATGACGATCTGGATACTCTCGGACATAGGAAAAAAAATTAAAAACACGATGCTTTGCTCATTTTCAACTTCTCGAAAAGGTTAGTTTACCATATTCAGCTTTCTTGAATAAAAAACGGATGGATTGGGCTTTGCTTATTGGTGGTTGCCACATCTTGAGCGAGTAAAAATCCCCTGAAATTGTCTAGTGCGTATGCCTTTTGTCTCCCATCGTTTTATTTATTAGGGCAAGACATCCTTATTTTGCCGCATAAAATTGGCGTTACTATAAAAATAGACGGAGCGCTTCATAAGAAAAAATTTCTCTTCTTAATAATATGATACATATTATGTGATTTAACTTTGCAAGTGAGGTTAAGTTGCTCCAAGACATAAGTTTCAGAACAATTTTGAGCAAATACAAGTAAATCAATGGACATGATATTTTTGGACCCACAAAAAGGAAATGGACATTACATCCTAAATGCCCCATTAATTTAAACATGAGAAAGGGCCAAAAAAAAAAAAAAAAAGCTTTGAGGGGCTCTAGGTGGGCCTCACCCCCACCAAAAGGGCACGCCACGTGGCACCGAGGCACAAGGTGGGGCGGGGGGAGGGTGGGGCCTACCTGTGCTGTAACTTGCGTCGTTAGGTTCGAGAAAATCATGTGATCCCATGTGCCCCTTCTCCTCCCCATCCCCACCACCAGCGCACCACCTCCGAGACCTCCTCCTCCTTCCAAGAGCCCACGCACACACCGAAACTCTGGCTGATCCCCAGCAAAGTCGCGCCCCCGTCTGAGACACCAAAAGATGACGCGACTGCTCAAGAAGAGACAGCTTTGCAACGTGCGGCGCAAGACCTGAACCCTCCGGTTACATCCCATGGCTCGCTCGCAGAGATAAGCACGTGCCCGCCGAGAAAGGTGTCTCGTCTCGAGCCGCAGCGTGGGAATTGGCAGAGAAGGGGGGCCTCTGCTTCGTGACAAAAGATGGCGCAGGCTCGGGCTCGTGTTACCTGGATGGAGTCCCACGAGCCCGATGATTACCTTTGATCGCTAGGGGACAGAGAGATCTCAGGACAAGGCTAGTGGTCACATGCCCCGAAAGTTTCATGGGGCTGCTGCTGCTACTGGGGGAAAGCTACTCCCTCTCTTTCCCCTGTAGCTATCTTTTATTCTTTCCTGTGTTGGAACCCTCGGAAACATGTGAGGTGCTGGTGGTGGACATTCAATGCGTAGTCACATGAAGAGCCATCACCCATCATGCATTGAGGATTTAAGATAAAAGGGCAACGGGAAGCAGAAAAGTGAATCTGTGGCTGAGAAGTTGATTGAGACGGGGATTAAACCAATCATCGTTTACACGTTATGGTTGAGATATCATAAGCTATATAAGTCGAAGTACTTTTTCCAAATGATCTTTTTTTTTCCTATTTAAGTGGGGGACAGGAGGAGGAGGGAGAAAAATAAAGAGACGGCACATGGGAGCAGCAATAGGCTCACCTTTGTCCAGGCTCTTTAATTGGAGAGCAGCATTACACCTCCACTCCAATCCAAACAAAAGAAGGGGAAAACAGAGTTCAGTGAAGTCCCCACACCACCCCCACAAAAAAAAAAGTGTGGGCCCAGCTTCGTTGGCATTGACATTTCCGGAACTCTAACAATAATTTAACCCACCCCTTCTCTCCTTCATTCACAGATTCACAGCTCGCAGTCTCAGCCCTCTCTCTCTCTCTCTCAAAGTCCAACCCCTCGGTTTCCCCTCTCCGTTCTTTATCCATGGAGACGGCTCAACACAGCACGGCCACATCCTCTGATCAAGAGCCCGAGATGGGTGCTCCAAAAAACCAGTCTTTTAGCCGCGGCAGGCGTGGCAGGAAGCTGGGTTCCCTCGGGAGGGCCAAGTCGAGAAAGCAGAGGGACTCGAAGAAGTTGCAGCGGAAGCGGAAGAAGAATGTGGCGGTTGTGAATGGGAGCGATGGCGGGGGGCTCGAGGAAGATGAGAATAAGGCCGAAATGGAGGGGAAGATCGCGGCGTTGCAGAGGATTGTGCCTGGCGGGGTGGAATTTGGGGTGGACAAGCTGTTTGAAGAGACTGCCGGGTACATCTTGGCCTTGCAGGGCCAGGTCAAAGCCATGAGAGCCCTCGCCAACTTCTTTGAAGGGCTGGAGAAGGAGAAGAGGAAGCTTGGAGGATGATGGAGATGATGTAGGATTGGAAAAAAAAAAAAAAAAAAAAAAGAATTGGAGGACTACTATTTCTAGTCAGACTTTGTTCTCCCTTGATGTCAATTTATTTTGTTCTTTGCAATATTGAAGAAAGATAGATGTCTCTCTCTGTTTTTCCCTTTTCCTCCTTTTGCTTACTTGCCCTTTTGTTGCCTTATCAGTTGCTTGGTTCTTGCCTTGGTAGTGGAATAAATAGGAGACGTAGAGAGATCAGTTGGTGCTTAGAAGAAAATGAAAGACAAACTGGGTTTATTTTTAATGTTGTAAGAATCATTTTTGCTTTGATGATTGAGAGAGATTGTTCAGAATCAGATGGCCACAAAGGAAGAAAAAAGGGGGGGCCTTTGTTTTTTTACCGTAAGTGAGCTTTGTAGCAAAGTAGGGCCTTGTCCCATAAAGCCTATATGGCTTTGAATGCCGTGACCATAGAGGCTGATTGTCATCCAGAAGAGCAGGTGCAGTGACTGTGACACTAATCGTTTTTGGCGTTCTTTGGATTTAATATGTTAATGACATGTTAGCACACCTGTTCTTGCATGTGCTACTCTGCTGAATTTTTTGGAGGATGGACCCTAAAGTTTCAGTTGATATACAGATCTTGTAACTTGGTTTTACACCGGTCACCACCGTCGCCATTGATAAAATTTGCGATTTTTTTTTTTTTTTTTGGTTTTGGATCCAAAGTCGGAAGTTTTTTTACGAGATAAAAGGTAAAATCGAGACAAGGGCTATGAGATTTTTTAGGTTATTAGGCCATTTGAAAAGGCACCATAATTTGTCACCTGAACAATTGGATTACCCAGGTGAGCTCATTGAACAATAAGCTCAAAAAAAGAAAAAAAAAGAAGGAAAAATGATATCTTATCAGCCCATTCCGGAGGACTTTCATTTCCTGGAGCATAGTAAAAGGAACCTTTTGTCCACAAGACTAGTTTGTGGAATAGCCCATCTTAGCTTGGCCCAGGAAAATAATGGCCCATCTTACTTGGATTAAAATGAAATATATCAAACGGCCATGCTAAACCATTTTTTTTTAGGGATAATGATACAAATAATTTTTGAACTTTAACCGAATATATAATGTAGTTTATGAACTTTTAATTTGACCCATATGGTCCCGAAATTTATTTCGATATGTAATGTGGTCCCGAATTTATAATATGACCAATATGATACTCATGATATCCATTTTTTTTGTTTTGTGTGTGTGGGGGGATTCGATTATGTGCCTTTTGCGCTCATCTTACAACTGTCTTTGCAATACTGGTTATCAACTTCAAAGAAGGGAGAGAGCTAGCTCATGGAATTTCAAGAGAGAGAGAGAACTCACAGGGTCTCGGGAAAATTCAAGCAAAGCTATTCCTTCTCTTTTTGTTTGAAAAACGGCGGGAGTTGTGCGCGTGCTCTAGTAAACGGAGTGCCATGTTTGGAACCAAATCCTCGTAATCTATTCTGATCCTAATTCCGCAAATATTTAATTACTAGAAAAGATAATGATAGCCGCTTGTGATTTAGAAATAAATCTTGCTGCTTATGGTTACGGCAATTGAAGTTGAAATCTCAACCGTCGGATTTTCGTCAATTTGTGCAAATCCAACTATGGCCCACGCTTTTGCCTTTGGTTTTGCATGCAATTATTTGGCTAATGTGACGAAATTTTTCACAAAGATTTCACGTGTTGATGTTTTGGTCTTCGCTCGACGAACGAGATCAACGAGACAGTCGATAACACATCCCGGCGCGATCACGTCAACGCAAGACCGGCTGCTCTCGCCACGTGGAAGATCCCGGCCGAGAGACGAAACCAACGGCAGAGATCATGGGGGAGGAAGAGTGGGTGGGTCCCGTTGACCTTTGCCCCCTAGTCCGACCATCCACGAGCGTACAGCTCAGATGTATGAACCCCCACTATCCTGCTCCCGTTACAGCGGAACATTCTCCCAGCCAAAAACCCTTTCTCATTTCTCTCTAATCTCCGCCTCCAAAAAGGGTGGTGGTGGGCGTAGTGCGTCTCTGTTGTCCCCTTCCTCCTCCTCCTCCTCCTCGCTTTCTTTCTCGGAAGAACGCAGATATCTCAAAAAGGGTAGGGAGAAAGTTTCCCATCTTTCCTTCGTCTTCTTCGCTCGGCGACCGCTGTGTAAGTTCCAGTTGTCTTCCTTCGCCAGCTTGATGTCTTGAAAGGCTTCGAGGCTACCTTTTTCGATCGATTCCTTCGCTTTTTTGCTGATCCCCTTGTTTGCATCGCTGATTCTCTCTCCTCCCCGTCAGATTGGACCTCCCGTTTTCTGGGTCCTCTGATTTCGTTTGCCGCGGGGCGTGTTTTGCAGGATTCCATGGCGGACGAGGCGATTGTCAATGGCGTGAGCGTTCCGGAGGTGGAGGATCCACACCCTGCGGATCAGCGTGGGGTCGATTCCGAGGTAAATGACCTGACCCTGAAACTGAAGTTGTTGGATCGTGAGAAATTCAATCTGTTGCCCGAGAATGGTGAGACCAAGGAGAGGGTTGGGGAGCTGATGGCGGAGATCGAGAAGCTGAGGAGCGGCGAGGGCGAGGTGAGGGCGATGCTCGAGAAAATGAAGAGGGAAGTTGAGTTAGCCGAGGATGGGAAGAGGGCGATGGATTCCATTGTCAACAGGGCCGCGGATTTGGAAATGGAGGTATCTAGGTTACAGCATGACCTGAATGACGCGGTGAATGACGCTGATGGGGCCAGCAAGGAGGTGGCGCAATTGAGGAGCACCGCAGAAGAGAAAGACCGGAGAATCGAGGGCTTGGAGAGAGAGCTGGAGGGTTTTAAGAATGGCGGGGCAGAGAGCTATATTAAAGTGAGGGAGTTGGAGAGGGAGATTGGGGCATTGGAAGTGAGGGAGAGCGAGGCGAGGAGTGAGAAAGTGAGGGCTGAGATGGAATTGAGAGACAAGATTGAGGAGAAGGAGAGGGAGATTAGTGGGTTGAAGGAGCAGATTAGGGTTTGGGAGGCAGAGATTGCAACGGTTGAGTCCGAGCTGCAAAGTTCAAAGAATGAGAAGATGGCTGCGGAGGATGCATTGAAGAAATCTGAGGAGAAGGCAAAGGACATGGAGTCGAAACTGGTTGAATTGCAGAGGGAGTTAGAACAGCGAGAGATCGAAAACAAAGGGTCGAAACTGCAATGGCCGGTCATGGCAGCAGGATCCACTGGAGCTATTGTTGTGGCAGCCGCTGTGGCCTATGTTTGCTACGGTAGGCGCCAAAGCTAGGATTCGATGAAATAATAAGCAAGCACGGAGGAGACGGAAGAGAGAAAAACAAAGAGCCTCAAGTTTTTAAACTACTATCTATGTTTCAATTTTGTTAGATGCTACAGTTTTTCCCTTGGCTTTGCTTTTTTAGCCTACGAATTGACTCTATTCTGGTTTTGGGGGTGTCTCGCTGTTTGTTTGATAATATCATATGTGGTCTGTCCAGAAGCTGAATCGCTATTACAAGCTATTGAGTGAAAGTAAAGTTTCCCCTGACTTCCATATACCTCAGTGATTGCTTATGTTCCTTGCTCATTGCTGTTGCCTTGAACTAGGATTGAGAATTTAGTGAGTTCTAATCTTTTGGTTCTGATACCCCACATCTTTCGTCGCTGGCTGGCTGTTTTTTTCAATGGCATTATTGCTGCAATTTCTAGATATGTCAGTTTGATGCTCTACTTAAGCACGGCGAGAGCTCCGGGTCCGAGCTCTTCAAGTAATCATTCCTCAACAGGGGTCAAGAAATTAAGTTATATCCTGACGCAGGGTCTAGGAACCTCAATTTTTTGTCGTAGAACAGCCATAGTCAGCTCATTTCCCAGCCAGGACCTTGCTTTGGGATCAATCTTCTCAAGTTGGTAAAGACAAAGTAGTGATTCCACTTCACCGTTATCGCTCATTTGCAGAAACACGGCTTCCTCATCAAGAAATTCAATGGGAAGTTCATTCAGGTTGTTGTAATTGATTGATGAACCTGCTGGATGTGTTGCGCCTGGTGCGCTTTTCCCATTGCTCTCACCATCACTGAGAGTCTGCATCTTTTGCTAAGACGCTCCTCCTAAAGCTCAGAGTAGCGGAACCACATCGAATTCAGTCGTGTTCTTCGTTGGGAGCTCACCCGACAGCTGCATTTCCCGTTGGTGTTAAAACCGTCTGAACTCATCTTCCATTACATTCAGATACCAGATATCTGAAAAGGGACGGTACTAGATTTTGCAGGGAAAAAGAATACAGGAATATTCAATATACTGTTTTGCAAGTTCCTTGATTCGTACAGACAAGACAACAACTCTAGAGGGCATTCAAAACAAACAAGAAGAAGAAAACCACCACCACCACCATCTTTGGCAGCTTCGACCTGGCTGTCCGTATTTCCTAGGACTCATCAAATAGCACATCCTCACGAGCCGCCGTAGCGGATCTGTCCCGATCCGATCGGATTCCCACCGAATCCTTTGTAACAACAAATGAAAGAGCACGCCTCGACTCATCCGAGGCGTTGTGTGAAAGCCACGATATAAACAACACACGATCCATTTGGTCGACCCCAAAGGCCCCAAATTGTCAAAATGAAGAAAGTTAAAAACAGAAGATCAATAGCAGTCCGCTCTTCTTCTCTCCAATTCTGCAACATAAAAGATAGAGAAGGAAAATGGGCCATAGTTATTCTAGGATTGTAATGCTGTACAACGACACCGTTCTTTCTAGTGGCTATCGATATCCCGAGTAACTCTTACCACATATCGTCAGCATTGAAATCTTTTCTACATATGTAAACTCAAACACCGACACCATTGATTTGAGACAGCAAATAGTTATAATTTTCAAATCAATGGTCGATGAGGCCTCTCGTGTGTATTTTCCTCCTCACTACTATTTAAGTACGCTGGTTGCAAAACGACATTCGAAAGCCCCGTTTCAGAATAATGTTACGAGGAGCACCCAAAAGAAGAAATCGATAACCCAGAAATTCACAAAGCTGGCACGAACGTGTCCCCGCGCTTCTCTTAATTTTTCTCGTTATATTAATGTTCCACCTCCGCATACAGCTTGCTTTGATGTCAAACCTAATCACAGGGATTACTGCCTTTAAATCTCCCGTTACTCCTTAATGTGGAATGAATAAACGTTAGAGAAATTTCGTTACCTTGGAACAATCACCTATCAGAGCGCCGCAAGACCTCAAACAATCCGCAGCAACTCCTCCAAGACGTTGGTGGCGCGGTGCGTCCACTCACCGATATTATCGGCTGCGAAAAAAAAAAAAAATATGATTAAATTCTAGCCATGCTCGTATTACAAAAGTTGTCTTGTCATTACCAAGTTGATCTTTCATATAGTTTAGGACAATTCTAAGTCGATTTTTGATGCCCAGATAGATATTTCCTTCGTTTGAAAATTAACTAAGAATCCATCTCGAAACACAGGTTGGGCCCTCACCGGGCTTCCGGTGCTTTCGGGGACATCTCCCTTGTCGACCCCGTGCTCCATCCCGATCCCGCCCTCGGAGATGGGCGGAGCATCGGCCGGCGGCTGAGCCAGCGAGGAATCCCCACCACTTTCCTTCGGCGCCACGTCGGCGACGGCCGGCGCCGATACAGGCTCCTCTGTCGCCGTCTCTTCCACTGCCGCCGCCTCCACCGCCGGAACCACCACATCGCTCTCATCCACGGCTGCCGGCGCCGTCTCCTCGCCTCCCGCCGTCGGTACGATTCCGTTGGCAGTCTCAGCAGACGGAATCTCCACTTCCGTTTCCTCCTCCAGTTCCACGGCAGCAGCGTCGACCTTCTCGGAATCCTCGGTCGCTGCTTCCTCCGCGACGACATGCTCGACGGAAACAGCGCCGGTCTGAGCAACAGTCTCTTCCTCCTCCGCCAAAGGAACGATCTTTTCCTCTTTCCTGTCTTTCTCATCGTCTTCTTCTTCGTTCGCTTCCTTCTCGCGCTGAGTCTCCGTCGCTTTCCCCGAATTCCCATCGACGACCGACAATCCGCTCACTGGCTGGACCTCGACTTTGTAGTTGTACTCGCCATCTTCCTCGAAAGCTCCCTCCTTTTTCTCGTGCCCTGTTTCTGCAACCTCCTTCAGGGTCGTCTCGTCCACTTTCCCGTTAGAAGCCTCCTCCATCAGAGCACACTAAAAGCTTCACTCTCTCCCCCCCTCTCTCCCTCTCTAGGAGCTTCTGGCAAGCTTCAAGCCAATACAGAGGATCGATTCTGAGATCTAAGAAGAACCAGCTTGACCCAACGAAAATCACCCGCTGTCTTCTCAAGCGATTCCAGATCACGAACCTCCTGCAACGCATAACAATAATTGAGTGGGTGAATATGAGATCGTGAGGACCAAAAAGGCGAGATAATTAAAAATTAAAAAATGCCCATAACGAAAGAATTGAAGTGATGTGAACGATATAGATATTAAATTCTTACAGGGGAGACAGAGAGGAGAGAGAGAGGAAGTGGAGTGTGATGCAGGCGATGAGGGGAAAGAAAGAAAGACTGCACCTTTGAAGGGTGGTTGATGATGCTTGTCTGATGAAGTCCACAAGCAGAGGGGAAAGAAGATATTACTACCCGGAACCGGATGAGAAAGCTGGGAAAGGTTTATGATACCATTCGCCAAACTCCGAAGCAGCTCGATTGCATAGTTCAATGGGGAAAGGATAGGCAGATACGGAAAAGAAAAGGAGGAACAAGAGCGATTGACTGGAGGTTATGAAAACTTCAGAAGGAAGAAAAAGAATGGCAGATGGGATGGAAACGTCAGTTCTAAAAGGTTTGCGTTTTAGACTCTCTAAGAAGAGGTCGGCAGCCAAAACGGCGGAGAAAGAGACTCTGTCTCCCCCTTCATTTTTTGCTGATCGCACGTTCTCCACCTTCTTCTTCTTCTCGTCAAAGCGACTTGTCCGGCCTTGAGTCTTGAGTTTTCGTGTGTAGCGGGTTGTCGAGGGCCTAGCTGGCGAATCTTTGTTGTCCGGCCTGTGCCCTAAAGACTCCAAACTATATCACCTCGCTCCCATGGACGACGAATGTCGTTGACTTTCTCAGATGATTTGAAGTTTTGAAGCCACGCGTAGACCGAGTCCCTTGACCTCCCCGTTCTCTCTTTGCAACCTAACCACCCATCCCCACCGTTAAGCCGCGCCATGGTTGCTGTTGCAGCCCCCGGCGAAACCATCGCTTGAGCATCAAGCGAGACAACCGACACCATTAAGGACTTCGAGTCCAATAAATGAAGGTTGCGTTCGATCGCCTGAATATAAGTCAGAATAGGACACGTGAAAATACAATCAGTATAAAAAAAAAAATTCCTACGAAAGTTGTAGGGCAACCGCCAAGTGCAGTTGCCTCTTCAACGATGCCATGGTGTCTCCGGCCATAAAATTGGGTATCTTCACAACCTTGTTTCTTAATTAATTATTTGGCATGATATAAGATCATGTCATTCATTCTTTAACTGAACATTTTCAACATTCGAAAGGGGCTTGAACTCGAGATTGATTATTGCCATTTGAAAGGGCTCTCTTGGATAGCCTACATGAGTGCATCTTCAATTTGCGAAAAGAGGCGAATAATTAGATTGTTCAATAATTGTTTACACACTTGACAAGACAATAAGCAAGGCCCCGAGTCATTCTCAAATAATTCAATTCCAAATCAAGACCACTTGATTCTACGGTCTGCTCCATGATGATGTGCCTGGATTCGGATAATACAAATATCTATTTAACAATAACTCACTCATTATTGAATAATTTCTAAAGCATCTTGATGTTTCATTAAAATAAAGTTGAATTTGTGTCGCATCTTGCCTTTACTTATCCGACTTTAAATCCGTAGTTCACTAAATAATAGATAGAATATGACAAAATTCCAAAATTTCTTATTTTATTATGTCTAATCCTATCCTGATTAGAAATCTAGATGAGCAAAAGAGGATTCAAACTCACGATGTTTGGTTTGACATTAGATCGTCATGAGTTTGAATCCTTCAAATCGTGTTCGAAAGACAAAAAGAACTAAAGATTTTTATGATTGTTGGAGTTGGCGAATATTTCGGGGATTCTTGTTTCTCATACCGAGCACGCTTACTTGAGTTTAGGAAAATTAAAGTATGATCCAGACTGACATATGACCCTTGGAGCATGGAATGCGGGGGCGGCGCCCGATACGGATGTCCCAGTGACGGATCGGAGGGGCGGGGTTCCGCTCTCCGTGGGCGGGGTTCCGCTCTCCCGTGAGCGGGGGTTCGGGCAACACCCGAAAACAACAACGGGTTTGGATTTTTAGTTAAATTGGCCCATTTGTTGAGGGATTAAAGGGGTTTCGGATGGGTTTAGGTTTTGAGCCCGTTTTAGGGCATATATATATTTACTTGTTTTTGGCTAATTATTGTAACGAATTATGCGTTGTAAACTTAAATTATAGTGAAATCTCTTTGCGAGGACATAACCCTATTTTGGGATGTACTTGAGTAAACCGTGCGTCATCTAATTTCTTCGATTTTATTGTGATCGTTCTAATTTGTGTGCGATTCAAACCTTTTAATGATTTCATTGTGATTAGAAGTTGGATCACGGTTCTTAAAAATCAAGACGATTCTAGATACATTTTCCGATTTGGATTCAAATCATAAATTTCATACTTGGATAGGCGCATGTGGCGGGTAAATGTCATATACATTTGCCCTCAAGTCGCGCAAGACACTTGCCATGTATAGAAAAAGGAAGGAAGCCGTAACAAAGAGTGCCGAACATGACTTTGAGGAAAACAAAAGAAGCGATTGTTGTAGCAAAAGCGAAAACCAAACACGTAACACAAGAATTTACGTGGTTCGCTTAAGGTGATCTACGTCCATGGACGAGGCAAAATAGGATTCCACTATGATCAAAGAGAGTACAGATTACGAAGTATGTCTATTCGGCGATCAAAAGACACAGCTCACAAATCTCTCAACTAACGTAAAAACCCTAGCCGCAGTATAAAATCGGCCCAACTCTCCGCGTCACGAATTAAATCTCCACTTTTTCTCTATTTTTTGGCGGTATAGAAATATATTTCGGATCGGGTGATGAACCGAACCAAGTACATAAAATTCAGGACATATTTAACAGCGACGAAGTCCGAAGATACTGTGAATTCGCAAATCATCGAACCTGTCATAAGAAGATGCAAAAGCAAATGATCTTGACGAGGAACGGGTTGAGCTGACCACAGATCTGAACTGAACGAAATGAAACTCTGCAAAGATCTATTTATTTCCCTTCTCGCTTGCTGGCGCTCATTCATTTGCGCCAAGTCATTACGGACCATGGAAATTTGGCTTTCTTCCTCCTCTTTTCTCCCCTGTTTCTCCTAATCAAGTCGGTCTCGGGTGAAAAAGAAGGAAGAATTGGGCCCCAAGTTGAAAGGTTAAAATGGCGAGCAAGTGGCCTGATCATTCACAAATGGCGGGTGCTGCAGAGGCAAAAAGCTGATGAGAGTCTGATTAGTCTGGGGTATTTTGGTACAGATTTCTGGTACTTTGACAAAGGGGTAAGAAACCCAGTCCAGCTTTCAATGTTGGGAATCAGATGTGAAGCTACGGCACTGTCTCATGATGGTCCTGTCCTGAATTTCACATGCAACGTCTTGTAGCTTTCGACTCACTTGCAAAAATCCCTTTTTTTTGTGCCTGCGTCGGCGAGCTGTAAGTTGCTTTCTGTAACTCGCTTGATCATGCTTTGCAACTTTACCGAGAAATATTAAGCTTATGAAGATTGATTTGCCGAAAGCGGGGTAGTGTCCAATGCTTGCGAGATAGCACCATCCGGCTGTACTTCTTGCGATGATCGATTTCGTCTCAGGTCAGGACCTCCATCGAGGCTGAAGTTTACCTTACCTGTGATCGGACCGAGAAGAATTTGCTTCTCATAGCGTATAACTCACTATGATTTCGAGTATTCGCCGGGGCAATACGTCGAGTAGAAAGACGAGGGCGTCGGAGTTTCACGAAACCTTTTTATGGAGACATTATCTCGTGATGATGGGAAACCTCGAGTGTGATTATACAGTGGGAAGGGGTGAGTCCAGAGAATGAAGAAGAATTCTCTTTTGCAAGTGGAGGCTTGCTTATAACTACACAAAAGGTCCTTGAATTGTCCTATTTGAACTTTATCTCAACGTGTAATGTTGCATCGGTTCTAATTTGTTTAATGTAGTTTCGAACTTTTTTATACCTATTCAATCAAGTCATTGGATTATATGAGAATGTGTTGTCCAACATTGAACATTTTCATGTAAACTAAAGACTAAATTGAACGCGTATAAAAAGTTTAGGGATCATATTAGACAAACAAGAAATTTAGGGACGACATTACACATTAAACTTAAAGTTCATGGGCCATACTAAAAAAATTTAAAATTCAAGGAAGATATTACCCATTACATCAAAATTTAGATGTCATTTGTGTCACCTTTTCATTTCCTTTTTATTCTCCCCCGAGCCTTGTCTTTTTAACAAATATCCATGAAGGCATTGTCCAAGGCATGTTTTGAGTCCAGGATCCTAAAACAAGGATCGTAATTTATCCCCCTCAAAATAATCACGAAAGTCATACATTCCCTTTTAGATGAAGTTTTACTTGAGACACGTGGATAAAATGATTTATGTATGATATGTATATGTATATGTAAAGATTATTCAGGCGCAATATAGCTTAAGAAAAAAAGAACATATGAGATTTGTTTATATTAATTAGAATGTTGGCCAACCCCATTGCCAACTCTACAATCAAGATCATCACGACCGATTTGGTCATTGTCACCACCATCACCACTTGACTTTGAGAGGCCACGAAAATCTCAATATGAGAAGACGGCGATCATGATTAATTGGAGACCGCACAATCATAAATCAAAGTGGCACTACTATTAATCGTGATTAAAATTATTAGGATGTATCGTGAATAGTGTTAGAGAAGTCTCATATTAGAGAAGTGATGTGGTAATGAGCAGTTAATATATTCTAATCGACCCATAACATATTGACTTAAGTTTTTGAGTGAATGTTTATCTAACTAGATAGGTTGACGGGCTAAAACTCAGCTTCCTCTTGGCAATCTCCCATAGCGAAGGTATCAAACTTTGAGAGAGAGGGAGAGAGAGAGAGAGAGAGAGAGGATGTGTTGTGTGGAGGGTTGAGTTAGAGGCTAACATTGCTTATCGGACTTGGCTGCGCTCGATACTATTTATTGTGGGCGTGCGGCAAATTACCATTGTAATATATCTAGTTGAACTCAACTTCATTAATGAGTCATGAGTCAACTATATTTTAACTACTTTGCACCACAATAATTATCCATGTGAGATCACCAATTTTTTGAGCCATGTCGTGAGAAAATCTCTTAGCCAACTTATGCTTTGGTATTTGCTATCTCATGTAGAGATTTTGACTTTTTTGATGGGCCAACGATGAAGGGCTCGTGCACTCACAAGTGGACGGACTAGTTCTGGCTCAGATGGAATGGTAAGTGCGAGACTCTTACGATAAAATTAGAGGATCGTGAAAGTCCCTCACCCTCCCACCAGCGTGCTTCAAGTAACAAGAACAGCATGGTGAATCACTTTTTTTGAAAGTCCAACGGCTATTAACAAAGACGTTTGCAGGATCTACATTGAGCAATCAATACTCGAGGGGCTGAAATGTAATTGCACGAGAAAAGATTTAGTCTAATCTAATCAAAGAGAAAACCAAAAGAGGAGTCTGTCGGGAAGAGGGAGAGGAGCCGCGCAAAAAGCCTTAACCTCGGGATTCGTGAGGCGTTCTGAAAACCCTCTTCCTTAAACCCCTCCAACGCACGAACAGAGAGCGTATTACCCTGCGGAAAGTGGCCTCACAAAACCCACCCTTTTGCTTTGCTTTGCTTGGCTTTGACTCTCTCTTTCTCTCTCTTTCTCTCGCTCTCGTCCTCTTGTTGGTGCTCCCTCTGCATTCTGCAGCCTGCGCAGAGGGGGAGAGAGAGAGAGACAGACTGAGAGACTCTCGTCGTCTTCGTAGTACTCCCTCTGCACTCTGCAGCCCGCGCGCAAGAGAGAGAGAGAGAGAGAGAGCGTGGGTCTCTCCTCGTGGGTCAAAGTGAAAAAGATCAGTGTGAAATCTCTGTCGTTCCGGGGGAATAAACCTAGGGCTCATACATGTCTCCCGGAACTCCATTTATTAAACCTCGCGGCCATGGCCTCTGTTCCTTTCCATGCAAGATGATGACTTTCTGGGAGAATCCCTTCTCTTCTCCGAGGTACATCTTTTTTTCTCAAATTTTCTTGGGATTACTTCTCTTGAGCTCCTTCCCTTCGGAACAGAGACGCATTTTCCCTTTGCTTTCTTTTGCTTTTGCTCGTCTTTCTCTTGGGCGCATGCGATTTCGGTGAAGAAAATCCCAGGCTTGATGATATAAAATCTGGGCTTTTACCCACTTTGTGGAGCCTCATTGCGGTGTTAAGCTTGGTTCTTGTTGTGTTGAGGACTCGCTTATTTCTCTTTTTTCGTATATTTTAGAAAGGGTCATTTTCACCTTGCTTTCGACCCCTATTTGTTTGTGAAAGCAGAAAAAGGCCTTAACTTTGGCACTTGCGTTGGTCAATCTGAAAATTCTTGGTATGGATTGATGTTGGATACCTGATGCTTCCGTAGCGCTACGATTTATCCATGGAATATCTAGGAATTGGGGCCGGATTGGGACATGCCCCTTGAAAAGCCTAGGGGCTATTAGTTTTGAGAAGTTATTGAGCTCTGAAGCTAGATTTACCAATCTCTAATTCCATGTCACAAGCTATTTCATTTAATCGTCGAGCGAGTTTGAAATGCCTGAAACTGTTATCTTGCTGGTGCCAGGACAAGATTACAGAGAATGAGATTGCTGTGCAGAGAAGGTATTTTGTTGAAAGTAATCAACAATTTTAATGAAGGATTGACGTCTCGTGGTTAACTGGATGATAGCGATGGAAAATGGAGATCGAATTTCAGCCTTTGATTGCTCATGCTCGTTTAGTTTAGTTGGCTTTTTGGCTTTAGTAAATCCTATGTAGACAGCAGTAATCTGGTCAAATGAAGGAATGTCTTCTTCTGGGATTGGAAATTGTCCCTGAATTAGTGGTTTCGAGTGATATTCGTCATCAATTTTTGAGAATTTTGTGTAGTAGAAATTGACTCAAGCATTGAGTTCATGCTGGGCCTCTGCTGAGAAATCTGGGATAAATGAAGTAGGTTGACGGTATGTTGGCGTGACGTCTATTTGGTGAAGTAGGAAACTGGAGCTTTTAGTTATTAGGTTCCAAATTCAATTCGGTGGTTTGGTTGAAAGAATTTTTTTATCAGAGAACCCATTGAGGAGCTCATTGGGTGTTCGTTTGTCCAATCTTGTACAGACATTCTGGCTTTCTTGACTTGACTTTGATTTGTAAAGTGGGTCAGAGCTGTGATAATGTTTTCTTAAGGACAATATAAGCAATTCATACTGGAGTCATGAGGTTCTGGAAGAAAAATGGAAGATGTGAACTGACTGTTGAATCTTTGATAGAGCTCATGGGATGTTAATTAGGGCTGCATTTCTTGATTAATGCTGTGGAGAAAGAAGACCTGGCTTTGGTAGTTAATTGTTCAGTTGTCAACAAATATGAGAACTGCACCTGTGTAAGTCAATTTAGTTGATTGTATGAGTATCAAAGTCCTCTTTATGGGGTTTACTTCCTCTTTGAACCATGAAAAACTGGTTTGAGTTGCAGTTTCCGAAGCTGCAAGATTTCCAGTGTTAGTGAAGTAGTTGTCCTCCTCTTGTTTGAGTGGTTTCTTCAGCAGCATTTAGTGAGGTTGTCATTTCCTCTTATGAATTCCACGCGTGTTCTGGACTCTCTGCCTTCCAACAGTCATTTATCCAAGGGATGATGTTACTGTCCATGTAAATTTTTATTAGGATCTTTCTTTCCACTTGCCTTTTGCTTCAGAAGCATCTTGCACGCTGATTCTTCTAACCTCCATATGTCTCTGATACTTGCTTTTTTTCCATTGTGTGACAGGTCCCGAGATGGCAGTAGCCTCTGCTTTCGAGAGGTTCAACCAGCATATGTGACCATATTTCTCATCCTCTATGGTGCTCCTGGAGTTTGTTCTAGATAAGTATGTAGTGTAGGTAGAAGGGAATGAAGCCGTTGGTCCGCTGAGCATTTTATTCACCCTATCATGTTGACAATTCCTCTGAGGGATTCACAACCCTTGAGATAGGTCTGAATGTGTGTGCTGAATTGAAATGCCGAGAGCTTTGTGGGGTTATCATTTTTGTGTGACTCTATCAGTTATACTCGACAGTTTTGTATAGGTTTCGATTTTGAATGATGCATTACTCTCCTTTGCTACCATGGCTGAAGGTCATGCAGTGGAAGTTATTGAGTCTATGGTTCTTTTCAATTCAGAAATGATGCTTGAAACAGATGTGCTTTCGCTGTCCGGACCTTCCTTTATCTTTTATTTTTAGCATAACTGTAAGAGACTGAGACTGGGAGATAGATTGGTTTACCAGGTAATATTGTCATTTGATTGCTCTACTTCACACGACATTCATCGTGTTCAGAGGATATTGATTATTGAGGCCATCAAGGAGATCATGGATACAACAATAGTGGGGAAATCGCCTTTTCTTGATATCACTCGTTGTTACATGAAAGAATAATGAATGAATTTTGCTCGCTATTTTATATAACATCTTGCGCAAAAGAATCAATAAACCGTGGTAGCAGAAGTTGATGCCAGCTTCGAGCTTCAGAGGAACCTCGATCTCTTGCACTCTGGCGGCAGACCTTGAGGGAACCGTTTGGAGTCGCTGCAGTAGTTATAGATCATGTACTTCTGCTGCACCCATCGGAGTCTATTTCTGCTGGACGCGTCGAGGGATTGCTCTTGCCATGCACTCGTCTGTAAGCCGTTGGTGGACTTTGAGGCACAGGACGAAGACCCGGACAACACCACACAAGCATCGGTGTTGAAGTTCTTGAAAGAGGCGACGAAAGGAGCTTTTGTCCAGTCAGCCTTGACGCGGCCTCCCATTGTCGCCCAGTCATCGGCGTTCCAGAGGCTGGAGTAAAGCCTCATGGGCTGGTCGTGTGGGAAAGGCACGCCAATGGACTCCAAGTTGTTAAACACTCTTATGGGACTGTTGTCCACCAGGAATCTGAAATAGGTAAATTGGCGGGTCAGTCAGCAACCGGAGCGTATTCAAGTTTGTATGGAGAGCAAAAATGGCGTGAGCTTTTGGGGACATTACATGATGCGTCGAGTGTTCCAGACAATCGAATATGTGTGAAATGCCTTGGTGGGATCGAACCAGAGGTGGAATTGCTGTTCTCTGTTTCCTTTCCCCTGCGAGAACACATTGGTGTGGAGCGTGTAGGGGTTTCCGGACAGGTTGCCAAGGAACTCGAAGTCGATCTCGTCGTGCGTTGGGCCTTGAGAGGACAACTGCCCGAATCGTAAAAGAGAAACATAAGATTTTAAGCACGCAGCAGGGCTCCCATAATTATTACCACGCGTGGCGAAGAGCGGACGGTTCATGAAATTTTTTTAAAAAAAAGAGGCTTACGTAGTATGCGGTGACTGTCCCGGCCGAGTTGCCGTCCACGAGCTTGATCTGCATGTCGATCCGTCCGAAGAGATACTCGTTCTTGGACTTGAAACCGGACCCAGAAACCTTGTCGAGAGAGAGTGTGAGCCCTTGTCCGCCGTCGAGTATCTGGGCACGGCGGTCACCCCAGGTGATGTCGAAGTCCTTGTAGAAGTTGCCGGCTGAGGCGAGGGTGGAGAGGGCGGCCAGGTGGAGCAAACAAACGCAGAGCAGCCTCATCGAGGGCGGCGACATCATCATCATCATCATCTCGCGTCTTTGACTTTAAAGTTGGAAGAGACTAAAAAGAGCACAGCGGTGTGCACCTTGGGGAGGAGGAAGAGGAGGGAGTCTGGGTCAAGTTATTATGAGGATTGGTGCTGGGGATGAAGGTGTTTTATAGGTGAAGAAGGTAGGAGCTGTAAAGGGAGGGCGGGAGAGCTGGCAAATGCAAGCTAGACAAGCAAGTTGGTGTGTATGCGTGGGTAGTGAAGCTGGCAAAACTTTGAATGATTGTCTTTCTCGTGAAAGGAGTGTTGGAATGGAGAGAGAGGGAGGGAGAGGAAGGTACGTAGGAAGGCAATAAAAGAGTGGTGTCGGAGGTGATGTGGTTCAAGTCAAGACCCCACCCAGCCAGCCCAGCCCAGTTCAAGCCGAGCTGGCATCTCTTTTGGCTAGGACAGGACACAGGGGAATACGCGCTTCGGTTGCGGCGGCGGTGGAGGTTTGGGTGTCGTGGGTCCGCGGTGACCCGTGGGGCTAACACCAACCCGTGACTCGCATCAATAGAAAAAATGTCTTTGTTTGGTGTAGATTTAAATATATTTTCACTTTTGCCAATCCATTCATAACCTTTCAATTTTGCCAATGATTCCCTAAATATTTTCATATTTTCTCAATTGCGTCCATCTAAGCAAATTTTGACCGGAAATTATTTAAGTGGACGTCGACCGTCTTAAGTGGTTGATATCGGTGTGGACAATTTATAATACATTTTAAATTTATTTTTGATTATTATTATTATTATTATTTTTTCTTTTCGTCTTACTTTTGTCGGTGGTTGGCCACTAGCTATAGGCGATGGGCTGGCCATCAGCAATGGCCAAGCGGGTTGGCTTAGCCTGGGCAAAGGCCACCCTCGCGCCCCACAGGCGAGGCCCGGCCCGGGCGAGGGGCGACAACGCTCGATCGGCTAGGGGAGCCCTCATAGGGACTCACCTTGCCCCTGCCGAGCCTTGCTTGTGGCGGTGGGGGTGGCGAACCTTGCCCGGGCAAGGCTAGCTGGCCTTTCATGGTTGGTGGCCGGTCGGCAGCAAAAAGGAAGAAAAAAGGAAAGAAAAAAGAACATCATAAAAGTAATAAAAAAATAAAAAAATTTATTAAATGTTCTTCATGTTATCAATCGGTCGCGCTAATGTAAGGCGGTCAATATCCACGTCCGTAACTTTTGCTTCTGACCAAAATTGATGGGATGGAGTTAATTTTCAACAATTCCGACTGCATCCTTCATTATTGCACTTCTTCCCCATTCGTTTGGTGGTGGTCGCTCTAGACTCCTTGGCTCGTTGAGCTCGTAGTTCAAGGTGAGCTGGCTTGGGTTAGAAATAGCGGATACGCAAAAGAGGATGATGCACTGACTATAAGGGCTCTTGGATAGTCACGCATCAACAACGCGGGTCTTTTGAAAATAAAAATGCAATGCTCGTTTTCACGAGAAAGCTCCGTGATTATCTGTGTAAGGGAAATCGCCTATGTGACGTCCACAAGGGCGATGCCCGGACGTCACGTCGGCAATTTCCTGCAACGATGGATCAAAAGGATTAGGATACTGCGCAAAGATCTAGGACTAAATTTCCAGCATAGTAACTCGCTGTTTGTTCACAGAAGTATGTAAACCGGTTCCAAGGTCGGAAGCATAGCTTAATTAGTCCGATCCTAGTTTTGAGTTGTTGGAACCGGGCCGAATTGGTTCCCATCGGAATTCAATCGATGACGACACCAGTTTCAAGATCAAACTTGGCCGGGCGCTCCTCTCTAGTAACTACCCGCCGAACTTGTGTACCTATTAAGGGGGAAAGAAATTAAGTCAAGGCTAGCTAGCTATACAACAACGATTTGTTTTTCATCATTCCTTGCACCTCAATTTTGCAGAAAGAACAAAAGAATTTGGCAATATGTACACGCTAGTTAATCATAACACATGTGAAAGAAGATCTCTTAGGTTCTCTCAAATTTCAGCTCTCAGATCTTGCATTCGGGAGGGAGGCCCTGAGGGAAGCGCTTCAAGTCGGTGCAGTAGTCATAGATCATGAACTTCTTCTGCACCCACTTGAGCCTCTGCCTTCCATTGGCGTCCAATGCTTGAGTCTGCCACGTGTCCCCGCCGGAAGCGGTCGAGGTGGTGGTGGCCATGGAAGCACAGGATGACTTCCCGGCCGACCAGGCACAGGCATTTGCATTGAAGTTGCGGTAGGAAGCGGTGCAAGGAGCCTGAGTCCAGTCGGTCTTGATGTGCCCACCCATGGTGGCCCAGTCGTCTGCGTTCCACAGGCTCGAGTAAATCCTTATGGCCTGTTTGTTCGGGAACGGGACGCCCTTAGATTCTTGGTTGGTGAATTCTCTTGTAGTAACATTGACCACGAAGAAACTGATAGAAATCAATGAGAGCAGCGCGTTTGTGTGTGTTCAGGTTTAGCAAGAGAAAATTTTTACTTTGATGAAAACATTAGAATGATTCGTGAGCATACAGAATGCGTTGAGGGTTCTAGAGGATGGAGTAGGTGTGGAAGGCCTTGGTTGGGTCTAACCAGAGATAAAACTGATGCTCGCGGTTGCCTTTGCCCCGAGTGAATACGTTGGTGTACACAATGTAGGGGTTGCCGGACAGACTCCCCGGGAACTCGAAGTCGATCTCGTCGTGCGTCAGCCCATGAGAAGACAACTTCATATACAGTGCAGTAAAAGGATGTTCTCAATCTAATGTTCCTTTTTGATGCTAATTAAGTTAGGAGAGAGACTAGTATTATTAGAACGCGAGCATATATAATGAATGAAGACACATACATAGTATGTGGAGACGGTGCCGGCGAAATTGCCGGGGACGAGCTTGAATTGCATGTCGATACGGCCAAAGAGGTTCTCATTCTTGTACTGAAACCCAAAGCCAGAAAACTTGTAGAGAGAGAGAGGGTGAGAAGCTGACCACCTTGAGATATCTGGGCTCGCTAGTCGCCCCAAGTAAGGTCGAAGTCCCCGGTAGAGATCACCGGCTCGAGCCCCCATCATCATGGTGAGAGAGCTCATGACTAGAGAGGCCACTACTGAAACCACATTCATCCTGTTGCAAATAAAAAACATAAAAAAACACTAATGTTTAACGAGATTTAGCAATGTGTTTACGTCCTCGGTCAAATACCCCACCCTTTTTTTTTTTCTTCTTCTTTGTTCTTTCATCAAATATGTATAGACCCATAAAAGTACAACCAGACAAACTTCTTCTACAAGTCAAGTCTCTACAGATTAGGAAAAAAAATCCTCTACAAATTGGGGGAAAAATAAAATTCCCTACAAATTAGGAAATTACAGCTCACGCCAACACTCCCCCTTAAGTTGGCACGTAGATATCTCACATGCCCAACTTGTCTAGTGAGCTGTAGAACCCCCTGCTGGAAACAATATTCGTCAAGATATCTACTAGTTGGTCTTTAGATTTAACGAATGAAAAATGGATCACATTGGAATCCAAGTTCGCTTAATGAAGTGACAATCCACCTCAATATGTTTGGTGCGACCGTGTTGGACAGGATTGTGAAAGATATTGATAGCTGCTTTATTATTACAAAACAACTCCATTTCGGATATAGGGACAAAATCGAGTTCTGTCATAATTTTCCGAAGCCATAGGAGTTCACATAATCCCTTAACCATTCCTCTAAACTCGCCTTTGCACTTGAGAGAGCTACTACTTTTTATTTTTTGCTCCTCCAAGCAACCAAATTCCCTTTCATGAAGGTAAAATACCCCGAAGTTGATCGTCCTGTTTAATGTACTTCCCGCCCCGGTTTGCGTTAGTAAAAACTTCGATCTTAAGATAACTACTCTTCTGAAACCGAAGCCCTCTCCTCGGAGCTCCCTTTAAATATCGAAAGATTCGCATTACACCATCCATATGGTCTTCGCTATGAGCGTGCATAAACCGACTTACAACACTCACTTGTATAGGCAATATCATGACGTGGATGTGACAAATAAATTAATTTGCTAATTAACCTTTGATATCTTTCATTATTTGTAGCACACTGTTCGGAATACTTTCCAAGTCCGTGATTCCGAACAATCGGTGTATCTCGCGAGTTTGCAATCTAGCATTCCTACTTCAGCCAACAAATCTAAGATATACTTTCTTTGAGATAGAAAAATACCCCTCTTAGATCTTGCTACTTCTATTCCCAAGAAGTACTTGAGTCCACTAAGATTTTTCATCTAGAACTCCGTAGAGAGCTTCTATTGTAATTTCGCGATTTCCTCCTGATCATCTCCTATGATAATCATATCATCTACATAAATAATAAGCATAGTTATCTTACCTTGACTTTGCCTCAAGAATAGGGTGTGATCGGAATTACTCGAACATACCCATACCTTTTCATAGCCACATTGAACCATCCAAACCAAGCTCGAGGAGATTGTTTCAATCCATATAGTAATCATTCCTAACTTACAAACCAGTCCGATTGTGAGGAAAGATTATAACCCGGTGGAATATCCATATAGATATCCTCTTCAAGGTCACCATGGAGAAATGCATTTTTGACATCAAGCTGATGTAATGGCCAATTTAAATTAGTCATGAGAGACAATAACACTGCATACAATATTAGTTTCGTAACAAGTGAAAAAGTTTCCTAAAAATCCACCCCATATGTTTGTGTATATCCTTTCACTACTAACCTCACCTTATACCTTTCAATGGACCCATCTCGCTTTATACTTGACCGAGAACACCCATTTGCATCCCACTATTTTCTTTCCTTCGGGTAATTCCACCGTTTCAAAGTATTATTTTTTCTGCAATGCCTCCATCTCTTTCTTCATAGCTTGAACCCACTTAAAATCTTTCAAGGCGTCATGTACTCCTCCTGGAATATAAAATGAAGATACATTCGAAACAAATGCCCGTAATGGCTCGAGACAATTTTCTAATCGAAACATAGTTAGTAATAGGATAAGCAGACTTCTCTTTTCCTCCAACATTCGGTGAGTATCAATTCGCGGGCTTTCCTCTATTGTGCTTGGCAGGTAATTTATATCCCATAAAAATATTAGAATCATCATGTAAATAAGTAGTATGAGAAGTTACCTCGGGAATTTTCTCGGGAGTTAGGTTGGGTACCGAGGAAGACGGGGGAAGTCTGTTCTGGAAGAGCTAGCCGCTCTTGAAAACTCGGCTCCTTGAGGACTCGACCTCCCCCGACGGGATTTGTTCCGAAATTTTCGAAATACCTTGCCCACATTTCAACGTCTTCTTGCTCAACATCCGTCTATAAATTCTGGTCTAGTTCTACCCTAGCTGTAGATAGAGAATATAATAGAAACCCTTCGTCAAATGCCGTGTTGATACATGGATAGGGTGCGCTGGTTAACTTCTACACGAGGCGGCTCTGCGTCTCTTACAAGGATAAGGGCTCTTGGATATTTCAACATCAACACCGCAAGGGTGATGATCGGACGCCATGTTGGCAATTTCCCGCAACAATTAATTAGAAGGATTAAATCGAATAAGGCGCAAAGATTTTGGACTAAATTGACAAAATTGAAAAGTTCGATCTTGAATTGACATCTATACAATAAGTTTTATATTGATTTGCTAATTATGCGGATAAGAAGGATGAGGTAAGAAATTCTATGACGCTTCAATTGTTAGTGCTATCGATATCACCCAGAGAGGAGTGAATAGATGATTTCAAATGATTTTAGAATTCAATGCCGAAATAAAGACTAATAAGCTCGGAGCTTTGGTCTCGGATGATGAATGCTAGTAAGATCGAGATTCCCTCGAAGCAGCGGGGTGCACAATTCTACTATTACAAAATATAAATAGAGAGATTAAGAGAAAGAGAAATTGCATAGAGTGTTTATAGTGGTTCGACTTTAGTTTAAGCCTACGTCCAATTCTTCATCGTCGGTAGCCAATCTGGCTGGATATCACTAGTGAATAGCTCAAAGACTACGACTCACTTAGTAGACTTCCTCTCTAACACTCTTACACTCGAATGTTCTCCTCTAAGTATTACAATGTTTGGATTAAGGGCATGTAAAGAATGTGAAACTCTCTTAATAATGGAATTTAGAATTATGCTCTCTTGTCCTATATTCTTGACCTTAAGGTTTCCTTTTATACTTCTTCATCTTCAACTTCCCGTTGCAAGATCTCCGAGAGAATCACTCTTCAAACTTCCCATTTGAACAATATTATATACAAAGGATCTCGTAACCATTGAGGTTCAACAAAGAAAGAATCTTCCGTTAGAGCAAATCGCCTATACAATGGGTTTTCATAGATAGAGTTCTTCATTAGTTGAGTTACATTCGTCTCCCTTAATCCATGTCTTTGATTGATATTCAAGATTGAGAATCTTCAAGAACGATCCAGTTTGATTTACTAGCCGTTGTGATGATGCAATCATTTTTAATATATCTCTTGATAATCTAGTTGTAGCACATGAAATACTCTCTCGGTAACTTGAGTTTAATCCAACGTCCGAGCTCCTTGCTCAATGTGAGCATCCGAGCTACCCACTCAATGTCTAAGCTCCCTATAGTGTTTGTCCTTCAAAACATCGTCTCAGCCTTTCTTGCTAGATTTAATCCCGTGTACCATGTTTTGACAATCTGCAAAACGAACATTTCATTTTATCAACTCAGATATTAGATATTATGTTTTGTCAATTTCAAAATTAATTATGTGTTTTTCTCAACGTCAACTATCGATAAGGATGTACACAGATTTATGAATATAAGAAGAATCTTAGCATGAGGAAGCTAGAGAAGTGTTAGAGAGCATTGAGGTTGCAGATATTATCTGCCCTAGTTCCTCATTGTGCACCAACCTCCTTTTCTTTCCTTACGAGTTTTCCTTGGAAGAGAGATCTGTGTGTGTGAGACAGGCTGACAGAGTAAAGTTATGCTTCACTTCGGTCTACGCAGCTGCCAGATCAGGCAACCCACACGTGCCGTAGAATAACGTCACTTTTCCCATGCTCTGAGTTGCATTTGCTCCTGCCAAGGGAGACAAAAACGAAAGGCCACGACAAAGAATACGTAGGAATATATCTCTCTAATAAGGCCTTAGCTGGCATTTGGTTATTCCTTTGGAGGATTATCTTGTCGAGGAGCCTTCGGGGAACTAGGCATGCCTATGTTGCTATCTACGTTCATTTAGACCTAAACTTTTTTATATCGAAACTAATTCAGTCAATCTAACTAATTTAGGTTGAAAATCATTGATGTAGACGCCGGTTGTCCTACGTGACACCGCCGCGATGACATGGACATTTTTATATAATTTTTCTTTTTTATTTTATTTTTGCCCTTTCTTTTTTTTCTTTCCCATTTCCTTTTGCCATGACAAGTGAGGGCCAGCCTCGTGGAGCCACGCTTGGGCGAGCGTCAGCAAGGGCCCCCTAGCCGAGATCTTGTGAGGTGGACCCTCGCCCAAGCTAGGGCGGCCTCGCCCGGCGAGCCGTGCATCAAGGAGGCCGACCCTTGCTCAAGCAAGGCTCGCCCGGGCCTCACCCTAGCCCAAGCGAGGCTCAACGAGGGGGCCTCATCGGCGCTTGCCCGGGCGCGGCTCGACGAGGGTGACCCTCACTCGACCACTAGCAAAAAGAAAAGGAAAAGAAAAAAAAAAAAAGAGAAAAAAAGTGAAAAATAAAAAAATATATATTAAAAATGTCCACATCAAAGCATCCGTCAGTGCCACGCACAACGATTAACGTCCACGTCGCCGATTTTGCCTAAGTTAAGTTTGTATTGACCGAATTAGTACCAATATAGAAAGGTATAAAACTAAATTGATCAAATTAAAATGTTTAAGGCTAAAATAACACCAATGTAATATGTTAACACATTTTTTGTTACTTTTCCCCATCAATGTCTATATCATATGAACGTTGACATCATACAAGAGTGGTATGTCCTAAGTGATGTAACTGACTATTTATTAGGTGCTCTTCAACATGAGCAACTTTTTTTAAATGTACAATTACACGTCGCATGTTACTACTTTTCCTAACCCATTTTAACTATTTCGTTGAGGACCGTTTTAAGCTGTTGTTTTTTTAAACATTAATGTTATGTTTCATCCTCCAAATAAAAAAGGAAAAACGAAAAAGAAGGAAATCCTGTAACCAAACTATTTTTTTTCCGACCGAAAAAAAAAAAAAACTAAAGGGTTTATCTCCTGACAAATCTATATTTAATCAAGTTTTACCTGTGGTTGCTCAATCAAGTCAAACATTGGATGCTATATACTTTTCTATTATGATACTACCCTTCTGTGTTGTATTGTCGTTGTTTTTTCGTAAATCGTGTGCCAAGTATGGAAACGAAGATTGACCACTTAAAAAAGACGAAGTATTTTTCTTGATATAGAAATATTGTTCAACTAGTCTCTCTCTCTTGATAATAATGGGAAATTACCAAAGAATCCTCTTGTCTACGATTGGGTAACCAACAGAAGGTTGAACGTCCGAAGCAGCAGCAACCACCTCCGAAGTATGACATTCCCTAGGAAACACCCTTTGCTTACGGAGAATCTCCATTTTTCTTTTGTCTTTATTTACATCATTTCCTTCTTATCTAGTCATTTGACCGTTCCGACATCATCCTTTCTAACAGTGGTAACATCCAAGCTCGGTTTTGTCTGAATCTTCATGGAAGAAGAAGAAGCGATTCATCAGCTACTATATCCAGGAATCCAACCAAATCATTAAACATGGCAGCCGACCAGCATCATAATGATTATTTTATTTTATTTTTATTATTTTTCTTTTTTTCCTTCTCCATGCCTCTTCTTCCTCCAGCCCGGTCGCCGAAACTCGGTGAACAGCTAGAGGGATTGCAAGCGAGGCTCAACCTTGCCGATTTGGGCTGGCGAGGTCGATCACTAAGGTCCCGCAACTGTTTGGAGGAATGAGAGGGATGGGGAAGACGAAAAAAAAAGGAAATAGAATAAAAAGAAAAGAAAATAAAAAATTCAAAAAAGATATTAAAATACTATGTTACTCGTCGGATGACTGAATTGACAATTGCAATAAGTTTAAGACTTATTAGTTTAGCGAGCTAAAATCGAAGCCATTTTTACATTCGTAAATAATAATATAATAGATGCAGATTGACTCTCATAGACTAACCTTTCATGTCACGATTATGAATGTCGTATGCATGAGGGATGTGCCCTAACGTATGATATTAAATTGGTTTGATGTATACGTTTTTTTTTTTCCATAGAGCGATTGACTAAGATTTTACGCGAGATTTTAAGTTTATTTATTCTACGACACGCAAACCCTACCCAAACTTTTGGGACTAATGGTGACGAGTGTGTCGCCGACCGTCTTGTTACATCTTGAACGGTCGGGCTTCAATAAAAACATTGGGCGGGGATCGATATGTCTTGAGCCATATCCTTCGAACAGGGAATGTAAGACCGGTCCGAGCCGAATGAATCGATTCGGAATGGGCCGTTTGCCCAAGCCTCTTTCCTCATGGCAATTGTACGTTTCTTTCCGATTAAAGCATGGATTGGTTGTATATAAGATCAGGATCACCGTCGCGTCGCGTGATGAGCCGAGTTTGGATGAAAGGGATGTTAAGGAATGCACAACGATGGAGCTTAGTAGTAACTCAAGAGTATAATCGAGAATGAAAGGGAACATTGGTCCGAGGAAAATGTCTACGAACCAATTGTTCATGTAGATAAAGTGAAAACTTTATTTACATCATAGAACATTATTTAGCGAGAAAACAAAAGTTTGGATCCCAATGAAAAGGGCATCCTATCTTCGTTACTTGAGCTTTGCTACTTTTTCTTTTGACCTGCAATGACAACACGAGCACAATAAACAGCATTAAGGTTCCAATCTAAAATCATTTATCATTTGGAGAGTTGAGGGTATTGCATGGACTCAATTGAAAAAAAGAAAGGACAAAAGAAAACCAAATGTGATAAAAGAGATCCGTGGAAAGGTCAAAATGGGCAGGCCTAGGCAAAGCTGTCGAGAAAGATTCGATCGAACTCGCATTGTTTGGTGGGGCTGAGATTCAAATGGTGTCACCACGGACCGGGTCTAGGAAAGAATCATTCCGCCAGAGTAAGAGAGAGACCCTTACCTAGGGAGAGCCAACTGGAGCCGGAGCCAGATGCAGCGCCGCCGCCGCTGCCATGAAAGAGTTGAACAGGTCGATGTTGACGGAGTACTTCCTCGTCGACCTCCTCTATTTGATTGGTAATAGGGTTGTAGAGGAGCCCTGATTTCGACTTGGTTTTTGATTTGGGTTGAGACGAAGAGTGAGAAGAAGCTGCATCAAGATCTCTGATCGTCACGGTCTTGGGGGGATTCTCGGGGAAAAAGAAGTCGAAAAACTTCACTTTCTTCTTCTTTGAGGTTCCCTCCATCTTTCTTTTTCTCTAGTTCACTTATAATTTCACCAATTGGCAATGTCCGACACACACACACATATATAGACGCGCACGTCATGCTTATCCCCGGACTGAGAATCAAGTGTATATGTGACTGATCCCATAATTGGAAATGTTACATGGAATTAATCGAGATCCCAGATTGATGGATGGAAAATCGATAACCAAATCAAGCCGCGATAACATACGATATCTTAGAACAATATCCTTCTTAAGTATTCCACAAAATGTGGATGTATATACATGTACAGGATTTGTAGATTCCGCGATTCTTAATGCCCTTAAAGATTCAAAATTTTATGAAATTGCTTAAGGAGATACACATAGTATGTATCTTACATCGAGTCAAATGGTGAGATACTAATCGAGAATCGTAAGATACTATTAATAAATACGATTGATCCCATTTCAATTAGGGTATAGAACGGTAAGGATACATTTCCTTTATTTTGTCCGATTTGATCAATTAAGGTAAGGATCATGGGACGTTTATTTTACAATTGAAGTAAATGGGGTTTTCAATTTCAGCGTGTACAATTGGTGATCCTCGTTCGACGATACGAGAATCAAATTAAGGTGAAAGGGCACCGTAGTCCATGTTCGCCAGAAATCTAAAACCGTTCATGTATTTTTTTTTTTTTTTTAAAATTTAGTAACATTCTTCCTTCGATTAGGGTGTATTCATTTTGCGGAAAATGAATAATTTGAAAAATATTTTCCACAAAATGATCGCTAATATAATCTAGAAAAATAAATACATGGAAAAAATTTTCATCGTCTACGAGAATAGTGATGCATGGATTGTTGTCAATGGTGAAAATATTTTCCGTTGATTAGTTTTTTAATAGATATAAGTAATTATTTTTTGGAAAATATTCTCGTAATCACTCATTTTCCACGCGAAACGAACGCACCATTCAAACTCTAAATTTTTTCCGGACTGATTATTGTTAACATGGACCATCAGAGAAGCTGAACCGTGAAAGTTGATGTGAGCAACAAAGATTTTTAAAAAGACCAAAACAAAATAAAAGAAAAGTTAAATAAAAACAACCCTAGCCTTGCCAACAATGACGCCGCCGCTGGCCACGGCCTCGTGATGCCGCCTCGAGCTCATCATCCACGGCTGTGAGACGTCAAAGCTTGAGCAGGCCATGGCCACAAGCTCTAGATATTGCGTCCATGGCCGCGGCTAGACCTGTTAAATAGGTGGATTGAGTTAAATTTATGTCGGGTCACAAATGATTCGACCCAAATGACTTATTAACTCATTTATAACCCACTTATTATAACGCAAATTTTCCGACCCATACCCGGCTCAACCTATATTATAAAACACTTTCATATTTAATTCAAATTAACAAAAATTAGAGATTATTAAAAATATATATTGATGAAATATTGTAGATAAATTCATAATTTTAAAAAAATAAGAAATAAATTTTTTATGTTTTTTATTTATTTTTATTTCTTTCCATTTGCCTTTTTTATTTTTCCTTTCATTTTTTTTCTTTTCCTTTTTTTTTTTCAAAGTCCGACGAGGGCCGACCATCTTTTCTCTCCATTCGAATTTTCCTTCTTTGGAGATGTGCATGCGTATGACAGGCTTACAGGTTAAAGTAATACATCGCTTCGGTCCACGTAGCTGCCAGATCAGGCAACCCGCACGTGCCATAGAATAACGCCACTTTTCCCATACTTTTGAGCTGCGTCTGCTCCCGCCAGGGGAGACAAAAACGAAAGCCACAGCAAAGAATACGCAGGAATATCTCTCTTTATATATCAGTTATATTTTATATATATCAAACGTATCATCATCATATATTTTACATAAAGACTCATTAATCGAAAGATCTTAAGGCCAAAAATAATAATAAAGATCACAAACTATCATACTAATCGATTTCATAAAAAAAATTAGGTCTTGTTTTGGATGAGGGTGTCTCAACAACAACAACACGTGCGTGCACACAGATTAAGTTAGTGGTTGCTTGTATGCATGAGCTTTGCTTCTGCTTTGTTTCCAACGGGAGTATGGACCTGCCCAGATGCATATATCATGAAATTTATTTTATAGGGTATCGAAATGTTGCCAGCTGGCATTTGGTTTTTCTGTGGAGGTTTATCTTGTCATGGAGTATTGAATGATGTGTATCTCAATAAGGTTTCTGATGACGAACACCTCGAAATTGCAACACCTTTTAACAACCGTTGGCAATAGCTTCGACAACTTTTGGAAAGCGCGCTCTGTTCGGTTTCAGCGTAGGTGTGTTTAGAAAACATGCTTTACCAAGTCACAGTTTCTAGGCACATAGCACAATCATGATACAGCCATGTCTATATCGTATGAACTTTGATACCGAACAAAAATGGTATGTACTAACTGATGTAACTGGTTGTTTATTAGGTGCTATTCAACATGACCAACTTTCTTACACGCCCAATTACACGTCACGTCACTGCATTAGGTTTCTACCTTTCTAACCCATTTCAACTATTTCATTGGGCCATTGCTTTTTTTTCTAGTTTATATAGGACTAAATATCAAAATGTGGTTTGACTTTGTATGTGCATGATTATCTAAACTTTTGATTCAACAAGTTCTGACGAACATGAGAAACCATCTCATTGTATTCGAAGTGTGCAGCATAAGTCCTATACTTTCACCTAGGAAGATTGCCAAGAGGGAGCACAACACCACATCAATTCTCTAGTCTTACAACTTTTCCTAACACAGCTCACATGTGCATATCAATAATCTCGCCCTTATGTACGGACTTAGTATTAGGTGTGTTCTCCTTTTAATTCAAGTATCTTTCACATGATGCCCTTATGGATGATGCCAAAGTGGAAATAAGTCAAATCCCAAGGCAAGTAATTAACCGAACTAAAACATAGAAAGAACTTCACCTATCATAATTTTGTTAGCTCTAAATGAAATTTCAAGAGACTAATATTTTGGACTAGGGCCAAGTGGGAGGAATCTTTAAGAATTAAATCTTCCTAAAGAAAACCTATGGAAAAACTCTGTTTGTCCACAGAAGTATGTAGACCGGTTCCAAGGTCGGAATCATAGCTTAATTAGTCCGATCCTAGTTTTGAGTTGTTGGAACCGGGGCCGAATTTGTTCCCGTCGGAATTCAATCGACGACAACACCAGTTTCAAGATCAAACTTGGCCGGACGCTCCTCTCTAGTAACTACCCACCGAACTGGTGTACCTATTAAGGGGCGAAAGAAATGAAGTCAAGGCTAGCTAGCTATCCAACAGCGATTTGTTTTTCATTATTCCTTGTAGCTCAAATTTTGCAGAAAGAACAAAAGAATTTGGCAATAAGTACACGCTAGTTAATTGGAGCACATGTGAAAGAAGATCTCTTTGGTTGTCTCAAATTTCAGCTCTCAGTTCTTGCATTCGGGAGGGAGGCCCTGAGGGAAGCGCTTCAAGTCGGTGCAGTAGTTATAGATCATGAACTTCTTCTGCACCCAATTGAGCCTCTGCCTTCCGTTGGCGTCCAGCGCCTGAGTCTGCCACTTGTTGCCGCCGGAAGCGGTCGAGGTGGTGGTGGTCATGGAAGAGCAGGAGGACTTCCCGGTCGACCATGCACAGGCATTGGTGTTGAAGTTGCGGTAGGAAGCAGTGAAAGGAGCTTGAGTCCAGTCGGTCTTGACGCTCCCGCCCATTGTGGCCCAGTCGTCTGCGTTCCACAGGCTCGAGTAAATCCTCATGGCCTGTTTGTTCGGGAACGGGACGCCCTTCGATTCTTGGTTGATGAATTCTCTTATAGGCACATTGTCCACCAAGAAACTGATAGAAATCAAAGAAACCAGCGTGTTAGTGTGTGTTCAGGTTTAGCTAGAGAAGATTGTTACTTTGATGAAAACATTAGAATGATTCATGAACATACAGGATGAGTTGAGGGTTCCAGAGGATGGAGTAGGTGTGGAAGGCCTTGGTTGGGTCGAACCAGAGATAAAACTGCTGCTCGCGGTTGCCTTTGCCCTGAGTGAATACGTTGGTGTGCACAATGTAAGGGTTGCCCGACAGATTCCCCAGGAACTCGAAATCGATCTCGTCATGCGCCGGCCCTTGAGAAGATAACTGCATATATTGTGCAGCAAATTTTGTCAATTCATAGCTTGAACTGTTGCTCTTTGTCAATGCTAATTAAGAAGGAGAGAGATTGGTATTGTTAGCAAGGGACGCAAATGGAATGAATGAAGACACGTACATAGTAGGTGGTGACGGTGCCGGCAGAATTGCCCGGGACCAGCTTGAGTTGAATGTCTACGCGGCCAAAGAGGTACACGTTCTTGGACTGAAACCCCGAGCCGGAGTACTTGTCGAGAGAGAGGGTGAGAAGCTGACCACCTTGGGATATCTTGCCTCGCTGGTCGCCCCAAGTGAGGTCGACGTCCTGGTAGAAGTTACCGGCTTGAGCCCCCACCATCACGAGCGAGCTCAGGACCAGACCGACCACTGCTAGAACCACCTTCATCTTTCAACTTTCTCTACAAGAAGAAGGAAGAGAAGAAGCTCGAAATGGAGGGCTTTTGTCGAGTGACGGATATGATGGATGCATGGGAAGGAGGTATTTATACATGTTTAAAGAGAGGTTTGACTCTATAGAGAAGAGAGAGAGAGAGAGAGAGAGAGAGAGAGCTTCTTCTTCTAGCTGTAGACAGAAAGGATATGAATGTCCATCAAAATGTCTGTGGTGTTATTTGGATAGTGCGCGTCTGGTTAAGTTCTACACGAGGCGGCTCTGCGTGACTCATGGCTGGGATCGAGCCAGCCAGGACAGGTTATTCTGTCACCTGCACTCGCTGGGAAGCTCCGTGGAGAGAGCATAGCTTTATAAATTACATCAAAATCACACAATTCTTTTGTATTTTCGCCTTTTGAGTTGTCTGTCTGTCGGAGACGCGTGTGGGACAGGCTGACGGATTAAAGTTATGCTTCGCTTCGGCCTACGTAGCTGCCAGATCATGCAAGCCCCGCACGTGCCATAGAACAATGTCAACGTTCCCCATGCTTTGAGCCGCATCTGCTCCTGCCAGGGGAGACAAAAACGAAGGCCACAAGAAAGAACACGTAGGAATCTCTCTCTCCCTCTCTCTCTCTAAAAAATTTAGGTCTTGTTTTTCAATGAGGATTGCAGGGGTTGCTTGCATGGGTTTTGCTTCCGCTTTGTTTCCAAAGGTGGAAATCTTATCTATCTTTCCAATGCGTGTATGGACCTGGCCAGAAACTACCTGGACCCATGCAATTTATTCAATAGGGTGTTCAAATATTGCCAGCTGGCATTTTGGTCATTGCTTTGGAGTATTATCTTGTCATGGAGCCTTCGAGGAACCAGGCATGGCTCCGTCGCTACGTACCTTATTTTTCCTGGTCAGAGATTTTCCCAAAGCGTCTTAACAAAACGAAAAAAGAGAAAAAACTATTGAGTACATTTCCTTTCCAACTCCTTCCAACTATTTTGTTGACGTCAGTCACCTTTTCCGGCTACATACATGACCATAGGATTGAGATGTGGTTTAACTTTGCATGTGCTTGATTATCCAAACTTTTGATTCGACGAATCCCCACCGACGCACGAAGTCATCCCATCGAACTTATGGTTGTTTCGAGCGAAAGATATCGTGATTTAGAGTTGGGAGCTCCCATATCAAGCGAGCGAGGAGGAGATTGCTGACATGGGTGCATGCCTATCCTTCTTCTTCAGCTTTGGTTGTGATGCAATGGATATGCATCTAGGCAGGCGTGCTTAAATATGCTTTTTGAAATCGATTTCCCACTTGGGAAGCAAATTCTACTAATTGACTCAATGTTTGTGCGCACACACGCCTCAAGGAGATTAGGATAGTCCTGTCGGTTTGCCCTTTTGTCTCCCCAGCAGGAAAGCATACAGGTCATCCATGGACGATGCCAAAGTGGAAGTACGTAATCGACCGAGCTAAAATATAGCAAGGCTAGCTATTTCGGGGAGGAAAAAAAAAAGAAAAGAAGTCAAGGCTAGCTAGCTAAGCTTCCAACTCATGCATGCAATAAAAAAAGGGTCCGATCTCAAAGTCAACTAGACCGAGATGACTGGGTGGGTTTGAGCAATCCGGGTTCGATCAAAGAATTGACCAGCGAACAAATCTCACGCGAATAAAACAGCCGCCTCGTTTACAAATTGAATCGGATCCAAACAACAACAGAAGATAGGACACCATCGTTAGTCAATCTGGTCTCACCATTTACCCGAGCTCGTGGAACGCCGACTGTCAGGCCACCATCGGCGATTGTGCTAGGATCGACAAACCTGTTAGAGCGGGACACTGCTGGGGATGAATGGCGGCGGCTTGAATGGCTTGATTGCAGGAGGCTTGAAGAGATTTGAATGGTGGTGGCTGATAGAGTCGATAGAGTATATAGGAAACATGCATATAGGTTGCATCACGCATATGGATGACCCATCTAGGTTACATGACACATATAAAATGACTTTTACACGCCACAGTAAAAAATGACTATAAGAGGTTTAACGTTAAAAATGACAGTAAACAGTTCGGTCATTCATAAAAAAAGACAATGTGCGCATATTTGCCCAGCACAAGAAAAATGCAAAGAATTGATAAAAAAACTCTAAATGGATTTATGTGTCAATGTGCGCATATCTCGAAATGTTTCGGGTGGTTACTAGAATTAGTAAGTTTTTCACGAATACAAGGTTTATATCTCAAGTTACTAGAATTATACAATTCTTATGGGCTGGTAATATAGGGAATCAGGGTTCGCACAAGGTTGCATGGCAAGTAGTTTTCTTATCCAAAAGGGAAGGAAGATTAGGATTGCTCGATTTGAACATATGGATCAAAGTATTGTTAGGCCACATTCTGTGGAACCTCATCAATTGCCCATCCTCGTCCCTTTGGAGTATATGGGTTCAAAACACTAAATGTAGAGGCACCCTATTTATGTAGCTTGACATTAAGGGCGGTATGGCTTGGAGTTGACGATATCCCATTAAATTGCGACCCGTTCTATCATCGATTACCCCGAGTTCAATGTATTGTCGTCAGGATGCATATGATGAGCTCAAACAAGTGAGACCCCCAAGTGGAGTGATACAACCTAATTTGGACCAGTGACATTAGCAAATGCATTTTTATTGGTTGGCTAGTATGCATAGATAGATAACCGACAGCTCGAGATCATCGCAAAATGGCTACCTACGGTTGATACCCAGTGTGATTTACGTAGGGCTAGCATAGAAGACAGATCACATTTGTTCTTTTAGTGTAAGTGGACAAGCAACATATGGCGTCGTATCTTAGAACAACAAGGGATAAGACGCCATTTAGAAGGATGAAATGAGGAACTCCATTGGATGATTAGGACAATAAAGAGTAAAGACTTGGTGGCCGACTTCTCAAGTTATCCTTCCTAGCAACCATATATTGTATTTGGATGGGCAATATGAGACGGTTTCATAACAAGGCAACCGACTTCCATATCATTTTGGCTAAGGTGCGTAATAATGTGAGAGGTCGAGCTTCGCCTGAAAATCAGACCTTCCTAAATGAATGTTGTCTTGGTTGCTATATGGGGACTTCCCACCTCTATTTTTTTTAAATTATTAGCTCCCTTTGTAATGTTGGAGGATGCTCCTATGCTACTGTACTTCATCTATTTTATAATACTTACGTTTTACAAAAAAAAAAAGGTTTATGTCTCATCTTAAACTTAAACTTGCTCTTCTATCACTTTTGGAAATTTAGAAAAGTGTCTATATCTATTTTCCATGTTGATTTCTTTCTAATTTTTATTTGGAGAAAATTAGCATGTTGATAAACAAAGACTTGTCAACGAAATACGAGAAAATTACCAAAATATTCTAAATATATTGTAATTGTGTCAATTCAATACTAAACTTTTTTTTGTCAATTTAGTCTTAAACCTTTGTATTTATGCCAATTTAGTCTATCCCCAATTTAATAACGCCAATGGACGAAATGGTCTAGATATATAAACATGGAGTTATCATAAGATCCGAACCCCGCACCAAATGCAAATAATTCGCCACACACCTAACTATTGGTTTTCAGCAATCGAACCGAACTGAACTCAAAATCACCTAATTACGGAAGAAGGCTAATCACAACTAACAAAGCTGACATATTGTATAATGATCGACTACTTCGGAAAGCCAAAGGAAAGGAGTTGCGCCCTCAGTCCAGCCATTATCAGCGGGCGTTGCATCTAGGCAGCGATTTACTCGTTGACGTCGGCGAGATCTCCACGCGGCATAGATTGCCGCAGTTAGAAATTGCATCAAGAACTGCGTGAAGGCCTTCGCCTGCTCCAGGTTAGTGAGGGCAACGGTTCCCCTGTCGGAGCAACTCGACGACCTGATCTAGAGCGGCGCTAGCCCAGCGCTGCCTCGATCGAAGAGAATTACGAATACTCACCCAGGATTCCGTTTCTTTCGGCATTAGGATACTTCTTGTCCGCCGCTTGGAAAGCTTGAAAGGCCTCTTGGGACGCAAGGCAAGAGACATGGCAATCGGATTCAATTGAATGATGAAGGAGGCTGGTGAAGGCTTGAATGGAGGAGGCTTGAAGAGATTTTTGAATGGTGGTGACTCCAAGTGTCTGTAGAGCATAAAGGTTTAACCTTGAATCCTCTTTATGAACGAGGATCTCAAATCTATGTATCCCTTTGAAATTTTTCTGGAACAGATCAGATTGAACTCCCCTTTGAAAAATTTCATATATCGTCAGGTTTCCCGGCTTTTGACGAACCTTATCTCCACTTCTTTTACTTGAATAGCTCCACTAATCGGCCCTTAGAATCCAAGTGCTCCTCAAAATCCATAATTCGATCTTAAACCGAATTCCCTCTCCTATTTCATAATTTGCTGAGATTGTTTTGCACTAGATCACTCACCTTCCAAATTCAGAGCATCACATATAGTGAGTGCATACATGATTTTCGGTCAAGCAAAGGAAATAAATGGATTGGGCCAAAATTTGGTTAAATGGGCTTGATCTAGTAATTCCAATTGAGATTAACGCCTCTCGTTCGAGCCAATCCATCAGTCATAATTAGAGATGTCAAACGGGTGGATCGGATTGGATGGAATATTTTCCAACCGACATTGACCCATTTAATCCGTTTTGAGCCATTTTCACGTAGTACAAATTTAACGACTCATATTTGACCCGTATTGCTTAAACGCTTCTCTATTTAACCAAATCATAGAATCATTGTTTCTTATAATTTGATTAAAAAAATTAGCATTGCTAAAACACTTTAATGCAATACAAATTTAGTGAATTTTTTTATAAAGAATTTTTATTTTCTACTTTATTTTCCTTTTTATCCCTCCAGCGATTGGTGGAAGGCAAGGGACAACGGCGGTGGCGGCGTTCCACCTCTTGAACAGTATTTACATTTTTTATTTTTATTTTTATTTATTTTATAAATATAAAAAATATAACTAATATACTCGAGGCCATTGACCCAAGCCAAGTCACACTCACATAATTTTTTAGATGGGTTAAAAATGATTTCAATTGTGTGATCTATTTTTGACCAATCTGATTCAATTTTAACTTTTTGAACCTATTTTTGTTTGGGCCTTCACCCATTTTAACAAAATATGAGTCAGGAAGTGGGTCATGAACCCAAATCGACGGCACTAATCCTAATCAGATCAAGATGCAGTTTACGTTCACCTAATGTTACTAAATAGAAAGACCTAAAAATGCAAATTCAAAATTGTTTAGGGGTTAGGGTCGGTCCATAGTTTGAATCACTGTTTACATGTTCTTAGAATCGAGAAGAGAAATAGCCTCTCTTCACAACAATGGAAATGTAAGTTCGGCACTCAATTTCGATATTAAACGGTCGAAGACGCTAGCTTCCTTGAATATATGACGCGGCCAAAGCGTCTCGGAAGAAATTGTGAGATTTTATGGGACACCTTCCAACTGTTCCGAAATCCCCACGAGTCGCAAGGCATGCTCGAGCTGCAATGCGATAAGCATTTGCAAAATTCAAGTCCGCGTCAATTAGAAGAACAAGCAAATAAATGCAGAGCAGATGGCCTACATATACCGCAACGAAGAGCTTGTTCCGCTTGCTCCTTCACAGAAACTCAAAATCAATCGCAGAGTTAGTAGAGCTTCAAAGGAGAACATGGCGGATCGTGCCACTCAAAAGGTACGTAATTCATTCGTGTGTTTATGTTCTTAGAACTCTGCTTGGAGCGTAGATTAAGAAGCTAGTTTTTCTTTTTTCTTTTTTCTCTTTTGAATCTGCTTTATTCCTATTGTTTTCTTCCTAATTCAGTACAGGGATGACGAATAGCCACATCAAGAAAGTTTTTGACTCAAGCAAGAGCTTTCACATTGTATTCACTAGCTGCTCGTCATCGCGCATTTCAATTCGCAGCGTATCAAGGTGCTGAGCCATGCGTTCAGCAGTTTTACATCATTTGTGAAGTTGTCTACCTTATAGCATTGATCGAAGTGACTGGATCGGCAAGTCGGAACTCAATATACCGGTTCTTGTACATCATTCTCGAGGCTCTCAATTCCATGTTACTTCTGTGGACGAGCTTATCTTTGGACATGTGAGTGGTCGTTAATATGTGCTTGCTAGCGTTTGCTTTGGCATGTACGCTCACTCGAGTTTCGACCGTTTTCAAGAGATTGTTCAGCTACTCGAAGATGTGTCTGAAGTCCAGTTGGATTCTTAGAGCTCTTGAATCCTATTGTACTTGAGTATCAATCTTGTTTCATGACATTTGTAATAGATACTTCTGATTTCAACAATTTATTTTGCATATCCATGCACAATTTTGGGTCAATCTTCACAGTTGTATGGATAATTATGAAGCGGAAAAATATCACACGATTTGTTTTTTGGCAAGACAAGGTTGCCGGAAAAACAGCAAAAAAGTCCTAAATTTAATGAAATTATATCAATTCAAAAAAAATTCACAAAGCTTTCGGTGCAAACTTTGTGCGAACTTTCTCAAGTGCCTATGCAAAATTACTTGGTGCAAACTTCCACGAGAACTAATTGAAGCAAACTTTCATGCGAACTTTGCCTTGCAATTGTTAAGAACATTCCTAAAAACCAATTCACCAAGCTCTTGGTGTGAACTTCGTGCAAAGTTTCTCAAGTGCCTATCAAAAATCACTTGGTGCAAACTTGCACGAGAACTAATTCAAATGACCTTTTGTGCGAACTTTCCCATGCAATTAGTGCGAACATTCCCAAAAACCAAATTACAAAGCTTATGGGCGAATTTCATGCGAACTTTCCCAATTGCCTATTGAAAATCATTTGGTGCAAATTTGCATGAGAACTAATTCAAACTTTTCATGCGAACTTTCCCTTACAATTGGTGTGAACATTTCAAAAAATCAATTCGCAAAACTTTTGGTGCGAACTTCGGGCAATCCAAGTGCCTATCAAAAATCACTTGGTGCAAACTTGCACGAGAACTAATTCAAATGAACTTTTCGTGTGAACTTTCCCTTGTTATTGGTGCGAACATTCCAAAAAATAAATTCACAAAGTTTTCCGTATGAACTTCGCGCAAACTTTCCCAATCACTTGATGTTTTGGAATCTTAGCACCAATCATTTGTGGTTGTGCCAATTCAGTCCTTTTGGCCAACTTTGGCCGACTGGCGCCGAAGTGGATGCCGATCGGCTCTAACATGGCGAATCTTTAATGTTGTTTTAATATTTTTAGTAGTTTCTTGGTTTCTTTGTTTTTTCTCCTTTTTATTTTGGACTTCCCTCTCTTTTTTTTATTCTTTTTAATTTCTTTGACCGATTGCTTCCCTTTTATATTTGCTTGGTCGACATCTTTTTCACATCGATTTGATATCAAGACAAATTAGGATATCTTTCTCCACCATGGAACATTCGGACGTCCACAGATGACAGAAAATTTCACGATGGGCTTCGTTCGCGGGGTTCAAACTCGGGACATATTTTCAACAATATTTAATCCTCATGAAGGTGATTATTGATTAGAAAAATAATATTCTTAAAAAGATACCTACGCCGATCACATACTAGATATATGCAGATCAACTTGAGATTTCACCCCACGTCCCTCGATAATGAGTACAATAATGAGATCAATAGTTGGCAAAATGCAATGATTGAAACTAAACGATAACATATATACCCAATTTTGTACTATATTTAAGCTAATCACTTGAAATATGAAATGGTGATGGTGTTCGACCGTGAAGGTCACAATGTTCAACTCCTGCTTGCGCTCATGTATGGCTGCCCTTGGCCCTTGGTTCAGATAATCACACCACGACCACAAGCACCGAAGGAAGGAAATATCTAATTTTTTTCCCCAAGCCAATCGTCCAAAGCATGTGGATGCCAGCCATTTATCCTACGTGGCACGTCGACGCTAGGGTGAATAATTTTTACTAATAAATTTTATTTTCCTTTTTTTCCGTTTCTTTTTGTGCTTTACTGTTTTTATTGGTTGTGGGCCTGCATGGGCTATCGGCCGGGCCTCGCTAGATCCAGCAAGGGCTTTGCAGCCCTTGCCTGTGGACGCCGAGGGCCGGCCGATGGCCCTTGTAGAACAAATGTTCACGACACCCAGGTTGAGCGAGGGCTTTTACTTGCATGGAATAGAACTAATGTTCGTATCAATCGCATTAATGCTGGCAATGCAAGAGGTCTCACCACTGGAAGTCCTGTGGATCAATTTAAGAGCTGATCTTGGTTTGAGTAATCTCTACATTTAGGTATAACCTAAAGTTTGACCTTGAGTTAATTTCCTCATTATAGATTCCCGTTATTCCCCAAAAAAAGGCCCCCTTAGATATAATCATCAGACTTCTTAGAATGAGACCTTCCATGGAAGTTTAGCAACTTGTTGAAGAACGTTCATTAAAACTGAATTCAATAAAGAAGCGATACAACTGCATCTCTCGCCAAATAAACAAAACACATTATTGAATCAATCAGATGGATCACTTGGGAGAAATCCGGATGGGCATCCCGTGGACGGGGAACGGAAGCGGGTCCACGGTGATCGGCTCGTCGGGATGGATCAAGGACCAGTCGTAGCGGGTCACTACGTGATGCACAAGCACGAGGATGTTCATTCTTGCTAACTGGTACCCAGCACAGACTCTCGGCCCTCCTCCGAAGGGCACATACACGTACGGAGGCTTCGGTTCGTTGAACCGGTCTGGGTTGAAGCTCGTTGGGTCTGGGAAGTGTTCCGGGTCGTAATGCGTCCCGTAGGTTGTCCACAGCACCTGAAATTAGAGCAACGCCACAGGACATAAAGTCGGTATTTCCACAAGTATGTAATACCTTAATGTGATTCTTGTCGATTTAGTTCGTTCAGCCAATAAGACTGTTCGGGATTCGAGTAACTTTGTACGGCATTTTTCGAATATCCTAGCAGAGACGGAGCAATATCTAGGCAGGGAAAGTTGACAATATGAACAAGTGGGCTTGTTTTAATACGACTTCGACCGCCATATGATAACTCAAGTTAAGGAAGATGCAGATGACTTCGTCGCCATGCCTGCTCGTGACGAGTGCATGGCGACTTTAATTTTAATTAACAAGCGCGCATGTGCCCTGGACATTCTCTTTTCAAAGCAACTTCAATCATATGAGCACGGTCGGCGTACAAAGATTTCCATGCACAATTAGGTCAATTTCAATCTTCAGTAAAATAAACTGTGGCCGGTGTTGGACTCGGTCTATATTATTCGACGTATTGGCATATGGCGTTAATAGGTCGTGAAGGTATGCTACATTACCACTAATGGATCGTTCAATTGAAAATGGAGTTGTGTCAAGGGTTTCGAGATTCAATCTAGGGCTTTCGATATGACGATATCGACTCTTTTGTTGTTTGACTATCACGACACGTTCCTTTGACAGATGAATAAGTCGTATAGATGCATTTAAAGTTGATTAGTTCTAATTGCACGAGTATAAATCAAGCTCAAGTTATCGATTGAAACGTTGCGATTGGATTAAAAAGTTACGTACCTTCCATCCTTTCGGGATGGTGAATCCTTCATACTCGATATCGACGATGGCTTTCCGGAAAGAACCGAAGATGGGAGGGAACAACCTTATGCTCTCACGAGCAACCTTCCATGTATAACTCATCTTCTTAATATCTTCGCCATTGATGTCCTCCCCTTCTCTCTTTCTGCTCTTGACGTCCATATGTTCTGCACAAGAACAAAGCTGACTAATTTTTAATACAAAATATTAAAAACCCAAGAGAAAATTTTAACAACATAATCCCATATTTTTAATGCAATGTCATGGATTGAAATCCATCTCAAATATCGACAATCACTACCCTAAGTTCTGTGACCTAGACTTCACCTATATAAAGACTATTCACACTAGAATGAACATCATAAAACAGACGACAGATTTTCACCTTTTAATAGCAACCGATAGCAATTTGGGTGGTGAGCCAACATTCTAAAGGTCATGGCGATGGCAAAAGAGGTGGTGTCATGAGCTGCAAACACCATTAGAACTATGTTATCGATCACCTCCTCCTCGCTCATCTCGCCCCGCAGCATCGCCTCCATGTACCGCGGCAGCAGCACTGCCCCTCCCTCCTCATTCCCGCCTCCACCTCCCCCTGATTTCTCCCACTCCATCTCCTCCTTCTTCTTCCTCACAATCCTCACCAACATTCTCTCTATCTCCTTTCTCGCTCTCACTGCTCTCGAGAACCTAGTCCCTGGGACCGTAACTGCTGGCGCAAAGACTCCCTCCAAAATCCGCTCAAATATTTCCACCATTCCCATCTCCACATCTATCCCTAACAAACATTCGAACACAACGTGAAATGTCAAATTTTTGGTGAAGTGGTAAAGGTTGATCCTCTCGTGGCCACTCCAGTGAACATCTAGGTGGCGTTGTACTATTTTGCTCAACTTCGGCACTAAAGACTCCGCTGAGGAGCTGCCAAGGCTAGAGGAGATCAGTCCATGGACGTGGCGGTGGCGCTCGCCTTGCTTTCCCATAATGGAGTTCTTGCCCATGAGCTGAACTGAAGAAGAAGGCCACGAGCTTATCACCAGCTTGAACTCATTGGACAAGAAGAACCGGTTTGCTTCGGCCCCACTTACGATCACCGTCGGCGACCCCAACAATCTTGTTTTGAAGATCTTGCCATGTCTCACCATTCGAGGTCGGACAAAGTCCTCGAATAGCCGGTTGGCTTGCTGGGCTCTGAAGAAATCCATGGTTTCGCCAAGCCACGGGAGGCCCATTTCGCCCGGGGGTAGTTTGTGCCTGATGTTGTCACATTTTTGCTTGAGTTTGAGAAGGAGGAACAAAGGTGCTAGGGCTAAAATGAGAGTGAAGAGCCAAGAGGAAATGAAGTTGTTGATCTCCATGGCCAAGAAAGAGTGCGGACTATATGTTTGAGAGCTTGGGAATTTATACTTTGCTGTGTGGTTATCGTGATGATAGGAAAGATGTTGGGTCTTTATATAGAGGTGATGTCCCACAGGTTGAGGCATGAGATGTCATAAAATAACTTAACAAGTTGATCTTACAAAAAGTCAGATAACTATTAATATCTAAGAGGCACACTGAATTAGTTATTAATTTCATAGCACCATGTTTCAATTTGTTCAAGGGAGATACATTGCATAGCACCATGCAACTCTCTTTTAACTTGCAATAATGAGCCCTAGCAATCATCAGCTCAATTCCGTCATACCTACTAATCAAATAATCACACTCAATAGCATATCAAAATATAGATATAGCGAAGCCTCGCACTATTCTCAAGAGAAAAACACGCATTCTCACCCATCTTTTGTATTCGACTTTGTCCCCATGTTCTATTCACAAAAGGCTAGCATAACAATTTTTGGTGATTGTGTGAATAACAATAAATTGTGAGGCACAAATCTTTAAAAAGAGTGGACCCCACAATAATCTTGAATTAATTATTATTTTTTTCGTGGCTCAAAATAGTCGATAGTCATTCAAAAACTATCATACAATCCTCTTCACAAAAATTAGTTTATGCGCTTTCTTTTTCAAAGGAACAACTCGTTTTCACTAAGTTGACTTGATTAAGAAGGGATTATCGAACCAAAGTAATGATTAAGTAGCACCACCCCTCGAGTATGCATGTGCTCTTACGCGTACTACTTAAACATTACTACACCGCCCTTCGAGATTTCAACCAGCCTCATTCCTCACCATATTGTATCTGGAAACCCTAGCTTATTTTAAGAAGCAAGATATTACACAGATTCTCTAAGCCGTCCATGGTCAATATGGTTCAATATTCAAATGGCCAGAGGATCCCTAGATATCTGGTTTACAGAAACCCACTTGACTTTTTATTTTTATTTTTTATTCCTCGTACTTGGGAATTCAAACCCTAGAAACGGAATCTATTACAGCTCCTATAGTAGTCGGCTACAACAAGAGAGAGGGAGAGAGAGAGAGAGAGAGAGAGAGATAATCTAAGGTCTAATCCAGTTTTAGGAGCTAATGAGAGGGCATGTGAATAATGATTTGATGCACCGCCTGAATCTTGTCAAGCTGGGTAGGACACAGGGATACGATGCACCGGCTGAATCTTGTTTTAGGGTTTTTAACTTTGAGGAGAATCATGTTTGTATGCTTCTTGTGACTTGGCGCGTCGGGGAAAAGATGATGAGAAATCCCATGATACAGATGGACTTTACTTTCTTTATTCAATGGGGGTAATTCTCTCGATGGTTGTAGGTTCTCTTCATTTGAGAAAAATCGTTGCTAGTAGCCACAAGAAATGAGAGAACTAGCAAATCAAAACAGAGAGTTACTTGATGAGGAGATTTTCAGTGAGGGCTAGGGTTTTTTGCCCTATCGAGTGCTAAGAACGATCGTGTTATGCTACGCTACATGTTGGTATCGGCATGAGTTCTTTTGCAAGAGGAATATTGTGCCTAAAACTATATTGCTTAAATATGCACATCAATCGAATTATATGCTAGGGTTTACATATTACAAAGGTAAACCTGAACATCATCATGCAGTTTTTACAGCCCATATTGAAAAAAAAATGACACGGAATTGTAATATATAGTGAATCCTACTATAATTAATTAGAATACTTCGACCCCACGCAGACTAATATGAATCAATAAGAAACATGAAAGCATAAAAGTTAGTTTTCCACACGATGGCGGAATTGTCACCTCTAGATTCTGAATAAAACAAAACCCATAAGGCTTCCGGCGGGTGAGATGGATATCTTATCGTGCATAACTGAACATTATTCTTCAATAAAACAAGGAAATATGCGATCAAACTTGTATTTTTAAGACATTCACTGTATTTCTTTCCCAAGAATACTTACCTAGAATCCATTAGAAATATGCAATGTGTGCGTGAATTGAATTACTTATTAGTTCGCTTCCTTTTTCTTTTAAGGCTTCTTCAAACACATTGTTCAATGACGCCGGGAGAGAATCGAAAACGAAATTCATAATAGGGAGCGCTATTATCTCGGGGAGAAAAACGAAAATTGAAGACATACAACGTGAAATTTCCAAACAATAATCCATGTGACCATTGATATACCTGGCTAGTAATTAAACTTAATCCCCGTTGTCGAACTAAATAATTCAAGGATTATGTTAATAGCATTGGCATGAACAACCCGGTTATGCTTTGCCTAACGGTGTATCGCCAGTGGCAGTGAGAGACCAGGTGGCATTTACTATGACAGCCCAGCAAGACATAGACTGCATGCCACGTGTTCGTGAGAATTGTCAAACTGACCCCCCACAGCACAGCACCCCATAAATGGCACCTGAAAATGGCCCAGCAGGTTGTCCACGAAAGGGTTGCCCAACAGCACACGAGGTGATGGTTAGATGCCCGTCTTCACATGGTAATGGTAACAGTAATTACACATCATTTATGGGGCATGAATTGATCTCTTGTGTATATTGGCATGCTTTAATTGACTATAAGCACCTCCAACTATAACGAATTTAGCCCAAAAACCTCCGTCCAGACCCTACATCTACCTCCTCTCCTTTGTCTCCGCCACAATCGCGCTCCCGTCACCACCTTGACAGGTTCCGGTCGTTGCTGGTGTCACGCCATCGCCCCCGTCTCTCCGACTCTCTCCTAACATAGCAAGGGTGCGTGGGTTCTTGAACCTAAGGCTGCTGTCTGCTAGGACTTTGCAAACACAAAGACGGTGGCTTTGCGTGTTCGCACCTCGCGCCAATCTGGGGATGGGAGTCGTCTGTTCGAAAGATACACACTTAAGAAAATAGCAAATTGTGAATCAACCTCACCTATCCGACATTTCATTTCTTCCTTTCTTCGTTCCAGTGACACGATCCCATGGAAATACTTAGTCCCAGTAGCTTGAAATGAGATCATGGTTATTACATATCTTAGCCTAGATTTTTCAAGCGGTACCCTACATAGCCACATCTCCCCACCACACCACACCCCCCCTCCCCAAAAAAAAAAATAAAAAAGATTTGGAAGTTCTTCCATTGATGATGAGGACCAACAAGCTCTCCCCCACACTATTTACAGCACTGTCTTTGTACGAACACGGCACAAATACGTACGCAAAAATTATAAGGGGAGAAGCGCATAAATGCTACTGCAATACCTCAACCAACCACATCAGTCCATCCCTACCAGCCATCTTTGCTCCTCCTCGGACTCCGATTGATCTTCACTCGCTTCCCGAATATCTCGACCATATATTTTCATCGCCACCTTCGATCCTTCTTCTCCCCTATCCTTTCTCGTCCCTTTGGCGAAGGAAATATGGCTAGAAGAGAACGAGTCTTTCCCTCCTTCATGGGAGGTTGCGTTATGGTCGTGGGGTGGTCGCTGCTTCTCCAGAGCTTCTTGCTTGTTGAAGTCATAGGCATTGAGTTTAAGGATGAGAAGAACTATTACTCTCCTGCAGACCCACCTGCTGGTTCTCCTCCTCCTTCAGGTCTAATCCGTTTTCGCCATTCGCAGCTATGGAAATCTCCGAGAGTGCCGACATGGTTGTTGCGATTGTTTTGGCATGAAAACGTCTTATAAGTTTTGTGACTTCTGTAGATACTATTTGTTGGAAATGTCGGAGATAGAACACTTAACTTCAAGAATTAATTGTCCCAACATTTCATTTTTATTTACCCTCCTTGTTCTTTTCTTTTGCTTCCATTTGCACCTTGATTTTACGTGCAATCTTAACTTTTATGCCTGATGAATTGACAGGTTCACATGGACATGGGAGTCCTCAGCCGGTCACTTCGCCACCGCCTTATGGGCACGCCGGAACGTGCACACCACCCTACCATGTCACCCCGTCATATCCCACACCGCCAACACCTGCCGGATATTGTGGCACCCCGCCGCCTGGGCATGACCCCGCCCAGTCGACGCCACCTCCTATCGAACCCGGGACCCCTAGTACTCCCACGACCATCCCGCCACCGAGCGGAGGTTACTACCTTTCTCCTCCAACTTCCGGAGGCACATCCCCGACTCCAGTCCTTTTGACCCCGCCAGCCACTCCTATCGAACCCGGGACCCCTAGTACTCCCACCACCATCCCGCCACCTAGCGGAGGTTACTACCCTCCTTCTCCCACTTCCGGAGGCACACCCCCGACTCCAGTCCTTTTGACCCCCCCCAGCCACTCCTATCGAACCCGGGACCCCTTGTACTCCCACCACCATCCCACCACCTAGCGGAGGTTACTACCCTTCTCCTCCCACTTCCGACCCCCCAGCCACTCCTATCGAACCCGGGACCCCGAGTACTCCCACCACCATCCCACCACCTAGCGGAGGTTACTACCCTTCTCCTCCCACTTCCGACCCCCCAGCCACTCCTATCGAACCCGGGACCCCTAGTACTCCCACCACCATCCCACCACCTAGCGGAGGTTACTACCCTTCTCCTCCCACTTCCGACCCCCCAGCCACTCCTATCGAACCCGGGACCCCTAGTACTCCCACCACCATCCCACCACCTAGCGGAGGTTACTACCCATCTCCTCCCACTTCCGCCCCCCCAGCCACTCCTATCGAACCCGGGACCCCTAGTACTCCCACCACCATCCCACCAGCTAGCGGAGGTTACTACGCTTCTCCTCCCACTTCCGGAGGCACGCCCCCAACTCCAGTCCTTTTGACCCCGCCAGCCGCTCCTATCGATCCTGGGACCCCGAGTACTCCCACCGCCATCCCGCCACCAAGTGGAGGTTACCCTCCATCTCCTCCATCTTCCGGAGGCGGTAGTCCCCCAACTCCGGTGATTTTGACTCCACCAGCCACTCCTATCGATCCTGGCACTCCGAGCAGCCCTTCCGTCCCAGCACCTCCTTTTAGTTCCGGTCCTAACACAAATCCCTTCACCGGCCCTTGCACGTAAGTATATAATAATATAGAGCAATGTCGTGCACTCGTGGTATATTTTGATCTAAGTGAGGGGTGCAATTTTTCCAACTAGGCCCAGATTTTCAGTTGCACGGAAAACACATGGTTGTTTTTGTATGGGATGCAATCCCATTATATGTTCCTAGCTTAGTATACATATGAAGTCACTCAACCCAACATAAGAAAGAACTCGACGAAACACAAAAGAATTGCTTTCGATTCTTAAGAAAGTACTTCAGTAAATGTTTTTGCAAGAAATGGATCATAAGTACAACGAATATTTTCCCCTTGAAATATACGAACAATTTGTGTCATACGACGTAGCATTCATGAATTAACCTTTTGGTGATGATGTCTATTGCTACGAACTGCAGTTACTGGCTATCAAATCCAGGAATGGTATGGGCCCTTTTTGGGTCGTGGGTGCCGATGGGAACCGCCTTCGGCGTATCCACAACCATCCCCGGGTTCCCCTCGAACCTAAACCTGGTTCAGGCGCTCTCGAACCCACGCACGGATGGGCTCAGCGCTCTCTACCGAGAAGGGGCCGCGGCTCTGCTCAACTCCATGGTCAACTACAGGTTCCCCTTCACCACCGCCCAAGTCCGACAGAGCTTCGTCTCGGCTCTCGGCTCGATCGGGGCCGCGTCGGCTCAAGCTCGGCTCTTCCAGCTGGCCAACGAAGGCCGCCTCGAGCCCAGGGGCTAATTGCAGCGAAACCGATCATCACCGTTTGTCTTGCTACTATAGGTTGTCGGAGCAAGGTGGGTTAGTGTTTTGTGTGGTGGCTCTCTTATCCTTAGTTGGGATTCGAGGCGAAGTCTGTTTCATGTACGTTTGTTTATGATTTAGGCGTAACATAGCATGCACAATATGTCGGTAGCGACATATATATCTGTATCGAATTTCCCATCGATTGTGGTACGTAGATATTAATTGGACTTGCATTTCCTTTGATTTTTGGGCTACAAACTCCCCGAGTGACTTACCAACGTTTAATTGTTTCATCTTCAATTTACTGTCGGGACACGAAAGAAGTTGTAGATATCTTATTTGGGGGAGAAGATTCCGACGGGAAGAGGGATTCGTTCGGTGGGCTGGGCTTGTTTTGCCAGCCTAAAGAACTCTGCGGGCCGGGTCTGGATCTTCTCGTTGATGGGCCATGGGATTATCCAACGACGTAGATAAGGGGAAAGATTACAAGCTATTTACCCTCTAAATTCTGAGGAGGTGATGCGTCGGGGTGGCACCGGAAACCCTTTAATGGGAGGTTTTATTGCCTTCAGCGTCATACAAAGCGTAAACAAACGCTTCGAGTAAGAAATAAATTGCAGATATAGAATCTGAACACATTCGATTTACGTGGTTCGGGAGTATGTCTAATTTAAGGGGAAAAGATTCACGAGATGGTTCCGCTATAACCGGAAAAGAGAATATTATAATTGCTCGAAATGCTCACATTGAGTGTTTCTCAATCCTCGATAAACATTCTGACCAAAATAAAAACATTCTAAATACACGTAGACTCGCAAAAGATGAGTATGCACGCGCTTTCAACTCTCTTGAAGGACAGTTGTCGCTTATCAAACCTCTCTAGAATTCTCACAATTTCTCTTTTTTTTTTAACAAAAATAAATTATGAAAATCGGATTTCAACTAGTTTGGATTGGGACTACGTTAGAAACCCGTCGCCTGCCCAAATAAGCACGAGCGCCGGCTAATGCGCCCAAAAACACAATAGCTACTCGGAACTATCTCGGGAGCCGAGCCGCTTCGACCGAGCACGCGCTCGACAGCGTAGTTTGTCCAAGCGCGAGCGGGCACTCTGTTTTCATAACCCTGCAAGTACATCGAATGTCCCGCAATTCATGAGCTTTGTGTAGATTCCGAATTAAACGGAGAGTTATTTCAAGACATATGATCAACAGAAACACCTTCTAAGAAGAGCAGAAAGGGAGAAAGTACAAAAAGAAAAGAAAAAAAGAGGTCGGCAAACAGGAGTAAAGAAGATCTAAAGAACTGAACAGCATTTGCTTTTTTACCGTGGCCATTGGTCAGAGGGAGAAGTTGTCACCAAAAACAGCAACATTGGAAGCTCCTCCTTTTGACAATTGGCAAACAAATCAATCGGTCAAATCTTATTTACGGTTGTCTTTATGGATCGGGTGTCATCTCGTCCCATGGGCGAACACGGCTCTTACTATTTTGTACTTTGTCATATTGGAAGTCAAATTCTGTGGCCCTCGGAGTTAATGGCCGAGTGAGAGATTCAAGTGTTTCATCCAATACAAATTCTGCGTTCCAATCGCGACCGCTTCACTTAAAATAACTACTTCATTAAATCACGCTGGCCATCCCAAGGATCTTAGAACTTCACTTGATGGCATCAAGTACTCTCCAATTTCAAAAAAAAAAAATCACTAAATTTGTATTGCGTAAAAGTGTTTTAGCAATGTCAATTTCTTTTTATCAAATTATAAAAAATAAGTATTGTGTTGATTTAGTTAAATATAGAAATGTTTACGAAACACGGATCGGGTATGGGACGTTAATTTTTTTTTTTTTGTGGTCAAAATGGATCGTTAAATTTGTACTATATAAAAATAAGTCGAATGGGTCAATATGGATTGGACCGTATTCGATCTAACCCACTCATTTGACGTCTCTATGGACAAGATGATCACATGGACTTTCGAGAGTGGATGGAAATGAGAACTCGAAATCCCGTCAATAATAAGTGAATCGGACCTCAACAGAGATGTAATCCGAGAATTGATTAAAGTACATTGTGCAAGGCCTAGTAAGATCATTTGATACCCAAAAATGACCAACTTTTGATTATAATCGACAACCGATGGACTTAGTCGATAATAGAAGAGTTTGGTGAACAGTAGTAGACGATTTGAAGAGAACCGACAACTCTCCAATGAAGTTGTTGGCAGCAAATATTAGTTATTGACGAGATCCTTCATCGAGGATGAAGTCAACTATAACCGTTGAGTAGTGATATCATTGAATATATATCTTTTTGCGAATAAGTGTTGCTCGATAACAAAAGATTGAGTAACTTCTTGTAACCATCGATGTGACTAGGAAATTATTCTATTTCAGTAACCATTGTGTATAACCATCATATGTAATCACCATATAGAGTTACAACTACTGTACTCTTTGTAAAATCCTCAACTAACAAACAAAAACTCAATGTCCTCACAAATCTATATTTTTTTTTTTACTTTCATGCAATTTAAATGATTGGTGGTGATTGGCTCCGGCTTTCGTACGTTTAAATTTATTGTCATTTACTTTCTTGTCCAAAATCATTAAAGGACTATCTTGCAACATTTGTCGATTCATACCGATCACATTTGTCGATTCATACCGATCCATTCATATCCTTAAAGGATAATTCATCGATGCTTTCCGTCGAAACAATACCATATCGAGAAAAATATCAAATCTTAGTAGCGTGAAGCGTAAAAACTAACCGGATGCGAATCTCAATAGTTCTCTCCCTTCGTGCGTTACTCGAGCATTGAGGTCCCAATCAAACGCTTCGACCAGACGTCGGTCGTTAGATTGTCATTGCCCGTCGATTTTGGCTACTCATATTGCATTAAAAAAATGGTGGAAAAAGTCGCGAATTCGCAAAAGAAACATGGGGCACACAGGCGGAGACCGATTGATAAGGAGAGATAGCAGTGCGGACATCTATCTTCGTCAAGCAAGAAAATTAACATAGGGAATTTAATGTCGGTGATGAAATCAAATTCATTGGTGGGTGGGTCCCAAGAACACGTTACTAGGGTTTAAAGTCGTGTGGGCCGACCAAAGAAAATATCTTGAATCGGAGGAAACTGATCTTTTCGTTCTGAACCGACCCGAGACCATCGGGTTCATTGTCCATGAAGGGACCACATGGGTCCATGCGAAGGCGAGCCACGTAAGCCCGGTCGAATTCAATTCGAGTCTCGCTTTATTATTCGATTGCTCCCTTTCTTTTTCTTCCTTTTTTGTTTTTTATTTTCTTTTTCAATTTTATTCGCCTACATCGTTGATTGGAAGAAACTCTGTAAACTTGTCTTGATAAATAATCAAACTAAAATCCAAGGCCACATTTATCGAGAACGCACGGCAAAAATCCGATACTTTTGTTTAGAGAGATCGCCAAAAAGGGATCCCAAAGTCCAAACCCTTCAACATATCCAGGTTGATTTATGGAGGCTCGAGACTCCCGTTCCCTTCGACTTTCTTCCTCCTCCGAGGATGGCTCAAGAGACGCGGGTTCCGAATCTATTCGAGGCTTGCCTCTTCGATGAGCTAGTACCGCCACTCCAATTTCCTCCGAAGGAAAGAGGAACTCCATTCATGGTTAAAAGGAGCAGAAATTTAGAATGTATTAAGCTGCTCTACGTCACGACGTGCATCCTAACAATCCCTCCTCATGTGTGACTTTAATGTTAGACCCGTCAACATATCTCAGGTTGATCGCACCTTTATTCGAAAGCTTGAACCTATGAATTATGGACTAATAATAATATATTAACTATTCTACACCACACAAATTCACCGATTTGAAATTTTTCTAACACAACTTAGTCACCGTGCATCCCAATAGTGTTTAATTATTATTTTTTATACATGTGTTCAATTTTAACTTATCAACTTAAATTTTGAGATTTGACTGTACAGCAATACTTTAACGTTGGCATGCAAGGGCTCTCAAGCTGTGGGGCCTTCAAACCGTAATTGAAGAGGAAACCGTAATAGCTCCTCCCTTAATTACTGTCGGCACAATCCACAGTGCATCCTACGATAAAAGGGTCACTCACTGTTACAGCGTGGCCAGGTGGAGGCATGCCCAGCACCGATTGTCCACCGGCTTGCACCAGAAGAAGACGATTGCAACTAGCATAAGACGGATTCAATTTGTTTGAATAATCCGATGAGCACTGATCCCGTACGACTATTGCCACAGCTTCCAAAAACAAGGTCACCATGCCGTATCATGCACTTGAATAAGAGAAATTTGACCAAATGACCTTTACATGGACGTCACTATTATGCGATGGGGACTGCTTGCTGTAGTGCGTGGTGTAAGTGGGGTCACCTTAGCATGAATCTTGCGCTTATCCGGAAGCCCGCTTGATTTTTTTTTTCAGGAAAAATTATCGAAAAAATCTTAAATTTATTACATTTTGATTAATTAATTCTTTAACATTTTCAAATTTTGTCAATTCAATTTATTCGGTCAATTTAAGCTTTAAACTGCTGACGTAAACGTCGGCGTCTTTACGCAAGACGTCTTGACATAAATAATTTTTAATAATTTTTATAATTTTACAATTTTTGATGCTTTCTTTATACTTTTTCCATTTTTTTGTGTTTTTTTTTTTTTCCCTTCGTCGGGTCTCGTCGATGGTTGACGGACGTCGCCAGCCTCAGGCGAGGGCCGCCCTTGCTGGCCTGGTAAAAGCGGCCCTCACCAATTTGGCGAAGAGAAAAGGGGGAAAAAGATATAAAAGAAAAAAGAAAAAAAAGGTAGAAGGAAAATAGAAACAAGAGAAAAGGGAAAGAAAATGATAGAAAAGTTAATAAAATACTTCGAAGAGACATTAAAATATTTTTTAAAAATTATTCAAGTCTGCATCGATGGTGCCAAATAGGATGATCGACGTCCACGTATTACGCGAAACGAAAATACTTTGCAATGGCCATTAGCCAATACTACAAATCTGCCGAGATATAAACAACTTGAGCCAAATTTCGTTTCAAAGGGAGGAAGAATTGGCGAGGAAGCCAGCAAAAGATTGAACCCCTCCACCGAATTGAAATGGTGCCCGATTGGCTATCGATCGGGCACTAACTGGAAAGACAGCGACAGAGTGTCGCGGAGAAGTCGAACATATCGAGCGAGGACGACCCTATCGTGCTGGGCCTCCGGTCGACACCACCTCCCCGAAATTCTCTGCCATGGCCCGAAAGCAAAGATCACTATATCCCACCGAGATCACCCCACCCAGCCACAGCCCTTCATGTGGGCGATGTGATCGGCCACCATAACGAAGTTACGTTTAATCTTGCATTAAATATGGATCATGCGTCCGGCATACCCGATCCGAACAGTTTTGTCCGGAAAAGAAAGACGATGCAAGAAAAAGTTCTATTAGAAAATATTATTAGAAAAGATATCGGACCCGGAAAAAAGCAAGCGGGTAACATGTTATTGGGTCTGTTGTAAGATCAATCGTGTTTTTTTCTTCTTCTTCTTCTTCTTCTTTTTATAGCAAAGCGATAGTTGCAAATTGAGATTAACAGTTAATTAGAAGATTAAGAACAGAGCCAAGTGGTATGGGTCCCACTCCCAATTCCCTATATTTGTATCTGTCGGTGACACGAAATGAAACGAAGTAAAGCCGTACAACAAGGTCAAACCCGTAAAAACGCCCCAACCCCAAGGTCAAATCACCGCCCCCCCACTCTCCCTGTTGCAAGTGCACCGCGACCCCACTCTCCACATTTGCATAAATCTGTTTTTCTTTAAGGGGAAAATCCTTTTATTAATTCCATCAGGCATCATCCAATTTTTTAAAGACTCATATCAATTATAAGGAGGGTGAGCATGATTTCAAAGTAAAATCCGAAACCTAAGTACTGGATCCAGTTCTAAGTTCTAGAGTATGTAAAATAGATTATAGGCTCTCAAAATTGATGAGCCTGTTTGGAGGGATAGTTTCTAGATTCGATACGTGAAACGCGAAACCTAAAACGTGGAACTTGAAAAAATTTTTTGTATTTTTCTTGATTTATGTCTTCGCGCAATCTTGCGGTGACGTCCGATGATCTGCATAATCTCAAACCGCTACTATAAATTTTCATTTTATAACCGAGATTTTTGCTTTGTTCATGTTCCATATTTATTCACGTGTCTAAATATAAATCGTGATCGATGAATTGTAGCGGTAAGTGATGGTCATTAAAAGAGGTGATTCACCGCAATCATTTAATTAAGAATACGGGTGAAACACGTGGCATGGTAAGTTCTAAAGTATGCAGAGGGTAGGTTCGGGTGTTTCGACTGGTGAAATTTATACGGAACTTGAAACCGTTCATCCTTATCAATTATGCTTAATATGAATAAATACGATTATCCGGATATTGATAGGACATAACCAAAATAATTTATCGTTATACGCTTTTTAATAAATTCGGTATGATAATTGCGGCTCCGTATAATTATTTCCCGCGGCATTGAACGCGGCTTTCGCTATTGGCTTTTTACTCCGAAAATGGAACCAGCTGTTTTAATATGCGCAGCAGCAGCGATTACATATGTACAAGCGCTTGTTTTCCTCTTCTTCCTCCTCCCTCTGCGGCGGCTGTCTCTCCCGGAGTCCACCCACTCGAATCATCTCCTCCATCAAATCTTCTCTTCTCCGCCGAAAAGGTTTGACCTTCCCTCCGCGCGCTCGATTCCCACTTTCGAATGCCTCCGTCGGTCGATCGATCACGAGGGCTTCTCCCTTTTCTTTCTTTCTTTTTTTGGCTTTGATGCTGTCAGGAATTTTAATGCATTCGATTCCGATCCTGCTCACAACAGCTCGACCTGCCGGATCTTGGTACCGACGGACGGACGCTCGGCTCCCAATGAGGTAGATCTCGCACCCGGCATGACGCAGCTCTCCATTCACGGGCAAGGAAGCGGTGGCGCCGATGGTTTGTTTGGTTTCGGAGAGTGGTAGTGGGGAGGGGGAGCATGAAGTTGTACATATCCGCGACGGGGATTAAGAAGCTGACCATACCCAGCTCCGGCGCCGGCGGTGGGAAGGGGTCGCCGTCCGCGGCGGCGGCCGCTGCTCCGGCTAATCCGGGCCGCCGGATCGCGAGCCGCGCGGTGCTGCCGGCGGTGCTGGTGCTCGGCCTCGCGCTGCCGTTTTTGTTCGTCAGGGTCGCGTTCCTGGTGCTGGAATCTGCTGCTGCTTGCTCTGCCTCCTCCAACGGTATTCTCTGGTCCCTATTGAATCTCCGTTTCGGTTTGCTGTTTTCCCCATTTGCTCGATTTTTCGATTTGAGATGGATTTCGCGGGAGAAGAGTCTAGAATAGGGCCGTTTTTGTCAAGTGTATCGGTTCGTATCGAACAACCGTGCCCCTGCTTTGGAATCGCGAGTTCGCGACCGCGTTCACGCGTCCGTTCATGACGTAAAATGCTTCGTCAGCAATGATTCGTCGGCTGCCGCGGCGGTTGCTCCGATCGACGGCGTTCCATCGAAAGAACATTTTCCGGTTGAAATTTCGGCAGTTGAGACTTGGGCACTCACTCTCTGTCTCCCCTCTCTCTCTCTGTGCAGATTGCTTTGGCTGGAGGCTTTTCAGCGGGAATGACGCAGCTCTGGTAAGCACGACTCTTAACCCCAAATGCATTTTTCCATCATCCTCTTGCTTCCGCTGGACACGACAAAACGAGCTCGAGATGTGAATTCGAATTAGATCGCACAAGAATCCGAACGAGGCTAGTCGGTCGCTGACTTCAGTAGTACACTCGTCGAACGCGCTTCGGTCACCTTCTCCGGGAAGCCCCCTTTGCGCCTCCGAGGCTAGGGCAACTCGCTCTTGGTAGAAGATTTTTCCCGAGCTCTCCTCTCGTCCGCAGTCACTTTAATTCACCATCAAGATGGGTCTCACTTGTTTTATCTTCTTGTTGACTCGGACCTGCCTCGACCACCAGAACATCGACCCCAAGTACCATTCTCAATCGCATTCAATCTCTCGTGTCCCCAGTGCTTCCCCATTGATGGGGGGGGACCAGTCGCAGCAGTCTCCGGTCCTGATTGTTAGGGTAAAATCCAGTGGTTGAGAACTTGAGGGATGGGAGTCATATTTCAACTGTTGACCCGTGTCGACCTTTGACATTTCTTTTGATTAATTTCTCGTGTGAGGAATTTTCATATGTCGTGTTTGGCGAGTCTAGCGGACCTTTCCTACTCCCTTTTCTCCATGCTGTGAGTGCGGGATTGCCTCCATCGTCCACCAGTCACGGGGAAAAATTGTCCAAAAACAATTCAGCTCTAAACATTATGGCAACTTAGTTTTAAATCTTTAAATTTTATCAATTTAGTTATGAAATTTTTAGTAATTTGCCAAACTAATCCTAAACCTTTTAAAGAATTGTCAATTTAGTCTTTTTGGTCAATTACTCAGATAATAAGATTATGATTAAAATGAAAAAACTTTCAAAAGATTTAAGATTAAATTGACATAATTGAATGATTTAAGATTAAATTGGCATATCGTCAAAAGATTTAAAACTAAATTGAAAAAATTAAACGATTTAATATCGAATTGGCAAATTATCTAAAGGGTTGGGACTTTTTTTTTTATATATAATTTTGGTCCACTCACGCATTCTTGTTTTCTTCCAAAGGGCGTGCTGGTCTTTTAAGCGCTCGCCGGTCTCGGATTCTTCGGTTTAAGCCTTTTCGAGTCAGAACCCTCCTTTCGGTTCGGCCCATGATTACGCTTTGTTGTTCAATTGTCGGATTAGAATTTTGCACATGCGGCACGGTACGATATTCCACAGATCCTGGGATTCGTCGAGCTAACGTATAGTTTGCGCTCTGCGGATTTGATACACTGCAGCGCTTGTTTATTATCGAGAATCAAGCACCCTTTCAAAAAAAAAATAAAAAGGTTAGATGGGCAATTCTGGCGGACCCGGAGATGTCGATGGCGTGGTCTGTCTTTATTTGTCTGTTTTAAGCATCTGGCTTGCGGGAATACGAGCAGAACATGATCAAAAAGAGGTTGCCTAAGAATCGTCCAAACAACGATGCTCGCTTGCAACGGTCCCCGGGGTGAAGCAAACTTTTAAGGAACTGTCGGCACATCATAAAAGAATCCAGTTTGCCTGGCGATATGGTTCGCAATCCCCCTCCCCCCCCTTCGTTCTCCTCCACTCAATCGAAAAACAAGATTCGTTAGAACAAAATACCAGAAACATGAGGCTGAATAATCAGCGAGAACCCTTGTCGCCATTTCTTTTATCTTTTTTTCTTCTCTGCCGAAGTGAAGAATAATACCACCATTGGTGAAAGCTGCTATTTTTACGGTTGTATCTGTCTGTCTGACCGTGAATAAATATTGGGAAGATCCCATTATGGATAATATGATGCCGGATGAGGAAAACCATTGTACAGGCGAGACACTGCGCCACTCAAAACTCGAAAAAGTGACATTCGATTCCTCTGGTGGTTGGGAAGGGAGCTATAACTGTAGTGATCAGATCACAGCCATACGTGGCTTATTTTTGCCTTTCGGTTTGTGGGGTGGGGTGGGGAGCTCCCCTGACGTTAACGCGGTTTTCGTCCAGTTCCGTGGCCACGTCACTGATGAACGTGGTGGGGTTTTGTGGGCTGTGATGCAGCTCAGGGAGGAGCTGACGAGAGCGCTGCTGGAGGCGAAGGAAAGCGACGTGGGGGAGCGGCAGGGGGTGGGGAGTTCGGTCGAGTCATTTGACGAGCTGGTGAAGGAGATGACGTCTCGCCGACCCGACATCAAGGAATTCGCTTCCAAGACCAAAGCCATGGTGAGTAGTGCACGAGAAATGCGCCAACCGTAATTTCTCTTTCCATCTTGTTTCTGAAAATGTATGTTGTTTGTGGAATGTTGATTTGTTTTGCGTCGCGTTGTCTGGCAAACTTCTTTTTTTTCCCTTTTTTATGTGGGTCAATAGATTTCCTCAGGGAAAAAATCACGAGATGGTCAGTTATTGTCGCTGTAGACAAAAATTTGTACTAGCTATCATCGCAGGCTCACGACTCGTTCACGTGATGGACTCGAGTCCGTTCACTCATCGCCTTTAAGGCCAGTGTAAGACTCGGAGACATCTGATGGTCTGTCTGCTGTGTTGTTTGATTGGCCCCCTGTTTGTTTTCGTGAATATCATCAAATGTCCGAAGTTGGCACCCCATCACGCCACACTTTCGAGCACAAATTTTTAAGTTATAGCTTGGACAAGCACAGAAGCATGAAGAAGCAGAAACGAAAGTCGGAAGACCTTCAGGGCTGCAATATTCACTGGAATTGTATTCCATCTTCATGAACTTCATTAATCGAGGGATATCGCACATGATATAATGGATAGTAAGACTTGTCCCTGATCCTTCTTTACTGCTTGCCGGGGCAGTTGCATGCTGAAATTTGAAGTGTCACCAGACTGGATATTGGGTGGAATCCCCTCGGTGAACTCTATAGTTTGAACTACATCTAGAATCATGTAGTCTTGATGAGGGTTCTAAAGTCAACTTGTTTTTACCATTAACTGGAAGATGCATGATGGGAATATTGGAGGCCTGAAAATTTTTCTATAGAGCTCAACCTATACTTGAAGGATTATTCACCTAAGATACCTGAATATATTAGCACTTGTTAAAGATATGCTGAAGACTGTTTCCTGCTGCTGCTGCTGATGCTGATACTTAATACTAGTTAAATCTCTTACAGTGCGACTTTTCAAAATTTTGATGCTTTTATATCAAGGGAGGAAGGACATTTTCAGCATAATTTCTTCCCAATAAGTACAGGACACACTATGGGCTCATATTCTACTGTATCGATCTCTTTCCATTGTTAAAGAGAGTTAAAACAAGGATAACTAGGCTCTTGGATGTAAGATGTTTGCTTTCTGGTGACAGAACAAATACTATATACAGGATACATAGAAATGTTTTTCGCTTCAGGTCGTTATGTTCTTCTTCTTGTGCAGTTAACTAGGATGGAGCGGAAGGTTCATTCTGCCAAACAGCAGGAGTCAATTTATTGGCATTTAGCATCACACGGTATACCAAAAGGTCTTCATTGCCTTTGCCTGAGACTGGCTGAAGAATATGCAGTCAATGCTATGGCTCGGTCTCGTCTACCTCCACCTCAATATGTTCCTCACCTTGCTGATCCTCACTTCCATCATGTTGTCCTCATAACTGACAATGTCCTTGCTGCCTCGGTTGTGATCTCTTCTACTGTGCAAAACTCAGCAAAACCTGAAAAATTGGTATTTCACGTGCTCACTGATAAGAAAACATATACTGCCATGCATGCCTGGTTTGCCATAAATCCAGTCAGGTTAGCTGTGGTTGAAGTGAAGGGACTGCACCAATACGATTGGTCTCAGGAAGTCAACATTCGTGTCAAGGAGATGATAGATTTTCATCGTCTATTATGGAGACACTTCTACAGGAATCTGAAAGGAGAGTACTTAGATGAAGCAGAAGAAAAATATGTTGAGGCTCTCAGTCCCAGCAACCTTTCCCTCTTGAATCATCTGCGCGTTTTCATTCCCGAGGTAATTCTTTTAATAGAGTTTGCTGCCCTAGGGGATGTTATTAGCAGTGAACTTTGTATTTGATCGTTTGGCTGATTTCCACGGTCACAGCTGTTTCCAGATCTAAACAAGGTGGTGTTCTTGGACGATGATCTCATAGTGCAACGTGACTTATCTCCACTCTGGGATTTAAATCTTGAAGGAAAAGGTGTCGGTGCAGTTGTCAATTCATGGTGTGGAAATGACTGCTGCCCAGGAAGACAGTACAAGGATTACTTGAATTTTTCGCACCCTACTATCTCATCCAACTTTGATTCGGATCGTTGTGCATGGTTGTATGGGCTTAATGTTTTCGATCTAGAAGCCTGGAGGAGGAGTAACCTCACAAGAAATTACCTACACTGGCTAAAAAAGGTGAGCAGCCTCTCTTTTTTTTCATAGTTGTCAAGTTATTACTGTGACTGATTCCATAATATCAATCTCCCTCTACTGGATGCACAGATGCACTAGACTATGATTCTTTGCTGCAGCGTTCTTTTTTTTTTTTTTTGTTCTTTTTCCAAGTGCCGTAATATTCGGTACCTGGAGAAGAATTCTTTGTTTAGAGCACAGCGCACTTTTTCAGTGTCCATCACTTTGTTTTTGCTTACTTAAAGACTTTATATCTTCATATACACAGAGCCTCAATTCGGGATTGGAACTATGGATGCCTGGAGTTCTTCCACCAGCCTTGATAGCTTTTGAGGGTCAAGTGCATCCAATTGATCCTTCATGGCACCTGGCCGGATTGGGCCATCGGTTTCCGGACACTCAGGGAAGGTTAGTGGCAGCTGCCGCGGTTATACATTTCAGTGGCCCCGCGAAGCCATGGCTAGAAATTGGATCGCCCGAGGTACGCAGCTTATGGTACAGGCACTTAGATCCCTCAAATAAGTTTATTAGAAAATGTAGGATAACTGGGTGAAGAGGACAAAGATGTCTCTCGGCCCTGGAGACTAGAGCAGATATGAGGAAGGGAACGGAGGGAAGAAGGTATTGCCTTCAGTCTCTGCCTCCTGCATAGCTCTGCCCTAGGCAATATTACAGAATAGCTTGTTTATAGTAGAGAGAAAAAAGAATGAAGATGTATTGTCCTAAGGCATATATACCATAGTCAGCTTCAGCCCCTCGGTGTATACAGAAGTATGCAAATCTTTGACATTAATGTAAAGTAGTGTGGTTAGATGGGAATAGGTTGTGTTTAGTAAGTGTTAGAAATGATCTTTCGTGCCTACCAGGCAGGGAATTACATTCAGCTTCCGTTTGTTGCCTTTCCCTCTCTAAGAAGTAACTTGCATCAGAAGTAATACTTGAAAACAGCGATGCTTCACACAGTTTAGGACAAACATAGTCTCAGGAGCTCCTTGTGGACTTGAGAAGGGGATAAGAGTAAAGACCATTGCCTTCCTGGGAGGATGATGCCACAGGGATTCAGAGTGGAAGTGAAATAAAAACGAAATCTTTGTATTAAGACAGCAGCATTTAGCGCGAATCTCTCGGTTTCTCGATTGTCGATTATATCGGAATTCAAACTCAGTTTCTTTGAGCTGCATGGGTTCGCTTGAAAGGATTCACATCGACGACTGTCCCTCGATGGGCTTGCTTGTTCCCATGCCTACCAATCTCGCCACTACTGCCCATTCTCACAAAAGTAAAACGCTTGGAAATGAAGGTTGATTTTGCATGGCTTATCCCGAATTGGTAGGTTCGAAACATAACACGCGTCATGAATCTTGCGGCTATACATCTGTTAAAGCATTCTCCCACCCTTTACATACGAGATCAGTGTAAGTTTTATATTCATATGGTCTCTCTGCCTAATAAATTGCACTGGAGTTGCATACTTTGACAGCATTACATTTGGTAGAAAGTGTCGGCTTGGAACATTCTTACTAAAATAGAAGAATTGAAGAACAAGTATTGATTCCCATTTGCTTGGTTTTGCAATCAATTGATGTTGGTTTCCAAGATTACTCACCGGGTAAGAGAAAATTGTCCAAAAAGTTTTAAACCTATTGCATCTTTGCTAAGTCAGTCTTAAATTTTTTAATTTTGCCAACCGAGTCCATTTAGCTAATTTTGCCTCGAAATCACTAACGTGGATGTCGGTCGTCCCATGTGGCATGGTTGGCGTTAACGTCCATAAATTTTAATAATATTTGAATATTTTTATTTATTTTTTTTCTTGCTTTTTTTGGTGATTTTTTTTTTTCGTGCCAACGAGGGTCCTCGGTAACCCTCACCAATTGCGAAGGCCCATGCCCATTACGAAGGCCCTCGTGTTGCCTCGCCCAAATTTGGCGATAGCGTTCGCACCCTCGCTTGGGGCCTTCATGGCCGGCAACGGTCACCGGCACGCAAGAAAATCGCAAAAAAATTAAGGAAAATAAAAATATAAATCAAATAAAATATTACATTATTATCAATAAAAATATCCATGTGGTACGGCCGGCGTCCACGAAAATGTTTTCCGGCCAATGGACCAATTGACAAAATGTAAAAGGTTTGGGCTCATTGACAAAATTGAATGTAAAAGGTTTATGGCTCAATTGGCAAAATTGAAAGGTTTATGACTTAATTGGTAAAAGTATAATAAGTTTAGCAATATTTTGGACAATTTTCCTCACCAATGAACTATCCTCGTTTGAACGTGAGTGCGATAGATTGATGACAACGCTAAATGGGATGAACTATCCCTCGACAAGCAAACATGCCTTCACATATAAGGATTCTCTTGTTCCGTTCACATGCGTGTGTACGAGGTATGCATGCAAGACTAGCGTAAAATGCATCCGCAAATCAATGAAGATAAACATTCAAGAGAATCGTGTCTTTTCTTTCTTTCATTGTTTTGGTCACCGACGATAATACGGTTTCTAAAGACCTACTAGTGACTAGTAATCTGCTGAAAACTGAAGAGAAAAGGTATCCTGAAAAGCGAAAAGTTAGGAGAACGCAATTATATCGCAAGCTACACATCGAAAAATATTTGTCTATCAAAGCTAGGGGCCGATTCATGTTTATTGAAAATGACTCGTCGTATCATTTACATGGAAGAAGCGAAACAAAGAAAAGAAGGCGCGAAAACCGTAGCTTGATTTGCCAAAGCATGAGTGAACTTAAATCACATTTCGCATCAAATGATGGTGAATGAGAGCTGTGTTGAAGAAGAGAGGTTAGAAACTGTATCACATGTGAACAATATGATGTGGCTGAGGGTTTTATTTTATTTTATTTTATTTTATTTTTTTGGAGAAATTGAGGATGTTTTCCTTTCTTTCACGTGAGATCAGGGAAGAGAAGAAGGACCAACACCAAAAGTAGGACGGTTTCATGTGATGCGCTTCAGTACTGTGTATTCAGAAAATCCCAGAAGCAGCTGGATTGCAATGCATGCCCGTGGATGAATATTGAGCAGGCAAAACGACGAACCAAACAGTCATATGACAACGACTGCACAGTGAATAAGCCTGGCCACTAAGCTGACTTCAGTAATGGGATTAGCAAGTAGGGTTAATTTGCTGGAGATGACCGTTGTTTTCAATACCTGAAATTAAGCAGAAGTTGCTCTTGAGATTATATGCGAAAATCTAGAGATTTGCACTTGAATTCATCGGCGCTTTTGGTCGTTCTTTTCGGTAATTTCGGGGGTGTGTCGGACACTTATCGCGGCATCCATTTTTTTTTTTTAGTCTGAGATTAAGGAAATCATAGAGCTACAAACTCAAAATTTTGCACAGAAACAAATGATTAATGAACTAAAACTAGGACAATGTCTGCCGCATTATCAGTTTTTACCAAGTTCAGAACATGTTCTATTATCAGTTGGCCTAGCGTCTGTATTTTATAGATTAGACGTTCATTTCCCACTTCGCGTGCAACCCCTTTGTTCATCCGAGCGCGCATATTTTTCGTTACTCATAAGGGTTCGTTTGACTGTGTTCTACATCTGGAGATCCCAACATCATATGTCTCTGGCTAGCTCAAGGTGTCCATCTAAGTCATGTTAATCCCAACTGGGCGACGCTAATTAAACATAATATTCTGCTTAATCAGTAGGTACCAGATCGAAGACTCCGAACACAGTTAGGACGGTGGAAGCCAGAATGATCAGACGCGACTTTCGGTGGCCCTTCGTTGCATAACCTGTGAGGAAGGCCATTAGCCGAAACATGCTTCCCACAAGCATTCGACATAGAAGAGTGAAAGGGAGAAAAAGAACCAGAAAAAAACACCAAACATCATATGAATACAAGGACAAGAATAGTCGAACCTTGGCTTTTCCGACTCTCCATTTATGTTGCAGGAAGAGGGTTTTCTGAGTATATTCTTCGTATAGAACAATAGGAAACCCTAAACTTTTGACGAAATCCATCACTAACATGATGAAACAAGTAGTATAACGCACCACAAAAGGAAAGATGCAGTCTTTTGAAATTCTCCCTATGCACGTTAACATGCATGTGTGGATTTAATTCCTTTATTTTTTTTCGTCTACATATTTCCTTTTACTTGTTGCTGGAGGAAGGAAGACTTCTTGCCCACACAATGAAAATCATTCTTTTCTTCATGCCATCAACCCCTTATTCTCTTATGTACTTTGGCACGTCTTTTTATTCTTCGTTTCAAATATTTCTTCCAAGTCTAGATCAAATCATCAAGACCTCGTGGATCCGCACAAGTTCAGCGATAATGGGCATTCTCGGAGTCGTCGCCAGACGCTTGGACGCGTTGATCGGGTGCGTAGCTTCATCACATTACAGCGCATGTCACGCATGTATCAGGAGATTTATCTCGCAAAATCGTTCTTGTTTTTATCTACATCTACGTGATTAAGTTATGTTACGAAGATGGGATTGGTCATTCAAAATGGACTAATCAATCAGTCTAGATCCTGTTATAGTCATTGGATCATACATGTACGAACGCAATATCTATATAAATTCCTGTTGCTTGAGCAAACGTGAAGTATTTGGATCTTGTCGGGCAATCTCATATTGGCTAAATCTGATAAGTTGTTTGTTTTCCGACAGGCCTGGAGTGATGCTCCTTTTTCCCTGTAAGTTTGAGTTTACTACACAATACTATCCTTTCGTCATTAGATCGATAATGTCGAAGAAGAGTGTGAAATCGAGAATGCTGATGATAATCAAATGGTTGATTGTTGCAGGTATGCATCCATGAGAGCAATAGAGAGCCCTTCAACCCTAGATGATCAGCAGTGGCTAACCTACTGGGTCTTATACTCCCTCATAACGCTATTCGAGCTATCTTTTCATCAAATTCTAGCATGGTAATAAATGCATGCATGCCCATGCACGTCCCATTCCATTTAATTCTCTTCTATATAGTAATCAATCCAAGACGTTGCTTTGTATCATTTGCAAATATCATGCATGTGCGTGATGGTAATCACGGTTATATATCGTGCTACCCTTTCGGCCGTACATGAAACTTCTATTCTCGCATGTGGCTGGTGTTACCAAACTTCAAGGGAGCTGCATATATTTACGAGAATTTGGTGAGGAAGTACGTGAAGATTGGTTATTATGTGAGCTCAAATTATTCGGACAGCCAAAAGAAGGTCCTTCTCATGATGAGCCTCGATGCGAGAAAGTCTGTTGAGCGTTTTATCGAAAGATATGGACCCGACGCTTTTGATCGGGTCATCAAAGCGGTAATATTTCTTTTCCATTTTCTTCCATTAACAAGACAGTCTCTCCTTCTCTAATGGAGACTTTATCTTCTTGATTCCAAATTAGCCGATAATCGTGCAGGCTGAGAAGGAAGCGAAGAAGCAGAAAGAGATAAGATCTTAGTTCGTTCGTTCTTTATACTTCACAGAACACGCAAATATGTATTCAACTCATATTTAACAGTTCTTCGTGTAAAGAACATTTGAGAATGGTGTATATTCATGTTGAACACAGTATAAAGATTGTTTTGTGTCTAGTTCGCCATGTCCCTTGCGAATGTAACAACTGAAGGTTATAAAACACGATGCTGTTCTTAATTTAGAGTATGCATGCATGCGCATGCAATGAACGATAGTGATGAAACCCCGGTACGTGGAATCTTGAATGAAATCCGAGAAGCAAAACCAACCTTCCATGATCGTCACGCAACATAACCGCACAATACTGCAATCAAGTTAAAATAGATTAATTGATCGCAGAAACCTAAGGAGGACGACAATACATGGATAGACAAAACCCAGTAAAAGCAACCGTAAATACAAGGTTCGTACTTCATCTTAACTCTGGTGGCAAACACAAGTTCTTCCAGAATTCAAGCACTCGAGGAAACAATCCAAAAATTACAGACACAGAAAATTAGAGTTGCAGAATTAAATTAACGCAGCGCCAAAAACACATGCTACGATGACATTACAGAAACTAAAGGAATAATTAACCAGCCTGTCGAATTGGCTTTCACACCACCCCAAAATGCTTGCCAAAAATCAGCTGGAGATCGGGGAGATCACCCACTGCAGGGTAATAGCAGCCGTTCATCCTCGATCACCAAACAGCAATTGCCTGGAACAAGAGAATTACCAATTATGAAGCACGGCCTTCACATACTGTCGGGGTAGAACCTCGTCCACTAGAACTCATATATCTTTGCTGACTTCACTTGAGATTCTGGAACCATAGTGACTCCAGCAAAAGGGATTGTTGAATGAATCGGCATGGAATTATCATCGTCCACATTGTTACTCGGTTTCAGAATGTGCTTTGCTCCAGCGCTCAGTTTCGTTGGACCTGGTTTGGCTGCTTCAGTCAGTTTAAATGATTGACCGCCAAGCAAACTCACAAACCCATCCTTCTGAATCCCATCCTGAAGACATATCGTGCTGCTTGCTCTTTCCCCGTTTGAGTTGAGCTCGAGTGATGGATTCTCTCTCGATATTGGTAGTCCCACTCCATGCCTTTGCAGTTTTGAGTTTGGCTTACCATGCTTCTGGAGATCATCCGCTCCGACGGCAGGCCTCTTCTTGGTTTTTTTACCAAAACCAGGAATTTTTACACCGAAAGAATTTGACCTAGTGCCAACTCCTAAATCAGTTCCGTTTCTATAGCTCATGCTAACAGCAGAAGTCAGCTTACTCCGTGGGAGCACAGGCACAAATGGTGGGCGTGGGCAAGCTACAGGTGACACAACCAGAGGATTGTCCACTTGTGCAGCCATGGTATTGTAGGGAAAAGAAGTAACTGGTGGATAATGCATATGTGGAGTTGAGAAAAAGTTGTTTGCAGGTGTACCGTAGGAATGATGAATGCTGCCTCCGTCACAAAATGATTGATACTGAGGACTTGGGGCACTTCCCCGCTCTGATGAATTTGGTATTGGTCTCCACAGAGATAGATCCTTAGAGAAGCTCTTCAATTGAGACGGTCTAGGCTCTCTAGAATCTGCAGCTGGACGACTGAAAGTAAACCGAGGAGGTAGTTCCTTATGGGAGCTTGGTAACTGCCACTGCTGTGCTATTTGCTTGTGTTCTCTGAAATCTGGACTTAGAAAAGGAACAGTCGGAGCTGATGTTTTAGGATGAGGGAGACTCTGCTGGTTTTTGCGCTCTGGACCCCTATTCATCTGTTGACATCTCTGATGAGAAACGGACTGTGAAGCTAGTTGAGAGTCTGCTCTTAATGTTTCAGCTCCAACCATAAAGGGCTCAGGATGGTTAGTCAATTGGAAAACCAAAGGAGAATAAGGATGGTGAGCAAAAGGTCGGTGTTCTAAATAGGGATTTCTTTGTGCTGAAACTTTGCCATCTGGAAGGACTACCTCATTTTGCCAGCCAAAGCAGGGATTGGAAACTAAGGATTCAGGAGCTTTTTGGGGAGATCTGAGATGAAATGCGTTTTGACTTTCAAATGAGGGGTGTAGAGTTCCTTTCGGTTTTCGCGGAGCTGAATATGCAGACCAGTCACGTAAGAAAGGATTATTCTCTGAGAAACTGTTTTTCAGACCACTTGAAGGTTGATGCTCTATTATGATTTGTTTATCAGTCCAAATTTTCCCATCCTCGGATCCATGTGTCTCCCTGCTGCTTCTACCAACAGCGACATCTTTTCCCATCAATCGCATCGTCACTGGGGTGGTAGTTGGCAACACATGATCTGCATTTTCCTTGAAGTAAATCACCCCCTTCCCTTTTTGGGTCTCAAACAGGTCATACTGTCTGCAAGCATTGACAGGGATGTTTGTCTGGTTTATGTCTATGTCTGCATCAAGCAGGTAAGCCGAACTGCTATGCCTTTCAGAGTTTTGCCGGAAAACATCAGCTCTGGTTGTGTCTTGAGATTCCAAGCCACCTTGGTTGGACAGCAAGCTCAACCTTGAGTTCTCTACAGAAAAATTCTCCATGGGAAACAAGTTCAGCTGATCTTTTTCGGGTGCTCTTTCTACAAAACGATTTTCTTTCAATCTTGAATGGTCTCCCATATTTCTTGATCGGATCAGACTTTCATTAAGCAAGAAATTTGAGGAACCCGGTATCATGTCCCACTTCTTTACCTGGGTATGCATAGAACCACTTGAGTTCAGCTGAATCAGCTCACCATGTGAATTCAGCGGTAAGCCCAAAAAATCCTCATCCATAGGTTTTCCAGTTAAGGAAACAATTCTTTCGCTCCACTCAGGCAAGTGAGACAAGTTACCGCTCAAATTCCTCGGAGGAAGAGAACATAATGGTTGTTTAAGTACAGCATAGTCAGCTGCATCCTCCATTGAAGACACTGATGACATGGAAAGCCTCCCACTCAAACTTCCGTTGATCGCAAGACAAGATGAAGATGGTCTTGTAACTGCCATTGCCATGGGTTTCTTTCCACAAAAATCATGGTTGGTACCAAGAAAGCATTTCATCAACTCTGTACCAGAATTTTCAGGCCTAAAAGCACTACTGGCTACACTAACATTTGAGCATGATGCAGCCCTTCCATTCACTGCCTCTTGGAAAGCACAGTAGTCCACATTTTGGGGGCTGTCATCCACAGCCAACTTCATCTGACCAAACATTTTGAAATGTTCATGGGAAACCCTCGTAATTTGACTTGGCGAATTAGATTCTTCTGAAAGATTCACAATATGCTGACAACTAGCTTGAGGCCTCACATGACTTCTTACATCAATATGATGACAGGTATCTGGCAATTGTCCTTTTCGAGTAATGGCTTCATCCTCAGTTCCATCTTTCCCACTATTAGAGAGGTTGTCTCCAGCTCCAATTACTTGAACCAGATCTCCTCCTCTTCCAATCAACTGACCATGGTCCTCATCTGCAGGAGCATCAAGCACGTACATAAAAAAATTTTCAAAGTTTAGCTCCAGTAAAAATTTAATCTTAAACTATGCAAGGGACTCTTGCCTGAATAACCTGCATGCCTGCCGGGTTGTTGAAGACTGGCCTGAAGATTTGATTTTGCTTGGGTCGCGGACTTATCATCCTTAATCAAGAACCTCACATGCTTTTCAACTAGTGCAGTCTGAGAATTTACGTGGGCACTGCTCTGTCTGTTAGAGACTGTAGAATCTTGCCCAGAATAAGATCTTGCACGTTTTTTGAGAATGCCACGAACAGGATATTCTGGTTTCAGGCGCTTGGCAATAGACTTACATGGTTCCATAGCCTTATGCTTCTTTGGTGAAGATAAAGACTTGAGACTGGGCTTTTCCTTATTTATGCTTGCAGCATCTAGTATGTCATTTTTATTCTTCTCGTTGCATAAACAATTCACATTTCTGCTCAAATGGGATGCAATTTTCCGCCTAAGCTTTGGACTACTCTCCTGAAACCAATTTAGAAGATTTTAGCTATATGATAAAGAAGTACTTTCCATCTGCAAGAAGTTGGCATAATTTTAGTAGAAGAGCTTGGTCACGAAAGAAATTCAGTTTTTGGCACTAGGTACTGATACTGCATGAAGCACTTTAGCTTCAACTGATAATAAGCATGTGCCCATATGCACGTGGGATTGAATCTTGCCTAGAATGAGATCTGAGGAAGCATTGTCGATTTCCAAATTTATGCTTGTGCTGCTGTGACGAATCCCAGCACTGTAAACAAACCTTCATCGATATCTAGAGATATACCTGATGCAGCAATTTCTACCTATTACTCCTATTTAGACCAGAAGAAACCACACATTCCTTCCCCTCCTTAAGTTATGTGCAATTTTCGAGTTTCTTGGATCAACAAATGTTGGCTGTGAAAGCTGTGGATAGTTTCCAGCTTAAAGAAATATAGAAGATGCGTCACCGACTTTATTTTTAGGCCATCATCTGTCGATTTTTCAACAGCTACCAGAAAAAAGATCACTCCAAGGCCCTTTGAGCGGGATCAGTTGCTCAAGTACTTGTCCAATGGCCAATTCAGGGCCTAAGCCATACACCTTATGCTAAGCCTAACCCATGTTCCTCTAAATAAAACCAAATAAAAAATGCTCATCTCGTGAAGTCTAATTATTGAAGTTCAAACGGATGCCTGCAACAGGAAAGCATCTCTTTTTCAATCAATTATGTTAGCAAAGGAAGGAATCTTGGAGCTTTTCATGAAGCTAGAATGTAAAAATACAACCTTTCAATGACCTATAAGACACATAATTTTTCTAGTTTTGAAGAAATGGTTATCTACATCCTTTATGAAAAAAGTCTCTTAAGTATGAACATCATGGAGTATGAAAGCTGCAATGGAAGCTGCACTACCGTCGTCCATTTACGAAGTCAAGAAATTATGGCCATATGACTCCCCAAGCTATTGTCTGCTCCAACTTTCGCCTACTTTGTTTGTGTCTTTTCCTCATTTTCAAGTGAATCAGATCTAATTGCCAACAATAAAACTTAGAGAACACAGGAAAACGCAATTTCACTTTTCAGCGACAATCTCCATGGATATAGATGTATCAATAGATGACATTCTTAAGAGGCAATTGGAAGCAAAGTGATGGCAAGGTTTAAGTTATGGCTCAATTCACCAGAATTACCACTTTCAAGTTTTTATAGGTGGGCCCAAATATTTCACAATCAACTTGTCCATTCATATAGTTGAGCCTCAATACAGGCTTGACTTCTAGGCCGATGCTAGACCATATGATCTAAAATATAACAGTGATATCACCACATATTAAGAGTTCCCTGTGAGTTTCATTTCATGCAGATTTAACAGTTGATAATAGAGATTTAAATAAGGTACTCTTGGCCAAGTTAACCTCTTGTATCTTGCAGGTGATTTTATCAGCACCTCCGATCAATACTGGCCTTCTGTCAGAACTAAAAGTTTAGGATAGAGTAGATGGTGATTAATAAGTTAAACATTTGACCTGTGCATTGTTTTCCAGGATGTACATTTCCAAATAGGAAGACCCTTCTTTTTTGCCCTTTGAGGACACTATTATAATATAACAGCTGACAAAGATGACATTCCATCACTGAAGCTAAAATTGGATACGATCTCGATGGCACTTAGCAATTGAAAAGTTAATAAAAAAGAAACCAATACAAGTCAGAAAAGCTAAAGAAACTATTGGAGCCAATACAAGCTCCAAAATAGATGCAGATGCTCCGGTATGTATGAGCAATCAGAAAGAACAAGGTCAAGATTGAAAGAGGTTGTCAGCATAACAAAAATTCCAGCATATTGAATGCATATAAAACCTGATTCCTAGACTGAAAAGTCAAGACAAGTCATCCCTAGTAGAGAATTACACCTAAAATTAGCAGGAAGAAAGAAGTCATGCGTTCTACTTTGACATCAACACGCAAAAGCACGATTATCATCCCTCATATAGAGTCATAGAAAATCTTCTAGTGCAAGATATCTTGCCAATGATACTTAGACAAAGCGCCATAGACGTCCAGATATCTTGCCAACTACACCTTAACGTAGATTGCATATTTTGACACGTTGACATCGTATGTTATTCAGTGAATGTATCGTCTAACTAGCTATGAATGCGCAGTGCAAAAGTTGGAAAGAACCCTAATGTTCTGGACTAGAGCCTGTACCAAACATCCCACCTTTAAAAGCATATAGACGGTAGCAATCAAATCGATTATTTGACCTTATCGTCATTCATATGGTAACAACTACACAATATTACATCCTTGAATACTTGGCGATTGAATCCAGACGAGATCCCCATCGATTATCCAGTACGAACAAGAATCTCTCTCTCTCTCTCTCTCTCCCCCACGCATACACAAACAGCGCATGACTAAGAGAAGAATATCATAGAGAATCTACAAGCTTATTTGGCATCGACACCAGAAAAACCCCGACTCCAAAAGTGGGATGCTTCTCATGAACTTAATGTTCGAACAAGGATCAGTATCGGAGTGTCACCATCCTCACAATTTCACTGACTAGTTAGTAAGATTATATCACATGCAGACACCATCTACAATATGTTGGATCATGCTTAACACACCCTCGATTAAGCAATTAAATCTTTGCCCAAGGTGCCGATTTCTGAAACAAACATACGAACTTCCCTTCCTGAAGGCACCCCATAGACGCATTTCCACCTATTCGTCGATCCCCAAGCCAAGAATGAAATCGAAGATACGACTCCGTGAGAACTTAATCAGTAGAGGAATGTGAACCCATGATTACATTTCCTATAAAATACCCCAACAGTGAAGGTGAGAAAAAAAACAGCATCATCAATCTAGGATACGCTTGCAAAAACCGAGGAGGCAGAGATCACTTTCTTAAACTTATCAAAAAAAACACCCTCCTCAATGCTCAAACCGTACTCCACAGCTGGAACACCCACCCCCACAACCAAAGACATTGCCCTCTCCTAGCCACCGAAACCCAGCTGAAATCACCCCGCCGAGCCAGGAGAATCCCCATCTCTCGTGATTCTTTTAACTTTTCTCTTTGTCTCGAATCTCATTTCTTCTCAGCTCACACAACCAAGTACAACTGCGAGGGCCATTGGTCGCGTTTAGATACGTGTACGGTCCCTCGATCAGCTTTTCCGCCAGTGATTTTATGGGCAAGGCGAGTGAAAACCGACCGACGGAACGTGGCAAATCAGACTACGGTTCGCTAATCACCTCAACTTTTTCCATAATCATTACCCTAATGTCGACACAACGGATCAAGCGCCAAGTAATCCAAGGCCTCCAGAAACGCGAAATTAAGCGAAACAGACATTATTTCATGGCGTAATTTGCGTACCTTGTTAATTGACCCATTTCCACTGATCTTCTTCAACTTCTTCTTGTTCTTCTTCTTCTTGTTCTTCTTCTTGTTCTTCTTATGAATTTTCCCCACGGCTGACACGCGAGGCCACACAGTGTTCTTCTTTTTCTTCACCTTCTTCTTCCTCAAATTTACAGCATCCGTCGCTCCATGGCGAGACTCGTCTTCTCGTTCTTGTTCCTCCTCCTCCTCCTCCTCCTCGTCTTCAGCTATCGTCGAGTCCTCGCGGCCGCTAACCCTCTGGACCTGCGGCGACATGGCGAAGATCTCGACAATAGAGCGCTTCTTCGGCGCTCTCGACTTGGCCTTTGCCTTCATCTGCCGCTTCTCCTCCAGCCTGGCGAGACAACTGTCCACGTGCGCGTTCACGGCGTTCACCGTAGCAGCCGTCAGGACGCCACAGACCGGGCAATCGAAAGTGATGATCTCCGATCTCGCCGGCTCGCCCGAGCTGGGCCGCGGGTCCCCGAGGCTCGACGGACCCGTGGAAACGAAACCGCGCGAGCTGTTGGCGCCGCGGGAGGGCGCGTGGAGATCGTCACGGGTTGCTCTGGCGATCTCGAGCTCGCGGGACCACCAGCGGAACTTGGCGACGGACAAGGGAGGGAGGAGAGACTCCGCGACTTCCCGAGCGACCGCGTTAGCGCTGTCGCCGCTACTGAACGGCCAGCATTTCGCGACGTCCTCGTTCCTCATCTTCAAGGCGTACTCCCTAGAGCACGAACAAAACCCCCAAGATTAAGAGGGAGCGAGTAATCACGCATGGGGAAGACGAGAGAGAGAGACTTACCGTATGGAGAACCCTCCGAACGAATCCGCCATGATTTCTCAGCTGGACGCAAGCAATCGCCGCGAAAGAGACGCCAGAGAGCGAGAGCGAGAGCGCAAGAGAGAGAGAGAGAGAGAGAGAGAGGGAAAAGGGATAGCTCTTAGGTGACGATGGACAGCGAAGCCAGACGAAAGTAGAGCTCATCCCATGGAATCCGAAAGCGAAAGAGAGAGAGAGAGAAGTGTGAGGCGTTCGTCAATGGAGGAAAACATTTGGGTTTGCTTTGATGCGCAGATGAGAGAGAAAGTAAGAGAGAGAGAGAGAGAGAGGGGTGTTGTTTTCCCGCTCTGGGGAGGTGATGATAGCTTTACCTTTCCCTAATTTATGACTGACAGCGACCTATGAGACCCCAAGCGAACGCTCTAAAGCAAAGTGATAAAAAGAATATTTCCTTCCTCCTCCTCCTCCTCCCCAGTCCCCACCCGTTTCTTTCCATTCTCGTTTCCTCTTAAAATATCGTCTCTCCTTTGAAATTTATTTTCTTTTCTCTCCTTAAATTTTTCTTTTTTCCACGGACCAAAAAAAAAAAACACCGTTCGATGTCCGGGTGGAAGTAATTTTCTAGGTTGTTGTTATTGTTGTTGTTAGGACCACCCATTCTCTATCTCACAGAAAAAAAAAAAGAATGTTTTGATAATGTTATAATTCGGGCTTTTATACGATTATTTGATAAGTTGCTCGATTTTCATAATTTTTTTAAATATATCAAGTCCCTCGACTATTGAGTTGCGATCCGCTGTCTTTTATAAACTCAGATCTTTTGAGATAGATCTTCTAATATGGTATTAATGACTGGATTCCGACTCAATTTTTTTTTTTTGCATGGTTGCCGACTCCCCTCGCCGAGTTCCTTGCATGTGAGAGAAGCGGACGTTGAATTATGATCTCTCTCCACTCGTGAATTTCTTACATGAAGTATTCTAACCTCGGTAACTTTCGAAATATCATCAAACTTATTTTGTAGGTACTGGAATTTTTAAGTGTGTGCTCTCTTTTTTTTTTTTTTATAGACTTTCAAGTATGTATTGTCAAATGGGATTATGCTTTTTTTTTTTCTTTTTCCTCCACCCAATCAGAGCCTTCGATCTGGGACAGCGGGTACCAAACGCACGGAGTAGATTTAGGGTCCTCTAATGGGAATTAAGGATGTCTTAATGCTTGTCGAGATGTGGTTAGTCTAGTGGGAATAAATCCCGACCGTAATCCGCACGCGCTCTCAACTAGGCGCGTGCTCGTCGGTATCGCGATGGAAGAAGCCACTAGACAGATTCGCGCGCTCCGCCCTTTTCTTGCGACTATAGAAGCCTCGAAGGAAATCTACTAACTACTTCTTGAATGATGCTGATCACTATTAAGATCAATCTCATATCAAGTGATATTTATATCTATTTTATCTAGGGTTACTCAACCTTTTTCCGTGCTGAATAAATTTTTCCAATGACTTTTCTCGGTTGGTGACGTGTTTAGGAGTAATTATCGAATAGCGAATTTTGACCTCTTTTTTTTATTATAATTATGAGGTAATTCGTATTTTAAAAGTTGTATCTCAAAATGCCGTTTTGATATCGCTAAAGGTCAATTAGTGTTTATATTTTTTATTAGTTAGTAACGTTCGTGTTTTTTTCCATGACTTTTCTATGTCGTTTTAGGTATTATCGAAAAATTTTGATTTTTAAGAAATTATTTAAAGTGTATCAAAACGTTTTGATATCGGTTAATTTAGTTTTTTTCGTTCATTCCTTTTATTTATGGCATAGATTTAGAACTAAGAACGGAAATAAGAAGCAAGAAGGAAAAAAAATCCACTTCTCATTCTTGGGAATGGAATTAGAAAAAAATTATTTTTGCTCGGAAATTATTTCCGAGAATAGAGTTGTTAACAAACATGTAATTTTTATTATGCAAATCGGTAAATCCTCTCCTTGTTTATACGCTAGATCGGTGAAACGATCGCAACACATTCTCGCTCTTTCTACAAGTTCTTCATGACCGGAGATGACGTAATCCTACCGATTGTCTTTTCTTCCAAGCGCATATGGAAGCGAATCTCTATACCAATACTTATTTTCGCAATTGGAGCTCATGTTCTCATGTGTTACGAGATGAAACCGGTGCATCCATCCCCTAATTTGCTATCACGCCCTTACATCAAAATCAAGTCTAGTTTTAGTGATGACCTCGGTAAATTTACTGCTATAATCCCCGCGATTTTAGCTAGTCAAGGCTAACAAAAAGCTCGAACATGGAGGACACTGCTTATTAGAACATAGAAATCGATCGCACTAATTTAGAAATCTCGCCGATCGCGTAGATAGCATGAGCATAAAGGCTAGTCCAGAAGAACAAGTGACATCGACAAATCCACACAAACATTCATGAGTCATACGGGACTACTGTTCCTTTTCATTTTGGCCGTATCTGGCAAGTCATTGCGTTTAGTCAACCAATTTGGAGCAACAATCAATGGATTGATCTAAGGATGACCGCATCAAGTGAAGTCATTTGATTGAATTGACAATAGAAATGGTTCCAAATGCTCGTAATCTGAGGATATATTTGACGTATTTTTATCGGGGTCTCACGCTTCCACTTTGGATCATTGATATCGGAAAGAATTCGATTGCAAAACTAACTCTAAACAAACACGTCACTTGTCCGGCGATGAATTTTGTGTAATTTTTTCGTCAAAATGGCGATGAACCTAATTAATAATCAACGGGAAAATTATCAAAAAATTCACATATCTATTGTAATAGTGTCAATTGTCCCGAACATTTTTTTTTTGCCAATTGAGTCCTAAAATTTTTATATTTATGTTAATTCAATTCATCCGGCCAACTTTGGGGTAGTAGTGATGACATGGACAAAATTTTTCGATTTATTTATTTATTTATTATCTTTCCTTTTTTTTTTCTTCTTCTCCTTCTTCCCAACGATTGGCTAGAGGAAGAAGGAGGAAGGAAAAAAAGAGAAAAAAAGTGGGACAAAAAGAAAACATATAAAGGAACAAGGAACATTAACTTTTTCTTTGATTTTCACAACGAATTCAAAACTTATACTAATTGCGAAATTACCTCGTATTTATCTACAATTAGTATAAGGCTGGCAATTTCGCAATAATATAAAATGTCACTTTTGCGGTTCGCGTTGATTCATACAGATAGTAAAAACATCTCTATTTTTTTAATAACAAAGCGAACTATTTAATTGACAATCATTCCCGGATTTTTCATTTGCTAGATTCGTTTTTTCCCCCTTCATAAATAGTTTGCATATTCGTCGCCTCCAACATAATTACCACTAAATTTTCACAGCACAAAAGATGTTATTTTGACGCAGTTTATTTACCGCAAGATAAAAATAACGGATATAACTTAGTTGCGCCCGTTATTTATCAGCTAATAAGCCGTTGCCACATGGAAAGAGGTCTTTCCATTTATGTGCTGTATCTGACGCACGTGCCACGTCCTAAGAAGCGAAGGGCTTTTGTTCGGACTTTTATGACCAACCTCAGAGACTCTCCTGCAACCCGCTCACGCGTTGCTGCGGCGCGTGCGGTTCAAGAAAATTGGGGTAAGCACGACCCACTTTACCTACTAACATAGCACATCACAGATTGTCGACCCCCCCAAAAAAAAAAACATAGTACATCACGGATTTGGGTACAATTACATGTTTAGCTGGCATTACAAATTTACAACAACCGCTTATGTTGTAGACTTTCGTTTATTTCGCGAAAAAAAATTTAATAAATAATTATTCGTTAAAAAACATCTTCATTATCAATCACAATTTATATTTGGATGTTTTTATGAACAACGAGAATATTTTTCGTTCATTCGCTCTTGTAGACGATATAAACAATCATTTCTATAAAAAATATTTTTAAATAGTTCCTTTTTCAAGAACAAAAATCTCAAATGTGGGTTTTCGTTGTGGTAACATCTTCAATCTAATGAAAAGTTTCCATCATAACAAAAAAAAATTTGCAAAAGAACCTCAAAATAAATGAAAGCGTGACGTCCGAAATGACCCTAAATTATCCAAAGAAATCCTCTTCTTAATCCTGAAATATGGAAAAGGCTTAAATATTTCACAATAGCACATTGATAAATATATCAAATTCAATGTGCAGGGTGTCATATTACTTTATCTTTTATTCAATCCAATCCAATAGTTTGTTTCAAGTAACAGAGGATCAAAATCCAAGACAAGAAAAACTTTAAACGGCCAAGAAACTTCTGAAGAGTACTAAAGCACCATTGTCGATTTATGATGCATCAACTAAAAAATAATTAAGGATAGTTTGCAATTTTCAGACTGCTTATCTTGCTTATTTAACTAAGAAACTCGTGAAATATTGCATTTTGGTTAATGTCCATGTCTAATCAAATCTATCATGGGGTCGTTTACAAACATGTAGATGTCATCTAAATTTATTCTTAGCGGAGGATGTCTGTATTTATTTATAACTGACAAACAAGCTAATTAAGAGGAATATTCTCCAATCAAGGATTAGGAAAGCACGACCATTTGATTGGACAATTCAAAGCTGTGAAAGTCTACTGCTTATCGCCGTTTGTTTTGCGAGATGTGAAAGATTTAAAAAATATTTTTATTAAAAATAATCACTTAAATATATAAACAATAATATTTTTCTCGTTCACGAAAATAAATAAGAAAAATTTCATTGACTAATTAATTTAAACTATACGGTTGGATCAAATTTTATAAAATTATTTACAAAATTATTTATTTTTCGTAAAATAAATAAAGTTTGATTTGTTTATACGTCCGACAAAAAAAGAGGAAATGTGTTCCGACGATCTTGTTAAGAATCGTATAATTTCAATCGTAAATTCGCGCATCATCACAACGCGTGTTTGTATAAAACACTCGTTAATTGAAAGATCGTGCGATTATATATAATACTGTTAAGTTAGCAACTCTAAAAAGGAGGAAAAAAAAAACTTGCTTATACGAACAGTAACTAGCAATTGCAAGCCTTTTTTTTTTTTGGGAGCAATTGCAAGCTTGGTGACGTGTCTTGGGCAACTCCTCCAACGATATCACTGTGTTGCCCCCCACGTGTATGTGTGCTTGGGAACCCGACAAGCGCGTGTCGGACACGCTCTGTAGACATGACGTGTGTGGGGGAGGTAATCGATGGGATGGGGACGACAATAACTGTTCTTGCTTTTTTCTAACTTGAGGAATGAACAGTGGCGTGATGATACCGAGACAAGACACAGCCCCAAAACCCATAAGCTTCCCCAACTTGCACGTAAGAGGTTAAAGAGCGAAACCCAATTTGCCAAAAGCAACCAACCCCCCCCAAAAAAAAAAAAAGTTACGCTTCAGACAGCGAGATCTCTGTCTCCTCTCTCTCTCTCTCTCTCTCTCTCTCTCAATCTCTCGCACTGACGGTTCCAAGAAGGATTGATCACATCCAACTCCTTTCAATTTGGCATCATAAAGTATCCAACAATGGATCCGAAGACTGCAAGGCGGTATTCCACATCGATCGATCGCGAATATACGGTGTCGGGTTTCAGCAGTTGATCTCTGTAGAGAGAGAGAGAGAGAGACCAGGCGAACACCAAGGTCGAAGAATGAAGGGTCTCGAGCGCATGGCTGGAATGCGTCAAGAGATGAGCGACCCACGAGTTGGTTGAGCTCGCTCATGGATTGTGAAGACGCGCGCATTCTTGATTTCTGCATGTGTTTCCATGATTAGGGTTCTGAATGAAGACATGGAGAGAGAGAGAGGGAGAAAACCTTCCGGCGTCATGTCAGGCGTGATCTCCGTATCTGCATGCAGTGAGTTCAGGCATTCCCCCAGCCGGAATGCGCGGGCTTTGCACGCGGACAGCGGCGGTGACAACGGAGATATGAAATTGAGTTGGAGAGTCAGTTACGTATCTGAAGATAACGATCCTCCCCCATGCTTAAAGAAAGTGGAGACCTAATTTTGTGTTTGTTGAGCTCCCACCTTTCTAACCGCTCTTCACAGATGTGGTGAAGATGAAAGAGTGGGATTTACAGCGGTACTGGTCTCATCAAGTTATTCACCTTCTTTTTCACTTGTGGGTGCTCTCTAGATAATGCGTTTTGCTTAAAACCCGTCCTTTTCGTCGAGAAGAAACAGCTACTTCGACCAATGTAATAGAATAAATAGATAGCATGGTATGACCCAATTCGTCGTTGAACCACCTGAGGCTGAGGTGACATCCATTATCAGCATCGACGGCGGGCAGGGCACCGGAACATTTGCATCATGGAATGTGAATTTACCTCGTTTAGGGTCTTGCTCGCGCATGGAGTCACGAGAAAACAATCAAACCCTCAACCTCTGACCTGATAGGTGGAAATTTATAAGTGGTTGGCCTTCTCTTTCCCACGGAAGTCCCATCTGTAGACAATCTCGTTGCCTAAAAACCTGTCCTTTTCATGGAGAAGCAACACGTGCATGAGAGAGAGAGAGAGGGGGGGCCAAGGTATGGACAAAGTGTTTTGACTCCTCAGAAGAAGCTGGAACTGGTAAAAGCGTGAAGAAGCATGCAGACCACCTCCCAAAGCCTTTTTGTCGCGATGCTTCACGACGCTTTATGCATAGGAAATGGTATGTCCCCCCGAGCTCCCCAGAAAATATGGGCTCCCTTTCCCTTTCCACTATCTTAATCCACCATCCACAGTTGGGATTAGGTTCAGAGCATTTTGCCAGCACCCTGGAGCGTGTTTCGACATCTGTGTTTCGCTTGATCGTGCAGACACCCAACCCATGCTTTTTCACGACAACACCATGAGGGATTCCACTTTCTAAGAACAGTACCTCAAGGATGACGACGACGACGACGACGATGATGAAGGAAAAGTCCATTAAATGACCTAGGAAATGCCAACTGTTTCGTAAATTCCCAGATTCAACTGTTCCAAAGAGATGGTTCCGAAAGGTGGGTTTTCCGTTTGCCTGTGGATGGAACAAGGTTGCTCTGCTGTCCTAACTAGACTCCTATAGTTATGTAAGTTAGTTCCTTCGCCATTTACTTATTTTTTCTGAAACAATCTGGTTTATTTAATGATACGCACGCTGCACAGATTCCCGCCAAAAGCATGTGTTTATATCAAGGTATGGAATACACGGGAGGGCAAATTTATACCTAATGAGTATTTGCGTTCACCGAAAAACATATACATGAAACTATTTCATAGAACATTGAAAAAATGAATCTATACCAAACCGTAGCATGATATCTTGACATACATATGCATGGCAGATCAACTTCGTATTATTTCATGACTTATGACTTCTACTATTTAGGAATGCACCAATGAATTTTCGTGGAAATCAAAAGAAATATATCGATATATATATATTAAACAAACTCATTGTATGGATAAAGTGATAGATAGAATGAATCACAATGTCGAATCTTTGTGGCTAACACAACCTAGTGGATTAAGAATACATGATATCTCCTCAAACCCATTCACTCAAAAAACAAAAAATCAATGATGTGACTACCCAAGCATCACAATCATTTGAGACAATGAGCAAGTGCTGAAAATTAATGTTAACCAGCCAAGCAATTAGTCATCAATAAGTAATTAGCATTCTCAAATGATGTGGCAAACTTCGACTAGTGTTGGATAGCTAGGGTCAATCTGTTTATATATCCGCTTGTACTTTTGCCACAATACTCAACACTTCAAATTTGTAAACCATTCCAATAGATCCAGCATTGCTCTATTGTGAGATTATGATGAGTTATCTTTGTCATGTTAGTGCAATTACGGTGTTCTAACAATTTATGATCTAAAAAGTTAAGTCACACGTATGCACACATAAACATATGTGAAATGAAATTAGGGCTTGGTGTTGCCTGGAAAAATACTTTGTGGTCATCTTAATGTCGCATACTAAATCATGAGCATCTTGGAAAGATTGGAAGTTTGGGATGCTCTTTTACATCTCTCGAAATGGTCTCTCCTTTCTTATCCCCCCTTCTAGATGGTCAAAGAAAAGCAGCTCCTTTGATGTCTTATACGGGGAGGCCCTTTATTTGTTTTTGGAAAAAATTTTTTTTATTTTTTTTCTTCCTATTTGTAAATTTGTTTTATTTTTCTTTTGATAAATTTGTATTTAATTTAAATTATCTTGGATAAATTATATGTTAATTTGAATTGGGATTGTTCCGTGACAAAAAAAAAATTGGGATTGTTCGTCTAGATTTATCAAAGTCAAAGGTAACTTTTTCACTTTCCGTCAAATCTAAAATATTATGTGCATTTCAAAGGGTTACGAAAGAATTATAGGTCAATACTTGTGTCTAAAATTTTCTCTGATGACAAATAGAAATGCAAACCAACCTTTGATTTTCCATTTTTTTTTCCTTTTTCTTTTGCTTAGACCTTACACAATGGCACAAAATGTAAATTAATTTGAATTTCTGAAGAAGATACTTGTTTCATTTCTTTAATGGACAAAAAGTTGATAATGGGGCTAGCGCAAATAAGATATAGGTCTCTTGCATCGGTAATGTACGCTTTGAGTAATCAGTACCATCCGCTGGGATTACGAAGGTTTGAAGTTGACAAGCCCGTAATCACAGGTCGGACGACAAAAAAGCGAATACCCGTAAAACTTAGTAAGAATACAAATCGATTTGGTTATGGCTGGCGAGATATGTCTCAACTCGTCCAAGCCCCATATAGGAGGAAACATTTTTTGAAAGTGCGTTGATATGCAAACGGTTGATCCTCGTACTTTTTTTTTTTTCTCGTTCTTCTTTTTGATCTTTGATCATTGTTTTATACTACTATTCATTTCTTATAAGGTCACCGTCGCACCACCCCCAATATTCTTAGCATTTATATTAATATTCGTTTTATACAAGGTCCAGCCGCATAGTCCCAATCTTCCTTGCAACCAGATAAAAAGGTTCGGTCGGGTTTGTGTGGAATGATTGTGTGGTTGAAATCGGTAGGTCACTCTTTGAGATTGACAGCACCATCCTCTTCTCATTTCCCTCTCTGAATTTAGGTTTATTCCTTCCCTATAGCTAACCAAAAAGTCAAGCGTGATGACCCAATAATAAAATTTTCGTATATATTAGTGCGATAATATCTAGATGCTTGCTAGTTGTTGATATTGCTGTCGTTGTTAGGTCTTTTGTCGAACTCCTATAGAGCTCGATTTAGCATAAAAGGAGAGGATCCAGCTCAATCATGAAATGCCTCGACTCAAAATATGAGCTTATCTCGACCAATGTGTATGTCCGATTTAGCATGAAATGATGATGTTCGATGAGGGGCGAATGGAGAGCGACGTGAATTCCTATATGCTAAGCGTGAATTGTCTTTTCTTAATCTCATGAGAAATGTCGTTTTCTTCGTTTCCTTCTCGGTCGCTCAATTGGGTTGGTGCCTAACTCCCCAACTAGTGAGAGTGAGTTTCACTTTCAGCTCGCAAGCATCGGGCAATGATGCTTGAGTTAGGTAAAAGTGTCTCTTTTCACATGATCTCCAGCTTTTCTTAAAGATCGAAGAGACAGGAAAGATAGAATATATATGTTGCCCCTAACTTTACGACCAATCTTTCGAAATGAAAAAGAAAAAGCAATCTCTCACTTAACAAACTTCACCTAAATAGGTTTAAGGTCCTTCTATGCCCGGCTGAAACAAAAAGGCTTGAAGGAGATGGAGAAACTTCAGATCCGGGGCAAGAGAGAGATAATTTTGTGTTACATGAAAAATTAAGTACATGCGACCATCGGAAGAGATTAGTATGTACTAATTCAGAGAAATCGTCACTGGAGAGTACACACATGCTAAGGCTACGATCATATCGAAACTGAATTGTCGCCATGGAGAGATTGAAAAGTTGGTGCAAGTGTTACCATGTTGGTCGTTATTAGGTTAGGAAAAAAGATGAGGTTGTTGGATAGTCTTTTCTTTTTTTCCTCTAATAATTAAGAAAGATGGACGTATAGATCCGACTACCTGAAGGCCCATTAACCTTCAAAGATAGGCAACAGGGGAAGCTCTAACTCCCCGGAATGAGATTAGAGGTTAATGTCCTCGGTATTTAACTGTACAAGCAGAGAATCATCAGGAGTATCTTTCTCCATTTGTTGCACCATATGCCTCAGGAATTTGAACAACAAACAAAAAGGGTGAGGTAATTTACCAAAAGATTCCTAACAGATCAACCCACCGAATCCCACTTTTATTTTGAGGTTGCCATGAGTTTTCCATGAAAGATCTTCCTTACTCAGCAGCTTGCAAACCCTACGCACGTGTTATATATAAATCTCTAGCATGTTCAAGTGGTCATAACTCAAAATAATTTGTATGTGGTTGATAAGATTCGAACGGCTAATATCCAGTTCCTGAACTGGAAAGTGGGAATTCCCCACCCCAACGAGCAACGTCCACTCTCAAGGTTAAATAATCCATTTTTTAGTCCGACAAACGAAGATGGTTTCGATTCTTGACAAATGCCGCTCGGCTACTTGGAAATTCAAGGAGAAATACATGGAAACGATAATTGAATATACTGAAAAAATAATACAAGCGACCCAAAAGACCGATCTTAGTATTTACAAAAAGACCCCTATTCAAAATTATACAAACAAAAAATCATACATATATTTAACATTTGACCCCATAAATAATCGAGTCGTGTCCATTTTGTCTTGGGGGATTTACATGTACAACATATGAGATGAATGATGTACTTTAGTCCAGATTTAATTTACTGCCCAACTTTAGATGATATCTGCTAGAGCTTAGAAGAAAACAGGAAATTTTTTTTTATAAAGGGCAGGAGCTAAGTCATGGCAGCCTCATCAACCCAAAAAAAAAAAAAAAACTTAATTATATATCATTAACCTTCACAATCAGATCAATTAATAACTCTATGTTGTCACATCACTTCTCCTTTTAAATAAAGTTTTCTTCTGTTTAATTATGCTGCAATTCTGGTTTAAGAGTTGATGATTATAGTTTTCTTGGCCAAAGAGGATTCTGATTAGTTAGGTCAGGTAAGATTGCCAACAGTCCTTTCAATAAAGAACCTTTTCACCTTTTCGTTCCCCTAAAGAAAAGTTAAAGTGCACTGGCTTTCAGTTTTCACCTATGCTTTGCCTAGGAATCTAGTGTACTAGATAGCCACTAAATGTCATTAATATTCTAATTTTATCCCCCTTTTTTAGTTGTTAAGGGGTTTAGGGCAATTCTCTAATCATGATTTATCAAACCAGCATCACCCCATTAGCTTTAATAAAGCTTAAAAGCGACACATGTCGATCATTAATATGTTATAAATGTTTGGCATACCCTGTCATAAGCTAATTAGAGAAGTTGGGAGAATGATCGAGAGCTCCATTTTTTTTTTCCTTTGTCAGATGGGAGCTCTCGTTTGAAAAACTATGGATCAATTCAATCGACTGAGCTGCTTAATCTTGTAAAATATGTTGTCTACCATGGGGTTATTGAAGCTATTCGACTGTAAAAGGTACAAAACCTAGTTACGTAGGTTGAGCACTTGATCTAATATATACCTAGTTCGAGGGTTGGCATGACGATCGAATTAATTAAATAACCTAATACAAGGAGCAATCTCTTTGCACATTAATTGTTAGTATGGGTTAGATGACAATCAAGTTTGAGTGGCGTCTCAACCTTGAACCTAATTAAGCGATATATCTAGTCGAATTCGGACGCGATATCACCATTAGTTTGGTTAATTGAAGAATCAAGTGTATCGAGGCTTGTTTTAGGGAAGCCGAGTAAATAAAATACTACATTAAGGCGACTCGACTCGACGTAGGTCATTCCTCCACATCTTGTCTAATTTAGGATGCTTGAATATTTAAACCTGAGAAGAAAAATTCATGTTACTTTTAGTTTCTCTTTCTTTTTTCTGTTTATTACAGTTATTCACTTTGCTTATGTACATAGAGCTAGAGAATTTACATTCTCGGACCAATGTATTGTTTAGATTTCGGTACGCCATGAATGAATAGATCGTGCATGAATTTTCGTGTCTGACATTTGACTGTTGTGAAAGCTTCGTACTTAAAAAATAGTCAAAGTGCATAGGCTGAAAGTAGAAGGTAAAAGAATCAATCTGGCCAGGCCATACGAATTTCTCTTACGGGAGCCCTCATCTCAATCATGTACTCCTTTAGCGCCCCCGTCGAGCCAATTTGCAGGTCCCCGGCACCATGACATTCCCCCTCTCTCTTTTTTTCGAGTGATGCTAAAGATATGAAGAGTGATTTATGATCAATGTGATTAATTCTTGGAGAGTACATGTAACATTACAAGGTCGTTATAGAGATCCACTGAATTAAATTAATCACTTGGCTTTGTTAAATCATCCTTAGCCTTAATCCTCATGCTAAAGTCTTGTTTTTTTTCCCCCTTAGTTCATACAGGATCGGCCCACCCACGACAAAAGTGATTTGGGCCTTGCTCGCAATTGTCAATCAAGCCCATTAGGCTTTCAATGCCAATGCTATTTTCGCCTCCCCCACGTGAACAGGTCGCCGACCACAATTTAAATGAACGAATAGAGAGGAAGCCCAGCCCTAACCCATTTTGGTGGGGTAAAACATCACGCGTGTGAAGTCACATTACAGATATCGAGCTGACCCGGATGACCCCAAGACGATCCCGCAACGATACATGTCAATTTACCTAAAAAAGCCTCACAAATCAGATGTCGCGTATTCATGCAGTCGTATCTACGATGTCGATACCATCAAAGTACGAACTGCAGGATCTTTTTTATTAGTGATCGTGATCGATTTGTAATTTCAATAAGTCATGTTTTCTTTTCTAGGACGGAGGGAAGAGGAGACGGCTCTTGATCAATCTACAAATGAGCCATCTTCAATCATATTAACTTAGGCAGGAATATAAGTTAGAAAAACTTCCTAAGTCGGTTAGTCGGAAGACGCTAGGGCAAAAAGAAAAGGAAAACATCGTCGAAGACAGGGACGCGAAGATAAGAAGGGCCAACGTTAGGATCGCAAGTTTTAGGGGAAAAAAAAGGGAAAAAGAAAATAAAAGAATAATAGCCAATAATTAAATAACGACGGCACTCTCCCAATAGTTAGGGTTTTCTCTGCATCTCTCTTCCCTTTTAACTTCCCTCTCTACAGACTCGGGCTGGGCACGTCGCTTCAATCTCTGCTAATGCATCATTTAGATTCTCTCTCCAGGTACCTCTCTCTCTCTCTCTCTCTCTCTCTCTCTCTCTAGCGCTCGCTCGGTCGCTCGCGTGGTCGTCTCCGTCAACGAAGTCATGAACAGTCCACTTGCTGCTGCGGCGTGAACGATGTTATTGGGTTGCTGACTAGATTGAAGGACCACGGAGATGGGAGTTGCAGTGTGTGTGTGTTTTTTTTTTTTTTTTTCTTCGCATGTCTTGTCTCCGCAAGAGTCGTGTTTCCCCTGTTTCCTCTTGCCTTTCGCAAGCAGCCGAAGGGCGAGCGCGCTGTTACGTACCTCACCGAGCTGAGGGGGAAGGGGGGAAGTTTCGAGCTTAACGGTATTTCCATCGGAGGATGCTCTGTGAAATTGTGATTATTTAGGATGTCCATTCGGTTTTCCTTTTTAACTTTTTGGACTTTCGGTTGTTGTTGATCGTGGGTTATTTACCGCGGATATTTGAAGATGGTTGGTCGCTTAAAACTGTCTACCAATGTGGTTAGAGTCTGGAATGGAGATATGCATAGATCAGTTTAGGCCAATTTTGGTGGAAAACTATGCTTTACTTACCTTCTGGATCAACTGATAAGTGTATATGCTTTAATGCATCCCGCCGAAATTAATTCACTTGTCGTGTTTTCTTTCAAGTAGATGCTGAGGAAATTATACCACGGGCTTGTTGCGCCTAATTAAGCGGGTAAGTATGAGCTATTTCTCGTCATGGGTTCACATAGCGGGTGGAGTGGGGAGAGGGATCATAATGGACACCGCATTCATTAGCTGCATGCTTTCCATCTTTACATAGGACGAAGACTATTTTGCCCAATATGGAAACTCAAAATTCAAGCGTCGCAAGAGCTGAAGATCTCAAACTTCAAGCAAATGAAGCATTCAAGGGTAGGAATTTGCGCTTGCATTTCACTTTACTTCTATCCATAATATCTGTATTAGGAGACTTGTGTATCATGTTGGGTTGCCAGTAATAATTGTGGTTTTCTGCCTTGAATGGAATCTATCTGAATAAATTTTGCGCTCTTTCCCAAATTTTCTTGATTCTAACCCTAAAGGAAGTATTGAGGACGAAGGAATTGATAGGATGGGTACTAATTTGAAGAGGAAGGAGTTTTCACTTGTAAAGAAAGCGGGGAGAAAATAGTTCTTATGCCAATAGAACCTTATATGAGTTTTATACCTTCCTCAAGTTTTGAAACTTTTTTCTCCTCGCACAATTATTAACTTCTATTCTTTGAGAAGTTGCTTCTATTTTTTCTCTACTTATAATGACCTGTGTCAACTTTTTCAAATGTAGCCCACAAATATGCGCAAGCTATTGATCTGTATAGCCAAGCAATTGAATTGAATGGTGAGAATGCTGTATACTGGGCCAACAGGGCACTTGCTCATTCTAAACTGGAGGAGTATGGAAGTGCCATACAAGACGCTTCCAAGGCTATTGAAATCGACTCTAGATATTCAAAGGTGTGCATCAATCGAAGAATGTTATGTTCTCCCGTGCGATTGCACATGTTGTTCTCTCTGCTGATGGCTTCATGTACTTTTTAGGGCTATTACAGACGGGGTGCGGCTTATCTTGCCATGGGCAAATTCAAAGAAGCGCTCAAGGATTTTCAGCAGGTATTTAATTCTCGTCAACTTTTCTTTTCAATACCTGTTTTCATACTGGGAAAGTAGCAGTTGAATGCGTTATAAGTTCATTCTCAGAAAATACATTAATTTGGTCTGCGGTTGTTTATACTCTTTGGCTTGATTTTGTTGCAACTGATTTGACCTTTTTTTTTCAATTGTGAAGAATGGAGGTGCTTTCTATGTTTCCTTTTTATAGAGTACAGGTATTTGTGACACATCCTGTCTTGGAATAGGTTGTCCAGCAACCCCCATCCACAATCAATGATTTGATTAAAATCCGCATCACTGCGACATTTTGGAGCTTTCGTCTGTGATTTATATGTGATTGATGGATCTTATAATAAAATAATTTCTGACAGTTGAAGGTCATCTTTATATTCAAGAAAGGATGAGTGACCCTAAAAAATGATCCTTTGTTGAAGCTTTTTGTCACCTTGATATCGCCAAGATTAATGAGCCATATATTGTTAAATGCATTGTGCATTTATAAACAAATTTGTTTTGTAGGTTAAAAAGCTTTGTCCAAATGATCCTGATGCAAGCAAGAAATTAAAGGAATGCGAGAAGGCAGTAATGAAACTCAAATTTGAGGAGGCAATCGCTGTACCACAATCTGAGAGGCGATCCGTAGCAGATTCAATTGATTATCATTCTATAGGTACTTTTCTTATTGAAAAAGGAATTACTCTATATTTTCTATGTTATATCCTTTGTTTTTATATACTTCCTTCTGCTGAATATGTCTCCACGTTTTAAATTTGCAAGAAGTAGGCTTTTTTTTAACAGTTAAGGTTCCTTGAAAAATGCATAGAAGCTTGCAAAGTTAAATTGGCTTTTTTTATGGTCAAGCCTTCTGGATATTTATACGGGTTTGTATATTTTAATGTAACTTGCATTTTGAAATGATATTATTTGTCTGTGGTGCTGCTTGCCATCTGAAATGAATATCGTGTAATGGTAATGTGGGGCGGGACATTACTGAATTCTAAAAGAGTAGGGATCCATAGCAATGGAGGGATATTAGGGATAATTGGTTGTCCTTTTTTGGCGATTGGTATGGTTCTGTGAACAAGAGAAAGTTTTGATGAGGAGCAGGGTAAAATTGGGGGAGTCTGAAGTTTCTCCTGAAAAATCACTTATGTAGATGTCTGCCTTATGTACTGTGAGCTAAATATTTGATTTTTAGGAGAGAAGATTAGTTGGTTCGGTAGTTTAAGTTTAATGCTTCTTTTTACCCCCTTTCCCACTTGAAGCCCACTAAGGATTCTTTGGGACGAGAGAAGTAGATGAAGCAAACACGAAGTTTCCCTCTGATATTTGATTGAAAAGGTTATCAATTTAGGTCTCATTTGAAAGTGAAGAGGGGAAAAGCACCAATAAAATTGTCTTGTTCTACAAATGGGTGCTGCACTACTTTACTGGTATGATCCTGCTATTTAGCCCAAAAAAGGGAGCTTTGAGAGGGTTAGTTCGTTGGAGTTATGTATGAAACAATTTCGAAACCTCTATGGTTTAGAAGTTGTCGAGAATTATGCTAAGTTTATCTGAAGATATGAGGAATGCATCAAGGATATCTCTGGGAGTTTCACTTGTGGGGTTTGCTGGAATATGTGGTGACGGCATAGGAGTGACAATTTTAAAGTTCTCACCGCCTACCAATGTCATTCTGTTTCTATCAGAATCATTGTATCTTTAAAGTTTGAATCTTCGATAACCTGACGAATCATAGTTTTCCCTGTCAAGAAATATTGGGGAAGCACGCTATCTTGGTCAAGATCATCTAAGAGCAAAAATTAGTTAAAATTGCGGAATGGGATGGATAATGGATGGTCAACATCTTTTTTGGGAAACCTAGTATCAATGAAACCATAAAGAAAGCTTTCCTTAATTCGATGATGAAATATTTATTTAGTTGTTAAATCGCATTAAGGAGTACCACTAAAATATTTTAAATATTTTTATCATTATAGGAACGGTCCCCAATTCATCGTCTTTGCCCACTCAAGCGGCTGTAGCTTCTGTAGCAGTTGCAATTGTGGCGGCAGTGGTAGTGTTGGTGGGAACTGCAGCGGCTGCAGTTGTTCTGATGCTGGTGGTGTGTCTAGGGGCCTATTGGTGGGGTTATGGCGGTGGCCTCTTTTCTAGGAGTTCAGATGTTGACCTAGGTTTGGGTCCATTGAATTTTGAAAATACCTGATTGGTCATTCTTCTAACTATTACTAACAGAAAGATCTGCATATTTTGATGTTAATCAGAGGATAGAAAAGCGGTCTTTGAAATTAGAAAATGGAATTCTCTTGTATGTTTCCTGTTTTTCATTTTTTAGGTTTCTTGTGTGATCATCGCGCATCTTCGAGAAGGATGATATGCTTTATACTAGATCGATAGGATGAACATTAGTATCTTTTTGTGATGCAATCAAGGTACTTGTTTTATATAAAGTGGTTTTTTATGCTTAGGTTAGCAGTATGGAGAGGCTAGTGTCTTAGTAAACGATTCTTCATACCAAAGTAGAAATGCTTAGGAAAGGAGATTTGGGACATTCATAGTTTTTATGTTCTCTTTTTTAGCTGCTTCTTGCTCGAAGGTAGCACAGCGATAATAAAAATTATGGTATTGGTTTTCTTTTCTTCCTTTCCTTTTAAGAGATATTCCATCAATTCAGCCTCAAAGTTTGATATTGGCGGGGACTTCTAGAAAATTTGAATGGTTCATTGTGAATCTGAATATTGTCCTTCCAAAATCTCAGTTATGCTGTTGAGGTTTCTGTATATGTGAACTTTTGAAACATGTAACATGACGTTGTCTTTTTAAATGTGTTTCCTTTCCGACTTTCTTACATTGTGCAACTTTTAAGATATGATTGGCTGTTGTGTCTCTAGTTTTTGCAAAATATGCCAGACATGCAATTATCAGGAGTCCTGTGTCCTAGGAGTTTATTTGGCAAAAATTGATTTTTTCATGGATGCAGACTTCAGCAACTCTTTTACTATCATTCTACATAGCAACTGTAATTTCTTCACTTTTTCTTTTTCTGTTTGTTCTAATGCAGATGTGGAGCCACAGTATTCTGGTGCAAGAATAGAGGGAGATGTTGTTACGTTGGATTTTGTGAAAAAGATGATTGAAGATTTTAAGAATCAAAAGTGCTTACACAAGAGGTATGTTTGGCGACAATAAATCGCTAGTCAAAATTTGTTTTGGTATTTCCTGGGCTCAGCATATTGCAGTGCTGCAGATATGCGTTCCAGATTGTCTTGCAAACAAGAGAGATGTTGCGGGCATTGCCTTCTCTTGTTGATGTAGATGTTCCTCACGGAAAACACTTCACTGTTTGTGGTGATGTACATGGTCAGGTAATTTTCCTTTACATTCAGTTTTCTAAACCTTATAGATTTGATGGGCGGAAAACTGTATACAAAAAGTTAGCAGACAAGCTGGAGTTCATCTGAACATTCATGAATATTTTATTGGCCGGTAGAGCGTGCACAAACATTGACTTTGGCAATTTTACTCCTGAGAAGGCAAGGGAGAGAAGAGCTGGGGTGGTGTTTCTGATATCTCATTTACCTAATGGATGTAGTTCTGTGCCAGCAAATGAACCTCGTCATGCCTCTGTTGGCATGAATTGCTTGGTTGCTGAAGTTTTACTGAGCTGAACACACTGTCTTCGTTTCTGACATTTCTTAATGGTGGTGATGTTGACAGTGAGTAGGAAATATAGGATATTCTGACAGTAGACTGGTAGGGAAGTCACTTGCAGGAGAATGTAGGTGCTTGGTAAAGAAAACGGATGGAAATAGGCACGTAGGGAATAAGTTTACAGTGTACTCAGACGGCCATCTGAAAGGATATGTGTGATAATGTTTCTGTATCATTACCTGCTTTGGGGAATAGGTTTCTGATGCCCTTATAAACCATTGAGCTTTATTTTTCCTCCCAATTTGGTGCTTATATCGAGTGGAGATGATGGTCAATTGTGCATAGGGTGTAAGATTGATTCAGTACTCTATTGGCTTTTGCATGAGAAGGATTTGTCCACCCTGTTTTCCTCTCCTCTGCTCTCTTCTTCCGCGATTGGAAGCTTAATCCCTTTTTCTTAGTGCGAGATTTTAACCTTGTCACTGTGGTTTGGTTGCTGTAATATCTTCGAGATAATGTCTTTGATATCTTTGTGTTGAACATTACTAGACTGTTGAATCACTGGATTGTAATTTACTGTTCATTTACCATTGTAAGTTAAATTTACATTGAGTAAATATAGAACATTTTGTTCTCATTTTCCGTGATCGCTCATATTCTGGAATTGATTGTGTTGCTTCTTGCTGAAAATTGTACATCTACTTGGTTTGCCAGTGCTAATTAATTCTTCATGTGCAGTTCTATGATCTTTTGAACATCTTCGAGTTGAATGGGCTTCCCTCAGAAGAGAATCCTTACCTATTCAATGGTGACTTTGTGGACCGAGGATCATTTTCTGTGGAGGTGATCCTTACCTTGTTTGCATTCAAGTGTATGTCTCCATCAGGTAAACCCTCTCTAGTCATGCTTTCAACTTATAATAGTATCATTTTCTCCGGAAGAGTAGCTATGTCATTTTGTTTCTGTTCACAAAAGCACCTTCTTATGGACTCTCGCTTTCGTGTTTTCTTCATTTCCTGTCTAGCATTATTCTACGCATCTTAACCTCTATTGAAGCCTATTATAGCCAGTGCAAACCACATGGCTTATTTCTTTTGGTTTACGATCTAAAACTTTTTGAACTTTTTTCAGCTATATATCTTGCCCGAGGAAATCATGAGAGCAAGAGCATGAATAAAATTTATGGCTTTGAGGGAGAAGTTCGATCCAAGTTGAGTGAAACATTCGTCGAGCTCTTTGCAGAAGTGTTCTGTTGTCTTCCTTTGGCGCATGTGATAAATGAGAAGGTTTTCGTGGTTCATGGAGGTCTTTTTAGTGTTGACGGGGTGAAGCTTGCTGACATCAGTTCAATCGATCGGTTCTGTGAGCCTCCTGAGGAAGGTGAGTTGGCACGTTCATTACCTTTAATAGCCCGTAACAATCCTTTGTGCTGGGATTTTCTGTCACATCCCCAGATATCTCTCTGTCTCGGTGCCTGTCCCTCTTCACTTGTCCCCAAACTATCATTATCCAGCATCTTTTCCTGCGCATGAAGAATAGGAGGTGTTTGAGATGGTCTGTGCCATTTAGATAACTTTTGCTTTATATGCTATTATCTGATTTTGTCAGGTTTGATGTGCGAATTGCTTTGGAGCGATCCCCAACCATTACCTGGGAGAGGTCCTAGCAAGCGGGGTGTGGGTCTTTCTTTTGGTGGAGATGTCACCAAAAAGTTTTTGCAAGAAAACAACTTAGGTATTATTTACCGTGCTTCAGCTTCTGTTTTCCTTGTGCGCATGTAGCTCCTCCTTGCTAAGCTTGTCAAATTTCTCTTATCATTTTAGTGACTTGACTCCCAATCTCCTCAACAGATTTGGTTGTGCGATCACATGAGGTGAAGGATGAAGGCTATGAAATTGAGCATGATGGAAAGCTTATTACAGTATTTTCTGCTCCAAATTATTGTGATCAGGTACTTGGATATTCCGAATTGTTACGCTTTGTTCTGTTTGCAACAGTGGAGTATATGAGCAGCAGTCCTGTCTCTTTACCACTGCCGTGACTATCATTGAGTCATTGTGCTTTCTCTATTTGTTGATTTAGCCAAAAGGGAAGAAAGAGTCTGTCTTGGTTTTATCTAGTTATACATATTTTTAACCAATTGATTTGACTTTCTCTCAGATGGGCAACAAAGGTGCTTTTATTCGATTTGAAGCCCCTGAGATGAAGCCCAACATTGTCACATTTTCTGCAGTGGTCAGTTACTCATTTGACTTCCCCTTCTGTGGATTTTTTACTTTTTCACTAGTGCATAGTTGGCTCAGGAAAGACCAAGAGCCCCGATTATTAATCCGAAAAGGAATTGAGATTGTTTTCACTAATTTGTTGGATTCTTTTGACAAAATTGCAGCCGCACCCTGATGTGAAGCCGATGGCATATGCAAACAACTTCCTCCGTATGTTTTCATAGTCTACAAATCTGACTGATAAATGCAAGATTGCTGCAAGTGCAACAGTATGAATCTGGTTAAGCAGAAGTGCTCCTTGTTCTGGGAATGAGGTGCAATTTCTTTCAGCTGACGTAATGAAGAGATAGGTGCCATATGGAAGCAATTGTAGCTTTGATGCGTTGACAAATTTTGCGCCCCTCTTTTCCATTTTTTGGACTCCTGGAGTCCCCGAGGCGGGATTTTGTGAAACAACATCGTTGTACTGAGGGCGTCTCTTGTAAATTATATGGCTTCATTTTGGTCTTTACTGTCCGACTATTTGTGCTATCATAACGTTCTCTTTTCTTCTTTTTCTTTGGTCATTTGAATCGGAAAATCGAATAAAGTTGCAATTCTTTGCTGAGTTGATGTTTTATTTGGTCCCCACAAGTGATCTCATCTTCTCTTTGCTTCCGAATAGATTGAGACTCCGCTTAGGATTTGGACCGTGAGGAAACTATGCCGAGAAATAATTCCCCTCGTCCAATGGAGCATCGGCTTGTGCTTGAGGGAGGTTGTACTCGACTTGTGTTAATGTAATGCTTAGGAAGGGGATTCATCTGGGACTTTGGTCTTTTTCGTGAGGATACTGACCGAATCTTCAACAGCTTGAACAACAAATGTAGAAATGTTACAGGTCAAGAATCCGATCATCGTTGGTGTCAACTAGCATTGTTTAGTACTGTGGAACAAGGATTCTGCATCCAAGAACAATTATGGGATACAAATATGCTTTGCCAAGCAAATTAAAAAAGAAAAACACAATGGTGTTAGTGTTACTTAGACCGCAAGGTTGAATGCTACCACGGTAAAATCCAGCAGAACTGGTAAGACGAGTTTTCTGAGAAAACTCGAAGCACCAACTTGTCAAATGGAGTACATTTCAGAGGAAAGACCGTGCCGGTGGCTGACAAGTCAGCTCATCCTAGAGAGAATATGCCTTACATGGAGTAAGCCATCAAAGTACCTTACCCATTCCACTGATTGTAGATGATGACTAAAACAACATGAACTAGAAGCCTCGGCTGTCCATTTGCACCTCAACCAGGTCGCGGCCCACTTGCTCACGGTGGAAGGAGCCGTTAACTCTCAGTAGGCTGGAGAAGGAAAAAGCCTTCACGCGGTTCCTTCCTTCTGGAGACACAAGAGGTTGAAGCTCTGGTCACCCGCCTTGAATCCGACGTCTAACAGCAAGCCCGGCATCTTCTGCCTGGTCTCCTAGCCGACGTGGCCACCACCACCTCTGCGGATCACCACCCTAAGGGTATATTCTATCTAACCTAGAACTACCTTCTTTTCTCTATTCTCTTGTGAGTGCGGGCGTGTAGAAGCTTATCTTTTTGCAAGACTAAGGGAAGGGATATGACCAAAAAAGGCCTTGTCACGAGCTGGACTCGAACCAGGGGATCAAAAGACAGGCCCCTCCAGCAGTTGACTCAGGAAGAGCTCCTCAAGATGTGCATGAACAACTTCAGGCACGACTTCTTGTGGTATTGGCCGACAAAGAGAGGATCAGACGATGTTCCTTCAATACTTCTGGCTCTCAGTCTTTTTGTAGGATACTTGGCCAAGGAGTTCAAGAAGATGTAGCACTAAAATTCAGACTATTTTCATCAAATAAAAAGCTCTAAAAAAAAGTCAAGGATAAGCTTGAAGCGGTAGCTTCCCGCCTCCTTCATTTTTACTGCCTCCTTCGATGAGAAGCAATATGAGCAACAATAACTCGACATTTTTAAGTTCATCAATTGAACAAGTCCAGCATATTGTCACTCGGGACAGCCGGACTCCGGTCATCGATTTCTTGGAAGACTTGCCGAGGAGCTTAGTGCAAGGGAGACCGAGCAGGCCCCCGAACTATGCAAAAGAATCGAGGCTGGACGGTCTCATCCATAGTGATTCCTCCTGCCTATACAAACCAGATCGACACCTCCCCTAGGGATTCAATTGTCTTTCCCCCTCTACAACGCTCACTCTCCATGATGATACACTAAGCTCCACCTATAAGGGACTCGAGTATGGGAGAACTTGCCCACCCGTGACACGGAACACTCAGCCCGTGTCATTCTCCCTCATTCAATCCGCAAACGCCCTCGTTGTGGGCTGTTCTGTCGCTTCCTTGCGTCTTTTAACCATCATTGACGCTCCCACGAGACTTACATGAATGGCAAACGCTTGCCCAACGGAACAACAACACTCCATTGGCAGCTTCCCCCAATCAAAGCTATTCGCGAATCTCCAATCACTCAAGGGTGGCACCCCTCGCCAATCGCACACCCTCGGCGGCACCTCCCGCGACCTACTAGGCTTCTCCCTGGTCTCAATAGACCAATGGAGGTTCACCCTTGATGAAACATGGTAACGAGACCTATCTTGAGATTCGTCGAATTGATCCAAGAATGTTATCCCATTTTAGTGAGCAATTTAGTTCATTCCTATGCCCCTATTGACATCTTAGAAGCCGGACGAGAACCGCACCACGTCCCGAGCCCCTCTTGGCCTCGACGATCACTCTCCGCCCTCAAAGAACCAGGAAGACCACAAGATTTCCCTGAATCACTCACCTACTAGAAGGATCCTATTTTGATATCATTTGTCACGGGCCGACAAATCTTGATCACGGAATTAGCCCGTACGGCGCCCTGGCAAGCCACGCCAAGCCAACCTCCTCCCATATAATTGTTCCATAGAATATTTAGGCGAATAGCTTTCCTGTATTGGATCATACCACACCCACTTAGTTCGGGTATCTTTTGTATTGACAAGCTTGTACGTGCGGGAGGTCAACCCCTCCTTCGAGCTCCTAAAGGTATATTCTATCTAATTTAAAACTCCTAGTACAAACCTATTCAGACACCTCTTCTAGAGACGCAGTTGTCTCTTTCCCTCTACAACGCTCACTTCCCATGATGATACCCCAAACTCCACCAAAAAAGGGACCCAAGTACGGGAGAACTTGCCCACCTGGGACATGGAATACCCGGCTCGTATCACAAGATCTTGTCAAATTGTCAGTGACAATTAACAAAGAGACAAAGAGACACGTTGCAAGGCAGCCTGGAGAATGAAGGTAAACCGTTTTCCGGTGATAATGACATTTAACGATTTGGAGTGAGCGGCCAAGAGCATGCTAGAAGCACCACCACTTCACACCGAAAACGACCCTTAACAATCTTTATTTTTTAATATGAAAATAATATAATTTACCAAAACTAGGTAATTTAATTGTAATACCAATAAAAAAATGCATTTTATGAAAAAAGCATAATAAATGTTATTAGATTATCGCAAAATAAAGGAAAATCTATTTTAGAATGTTTTGCATTTGGTCGTATAATAACGTCGTAAATTAGCGAAATTCAATTTCTTTTCATTTTACATTCATGACTCTAAAATGCGCCATGCTTGGGGGTTCAAAATCGACGACATATCTAGTGCTCAACTTGGCTTCATTACTTTCTTTTTATATACTTCAGTTGTTAAAGAACACGTCAATATATCCAACATATCCGGGATGGGACAACCCGAGATCGATCGATTGACTACAACACTCCATATGTATGTGAGATTGAGCATACATTATCGAAGTTTTTCAAGATAAGGTGCGTTGATAAACAAGATTTTGGTTCGGGATGCGCCAAAAGCCAAGTAGCTAGTGTTGAACGTGATTAGTATCAAGAATGTCCATTTCCAAAAGATTAAAATATTCTCTATTTTTCTGTTCAGCTATTACATACTTATTATTTAACTTATTTCATTGGTTTGGTAATGGATATATTCTGGCAACGCGTGCTTCTGTAGCTGGTGAGCTGCTGATGTCTGCAATTTCCTTTTGCTTAGGCTTGTTGCTTTCAAAGCACATTAAGCTTAGCTCACGCTGAATAAGCCTATCTTTTCTTGTTAAGAAGGCTAGATCTTTGTGTGACCAATAGAGCTAGTTAAGCACAAATCCAAATTCTAAAAAGCAACCAGCGCTCGGCGTTCCCCAAGTCTCTCCAGAAGCCGAATAAAAGCTCATCAGTTCACCTAGTCTGTTTGTCGCAGGATTGCGCAAACTTGTTGTGTGCTAGGTTTGTTGTTGACCAAAATCTGACTTTGATAAATTTTTTGGCTGTTATCTAATCGATTCGATTATTTTATCAACGAAAAGCTCACGATCCAATCTCGATTGTTGACCAAGGCTTTCATGGCACCAAGATTGAGCATACATTATTGAAGATTCTCAAGATACGACGCATTGATAAGCAAGATTTTGGTTTGGATTTGTCAAAAGCCAAATAGCTAGTATTGAACTCGATGTCATGTGATTAGTACCAAGAAGGTCCCTTTCCAAAAGATTAAAAGACCATTCATGCCTCTCCTTGACAAGCGATTGTTCAATTGATTTTCGATCAATTTTTCGTTATTGTAATGCAACATATATAATATCATTTGCTGCTGTTTGCAAATTTTTTTATTGCTTACTTCATTTTTCGTACATTTTATAAATCGCACCCATTTCCATGTTCATTTACATGGATTCTTTTATCTCTTAATACAATTCAGTGCCCTTTTTTACTTTTTATTCTCTCTGCCCTCTGCAATTCTTCATACGCCTCTCCCCAATAATCTCTATTTATTTGTTTACCTACTGCATAGTTATTATTTATTATATTTTATTGGCTTGGTAACGAGTATATTTCCCCACTAGAAAGCGTGCTTACTAATTTTCGACATAAGATTTTACCTTCGAAGCCGACGGCAAGAGCCAGTTCAAGTACAACTCCGCCACGCGGTGGACTTTGGTTTCATCAGTGCTGCTGCCCTCATCTCCATGTTGTTCGTCGTTGCAGTCTTCGAGTAGTTCTTCTTCCCCTCCCCACGCTCGGCAGCGCGTGGCTCTCAACCACCCGTCTCCCGAAACAAGTTTCTTTTGTTCAACTAGCCAAAAAAAAATATTATGTGAATAGGTCCAACTGCAGTGGTTTATCGACCGATCTCTATGAATATTATGTTCGATTAACTCGAAAATAATATTTTCGACAAGTGACTGCGGTTATTAATGTGAAATCAAATCACATTTCAAAGAGATTGGATCACAAACTTTCTGTTGATAAAATAATCGAGTCAATTGGATAATGGATAGAATTGCAAATTTAGAATTATAGCCCTATTTATAAGAATTGGAAGAGACTGTCGCTTTCTTTCTAAGCAAGATATTCAAAAAATCTTTTGGTTTCTTTGTTATAAGTTAAAGTTGAATTTTCTAGAAGAGATAAAACTCTAATTTTATCATGGGAGTTTAGGAGTCTTGAATTATGAGTCCATTAAAATAAAACATTATATAGGCGGGCCAAATAGGTGTGCCGTGTCGGATCATGAATTCTCGTGGGAAGAAGTTAGAGTTTTTGATGACTTCTGCCATCATTAAAAAAATCAAAAATTAACTTTGGTGAAAGATTATCCATCGTTTGGTATTGCACATTTAGGAATAATTAGTGTCACGTCGTACGGTTTTCGTAAACTGAAGCGCATCTTCTTCAATTGACTCCTCGCTTCTCCTCCTGTGCAAGTCTAGTCCTGCCTCTCTCTCCTTCGCTCCCACCTCCGCTCGTCACTCCGGTCTCTCCCTCCCCTTACTCCTCTGCCATCGCCTTCGCGCATCCGATACCAACCCAACTAGGAGTTGAATTTCACCTTCGAAACTGGGTGACGGCAACCGCAAGAGCTAGTTCAAGTACAACTCCGCCCATGTGGTGGGCTTCGGCTTTTTCGCCGCCACCACCATGTTCTTTGTTGCGCGGAACAAAGCGATCGAACAATAAAATAGACAGAACAAGAAAATAAATCGGACTACGGATGTACGTGGTTCGGTCGTAGAGACCTACGTCCACGCGGGGAGAAGAAAGAACGAATTCCACTATGGAACGAAGCAAAACACGGAGATTACAAAACCACGCTCGAGTCACTTAAACACTCTCGGTGTTTCCCAAACCCCAATTACATCCAAGAACGCGCACACGGTGTTTAGCCCCAATTCCTCACGAAATAATCTTTCAATATTGTAAAGGAATTACACAAATCTAACCTCAAGATTTAATCAGCTTCAACACTTGAATTTTTGATGTAATTCAAGCGCTCGTATAATTGCGCTTCAAGACCTCTTCACATCAACTATGGCACGCACTTCTCGGATATCAAGCACTCACAGCAAAAGTGGCGCTTCAGGACTTGTTTCTCATCAACGGCGTCCTTTTTTACTTCCTTTTAAAGCACTCCCACGGCCAAGTTCGGGAAGCATATGTATAGGGGACCCAAGCTTGACCGAAATATTATCTTCAAGTCCACATGGCACTTTCAAAATCTTGACGTCACCTCCACAGGAACTAGGAAAGAATATTTTATTCTTTCTTTGGCCCAAGCTTTCCTTTTCTTGTATTCTGCTCACTAATTAAACTTCAAGAAACGTCCTAGTTGATAACTATCCAAGATAAACTTCGCAAATTTATGCACATCCGAGTATATTCAAGAAACAATATAACTAATCTTTCAAAATCTTATCCTCTTGCCAAAAGATATCTAGAAAGACGCATAATATATTTTGCTCGATTTTGAACGTCCGTAAAATATTCGATTCTGAATATTCACAATTTTACTTGGGCTTAAACTCGAGACATATTTTAACATTCTTTGTCGTTGCAATCTTCAAGAAGTTCTTCTACCCCTCCCCTTTGACGACACTCGGTAGCATGTGGATCTTGGCCGGCCATCCCCGGAAGCAATGGGTCAAACTTAAAAGTATTGAGAGTATTGAGAGCGTTCAACATAAGTCCGATACTTTCGCCGGAAATATCACCAAGAAGGAACCCAAGTTCGAACCAGGTCAACATAACTAGTTGGACTCACCTTCACTTAAAAACTTAAGTCAATGTGTTATGGGCCACCTTAAATATATTAATTGTTCAACACCATATTCATTCTCCAATATGGGACTTTTCCCACGTGTGAGCTCTAGTGTTAGGTTTGTTCCCCTTAATCCAAATATCCTTCCGCATCAATATATATTAACTTGAATCTCTATCAATACCCATCGGCCCGCGTTGTTACACAACAACATCCACCGGCCTGGAAACCGCATTGGTCACCATATTCTTTCCTTGAGATATTCACCAAATACGGATACATATTGGGAGTGGGCTACCAATCAATGCATACCGACACGAAAACCGCTTTTTTCCTTGAGATATTCACCAAACACCGATACATATTGAGAGTGGGCCACCAATCAATCATCGGCTCTAATATCCAATTGTTGTAATATAACACGCGAAAACTAACTAAGATCTTGCAAATAAGTCAATGCAAAAAGCACAAAAAAATTAACGATGAACGATAAAGGATACTAGAGATTACGTGGTTCGGTCCGAATATCGGTCCCTACATCCATGGGAGAGCCAAGTAAGAATAATCCACTATAATCGGATAATCGAATTTACAATCACTCAATACGCTCATGTTTCCCAAATCTAGATTATACTCAAACCCAAAATATTTACAATAAATAAATCAGTTGGATATAAAAGAAACTCACGAACACAAATTCACTATGCGTTTCCTCTTTCTCGTGCGCTCCGAAATGCTCTATGTTCGGCCTTTTTGGACGTCTCTATCCAGCCCCTCTTTTGGAACTTCTATTGCGGCTTGAGCAGACTAAGGGGATGCATGACAATGCGTTCCGGAAATAAATTTCTAGTTAGAAATAGATTTTTCTATTTCTTTTTTGGATGAGTTTTAAAGCAAAAAAATGCGTTTGATAATGACATAAAATTTCGATCCTAAAACGGTTGAAAATTTTTACCTCTAAAAATTATTATTTAGTTTTTACTCCGGTGGAGGCGGTGGTGGGCGGCAATCGTCAACGGAGGTCGGCAATGGTCTGCGGCGGCCTACGATGGTCGGCGGTGGCCGACGATGGTTGCGGCGATTGGTGGTGGGTGGCGGTGGGCGAGTGCATGCGGTAGTCGGTGGCGGTAAGATCGGTGGCGACCGGTGGTGAAGTGGAGGGCGGCGGCGGGTGGGGGTCAATGGCGGCCGGCGACAAGCGACCGAGGCCGGTGGTTGGGCGTGGCGAAGGTCGGTGTTGGGGGGTTGTTGGAGGCGGCGGCCGTAGGCGTGGGTGGCGACAGTCAACGGTGAGGTAGGGGCCGAAGGCGGGTGGTGGTTAGCGATGGGAGATCGAGGGTAGTGGTTGGCAGCAACAAAGGTTGGCGGTGAGCAATAGTTGGTGCGGCCGGCGGGAGGTCGGCGGCGGCCGTGATGGTTGGGGAGGCCGACGGGGGGTGACGGTGGTTGGCGGCGGCCCGGTAGTGAGGCAGGAGGCGGCGAGGGACGGCGGCAGGTGGTGGTGGTGGGCAACGGCGGGTACTTGAGGAAAAGTGAGAGGTTATTATTTCGATTTTTATTTTTTTTAGAAGCTAAATTTTTTGTTTTCGATTTCCTTCCAAATCTATTTCTAAAACAAAATTTTGTTTTAGAAATAGAAATATAGAATTATGTTATCAAATGAGTTTTTATTTCAAACTTGTTTAAGAAATAGGTTTGGAATAGAAAAAGAAAAGTAGAATGATTGTCATGCCCTCTTTAAGTGAACAAAAGCAAAAACCCTTTCTTTTTATTTCATGCTCCGACAATTACCTTTCTACCGACAAAATAACATGTGCTCTTATTTTGTCCTGTAGTGCAATAATCCTTTCTTTTCTGAAGAACTCGTCTACTGCCCGACTTTTGGAAAATCCGTGAAACTCAATCTTCAGAATAATACTTTCGCGTCCACTAAAAAACCATTCAAAGAAGAAATTTTGATCAGAACAAGAAAACAGAAGATTTCTTTCCTCATATCTGATCAACAACGATTTCTCCGATAAAACGTTCTTATATTACGAATTTCACCAATAGTTCAAACTCAAGACATTATTTAACAAAAAGCTTGGTAAGCTTAGTTGAAGAGCATGTTGAGCGAAGATGTATAGAAGGGAAGCGATACAAAGGATTATAATCATCTCTGTCCTCCTATGCCCGCCATGGCAATTCCTCTAGCAATTCCTCTAGCGCATCGGATGATGGAGCTTGGTGAGGCAGAAACAAAAGTACATGTATGACATTAAGATTGTCCGAAGAACAAATGAATATTATGCTTGATTAATTTGAAAATAATGTTTTCGAGAGTCGAGTGACTGTGATCGTTAAAGTGAAATCAAATCACATTTCAAAGAAATTGGATCACAAGTTTTTCTGTTGATAAAAAAATCGAGTCAATCGGACAACGGATAGAAAAGTTATCAACAGTCAAAATTGGTCATGTGCTACTAATAGAACTAGTTTACCACAAATCAAAATCCTAAAACTATATACAAAGACAAAATTCAAAGGAAACTTCCACAATTCATCGTCTAATGGTATCCGTCGAATGTCGAGCAAATTGTATCTAATCCTTACTTGAATAAATTCTTCAATCCTCGAAGGGCATTTGGACTTAGTAAAGGAGAAAGTGCCATGACAAGAGAGCTTGAACTGAAAGGATTCTTAAAAAAAAAAATTATGGAGTAGAGAAAATGCGATTAAAAGAGAAATAAGATGCAAAACAAAAGCCTGAAGACCCAAATCCTGTCGATTAGAATTTGAACAAGAAAATTTAATAATCTTTCACCACAACCATCCTTTTAGTTCAATTCATAGAAATGCACGACGGACATTTTGCAAAAAATTGAATCTTACTTCATAAAGATTGAGTCACAAGCTTTCCTTTTATTTTACTGTTTTTTTTTTTTTTTACAGAAGTCGCGAGCTTTCCTTGTAAAAAAAAGGAGTAAATTAGACAACATATGAAAAAGTTATAAGGGACCAAATTTTGGCCAGTTTTTATAAAAAGAAAAATACAAAAGAAGTAGTAACCCAATATGAAACGCAAAAATTAATCCAAGATGCAAACTGTTGTGAAAGGTTGGTATGCGTGGAAAACAAAGTGTTGGCCTTAACAAGATTGGAAAGTGTATCAAAAGCTTGAAGCTTTGAAGATGGTGATGTGTTACGCTCTTTTTTAACAAGAAATAAAAATTAGGACGGCACTATTTCCATCCCTATAAGATTAAATTCACTTAATTTTCATTTAAAAAAAAAGACGAAATTCCCCAAAATCATTAAATTACAATTTAAATTGGTGGTTCCAAAATTTATTTAATTTCCTTTTTATGAGTTTTCTTGTATATTTATGTAGGATCTTTGTTTATTAAATTTTTTCCTTGTATATTAAGGGCAAGATTTTTTCTATGTAAGATATTACTTCCATTAGACCACTTCCAGAAAAGGAATAGAAATGAGTGCCATTTCCCATGGACTATTCTTTTAATGACTTTTTTGCTGTTCCCCAAATCATATAGAAGCCTGCATAACCAAAAAATTTGTTTTGTCGAAAAGAGAAATTTTCAAGAAATCTAGTTCTTTTCTACATTGTGGATCAAGTTTATGGATATATTAAGTAGATGAAATTTAATTAAATCAAGCCATTGCATAAAGGAAGATTTTTTTAAAAAAAATGCCATTTTAGGTTAACAAAAATAATATCCTTTATGAACTATTTACGCAAAAAAAAATCAAAATATTTCATCATGCATAATAATTTTAGTGTACTCCTAGATATTTCTCTAACGTCTCAAATGCTTTGAATAAATATATCTCGCCAATATAGTAAGAACAAAATAAATTCTTTGATATAGTAAATAAAGAGACTTGACATATATTTTAGACTAATGAAATTAATAAAAAGTTTACCAACAAAGTGAGCTCTTGAGATAAGAGGGACAAAAAATAGAGAAGTACGATGAAGAATATCCTTTTCAATTTTATACTATATCAAATAATGTCTTTTTTTTCTTATTATTAATGAGTTAATTTTACATGGAGCATGTAAAACGTTATAGGGATGTCTGAAAATGCACTTTTCTTTAATACGCTAAAAAGCAAAACATGTGAAATGCTTAATTATGGTAATTATCCTAAAGAGAAAACGAAAAATAGGAAGAAAAAAAAAAGGAGTGTGGCCATAACTTTTGATTGTAATTGAAAATTTGATGGCAATTTGTCTTTTTAGTGTAAAAGTGGTGGATTTAGTCATTTATTGGGTGGAAATAGCGCCGCCAAAAAATTATTCGCAAGTTAGGTCTCTATACAACAATTATACTACCTTGGGAAGGACTTTAAATTTGGAAATACATTACTTGTGACATTAGATCCCTTAGAAATTATGGGATCGGATTACCTAATACTTGGTTTCGGACATTCGGATTCATTTAACTTAGAATTTGTGCAATCAAATTCATTTATTATTGACATCGGAAATTTCCTAATAGTGCACTAATTTGGCATTATAATAGTTAGAAAACTATAAAAGGATATATGCTCAATATATTCGCAAAAAAGAAAAAATAAGAGGAAAGCTATGGAAAAGAGACTGACGAGAGGGCTATGAAAAAATTAATAAGCTAATACTTATTGGTCGATTGTGAGCCACATAAGAAAATTATGCCATGGGACAGTCACAAACACCAAAGGAAATATCCCATGGTAAGAATTGGAGCAAAGAGTCTCTCAATTTCGACTCTATATATATGTGCTAACTCGAATTTTCATCCTAGTATTTTTCTTGTACTAGGAAAATCTTCAATAGTATTCCTGGGCCTAAGGAAAAAATCAAGGGCTAGCAAATGGTAATAGAAGCCCACTTGGGCGTTGAACTCTACAATAGTCCTTCGATTAAAAGCCCTAGCACAGCCAAATTAGGGTTCTTGGTCATTCTCACTCTCCTTCTCTTCCTCCTCCTTCTCCATTAATGGGTTCAAGTATCGCCGGTGGTCCCGATTCTCGATTTTCAGATCCGGAGACCGGACTAGAGGTCCCAAGAACCGGGCCAACACCTGTTTGGTCCGATTCTTGAGCCTTTCAATAGAACCAAGTAAAATGGACATAGAAAGGAAATATATTAAAAAAAAGGACTTGTACAATATTGTCGTGATTCACATAAAGATGTCCATGTCACAATGAATATCGAATACAATGTTCGATATTGTACGGAGTTATGTGAATCTCATTTTTTTTCGTTTAATATTGTATTTAATGGGAAAACATTTAGAAATCCTATGTGGAAATCCCTTTCTTTGCCTAGAATCTCATTTCTACGCTTTTCAATTGTATTTAAAAAAAATAAAAATTTATCGGTTCAGGTGAGCGATCTATCGATCCGATTTCCCTAGAATTGGGAAATGAACAATCGGACATCGGTTTCACCTTAAGGAACGGGGATCAATATCCATTCCCTCTTCGGGATTGAAGACTAAGCATGAGAGCCCTGTGGATAATAAGGATATTGTCTTATTGATCTTATGTATCGCTAGCGAGCATCGTGATTGGGATATAAATAACATTACTTATAATCGACAAATGAAATTCATCTTGGTTCGATTAATTATTAAATTCTAAGGAATATATTGTCGTGAAATTGGGAAAGGTTCAACTTGATGGGTTGCTATTTTGAAGTTTTGCATAATTGAATGCCCACAAAGTATGCTTAACAACACAAAACCGAATATCTCAATCAGGAGTACCCTGGCCATACAAAATAATAATAATAAATCAGGAGCACCCGACTTCACTTGATCCGACCCAGTTGTCGAATATTTGGGTCGGGCGGCACAGGATCTTGACCCATGGGCTGCGCCCTGGATTCAGCACGGCCCACTCGTTTCGTTCCACGTGTAACCCTTATCATCAGTAACTGTAATCCTAGTCCCGCACCCGATTTGAGGTCCTCCATCGTCGTTTTGAGGGAGGCGGGGCTTGGGTTCTCTCCCTTTCTGCTGCTCGTTCATGGTTGGCGAGGACTGGTGCCCTCTCCGTCGTCGTTTTTGCTTAAAGAAAAGACTCCCCTTACATCATTTGATTCCAGGTAATCCTTGCCCTCTACTTTATTTCTCCTCCGTCGCCGTCGTCGTTTTTGTGTTGGAATCTCTCTGCTCTCTCCCTCGCCCTGTCCGTCTTGGCTAGCTAGGGTTTCTGCGGATTTTGGGGGCAAAATCGAATTGAATGCGAAGCGTTTGAGCATTTCGACCTGGCTTACCATTGAGTAACGCAGGAGCCCCTACCGGAAAGCTCGGTTTTTTTTTTTTTAAGGGCTTGTGGACCTTAAGACTTTGCCATCTGCTGAAATGGGCTGGTTGATGAATGATTATGTCTTTAAGGACTTAATTTAGATCGCAATGATGAATGGAGCTTAGGATTTCGATTTGATAAACTGTAAAAATGGTTTGAGTAAATGGGAGCCTAGCATAACGGGGATATTGCATACTTTCAGAGCTTCCATGTGCAGTGATTGATTTTCATACGTCCAAGTAGTGGACCTCTTCTGGGATTGGAGAAAAGTTCAAACCTTGTTCCCCCTCCCTTCTCAGTTTTATCTGTTAGGCTTTTTTTGAAGCTCTAATAAAGATGTCATTTTTAAAATTGAGATTTTTGCTGGAAATTCTGGACATGCTTCACGTTACAGCCATGCTTCTCGTGCGTGTAAAATTATCTTTCATTTTCAAAACTAATTATTCGGGTTTGTTTAGATTTTTTCGAGAATGTGGCATTCGTAATAAGTAAAAGAACACATAAAACGGATAAAGGAAAGAAAAGGAGAGAATAAGCAATGGGAAGAGCTTTCGGGGAAAAAAAAACTGGTTCATGCATTTTGCTGGTCATAATTCTTTTTTTTTTTTTTTTTGGGTTCTCTTTTATGAGCCTGAGAGAAACAAAACTTGACGTATTTTTCTTTTACCAATGGGTTTCCTCCTTAGCACTTAAGATGATATAGCTCGAGAGAAGAACTACACTGCACTAATTCCTTTTTGCCCCCACTAAATCGTAGAAGTTAATTATCTGATACTGGCGTGACTTTATCCAAATTTCGAAGTTTCCCCCATTAATTTAGTTCAATTGAAGTTCAATTTGATGAAGCGGTACTTGTTAAATCATGACTTTAAGATCTTGCGATAGTGGATTAGAACAGCGTCGAAATGCTTGACCGATCTGTGGTAGGAATGTGCGATTGACAAATTTCTATTGATGCTCAGGTGATTGAGATAGAAAGGCAGATCTTCTTCGGGTAGCCATTTCCTCGAGTACCTATTTTCTGCATCAGGTGCACAGAAGATCCATTTTCAGTAAATTCATCCATTGAGGTTCTTAATTATAGTGACTCCAATAGAATCAACTAATCATCGCTTATTTGCTCATATGCCTCTAAGTAACTCAATATTTTTACTCTGTACATTAGGGTTGTCTGATGTCAAACAACCCTCGAAAAAGGATTTGCTAATGATACTTATTGGTTGTCCTGTGGCATTTCGTTTTGTCCTCCCCCAGACTACTTTAATATTTTGACATGGCAATGTTATTTGTGCTATCAACTGTGGCAACTTCTGACGAACCCTTTCTTCTGAGGATTGTGGAAGGAATTTTTTGTTTTCTGAAGAAATACAGAGGTCTGTGGACTCCCATCTTTTGCAGAATATATCTTTGCCCTAATACCTTTAGGTCATGAAGGATTTTCAAGTTAAGCCTGTTTTTAAGCATGGATAATTTGGACCTTACAATTTTTCCCTTCTATTGAATTCTGTGACCCTGCAATGTGCAGACTTTGAGGAATTTCAGATATCTTGGATGAAGTAGAGTTCATGAAAGGCTCTGCTGAGAGAGTGGATAGGGAGTGAGGGAGGAGGGGAGAGAGAGAGAGAGAGAGAGAGATTGTTCTGTTTGTTCCTATGCTCTCTGGATTATAATTGAGCTCCATCTCTCTAAGTTCATCTTTATGGTTATTCCAATTGAGGGAGAGAGGAACGTATGTGCACTAAGAATTTTAACTTTGATTTATAGCCAGGCATGCTACTGAGGGTTGCAAAATTTTAGGATTGTTGACGTTTTACTTAAAAGTCGTACTAATATGCTTTGCGTGCTGTGTCTGATTGGGCAGGAAGTTAATCAATGGAATCAATGGAAGCAGTGGTGGTGGAACCCAGTGCAATCAACCCTGGTCCTATTGACGTATCTGTACTTTATGATCAAGATAAGCATGTCTCATCAGCAGTTTGGGATGGACAGGTGTAGTTCGTAATATTGTCTTCATTGTCTCATGATGTCAACTTTCCTAATGTTTTGCCAGTTATAATTAGTTCATTTAAAAGCTCATGTCCACTAAATTGTGCTAATTCCACATTATCAAATGATGTTAAAAAAGTGAAGGCGGTTTTTGGGGAATTTGTTGTAAGCAAAAGATTCTGATCACAGTTTCTTAGTAGCGCCTTTTAACCAAAAAACTATATTTAGTGAAGTGAGGGTAGTGCATGGGGAGACGCCACAGCTAGTCATGTTCCTCACACATCTTTGTTTTCAATCAGCTCCTTCTAGCATGTGTCAAAGAAGCTATCTAGAAAGCTCCATTCTAGATGTTATAATTCTCACTTATAACAACTTTGAAGAACTTTAACTTGCATCTGTTGACCTCAAAAAAAAAAAAAAAAAAAAGGACAAACTTGCATCTGTTGCAATTTTTATATACTTGCAGTACATTGACAGATGGTAGGAGACTTAGCAAATTTAGTTTAAGGATAGTTACTGGCAATCTGAGAAATTCCATGCATAAAGAAGCTATGGCTCCATTTTATGAATAGCATATTTTTTCTGTTTCACATGGGTTTATCCTGTAATTGCGTTGCTACTTAGGAGCGTGGTGCACTAAGATGTCACGAGCACACATCAAAGCTGGATCAGTGGAAACTCACAGCCAAACAGATGGAGTTAGTTGAGAAGGCTGGATTTGGGTACTTGAGGTTAATTCCTGCTATCAGTCTGGACAATCCGCTTATCTCTGCTTTAGTTGAGAGATGGAGGAGAGAGACAAACACCTTTCACATGAATGTTGGAGAAATGACAGTAACTCTCGAAGATGTCGCTGTCTTGCTTGGACTTGCAATTGATGGAAACCCTGTCATTGGAATCACATATACATCTTGCAACGTCGTCTGTGAAAAGTTCCTTGGAAAAGCCCCGGAAGCTGGGTATGCTAGCGGTGGAATGGTCAAGTTAAGTTGGTTAAAAGAGTTTTTCTCTGATTGTCCTGAAGATGCTCCTCTTGAAGATATTGAGCGCCATACACGTGCCTACCTGTTATACCTGGTAGGAAGCACCATATTTTCCACTACTACAGGGAACAAAGTCCCCGTAATGTACCTGCCATTATTCGGAGATTTTGAACAATGTGGAAAATATGCATGGGGTGCAGCGGCACTGGCTTTCTTGTACAGAGCACTGGGGAATGCTTCTCTTGCTTCTCAGAGTACTATCAGTGGCTGTTTGACCCTTCTCCAGGTTATTTGTAATTTCCTATCTATTTCACCATACATTCCAGTGTTATGGCAGGTTCAACTGCTGGTGAAGCTGAAGATCAGTTTCAAATTGTTGATAAAGGCTTTGCTACATCGTAGATGCATATTCTCCTTAGACTTCATATGTCGTCATGTGACCTTTCTTAGTTTGACTTTGCAGTGTTGGAGTTATTACCACTTGGATATTGGGCGACCAAAGCTCAAGCATGATCCAGCCCATGATTGCTTTCCTTATGTACTTAGGTGGAAAGGAAAACAAATTGGTCCAACAGCCAACCGTGATGTCATTTACTATCGAAAGGCATTGGATGCCTTGAAACCATGTGATGTAAGTATCACGTTTGTTTCTTCCTCCTCAAACTTGTGCTATATGATTTTATCATTAATGGATGTTGTGGAGTGAAGAGAATTCCAATTACATTGGTTCTAGGTGGAGTGGCTGCCTTATAGACATATAGACAGTAGAGTAATACCTGAAGATATTAAAAGCAGTCTTAACCTGGGAAGATCGAAGACGATGTTGATATGTTTCGACAAGGCCGAAAGACACCTTCCAGATCGTTGCTTAAGGCAATGTGGAATGCCTCAGCATATTCCTGAGGACGTGCCGCAGTGGCAAAGAAAAAATCGTGGAGTTGATGGAGGTGTAGATTTGTCAGGGAAGATGGAATTCGAGCTTAACGAGTGGGTGAATCGCAGACTTAATACTGCGGAAGGTGATCATACCGTGGATGAGAGCGAATACATGCAGTGGTACCTAAAGATTACTCGTCGATTTGTGGGCAGGCCCATCTCACTTTCATCGGAGTTCCAAAGAACAGTAAGACTATATCAATAAAAGTAAGTCAATTCTCATTGAACAGAATTTTAACTTTCTTGATTGCTATATATCTGCAGAATTCTGGTTTAAGGGACATAGCCCACATTGCCGACACATTCCCGATAGAGGGTCTAGATCCCCAGCAGGTAGAATCAATCTCAAGGATCAGGTATATTGCCCATGAATGTCTGAGGGGCCAGGTTGAGACCCCGGTCATTGCATCAGCTATCCCAATAACAGAACTTGGTAAGAGGTTAAGAGGTAAGGAAAAGGTTAGAAGGAAGAGCTTTGTGAAACGAAAGCACAAGGATGAACCAATGGATTGCGATGGAACCAGTGAAGATGATCGGTCACAGTTTCATGGTGCAGTTATAAAAGTTGATGAATTGCCATTAGAGCCTACCGAAATTGACAACACTTCACAGCTATGTAATTTGGACACAGAGGACCATTCACAGATGTGTCTTGTATCTGTTGATGGCGATCATGTGCAGCTCTGTACCGTTGCAGATGGAGAAGCTAATCATCAACATCCATTTCAAACCGTCAGTGAACTCACGGACGTGGAGCCATTCCATGGAGTTGAGAATGGTGGATCACAGCTCGATGCCATGTCTATAGAAGTTGAGGAATCACATTTTTGCACTGGAAATAAGGAGGTCCTTAATCCACATTGCCAGAATGCAGTGGATGGGGTTGATGACTCACACTTGTCGCATGTTACTGGCGATATTGAATCGCAAACTGCGGTGGTGTGAAATGCATCTTGAGTAATTGCAGTAAGTTGGTGCTTAACCTCTTCATCCACCACTACATATTAAGAGTTCTCTTCATTACTCGTACATGCTTTGCTCCGTCTCGGTGCATGACTTGACCTCTCCCGTTTCTACTTTTGATAGGCATCACAAGTCTGAGTCGGGTTTCTCACGTACTTTCTTAGCAACGTTAAAGGAAGGTGATCTCAGCTGTGAACACTCTGACGTCTGCAATAAGTTAGTTTTGGCCGACATATATGTTCTGCGCAATACTTGAGGTTGCGGTCCTTCAACAGTTTTTGCTGATAAACAATATCAGCATCAGCTTTATTTGAATGCCAGGGAGAAGCTTGAGTTTCAGCCTTGAGAGGGTAGTTTTGTTTTAATCTTTTTTGTTCTTTCATAAGCTGCTATGATTGATATACTAGGCGGTAGACAAGCTTTTTGTAGGAGCGTTAGCAGCATGCATCCGCTTGTTTTATATCCAAGGCATGCAGAAAGGTTCTGTACATAGTTCTTCTGTTTGTTAGTTGTGGTAGGTTGATATATTTGTAACAAGGGTATGACCAAGGCAATCTTCCCTATTACTATTCTCTACACTAGTGATGAAGAATTCATTTTGTTATTCATTTTTTATTTTTGGGTTTGGTTAAGCAAAGGATTGCTGTTCATACTCCCATTGAACTATTTTGGCTTTGAGGTGGATTAATCTTGCTTCTGTAGTTTCTCCCCTTATGGAGAATAGGTTTTCATTTTTTGGATTTTTGCACTCTACAGCCAAATTAATTACTCTATAAAACTACTGATCTTTATGTTTTTCTTTGAGAGACATTGCTCCAGTGCCCTGTCAATTTAGATACCTGTTGTCTCTCTCCTTTCATCGGGCTGCCACAAAACCTAGAAATTACCATTACTGAAAAATAATGTAAAAAGTGTTGAAAGGGACCCCAGCGTCTGAGGGAGTGGTACAATGTATGACCATTGCAGGTTCTGCAAGATTTGTCTGGGAAGTAATTCGCTTGAATTCAAGTTCAACTAGTAAAAAAGTAAGAATGTAATCTAACGTCCTAGCTTGCATTTGTTTTCTCGTACTGTTTCTGCAGAAGCCACGCATATGCGTATTAAATGAAAAGCAGTGGATAATTGGAAGTTTTGAACTTGAGTCGAGCTTGTCCTGACCCCATGCGAGGTACGCTCGATCAACGGATAGTTCGTTTCTTTTCCTTTGCTGATGTAGTTTTTTCAACAACAAGTCGAAATCGAGAGTGAATGGGGTGAGAAGAAACAGAGGGTCATTTACACATGAAAGTCGAAGAGAGATTCGTATTGAATAGGATTACGGGAGGACCTTAAAAGCTGGTTAAGGATTTAACTGTGGAAGAGAGAGGCGTTCGCTAAAATGGTCCATAACACCCAAAACTGTAGTATCTAAGTCAATTACCATCTTATTGACGAAAAATTATCAAAATTTTTTTAAATTTTTTTATTTGTATCAATTCTATCCATTAAATCAGTTGGCACTGACTTGGCGTCGCTAGTGCTGACGTGGCGTCGTTAGTACTGACATGAATGATTTCTAATCTTTTTTTTTTTTTTCCACTGTGATTGGCGAGAGTCGCCGGCTCAGTTACTGAGCGAGGCCCGCTAAGGGCAAAAGGATTTGCAGATGCTCGAAAGCTTTCGTTATGATGCAGTGGGCATCGTTACTATGGTGATCTCTCCCTCGGACACACGCACAACGTCTCAGGGCTTTAATCATTTTCACGTGTCTGATGAGGTGAGACAAGGAGGTGTCTAATTTTTCCCATCCACTGTTGACCCTGACCCTGCATTGGCTTCAAAAATCTCACTCATGTCTCATGACCCCACCCCATCTTTAATCAAAACTTGCCCCACCTATCATTTCAGTCACATCCCATCTCTCTCTCCCTCCCTGGTCAGATGAAATGAAACCCACTTCGCTGCCAAAAGTCACTCCTGCTTTACCGCAACGGACCACGGTTCAAATCCTCCGCCACAATGCTCCCGTCTCCCTCGCTCCCTCCTCCTCTTCTTCACCTCTTCCTCGTCGTGTTCCTCTCCTCGCTCCTCTCTTGTTTCCCTTCTCTGTCCATCTATGCCCCTCCAAAGACCACCGCGCCACCGCCGCCGCCTCCGCCTCGTACAAGCACTAGCACTCGAGCAAACACCATGCTTCCCTCGGAATCCGAGATCCTGTTCAAGATCATGGAGTCCATGTCCTCGGACCAAGACTGGAGAGCCTCGCACCCGCACCCGTGCGGGACGGGCTCGTCCTGGCCCGGTATAGAATGCAAACCCGGCAATGACAACCGCCTCCACGTCTCGAGGCTAGACTTCGGCACACTCCCTAACCCAACCTGCAAGCCCACGGCCACCTTCCCTTACCTCGTCTTCTCCCTCCCTCACATTGAATCCGCCTTCTTCTTCAACTGCTTCGCCCGCACCAGGACCACCCTCTCTGTTTCCCCGACCCGGCTCCTCAATTCCTCCCTCCAACAGCTCAGTCTCAGATCGAACCCTGCTCTCGTCGGTCCAATCCCACCCCAGATATCCTCCCTCAAGTCCCTGCAAGTCCTCACGCTGTCCCAAAACCGCCTCACCGGTTTCATCCCGGTCGAATTGTTAAGCCTGAAATCTTTAATTCACCTCGACTTGAGTTACAACCTGCTCACTGGCTCTATACCTTTCCAAATAGGCAATCTGAAGAACCTTGTGGGCCTTGATATGAGCTACAACTCACTCGGAGGCTCGATCCCGAGCACAATTGGCCAACTGGGTCAGCTTCAAAAGCTTGACTTGAGCTCAAATTCACTCGTAGGTAGAATTCCTGACACCATCGAGAAGCTGAACTCTCTGGTCTTCATAGCCCTGAGCAACAACCGGCTGACAGGAAAATTCCCCACTGGAGTGTCAAAGCTGCAGAATTTGCAGTACATCATCATGGAGAACAACCTAATGGACATACCTCTTCCTATAGAGTTCGGTACGCTTGTGAAATTGCAAGAGCTGAGGCTTGCCAATTCAAGTTACTCCGGGACCATCCCTCCTGGCTTCGCTCAGCTCATGAACTTGAGCACATTGTCTCTCCAGAACAACCAGCTGACCGGCGAAATCCCCGTCGGGTTCGGGACTATGTCCCACATATACCACCTGAACCTGAGCAGGAACTTGTTGACTGGCGTGGTCCCATTTGACGCCAGCTTCCTGAAGAGGCTGGGCAGGAACTTGGATCTCAGTAGCAATCCTGGGCTGTGCCTGAATCCAACCGAAGCGTACAGTGTCAAGATCGGTGTCAATGTTTGCAAGACCAGCAAGAACGGCTCTTTGATCGTGCCAATGAAGCAATCTGAAGCTGCATCTCCCATTCTCGATTGGTTCTACCTTATTGGTGTCCTGGGTATTCCCCAAATACTGTTTTCAGTATGGCTTTAGTGATTCGTCCCAGTCACCTCTTCATATTCAGTCTTCTCTCTCTCTCTCCTCTCGTTCCATTTTATTTTTACTTATTCATTAGTGGGTTTTATTTTAATTTGAAGGGCAGTTAGGTAGTAGATTACTTAGATCCTACTCCATTTAGCCCCCAAAAAAAAAAATCCATACTGTAGTATCTACTTCTGTACTGCCCATAAGTTAAAACTTTCCTTGAGATCTGTTCGTACCAATCTTGTGAAGAATCATCATCTTGATTCATTCTATTTTGAATTGGAAGGACTCCTGAAAGTTTCCATCTTTGCGCTTCGCTTACACTTCGGCCCGGAAGAATTAATGAGACTGGCCACCTCATGTGTCCTTGTGCCCATCGTTTAGGGAGCAGCGGAGCGAAAGTGATTCTCTCAAGACGTATGCAAGCGATCCGACACTAATTGCACGCTAGACCTACGATGATATGACATTTAATGATGCGAGATATTCTGCTACTCTTGCATTCTTCGTCGGCATCGGTGAAAATGGCGAGATTACATCAAGTGTGGGTGCTCTAATTCCCGTCTCTCTTTTCGTACAGCTAAGTCATCAGACAGGACTATCAAGTACGGCTTTCGCTAAGAGACGGGGCGATGAGCTCCATACATCATCAGCTCTTAATCGAGAGCTCGAATGCTGGCAAAAAGAAAACCTAGCGTGAAAGTTAAAATGAGAGATTTAAGTAAAAACTTCATAATGTTCTGTTTAAGAAAAGAGGGTTCACAGCTTCCTGGAGATCTTTTAGGTCTGCCATCGTGCGATCTTTGTGAAAATTACACGAGCATGCCAAATGAGAAAAACATCACACCTGACACTGCCTGTGTGAAGGACGTGAGGTCTCCTGTCATAAAGTCGACCCTTCACACATGCGCGTGTCAATCAACTTATCAAAACAAAGCCTCTTGCTCGTCCCCCGGTTCAACTTCTTCCCAAAAGAATTTCGGGCAGTTTCCGGTTTTCTTAGCTAGTTCATAATCCTAGAATTGCGGGCTAGAAAGAATCGAAGAAAATACACATCACAAAATAATTTAAAGAAAGCTCGATAGATGATTTATGATGCCAGAATGATCTTTTCTTTAATGTGTTGTTGTGGTTTTTGTGACAAAACATGTCCAACCGATACTTTCTTCGACAGTTAAGTAATAGAATTAGTGGGGAAAATTATCGAAAAAAGCCCTAAACCTATTGAAATTGTGCAATTCAGTTCTTAACTTTTTTTTTCCTTTTAGTCGATTCAGTTCTAAACATTTTGCTATTATGCCAATTCGGTCCATCCGGCGAATTTTGGGCTGACCGACGTTGATGGATGGACCGAATTATCACAATTGCAAAATGTTTAGGGACTGAATCGACTAAAAAAAAAAAAAAGGTTTAAGATTAAATTGATTCAATTATAATAAGTTTATGACTTTTTTTATTAATTTTTCCGATTACTGCATGAAGACACATGGAGGGGGTCTTTTATTTTTAAACAATAAGAAATTCCAATTTCTCTTACATATTTCATTGGGAGCATGTTCACGGATCACGAGTGAGAGATCAGTACTTGAAACTTCTTTTGTTATGAAAGAAGAATCAGAAGAACGGACAAAGCACTTGTTGCCGAAACGGGGCAACATGATCATCGCCAGGAAACCAAAGCGCCAAAAACAGGGAGGCACAGGATCCTACGTACGATGTGTATACTAGGATTCAATGGCATCTTCATGTGGGGGGTGAAAATCCCGTGAAGCCTGCTCTGCAACATTGGCGATCCATCCTCCAAAGCAGCGCGTCTTTCGATCAGCGTTCGGCCTAGGAACAATCCCCACCACTGTTCACGATCTTCTGCATTGTGGCTCCTACGAGGCTTCGAATACTCGATCACGGTTTGGACAGGAGCAAGCCAAGATGAGAATACTATAGTTTTCTCCTTAGCTTTGGTAAACAGTAACGGGGTTCGCGGGGAAAAGTTAAATCTGTTCGATAATCATTAGTTTTTTGTTGTTGTCCTAATCAAGTCGCTATTTAACGGCATTGGACGACGAAATCGATAATTCGTTACGTCCAGGGATGTCATGGACATCGAGAAAACTGTGTCCGGCGAGCGGATGGATCGACCGGGGCGGTGAACAGTGGTTGGGGGCGATGTTGGGAGGGAGAGGGAATTGGTGAAAAGATGGGAGAGGTGAAGAGGAAAACAAAGAAGTGGAGCGGGCGGGGGGTTTGGTCCTTTGATGAAACAAGACCAACCCACTGGGACTGAGCACAAGGACACCTTCACAGAGGGAGAGGGAGAGAGAGCTGGATCCCACTCCTTTGCATCGAAGAGGTTTCGACTTTCACAACAGTGCAGCATCTGTATACGTTTCTGCCGTCCGTTTTGGATCTTCCTTTCGAATTATTCTCCCCTCACTTTTTCAACCTTAAGCAAATTGCGCTCTCTCTTTTTTTTTCTCTCTCTCTCTCTCTCTTCCAATATGATCAACTCTCTGATCTCTTGGAGTCCCATGTGGATTCATCAAATGAAAAAAGTTATGTGAACTATTTGTTATCTGTGTGGTGCCTGTAGAAGCATATGCAGAGAAGTGGTTAAGATTTGCGCAAGATTGAGTCTGCGCCAGCAGGGAGAATTACCATAAAAGTCATAAACATATTATAATTGTGCCAATTCAATCCGATTTTTTTTAAATTGAGTCTTAAACCTTTTACGATTGTGTCAATGTAGTTCATTTGGCCATATTGACAAAAATTTTTTAATTATATTTTACTAATTTTAGTAATTTTTTTCGTTCCTTTCTTTTCTCTTTTCATTTTTTTTTGTTAGGGTGCCCTCATTAGTCTCAGCAAGGGTGGCGCCCCTCGCCCGGTTGCGAGCGAGGGCTCGCAGCCCTCGTCTAGATGTGGGTGAGGGTCGCGACCCTCGTCGGCCCTACCCTAGTGGCTGGTGAACTCCTACCGGCCCTAACCAAGAAAGGAAAGAAAAGAAAAATATTGAAAGATTATTTTAAAAAAAACCATAAGAATATTATTGAAAATTTTGCCACGTTAGCATCGATTAACAAAATGGACTGAATTGACACAATTTTTTAAAAAAAATGTAAGACTAAATTGATACAATTGTAATAGGTTTATAATTTTTTTGGTAATTTTTTCCATGGGGACGTTCGTGTACGGGTTTTACCCGTACACGATTTTTCATGGTCACTCTAGCAATTTTTAATAAAATAAGTACTTTCTCATACTAAAAAAAAAAAAAAAAAAATTTTAAGGTTAAAAAAAATTTTTTGGGGAAGTACTTGAACATGGCTAAGATAATCGAATTTTCGAATCCAACTGTAATTACTTTTATGATATTGAACCTTCTTCATCTTGTCTCTCTCAATTTTGATAACTATGGTGAACATGTAATTGCTATTACACTTGCGCAAAATGAAGGGCCAAGCAGCAAGGTAATGATATAGCAAAATCATTCTACTCAAATCCTAGGCACATCACAACACTTACTTACATGAGAAGTGGTTTTAGTGGCATATATGCATAGCGCAAACACAAGTTCAAACCCCACGACAAGCTATCGCCTCAATTTCTCAAAAAGAACGTCTTAAAAACAAAGTGGATGAAAGGTTTCATCTCATCTTATTTCTTCTTTGTTGCCTGTCTGTCTGTCTTGCATGTAGAGTGCAAAAAGGCCCTCGTGATGTATCCCACCCCATGTTCATGCAAGCCCTCCTTTTGCTTCAGAATCCTGCTGAAAACATGTGCCTTGAGGACTTCAGTTCTTCCAAAAGTGAGAAAATGACACGAGTGGTTCCTAAACTTCGGTTCGATGCGCAATGGCGTCCAATGTGGGCTCTAAACTTTGGTAATTTTGATCCAATGTATAATATCGTTTCGAAACTTTTGTTCAACGTTCGAGTGATCTCCCGAACTTTTTAAACATTTGAATATAATTTGAGGACTATATTGAACATTTTTCAATAATTCAAGGATAGGATCACATCAACAAATTACAAGTCGGGAGACGACATTGTGCGTGGGCCAAAGTCGAAACAATTCTTGCTATTATCCCGAATGCGGCTCACTATGTGATTAGTATGTGGATGGGAATGGACCATGCTTGGTGGGCAACCATCCTCGAGAGAATCCATCCGACCCTTCCTCTTTGAAGAAAGCAACAAGCAAGAACAACCCAAAAGAAACCTCCAAACCCCCCCTCCCCTCCCCTCCCTCCTCCTCTCCTCTCACCTCAGTAAATGCTCCCAACTCACAGCTTGGGACATGTCTGGCCACGCAAACAAACACATTACTACCCATCTCACGTTGTACATCCTTTTTCACGTCGTCACAAGTGTTTGTGCAAGAAATAGAAAACGATACAAAAGAAGTCTCATTGTCATCTCTAGAAAGGGACTCGCCATCCCACGTGCGAGAGAGAGGGAGAGAGAGAAGATTTGCCTTTTTTTTCCTCTTTGGTATGATTGATTCGGGCATAAAGGAGAGGAGAGATGAAGTAATGAAAGATAGACCGCACGAGGGGGTTGGGACAGCATCCATCCACGTCCATTGCCATCCCAATTAAAGCAAAAAAAAAAAAAAAAGAAGCATGAAAATACAAAGATAAATGAAAATGAAACCCATCACCATCACGGCCCCTCCTTCTCTTTGAGCCAATTAGAAGAGTCTGGCAGAGCCCCACGTGCAAAGGCCAGGTGCTACATTGCCTCGTACATGTTTTGGGACGTCAATTCTCCGTTCTTTTGACCAGGTAAATACGGACATACTTATAGCTGATAAATGAATGCAATGTTCCTAGTTGGCTTTGGTCACCATTCCCCTTTTAGGTATCCGTTCAGGCTACCTACGTTTCTCGAAAATTAAGTGATTTGAAAATTATTTTACTAAAAATGATCGCATGCAATCGCTTGAAATAATTAATTAATAAAAAATAATTTTGTTACTGATGACAATTTATGTGTAAACATTTGAGTAAACGGTGAAAATATTTTTTCGCACATTCATTTTTGTAAGCTATATAAGTTAGGGTTGATTGATTCCTAGTCCGATCGGTCTCACTCCGTAACCGAAAATCGAATCTTTATATTAGGAATCGGGAGCTGGACCGGATAGTCTTGGGACCTTATTGAAAGACCGTCCAGACCGGTCCGATTCTCGGGCAATCTAATTACTCCATCGTAGCATTTTTTTTTGGGTGATTAGTCGTTAAATTTTTGTTGTTAACGACATATTTATCGAACCACTTTTCGTTAATTGCATCACGTTGTCACTAAACATGAAAGTCATATTAAGCATTTTAACAATTACATTTAAAAACAAAAAAAAAACATAGATATAGACATATATATTTTTATTTGGTCCGGTCCAAGCAATACATTCCCTCTTTGGAACCCAAAATCGAACGGACCATAATCGGTTTCAATTTTATGGAACAGAACCAGGCCAGGAGCTCTTAAGAATCGACCAAACCTTTGGTTTGGTTCGATCCCGGTGGTTCGCGGTTTGGATGGTCCATTATATTCAACTCAAATAGAAGTGATCATTTTTTGAAAAATATACTCTAAATCACTTATGTTTTGCGAAATAATAAGAGGCTAAGTGCATCTTTAATTTCTTTGCTGCCGCAATATGTGTTGGGCACTTAGGAGTGATCGGCGGAAAGTGGATAGATGTCAAGATCAGTTCTCACTTTTTGGAATCGACCATGTTGGTCTTGAAACGGTTTTTTTTTTTTTTTTTTTTTTTATAAAAAAAAATGCACGGCCGCATATGAATACAAGTATTTCTACTGAAGGATGATATGTCAAACACGTTATTTCAAAACTTTTGGTTCAAAGGGTGAAATAACTTTTTTAGGATTAGGGATAAATTTTTCCTTTGTTTCGTTTTAATAGAATTTATGTAGAAGCCAATATTGCAGCTTTAATTTTGTATTCTTTTAAATTTTTATATATTATATTTTTTTTTGATATGTCCACATTATACGAATACGAGTATTTCTACTCGCAAATAATATGTCAAACATATTTTATTTCAGCAAATGTTCTGTTTTTTTAAAAAAAGAGTGAAATAACTTATTTAGGGTTAGCGATAAACCGGTTCATAATCGGTTTTGTTCCAATTTCCACCTTTAGCACCCTTTCAGGTTCTAGGTTTCCGAATAGAACCAGCCGATTCAGGACGTAGAAGCGGAAACGAACCAACGAAGGCTAGTTTCCTAATTTTTGGAATTGGAAATCGGACCTATCTCCATATGAACCGGCTGGTCGGCCACCCCTAGTAGCACCTGTATTTCGCAGCACGAATTGCAAAGTTGCTGCGACATCTAGAGAAACTGCCTTGGCACTGCATTTGGTGAAGGCATTATAGCTCTTCCTCGACAATATAGTAGCATTTACTTTCACGTGTTGGGTGAGCCATGACAATGATCGAACAACCCATTGGGCCAGTCCATCACACAAATGGGCCTGAATGAGGCTCATTACCTCACCGGCCCACATGTCCCTCGCCGTCGCCGCTTCTGCGGTCTCTCTCGTCGCGTCGCCGTCGCCCGTCGTTGAGTCGCTCGTGCGGTAGCAGAGCGCCTTGGCGTCGAGGCTCCTGAACCGAGTCCGCACAGTCTCTGCTCGTCCGAAGGATCGGCGGACGCTATCGCAATCCATCACTGCGTGTACTTCTTCAAGGCTCCTCTCCGACGTCGCTTCTCGGCCTCTTCCTGGGACCGCGACCGGCGATTCTCCTCCTGCTTCCGCCTCGCCAGGTCCTCGATCCTCCGGAAGCTCCGGGAAGTTCGAGCACAATGCGAGCAGTTCGTCCGTTCGCTCGTATCTGAAGGATCCCGAGCTGGTCAAGTTCTCCGACATCGCCGATACATGGTCAGTTCGTTGATTGTTTAATTCGTATCTTTCGTACGTGGTCAGTTCGTTGGTTGAATTCAATCGCTTGAGGCGAAACCTCAACGAAATTGCAGTTTCTGCAATCATTGCAGTCGATAGACATCTAGGATGCAAAACTCGCTTGTATAGCGTGGCTGCCATCTGATACACTGAACTCTGTTCTTCTTCTGTCAATGACTCTTTTTTATGAGAATGAAAAGGTTTGTACCTGCTAACTATATTTTGTAGATTTGTCGGGCTTTTCTTGATTTTGAAAGGATACGTCCTCTGCCAGGCCTAACCTCATGAAAATTTTCTAAGTATACATGACCAAAGAGGTGTAGGTTCTTTTAATTCTTGAAAATGTGTAACACTGTTGATTCCACATTCTATCTAATTGGCTGATTTTGTCATGTTACTAACTGAATAGTTGTTTTTGGTAGTAGAGACAAGGAGTTCATATTTAACCATGTTGAAGTTTGTTCAGTACTTCGATGTATCAAAATATCTCTATCATTGGATTCTGGTAAGCTGGACTTTGAGGTAGCTTCCATCACATTAATATCAATAATATGGACACAAGTGATTAGTGGCGGTGATGTAGCAGTGGGAATGCAGCACCATAGATTGAAGCTTGATGAAATGTCCTTTTTGACAAATATGCTGGTCTGCAACCTCAAGACTGCTGGTTTTGCTATATGAGCAATATGAGGACTTGACTTGGCCCGTTCCAATGACGAGGCTTGTTTTGTGCGGTGTTAGTTTTTTTAGTGCAGATGGTTTGAGTCATAAAAAATGCGAGAGGCAGCAATACTTACTCTAAAATAAAGCTTTTATTTGCCAATGATAGCGTATGTTTCATAGCTGAACAGATCTGCTTCTCTACATTTTCCACAATTGATGGCAAAGATGGCGTCCTACGAGCCTTTACAGACAAAGCATGCTTGATGATGCACATAGTGACCACTCGTCATGCAAGTGGCTGGTTGATTATGTTGTACTGTATACCAAACTGTTGGTGATGTGCTGGCTGGTGTGAACTATACATTGAGATTCATTTCATTACTGTGCGAGCATGAAAGGTGTTTGAACAGTCATACTGTTGTAATTCATGTTTAGAGTTTGGTCAGCAGAGAGGATGATGTAATCATTTCCTTGAGATAACATTGTATTGGTTTTGCTTTCAATTCCAAGTATGTTGCAATTTGAGTTCAGTCCATATATTCTGGTATTATTTACCATCTTCAATGGTTCAAGCGAAGATGGCTTATCGGCTAATACTTGTTGTTTTTGCCTCTTCAGCCATTGGCCAGGATGGGAGCTTCAGTGACTGGTGTGAAGGCTGTGGATAGAAACATCAAGATTGCCCGCATTCATGCTGTGTGCTCATTTCTCCAACGCAATGAATATTTTCTTGCAATTGCTTGTGAAAGTTCCAAAGTGTGAGTCACTAAGACTATTGACTTCTGTGGTTGATATAGTAACTTCGGTGTAGACTCTACAGAATTTGGAAGATTCTCTTGAAGCTGTAAACTATTTTTATCTATGTACACGCGTCGAATTCATCTGATTCTCAAGTGGAAAATCGAAAGAATAAACCTACAGTTGCCATTATGATCACAATTTATTGTTGAAGATTCAGATGAAGCATACAGTCTCAAGATCCTGAATAACACATGGCAAGCTAGATGCCTTGAAATATTTTTTAAGTAGCCACCGATCACCGATTCATTCTTGAAGGTTCAGATTGAAGCATACGGTCTGAATATTCTGAATGACACATAATGCAAGCTCGATGCATGGGAATTGTCTCTATATCCATGTGTTATATCAGCTATTGAGAAAGTTCCGGCAGATTGTGTAATTGAGGGTGAGTCCACTAAATCACTTCACTATTGTTCAGTCCTTTCGTTATTCTGATTGTTCTTGTTTGCATATCATTGTTTTTCTGTTGGCTGAAATTGTTTGCATATAATTGTTGTTCACTGTGAAGCCTGCGATTCTTGATTAAATTGATGCTGCGAATCCTTTTAGGAGGGTTTTCCTGAATGACATTTGAATCGCTGGGTAAGATAATCCTGTGACATTGGTTGTGTTGGCATATATAAGTATTGCTCATTACAGACTTTTTTCCTGATGATTATTTGGACTTGAGCGATTGAAGTGTAATTTCTTGGTTGGATGAAGCAATTTTTGCTCGTGATCATGATCAATTTTCAAGTCTTATCTGGATGCTTGTAACATTCTTTGTCAGCTCAGGATTTGGATCCAGTGACCTCAGCGATTGAATACGGTTGTACAACAGCTGGTATGTTTATCTTACAAATGGATCGGGCATTTCACTCTGGTAGTAATTCATATCGATAGCAAATGTCTATTCATGTTTTAGTTGGATTATGTCCCTCTAACGGGAGAACTCCATTTTTCTGTCAAGTTTTTGACTTGTCCACTTCACATGTGTATGTGTGGTACATTGAGGATTGATGGCAATATAATCACCAGTCATGATGTTGTCCTCTGAAAGTTCCAGCTAGGCTTTCTTAATATTATTAAGAACTCGTGAAATATCCATCTGTTACCGAAGAAGATGAATACCGGAGCATAGGTGAACTTTCCTTTAGCCTTAATAACTTTCGCACAAGCCTATAAGGCGTCCCCACACAACCAACCAAATGGTTGGTGTGAAGAGCTGCCACACGTGAGACCCGGGCCAAATAGAGCTTAGACACGGTACATAAAAATACGAGAACAGGCGGTAAAAGCAGCGGACAATTGAACAGCTGATACCTAGGTGGGTTCCAATCAGTGTCAAGATCATGTGCTTTATTGCTAATGTAACTTACTAGATATGTTCCTCGCTTAGCTAAATCCTTCGCTAAAATTCTTATTGTAAAGTGGCTTAGGCAATGCAACCTCAAGATGAACCCTCTAAAGTGCTTCTTCGGAGTATCGTCAGAGAAACTCTTCGGAGTCATAGTATGAAAGAATGGGATTAGGGTGTATCCTGCAAAAACCAAAGACATAATGGGGATGCCTAATACTACTAATATCAAGGAATTGAGAGATTTGGCCAATTTGAACAAAAAAAAAAGGAGAGAGAGATCGGGCCAAAGAAGGTGATAGCCCTGTAGATTCGTTCTCTTTTTGGGTCAGATTCATGTTTTTCAATGTTCTCCTATCTTGCAGCTTAAGGTCTATGGATCACTGTCCTTGGTGTTTAGTATCTGTCTAGCATGATTATATATCTTTTTAAATAAGAGCTTGATTTACATGTGGAGTACATGATTCCAGATAGTACAGAGAACACCAGGCTAAATGTGAGTATAACATTGGGATGGTAGAAGTGCTATAGCTTTGATAAGGTACTTGGGCAGAGACTGAGGGTTACTTTTTGCAATGTTTCCAGGTAGGTGTGGTTTCGAGTCTTTGGCTCACATGCAGTTTGTATTACAATACATGATAGCCTGCTCATTTCTAATGTAACAGGGGTGCAAGGTGATTTAGCAAGAAAATAAATTAAAAGTACAGTTGTTAGAGTCATGGTATGGCGCGTATATATTCTTGTAGGAGGTGGTTAGCCGCAGACGGTTAGCCACAAGTGGCGTACTATGTGGATGTAGATTTTTGGCGAATATGGGGCTTAACTTTTTGGTGGTGGTTACGAAGTTGTAGCCTAGATCAGCCATTCAAGAGTTCTAAAAGTTTTATCTCTTGGTTTTTTTCTTTACAAAGGGAGAGAACAAAAAAAGGATAATGGTAGAGAAAGACATGTATTCATACTATTCCGTCAGTCCAAACACATAAAAGTCTTGAAAGTTTATGTGATTCATCCGATCTATAGAAAAGCTTGTTGAAGAACAAAGGAAAGTTTTGATGCAGCGACCTCTTTGGAGGTACGTATTCTCTGCCCACATCACACACTAATTCCTTTTGGAAATCTTTTTCTCTAATGTCCAGCTTCGATCATCTAAAATTCTTTGGCAAGACAGATTTGCTTCGCTACTATGTCGTTGTTCTAGTGTTCTTCTTATCAATCGTCGAATGAATTTTCTGGCTACATCAGCACTATCCTATCTTACTCGCCATGGGTGCTGAATGGACATCTTTTATTATGGATGCAATGTAATGAAGGGCGTTTTATGCAAGTGCACTTTTTGATTTTCTGAAGGTATTAGGGCATGTGGTAGATGCTGCCGAGTTTTGTAAGTTACTCTCGGCATTGACTATTTCCGGGGAGCTATAGTGCTTGCGCGACTATTAATCATTCTATGAAAGCTTATGCAATTGCTATTGTTGCTGTTGAGCACCTCCTCCTCTGGATATGTTTCTTTTCCTTTCTCCCTAGTTTTCAGTAGTATTCTCTTCTAGATATGATGGTGGTTGGTTAGTCGACGAAATTACTAGGATTTCTGAGAATGATTTAGCTTGGATACATCACTCGTCGGTCGGATCTAACATTTAACAACGCAGGGCATCTTTGCATTTTAATGTCGCAGCTTCCGACGCCAGTGGTCGAGTTTCCCTACCCCTGAAGAACTAGAGTTGATCCTACAACGTTCTTCTATCAATGTAAGCTGCGATTGCATGCTTTTCGACTGTTTCGTGTATTCAACATGCATCGTCCTTCCTCGGATTCATCCCGGTCAAAGAGATGGCTGCATTTGTGTCCAACCCCTTGACAGGAAGATGGTCTCTTGCTGATGATATTATTTAGTGTGTGAAATTTATTGCTTTTGGAACTAAAAAAAAGAAAAGAAAAAAACAGCCAGTGAATGAATATATTCATGAGAAAAATCTGATGCGGAACGCAACGGTTATCATATTGGTATTTTGTCTCGACACATATATGACGTAATAATGGGGATTTTTCCTTTTTGGGGGGACTGAAAATGGGACTCCCATAATGATGTGGCCCATCCCCATCACCAACATTTTCATCTGATCCCAGAAGATAAACGTTTGCGTTTCTCGAGACGCATGGTTGTGTTCTACACGTCTTTCACCGGGCCCACCCGCCGCGCCGCGAATACCAATCCACGCCTACTCGCGCTCTGAATGGCGATGGTGTCGGATTCGACGGCGTGTCACTAGTCCAAGAGCGAGTGGCGCCTCACGCGACGTCTGCTGAGGAGTTTTCTTTCGGTCTAGGACCTACGAGTCCCTGTGGGCCCCTCATCCTCTGCTGTAGCTTTTCGGGGAGGATAATGTTGCCCAATCCGTGCCCCCACGCTGTGTACATGACGTGGAGGTTGCGAAGCCCTCTCTCGCCCTCCTCATGCAGCCGATCTCACTCCTTCCGATGGTGGAAATTCAAAACTTCACTTTTTTTTCTCAAATATAAAGAGTGATCATCGAGGTAATTTTTCAAAATGATTAAGTATTGGATTAATTAACACATTTATGCGTAAGTTAATCATACGTAATATTTGACCCAAAAAACAAATCATTGTCCAAGCACATTAAGCCATTCGATTGTACTTTTTTCTTTTTTTCTGGAGAACGTTTACTAATTGCCAAACTACAAAGCATAATTATACTTCAAAATTTATGAGAATGTCAAACACAGGATTAGATTGAAAGTAACGTGTTCTTGAAGATTTTAGATTGAAAGCAATGTGTTCTTGAAACCAAAAATTAAAGTCAACTAATTTATAGTTCACTTTTTTCGCCTGCCTTTAACTTGAAAGTCTCTTCCGCCCATCCTCGTATATTGTTTTATTTCTACATCATCCTCGCTTATAATTAGTTAATCTTTGTCAATCAAATTCGAAAAAAAAAATATCTTTGGAATCGAAAATCCTAATAAGCTCAAATTAGAAAAATAGCTAGTAACGATAATTTTCTTTCATTTTAGTTAGCGCAAATAATAGCAATAATGACCTTACTAACGAGTGCCTCTAAACACTTTTTAGATATCCATTTAAAGCAAAAATAAATAAATAAATAAAAAGAAAAAGAAAAGGTCCTTTTTTAAAGCCAAAGATTGGATGTCCTTGAGACGCAATAGGCCAAGGAGATGGCCAAAATGACGGATCAAGTCGAGAAATTTCTATATGTTTTTTGGATTTTCATGAGCACTTTACAATGTCTTGGAGGGACTTATGAGTGACGTGCACTTATATTCTAGAGAAATGTTGTACTTAAAGGGGAAAGTGGTAAATAAGGAGATTGAAAATACCCCGTTAGGTCAATCAGAGATTTATGATAGTCATTAGAGGGGTCATGTGTAAATAAGGTCCCTCCTTCTCATTTGCATTACCCATAAATTCAATAAGGGAAAAGTAGCGGGGCATTTTCTTTCGAAACTCTCCTTTATTGCGTAAGAAGCTAAATAAAATATTATAATCTTCGGACAGAAAAAGTATATTCTAATCTCCGGACGAAAAGAGAGAACATATTATAATCTCAAACCTCGAATTTTCTTTGCTAGGCTAAATCTCAAATTTACTTGCGAAAAATGAGATAAACGATTCTTTAATTTCCTTTGATATGTAATGTTGTCTCGAATTTTTTTAATTTGTTAAATATTATTCATGGATTTTTTAGTACACGTTCAAACTACTTCTTCTTTTTTTTTTTTTTGTCGGTAAACTAGTCCTCGACTACGTGAAAGATGTTAAGGACTAATTTACTGAACATCTTTCGTACAATTAAGAACTATTTTTTTTTGGGTCAAAATTAAGAACTAGATTAAATGTGTATAAAAAATTAAGAGAACATGTTATATATTAAGCTAAAATTCAAAACTCGCATTAAATAAATGAAAACAAAAAAAAATCATATTGCTCGTCGGGCCAAAATAAAGGCGTCATTTATGCCATCTCGTACACTAATCCAAAACCTCGCGATCCACGATCCAAGTCACCACCTGGCTCCACTCCAGCACGTATAAACTCCATCGCCGTCTCCGGTCAAGCTCTCTCCCTCGATTTCCTCTCTTCCCTCCACCTCCACCTCCCCCTTTCATTCCTTTTCCCATCTTCCTCAGCTTCCATAATTCCTGGCTTCAACCAGCTAGCTTTTAGCTCACGAAGATGTCGAGCATAGATTTCCAGCTCTCGGCTCGCGGCCGATTGGCCGTCCTCTCGGCGCACCTGGCGGCTTCGATCGAGCCGCGGGATCACGAGGCGGCGGCGACGATCGTCGAGCCAAGCTGCGTCTTGGCTCAGGACCGGGCCCCGCCTCCCGGGAGCCTCAGCGGCTCGTTGACCGTCGTCGACGAGCGCGCAGGTCGTAGGTACCGGCTTCCGGTTTCGGAAGAGGGCACCGTTAAGGCCGCCGATTTTAAGCAGGTGAGCTTATGATGTGCAGATTTTGATTTTTGTGGATCTATTGGTTGCGAGATGAGCTTGCTCCGAGCCAAGAGTGTTTGATTTGGGTGAATTTGGAGTTTCGGTCAGGTGAATCGCCTGAACGCGTGAGTTGTCTTTCGAAATGCTTGCGCAGACCTCGACTTCCTTTAATTGCCGATGGACTTTGTTTGCAGGACGTAGTTGCTAGCTCGTGTAAATAGCGGTTTTTTTTTTTTTGCATGTTATTTTGTGTGGATTTTTTATGTCCTGACGTTTAGATGTTGGACTTGTTGCCGGAAATTGGACAGATAACAACTGGAAAGAATGACAAGGGACTCAAGCTTTATGATCCTGGATACTTGAACACAGCTCCTGTTCGGTCGTCCATTTGCTACATCGATGGGGACGAAGGGATACTCAGATACAGGGGCTATCCAATTGAAGAGTTGGCCGAGAGTAGTTCCTTTATGGAAGTGGCTTACCTCTTGAGTGAGTGTTCTTTCTTCGATTTCTTGCTCTTGAATTTCATATATTAACTTACCTGAAAGATCCTAGCAAGCGTGTATTTTCTGTTCAGTTGTGGCCTTTGATGGACACGATTTGTTTCTTTTCATGAGATTTCGATGGTTGTATCAGTTGAGAATTAAGTCTGGTTCCCATTGCAGTGTATGGAAATCTGCCTTCTGAAAGCCAATTAGCAGACTGGGAGTTCGCTATTACTCAACACTCAGCAGTTCCACAAGGAATACTGGTTTGTGTCCCATTCTTTCCATCTCGCCTTTTCCGAAAGTTCAGTATTTGCAGTCTTTTTCTTTTATGATGGATCCTATATTGCCTTTTTCATCTCAAAAGCTAAGGAGGAACTGAAACACTTTTGATATGAAAAATGATGGTTTTGTGCTAGATTCAAGTGTAGGCTGTAATTCAGCTGGCTGATGCAAGTGATATGGATGTTTTATACGTTGGAAAATGTTTTGAGTGCCAATATGGCGCATGTTGTGGTCAATTAAAACAGCTTTGAAAATGCAAATTTTCTCATCAAAGGTAAATAAGAATATCATACTCTTTATTTTTTCAATTTCCAATTTGTAAGTGTCTTGTTACCTTTAGTGAACTTTAATGCCCAGAGGGCACTTGTGATTGTGAACAAGACCTACATTTTCTTTATTTTGTCAGTCTTTTGATTTGTTGATCATGCTTTTACCAATGAAATGTTTTATCATGTCCTCCAGGCAATCTTTTTCTGTTTTCTCCTTCCACTTCTGAAGTCGAGATATTAAACTCTGGCTCTTGCCATGAGTAGAGAAAGCTAGATGTAGTTTGCATTAGGTGGTTGAGAGTAAGCACATCGTGTTGTTGCTTTTCCCTAAGTGAGCTAGACGTTGACCAACTTCCTGCTTGTTTTTCTTGTTTTTTGATACAGAGCAAGCTAAGGCACACAATTATCTCATCAGATGCTTTAGACTATATGGAATGGAGCTCCTTGTTTGCTCTCTCTGTTTTCTTGGTTTCTTTTTCCTTTTCAACTTGACTGAGGTCCTCATAGGATTTTAAGCATGTTATGAGGGTGTGCTATAACTCTTATTCTCCAGATGGTTGTGACTCATTTGTGGTTCATTGTGGGATTACTATGTTTCACTGAATTGCTCTGGTCCATTTTCTTTATGTAGGATATTATACACGCAATGCCACATGATGCACATCCAATGGGTGTACTCGTCAGTGCAATGAGTGCTCTTTCTGTCTTTCATCCTGATGCCAATCCTGCTCTTAGAGTAAGTTACTCGCAGGGAGCTTGTTTTATTTGGAAAATGCCAGTCCTTGCATTACTCCTCTCTCTTTGCTTTACCATCACGATCTTGTGTTTGTCATGTAATAATGTGTTTAGATATTGTGTTGTGTATCTGTGAAAATTCAGTGTCCGATATAACCATTTCTGAAATCAAAATGGTTGGCACGTGTGCCTGTTGGAACTTCTTCGTTGACTATCTTTAGACCTTCCAATTAAAATTTGAGTTTTCAAAACTTCAACCATCTTCCGGTTTCATTGATGTTCTGGGCTTGGCACAATCATTAAATGGGTTTTCTCATTGAATTGGTCAAGTTGAAAAGAGAGTGATATTCTTGCGATTGTCAGTAATAACTTATTCAACATGGGACTGAAGTGTCGAAACCTTGTCAGTCCTGTAAAAAAGCTGTTGGATACTAGAATTGAAATGTAGTTTGGTTTTTGGGCTAAGGGCCAGTTAAATGTATCTTGTAGTTTGAGTTTCTGAAAATGTCCATGCAAAATATTAATCTAAGCAGTTTGCTAAATCTGAATTAGCAGGTCAGACGTTTCTTCACTCATGTAATATTTTATTGTAATGTATTGTTTTTTTCTGTTGGGGGTTGTGGGGTTGGGGTTGAAGGTGGTATGGTTTGCTTGCCTATGCAAAGAGCACCTTTTCTGATGAACAAGATCTGCATGAAAAAGACTCAGTTGTTCATCAAATTTACGAAATTATTGTACAAGTTATGCTCTTCAGTTAAGTATACGGCCATTATTCCATTATTCTGTTTACAGGGCCAAGATCTTTACAAATCAAAGCAAGTGAGAGATAAACAAATTGCTCGCATCCTTGGAAAGGTTTGCTCTAAATTTCCTATTTTTGGCTTTTTTTGGCCCTTCTATAACTTCTTTGTAACTCCATCTTATATGTTGCATATGAAAGCCTCAGCCTCAGTTGCTCTAAGATTCACTTCATTATGTTTGGCTTCTAATAGAAAATATTCTGCAAATGCAGGCACCAACTATTGCAGCTGCTGCCTACTTGAGAATGGCAGGAAGGCCTCCAGTTCTCCCATCTAGTCATCTTTCTTATTCAGAGAATTTCTTATACATGCTGGATTCATTGTAAGTGTTGGTTTGTTTTGTGCTTTTATCTAATTAGTGGTCCTTATTAGTGGTGAAGATAGAAAAAGGGAAAATGAGGCTTACTGATCAGAGGAGATTTTTTACCGAATTTCAGGGGTAATCGTTCTTACAAACCTAATCCTCGGTTGGCACGGGTGCTAGACATCCTCTTCATATTGCATGCTGAACATGAAATGAATTGTTCAACCGCTGCTGCTAGGCATCTTGCATCAAGGTACGCATCTTTCAGGTCCTTAATGCAACGAAACTTAAAAGTCATTAATTGGATGTATAACATTCTGCAATTGCCTGTGTAGTGGTGTTGATGTGTACACTGCACTTGCTGGAGCTGTTGGAGCTCTCTATGGTCCTCTTCATGGCGGAGCAAATGAGGTATTTATTTTGTCCATTCCATTATGATGAAGTCTGAAAAGGTCTCGTTTAGTAATGACATTCACCGTGGGGTTTAGCTATAAATAAAAAAATACGAAGTCTGAAATGGCCAAGCTGGACGCTTCTCTTGGACTTGCTTTTTCTTGGTTTCTGTTTCACAAAGTGATGAATTGCCATCAGCTGAGGCTGTTATATTCCTGTAGGCTGTGCTTAAGATGCTGAGTGAAATTGGAAGTGTGGAGAACATTCCGGAGTTCATAGAGGGTGTGAAAAATCGGTAAGTTCTTGGTTGAAATTGTGATCTCAAATGGCATGAAACATTGTAGTTGTGTTCGATGTTTAATTCGGTTCTTTCCAGGAAACGAAAAATGTCGGGCTTTGGTCATCGTGTGTATAAAAACTATGATCCTAGAGCTAAAGTCATAAAGAAACTGGCAGACGAAGTATTTTCCATTGTTGGCCAGGACCCTCTAATTGAGGTAAGTTGCTCTGAATTTTGTTTCTCGAAGGATGTGTACCTTTTTCTGCTATTGTCTTTCACCATTAATGAGGAGAATACGCTTGTGTGGTTGTGAATAATCATTTACATCCATCTCCTGTACATAGAATAGGCTCATTACCTATTCATGTTTATCAAGTTACTTTCTATGATTATCCTGCATGTAACCTTCACTCCACAAATAGGGAAGAAGTACGGAAAGTTCTTTGCTGCTATTGTCCTTAACTAACCATGCTTTACTTCATCTTTGATCGAAATGTTTTGATTGAGTAGAAACAGGCGTCTTTTTGCCTGTAAAGACAAAAATTAATTTGATAGTGAGATTCATCTTTCTTTGAAGATCGACCCTTTTCTGGATTCTTTCTGAGAAGGAAAGAAAACGTTCATTGGAGCATCTGATTTCCAGAACATACATATTAAGTACTGCCTATGCATTGCACACTAAAAACATGGTTTCGGTTTGTTCTCTTCAGACTTAAAGCTCTCATAACTGAGATAGCTCTATTCTTGAAGCATGTATTGCCGTTAATATGGCCTCTTGGCCGGTTGATTGTATCAGTGGAGATAGCATGATCTTGATGATAAGAAAAGGCTAAAAGATTCGTTAATGTGGAACAAGGTTGTTTTGAAATAACATTGCAGAAAGGAGTTTAGGTATTCTGGAATATGCTTATGTTTCTACTCTGATTTCTGCTGCAGGTAGCTGTTGCTTTAGAGAAAGCAGCTCTGTCAGATGAGTACTTTGTGAAGAGGAAGTTGTACCCAAATGTCGACTTTTACTCTGGATTAATCTATAGGTACGTCAATGTCAGCCTGATGTTGTCATGACTTTAAGGTTTAGGATGGCGGAATATTGAAGAACACTTAAATTTTTTTTGCAGGGCAATGGGATTTCCGACAGAGTTCTTCCCTGTTTTATTTGCAGTCCCTCGAATGGCTGGGTACTTGTCGCACTGGCGAGAGTCCCTGGATGATCCTGATACAAAGATCATGAGACCGCAACAGGTGAGCTTCTGTCCACAACTTACGTTGTATAATCTCTGACCCTCTTTGAGAATGACCAGTACAACACGTGAATGACTGTTTTCTCGTCTTCAGTATTGATCAAGAAAGTACCAACTAACTAGGATTAATGCGATTTGTCATTTGGTTGCTAAAATTTTCTTCCGGACTCTTCTCGATCATTAAACTTCTGTGATCTCTTTGGTCATTCAGGTCTACACAGGAGTATGGCTGCGGCAATATATGCCCCTCAGAGAGAGAGCGGTATCCACCGAAGCGGACAGGCTTGGTCAGGTGTCAGTTTCAAATGCTTCGAGGCGGAGGTTGGCTGGATCAGGGGTTTAGCTGGGGGCCTTGGATTTTCCTTAAAAAGTCGGTAGGGAAAACTAAGTGTATTTATATAAATTAGGGATATTCTTAAAGATGCTGGTTCATAGCAACCCAATAAATTTCCTGGGCTGTTTGGTGGTGGGTGTGCATGAAGGGTCTACCAAGGTGATAAATAAAGCTCTGCTAGCTTGTGTTCTGTGATCCGCGGAACTATTTTAGTTCGCCACCATAATTGATTCACACTGTTGATGAACATGACTGATATATACTTAAGTGAATTCCGGGAGACGGTCGAGAAGAGTTATGCCTAGAATATATATATAGAATTGCAAAGAATACAGTCTTTTCTCGTCCTCTGTGCCTATACGCCGCTTAGCCACCACAGGCGTGAAAGAAACAAGTTCGATAAGCTGAGCGATCATCTGACCCTCGACCCATCTCGATCTGATTGTCAATCCGCAGATGCTTAGGCAGCTGCTCGTTCTGGTGTGGGTGAAATCAAAGATGAAATGGAGCACGAGAATCAGATGTCGTGTCGACACAACATGACACGGATTAATGCTAACGAAAGAACAAATCTTTCCGTCCTTTCCTATCAAGAGGAACGATCTGACTTGAAACAAAGCCGAAACGAATGCGGAATTGAAAAAAAAACGTCTTAGAACAACCACATGTTCCCAAGCTATATAAGCCATCAACCAGGATATATATATAGCTATCCGAGCTCCTTATAAAAAAGTTTTTTTTTAATACACTACAAATATACTGTCATTACTTCTTTTTTGTACGTAGATGGGATTTAAAAACAATTGATGTAGCCATCACTATGTTTTTTTTTTTTTTTTTATGACCGAGGACTCCACCACGGGCCCTCCCGCACCCGGTAAGGCACTGAGAGCCGGGCCCCTATACCCTCTGACTCGAAAGACAGACCCCACCACCACGCCCCCCACTTAAGACGCTAAGAATCGTGGGTTTCGACCTCTCGACCTATCACATGCGAGGAGTTGGTTTCAACTAACGCAGCCTACTCCACCGGTGGGTTAGCCATCACTATGTTAATCACTTTGAAATCGAAAAATAAAAATCATTACTCAATTTTAGTGGAATAAAAAAAATCCAAAATTTAGTATTTGGCGGATAAAAAGCATCTTTTTTTTTTTTATATTCCAGATACTTTATTCTTGTCTTATCAAATTATATAAATTTATCAATTGAGCGCGATACGTAAATGCAATTCATCTTTTAAGTATATTGATGCAGGTATGGATGTAACTTTCGAAAAAGAAAATCCAGCTGGAAATTTAGATATGCGATTTCCTTTTTATATAATAATTCACTTGCAGTTAATTTTTTTCCCTCACTGTATCGAGTGTAGTACGCCTAAAAGAATTTTTGGGAAGGGACGGTGGCCCGCTTGCTTCCTTCCCTACAATTCACCGAATTACGAAAACGAAGCATTTTTGGTCTTCCTCTCTCCTTCATTTCGCTTCCACCTCCTCGCCGGAATCTGAAAATCTACGGCCATCTTCGTCCGATCTCCCGCCGCCACCCCTCTCCGTCGCCACCAGCTGTCTCTGCCTCTTCGTGCTCCGATCTTTCTCATCACTCTTCCTTCTCTCGCCTTACTCTCCCTCTTCCTTCTCTCGCCTCCTGCGCTCTCCGCGTCCGTCCGTGCTGCTCGTGGGCGCTTTGCCTCCGATCTGTGCTGCTCTCGCGCTGCTCGCCTGTGCTGCTCGTCGCCTCTCCGTCGTGTCGCGACCTTCGTCGTCGTCGTCGTGATCTGCTCCGTTGCCACTGCTCGTTGAATCTCGTCGCGATCTGGTTCGTATTATCTGTTTTCCTTTTTCCCTTCTTTTGGTAGGATTTCGTTGTTGATCACGGAATTGAATTGATATATGCACTAGCTCATACACTGAGTGGCATTTGGAGGTGCATGCTTTTAGTTTCGGTAGTTAATTTTCTCTTTGCTTTGGAGGAATTTGTACTCATGATGCTTAATCATCTTTCTTGATAATCAAACAATCGTATTGTTCGAAACTCCAGAATGTGGAAGGACCAAGTCCACAACGAGCCCTCATACAGACTCACTGCATATGCCTCACCGATTCTAAACAAATCATCTATAAACCCTCTATCCATGTCCCACCAGAACAACGTAAAGATGGATGTCTCCAAACAATCTCTCTGTACATGTCCTGAGCAAAATTGATGTCTGATTAGTAACAATCTACAACTCCCAATCTAGGATTTGTCAACTCCTTTTAGCCACATTGGCAATGGATCCTCCAATTTTGACACATCTCGGCAACCTCTGAAGATATCAATCTGCTACCATCTTGGACTAAGGATTCAGAGGAAATTCTCACTGAAAAGAGAACACTGGCAATGACTCTACTTTGAAGAATGTATTTGTTTCTTTCGTTCCACAGAAGATAAATTGTTCCACTTCATGCCAAGTTTAAGAGTGTATTCTTCATACTTTACCTTAATGGACTGTTGAGCCCAAGGCAACTCAATGCCAAGTTAGAAGCCCCAACTTGACCAAAACAGTCTCCATAGGATCACGTAAAAGTCTATAATTACAGGCAATCAAAGCAGCCCGTAATGCAACCAGATGGTCAGACCTAGCAGCAGCCATTTCCAGTCATTGCTTTCAATAATTACAGCCACTCTAGCTTTAATGCCTAATTGTAGTCATACAGTACTTTGGCAGGATCAATCAAGCAAGACACCATGCGGATGCAATTATCAATCCATAGGCAGATACTTGTTTTGATTTCTTTTACATCAGATATGTGGCCTGAGCAGACCCCTCACTTTGAGAAGCTTCCTTCAATCAAAAGTGCTTTCTTATCATGAATATGGATTGCCAGCTGTCTTATCTGGTTTGGTTGAGATTGGGCACCCACTAATTCTAATGAGACACGGGTTTAAGGAGATACATAGGACGGTTTGGGGAGGGCTTAGCTGTCCCAAACCCGACTAGCCTTTATTCCTATTCTTTTCTCTCTTTATAACCTTCCTATCCTGTTCAGTTTCTTGCTCATATGAAGCTGTAATGAAAGCCCATGGTGCTGAATATCTCTTTTTTCTTCCCAATGAAGATACGGAACAACCTTCTACAGTCATAAATTTTCGTATCTTCATGTTGCAGTAGATTTTGCAAAGATGTCTGGTCAGAGCCAGCGGTTGAATGTAGTCCCTACTGTCACAATGCTTGGAATTATGAAGGCTCGCCTTGTTGGTGCTACAAGAGGCCATGCTCTACTCAAGAAGAAGAGTGATGCTTTAACTGTGCAGTTCCGTCAGATCCTAAAGAATATTGTATCCACAAAGGAATCAATGGGGGACATCATGAAAGCATCCTCATTTGCCCTGACTGAGGCCAAGTATGTTGCTGGTGAAAACATCAAGCACGTTGTTCTGGAAAACGTCCAGAATGCTTCTTTGAAAGTCCGATCCCGACAAGAGAATGTGGCTGGTGTGAAGCTTCCTAAATTCGAATATTTTACCGATGGGGAGACCAAGAATGACCTGACCGGATTGGCCAGAGGTGGTCAACAAATTCAGCTTTGTCGGGCTGCTTATGTGAAAGCCATTGAGGTTCTTGTTGAGCTTGCTTCGCTGCAAACATCATTCCTGACTCTTGATGAGGCTATTAAAACCACCAATCGTAGAGTGAATGCGCTGGAGAATGTTGTGAAGCCCAGGTTGGAGAACACAATAAGTTATATCAAGGGTGAGTTGGATGAACTCGAGAGGGAAGATTTTTTTAGGCTGAAGAAGATTCAGGGATACAAGAAGAGAGAGGTAGAGAAACAGCTTGCATCTGCCAAGAGATTTGCGGAAGAGCAGTTTGCTGAGAAGGTTTCCTTGCAAAAAGGAGTTTCACTTAATATGGCCCACAACTTGTTATCGGCAGCAATGGAGAAGGATGAGGATATCATTTTCTGATTTGCCTGTGTTTCTCAGGTATTTGGTCCGGCTTTGCTGATTGCCTTGTCTTGAAAATTTCCCAAAGCGACCATGGATTAACTTTTTCTCCATATTAGTCTTCGTTTGGGCGTCAGTCTCCTTGATTTGTTGATTTTAAAGCCTCATAATGTCAATTCTGTAGTATTTGTTCATCTAGTGGCTTTATCTATTAGCTCGCTGCGAAGCTGTACTTAATCGGATCCATTCTCCTTCAATAATTTATGTCATGGTGTTGATTTTTCCTGTCTGTTGCCTAAGTACAGCGGTACATAGGTGTAATCCCTTGTGACAAACTTCTTCTCAGGAGTATTAAAGAACACGCGTAACAAAAGCACCTTGTGACAAACTTCTCAGGAATATTAAAGAACACGCGTAACAGAAGCACCTTATCAGCTTTGTTTTAAGGTAAGATTGGAGGTACTGTCGGCATGTAAAAAAGATTAACGAATTTCATTGAATATTTGGACTAGGATGGAAAAAGCACCAATGCTGGCTCCAAACCTTCCAGTGATTCCCATTTTTACTCTAGTTCGGTAACAGGATGCGATCCAGAGTCTCAGTTGATGCCTACGTTCCATGAAACATATTGACGCGTGCGGATCGTGAGCTAGAGCGTCCACTTGTTCCGTTTGCATTACTGCTTTTGGGTTTCGATGACTCTTGGACAGTGAGCTTTCGGTAGAAACGCCAAGCGTGGGCAACATAAGATGCACATTGACGTCATGTCGGAAAAGACCACACCTGTAATCGCGCACCCAATCTCACACAACACATGATCTCTTTATTTACAGAGTTCAGATTAATGGCCGAGGAGCAAATCACTAATTTGCTAGCATAAGATTTGCTACTCTGTCATCGCAATCGGCACTTTTAGAGAAAGGAAAAGAGAAAATCACAACGCCACTGGCAGTACACATTTCTTAGAAAAGAGTGTTATGATTCTTGAAGTGCCCGAGAATGGAAGAAATCCTGAGTTTTATCGACAAGTCATATGGCTCAACATCGCTCCCGGTTCTTGACGGACCTTAATCACCCAAATCGTAACTAAATGCCTTCAAATATTTGTACATGTGCAAATACAGTCATGCATGAAGTGGCCGAACATCTTTAAATAATTATACATGTGCAAATACAGTCACGAATGAGGTGGCCGAAGGAATGCCACGAGGCATGGGGCACGGAGTGAAGAAGATGAAACATGATATAAATCGGATAAGCACTATCCTGTATTGCCGTTCCTAGCAAAGCTTCTGAACAAAAGCAGCAAGCTTCTAAATTCTTCTCCCCAGAGGTTTCGTCACTTTAGAAGATGAAGCAGAGTCTCTACCAGACGGCCCTCGTGGCTTCGTCAAGGGAGAAATACTGTATGATGAGACGGAGGTACAGTAAGGGGTAGAAGTAATTCAATCAATATTCAAAGACAGTGGACATATGATTATGAATACCTGGGTTCTCTCTGGATTGCCCTTTTCTTCATCGCGGCAATGTTTTTCACCTCTTGACTGTAGATAATGCGAAAAAAGGGTTGGCCAAAAATAAGTGTGTTCCTTTTCAAAAGATATCCAAACTCGTGCAAGTAACATATAGTAAATTTAGGTGCTGCAAGGTGGCCGGAGTTAACCTCTTAAGAGTCTCTATCCTTGCCTTCTTCATTATATTGCTCTTCAGATAGGAGACGTCGTAAGATCCGCAACCTAGAGATGATTAACAGCAGTAAGGTAAATAGACAAGATAGTGCTCGTTGGATCCACTTTTGTGTGTCGGCAGTTCAACGTGCTGGTGCCTAGAAGCTGCATTCTTAGTGAACCTACAGGACAGCAAGCGAGAAGCAAAGTTTGTACTACCCACCAAATCTTCTCTTATTGCTTGAAGGTGGCACCTTTGTGCACAGACGAACTTGCCGGCTTTGTTTCACTGCAGATGTCAAAACTAGCAGATAAGGCCAATTTTTGTGATCATGCTACAAGGTCAATAGATGAGGCCAGCTAGCAAATATAGATCTATCAGTTCACACCGCAGTGCCAAGAAAACATGGTTCTGTCATACACAAACAAGACCAGAGATTGCAGGGCTTTTAACAATAAAATCATTCTATCCTACTGATAGACCAGACAGCCTGTGATTCAAACAGATGCAGATAGTTTGTTCTATGCTTACAACATCAATAGTTAACAGAAGGCTGAAAAGAAATCTTTATCTAGCTCAAATAACGTACGGGCATCCTTTTCCTTGTATAGTTGCCTCATCCTATCCAGCGACTTATTCTGAGCCTCCTCTATGTCCTTCAACTTTGCCTGAAGCAAATCGATACCCACTTCAATATCACTCAACATTAACATATTGATGCCAAAAATATGTAATTCCAAGCGTAATCGAGGTAAGATTGCAGACAGTCCAGTTGCTTGCTCACAGAAGAGCAACATGTGGACAAAGTCAACATCTTAAGGTCGGAATATATGTTTTAGGTAAATGAGCTGAGAATTCACCTCATACAATTGTGACCATCTAAACGAAACCCCCTTGTCCTTCATTCTCTCGATAACAAGATTCGTGCTGTGACTACCGAATTGTTTCTCGTAAAAATTCTTCCACAGGTTATCCGTGATTGGAGTCAAGTCTGTTCCCTATAGGAGAACAAGCATCATTCAAAATTCATCAATGATGATAGGCCCAATCGAGAAAGAAGAAGAAACCATCAGTATCAGCAATCCTAATCAAATCGTGAATATCGAGGATACCTACTTTTGAACTTCTCTCTATGTGCATCAACTGATCAACGGTACAATGAGGCAAAATTCTCGCAAGAAGCTCAGGATCAATTCCGCCGAGATCGCCTAGATATCTCACGTTATCTATCGCAGTCCTGACGCATAGATCGGTCAGTGAAGGAGCTTTCCTCTCCATCAACATGTTTCTACCAAGCTTGCACCCTGTTCTCCTATTGCCCAGTTCTGACCTCATTGAGCTACACAAGAGCAGAATAATGAACATTACCAGAGCACAGTTCAATCTGAATCAACTCAATTCAACCACAAAAAGTACTGTGGCCGTCGCACAGCAGTCAATAACAGAGTCACGAATTCCACGAAAGACCGTCGGTCCAACAGGAAACGCACAACATCGATCTAAGTAAAACCCGCAACGCCATATATCTCAATCTAAAGACCTACACATGAATTGATAAAAGCGATGTTCACGTCATCCTATGCAGGTTAGCTAGCGCCTCCTCATCGCGTAATTGATGCTTACACGAGTAGAGAGGACGTTAAGGAGCTCACCGGAGCGCGATCGGCGACGGAGAGGATGCGCCGGCGGGCGATCGGAGACGGAGGTGGTGATCGCCGGCGGGAGAGGAAGCCGGTCGTTGCCGACGGGCGAGGCGATCGGAGATCCGCGGATGAATCGATTAATTGGTCATCGCTCGATCTTCGCTAGGTCAAAGGGATGGAGAAGACGGAGACTGAGATGGAAGACGCAGAACATTCATCAGGTGAGTGGCGAGGCTCCCGGGGGACGAACTCCTGCGTATATAATAAAGAACGCAATCTTTCCCGAAATTATCAAATTGAATTCCAAAACATAAGATTACGGTAATCAAGAAAACAATGACGTGACTTTTTCTATATTTTATTTTTCCTACGTGGCTTTAAGTTAGCTAGAACATGATGGCAAGAGAAAATGATAGTAGTTTTAATCCAAATCCTAATTTTTATTATTCCAAATCTTAATTAAATTACATTTTTTTGTCGGAAATTTAAATTACATTAAACGGCCGTCGTTTTTGCTAGGATTTGGATAGAAAAAATTAAATTTAGACCAAAATAACTATCGTTTTACTTTTATACTTTGTGCTTTTGTTAATTTAATACCATGCAGTTAAATTGAATAGAGTCAATATGAAAGATGCAATTGCACTAATTTGATAAAATTTAATACTTGTTTGCATAATTTAAAATTTTAAAGTTTTTGATTTACTTATCCCTATAACAAAATATTGGAAACCAAACGTGTGCTAAAGAGTTTAACTAGGTTTGGCAACTGGTAAGTACAGCTGCAACTGTTTGTTTCGCTTTGGGTGTTTGTCGGGTCCCATTGAAGCTTTTCCCATATTGTGTTGGTAATCAGAATTATGTTGCTTTCGAATTTCAACAGTCACCCTCTTTCAAGCTAGATATCTAATTTATCTCGAGTACGCTTTGGATCGAGCTTTCTGATTGAGGAGATTTTGCATTGAACTTCGCTAAAAGAACTCCTAGAAGTTCTCCAAGATGGACTTACTCGAGATTTGGAGTTTGCGGTGGTGGAGGAAGTGGATCGGGAAAAAGAGAGATTCTAGTCGTAAGAAATCAGTGTAGAAGTTCCATGTCATCATCAGATCACTAGGCTTCTTGCTAATTTGTCCCTTCAGCAGGATTATGTTCATGTTCCTCCTCGCCGTTGTGACACAGGTATGCACATCGAGTGCGAAGCAAAAGCTTGATACGCAGGGATTACCCATCTCTCCTCTTCTATGCTTTAACTTGAAGAATCGTGGCAAGGACCATCTAACTAGGGCTCTGTCCGGATCAGGTTACTTACGGCCCCTATATTTCGCTTTTCCTACTGGAATTCCTCGTTTGGAGAGGAATCCCTTAACAACAGTTCGGGCTTCAAGCGTGCTTACCGTTTGAGATTTCCTAGGTGACTCAGTGGGAGATGCATAAGAGTGGGGCATCGAGCTTCAACATCGCTTCCTCGAACTAGAATTTTGAGGCCCGGTCTTGATCTACCAGCTCCAAAAGACAGCGTCTCTCCTGTAGAACACAACCTAGACAGTTCACACTGAGACAAAATAGAACAAAAGAGGAAAGCTAGATAAACAAGCAGATGATAACATAACCCTTGATGGAAGTGCTTAAATTTGATTGATAGTACCTTATGCCTAAAAGAGTATCAAATAGTAACAGTTACAAACAACGAAAATGAAAATCAGGTGCAAGATAACTGAAAAAAAAATGTCAGTATGCTTTAGCATTGCTAGGAAACTAAGACATGACACTGGAACACAAAGCTAATATGCACAATCACAGAAAAGAGAAATTTGGGGCTCAAGAGGTTCTTACCCTGCAGTTTCTGTTGCTCCATCAACAGCCAATTCCCAGTTCGACCACCCCGAAGCTTCACATATCTGCCTCGTCTGTTGGATAACGGCATACTAACCTACTTTAGAGCAACATAGCCACTGCAATAAATCAGTGTCCTAACAATTTAGCTCTCTTGCAAGTAAGGATCCAGAAACCGGCAGTCTTGAGGCTCTACCTCCTCATGTTGTGGTTCATACGTAGTTCCAGTAACCCTCGTGCTGATTTGCAGGCTTCACTGAGCTTTGCCAAACCAAAACAGAGATCTGACCATCGAGATCCTTATCAAGCAAAACACTGCTAGTCTTGATATCTCTACACACAATCTCCAATCTTGATTCTTCATGGGGATAAGCAAAACCTCTGGCTACATCTAGGGTAAGTTAGCATCTAGGGGGCCAGTCCAGTTTCAACTTGCAGGTCGCATCCTTCCCTACGATCAAATTTAGTGAAAGGTTTTCTCAGTGACCTTTTGGAATGGAAAAAGCGCATAAACAGATGAAGTAACAAGCTTCTGACCATAAAAAAAAAAAAAGTACCAAGCTCACCATTACGAAGAAAGGCAGTTTATTTTCCATGTACTCATAAATAAGCAATATCTGATTCCCTTCAACGCAACATCCATATATTTTCATGAGGTATGGATGCTGTAAGCCAGGGACCATTCACAAGCTCATGATTTCCTTGCTGAGGTTTTGATCAAAGCTGCATCAAAGCAACGACAGTTCCATCTGATTGACCCTAGACTAAAAAAATGCACTTTTCTCAACAACGGAACTTTCTACCTGCTATGCTAAGATGACATCTTTATGCCAAAGAAAGCAAACAGTTGTTCACTAGAATACCACTGACTACTGAAGTTTCAAGCTTGTAACAGTAATAGCATATTACATTTTCTTGTAAGAATATGGTCTGTATGAGTTCAATGTAGTACACCTCTTGAATTTAATAGGTCCCACGTGGATGAGAGGGGATCCACATATGTTGGGCTCACATGGACCATCACAAGCATAATCTTTCTAGGTACACAGAAGATTATGATGCCTATCTCCAGGTTAGTCAACTCAGGATGCCACCTTCGGAAGAGGAAACTATAAATGCAGAACTAAGTTGAGAACTTTTCCAACAAAGGGAGAAAAAAACAACCAATAACAAAAGGACGGAGCTGAAACAGATACTCTCCGCACCCAGAAATTAACATCTGTTGATCCACAATTCCTCACGTCAACCATGATGAATCATATACCGGCTTAAGAAGTCGACAGATTTGTAGTGAAGACACTAATTCAAAATGCAGGATAACAGAAGATATTCAGACATAAGAGAAGAGAAACCTGTGCTGAAAAATATAAATGCATTATGGACTCGTCCATGGGGTGAAGAAATCAACCATGACTCAGGGATCTCTCATAAAGGCACTAAACTTTCATTGGCATTGAAGGAGACTCTGCTAAACCGACAGTTGCACGTGATTTGCTCCAACCTAAACAGTTACTATTCCATACTAGAAACTAAGGTCAGAAAATCAGACCACATTGTTTTAATATATACAAACCACATGCCTTAACTTATGTAGCCGAACTATCAATTATTGACAGGCTACAGGGCATTTGCCTCGACATTTCCTAGTAAGATGCAACAAATTCATGAAACCTATGGTACACCCCAAGAATTGTCATGTTCTTATAACAGGACCCTTGTACAACCCTCTTCGAATCACAAAGTTATCAGGAGGCTGGAACTCTTCTAACCAAGTTATATTGGAGACCGTTGTCCCATCCAGTTCAAGTTCCCCTTCAAATCAAAAGAAAGTTAAAATCAGAAAAAATGCACGCTGAAAAATTAGCATCAACATCAACATCACCTTTAACCCAAACTAGTTGGGGTCGGCGGTCGATGAACCCAAAAAAGCAAAACTGAAAAATTAGCAACGGAGAAAAAAATCAATTAATACCTGGTAGGTCCCTTCTCGGTGATTTCCTAAAATAAGTGCAGTGCCTTCCATTTTCCGATGAATAAGGTGGAGACAGGATGTCAAATATAGCACAGGGAGTGATTGCTCTAAAACAATGGATGTTGCCACCACTTGTGGGATAAAGAATGGTCGTCGGACATGGTGCTGTCATCTCAGCATCTTTAACGAGCTTTGCTGGTCTTGCTGCAGAAAGCAATAACTGTGAGTTTTAGTAAAGAAGTCCTGCTCTGATTTTTAAAGGTTAGGATCAATTTCCTAGAGTGGTAGATAATTAAGAGAAAGCGGCTTGATAAATAAGCACAAGGCGTCAACTTTATTAGGAGCTTTTGCTTTGAAAAAAAAGCAAAATTAGTTAGCATAACTAATTAAGTACACATCTTTTCAGTTTCTCTGCTTTGCAAAAGAGTATCACAAATTGCATTCATATTGCTTGAGTACATACTGTTCAAGTATCAAAAACCACGTTCACGAATCGCATCTATTTGCAAAAAAATAGGCATGGTTTTCAAGTACAAACTATTTGAATTTCCTCTGCTTTACAAAAGCACACAAATCGCTTCAGTTCAAGCCATCCGATCATCTCCAGATAAGAATAATTTACACTAGGATGTTATTATACCACTCCATGATTGTATATATCCCTCGACCTTCTAGCTGACACCTTGGCTTACATATTCTACAAAATAGAATCCTTGATTTGACATTTCACATGCTATAGAGATGTTATATCTTTGTTCTAGTGGCTGGATAAAACTGTCACAGAGGCTGATTGTACAGTTGTCAAATCAAACGACAAAACCATTTGACGTGGTTCCAGTAACCACCATCTCATAAATCAAAAAACTTTTATCACATGTGAAATAAGGCGGTGCAATTAGTATGCCATGCAGTATGCAATATGTAAGACCCAAACAAGGGAAATTTCATGTCCCAAAAAAGAAACTAACATGTTTGACCTCAAGTTATCAAGGAAGAAGTAGAAGATGGCCACTGGCGAAACAATCTAAAGGTATGTTACATCTTTGTTCTAGTGGCAGGATAAATTGTCAAATTAGGCTGACTGTGCATATTCTCAAATCAGACGGCTAAATCATTTGAGGTCTCGGTTGGCCAGAAGCTTTCATCTCATAACAAGTTGAAAAATTTCATTGCATGTGCAATAAGGAACAACTCAAATAACTTATGCCTCTATCCGGACAGGACAGGTACATATATACACACCCACACACACAAATTGATTAGGCAGAGAGGCCGAAACCACCAAAGAAATTAGCATGCTCAGCTTAACTAGTTTTGGAGCTGCTTCTTTTTTCATTTGTTTTTTTGAATTACTGAGACCGGCTGAAACCACCAAAGAAATTAGCATGGTCAGCATAACTAGTTTTGGAGCTGTTTTTTTTTTTTTTTTTGAATTACTGAGACCAACTTTGACATCTTCGTGATGCATTCAGTAAGGGTAAACAATTTAATAAGCCTTGTACACTTGTAGTATAAACTAAGTAACAAGAAGAAAAAAGAGAGAAAATCGACTCTCTCAAGCAGCGAATTTTTAGCATGTTCTCCCCCCACCCAACCCCCCCAAAAAAAAAAAAGAAGTGCAGAGGGTTAAAACCTTTGGTTTTATTTCCTATTAGGTAACCAGCATACAGTACAACTTGAATAAGTAAGTGCATTTAGCAATTCTGAAGCTCCAGACATCTAAAGGAGCAATTTGCAAACTAAATCACTACTCCCAAATCATAAAAGTGGAATGCGCAGGCAAAAGCTTGCATCTTAGTTTAAAATGCTTCAAATTTTAACCAACAATATTCCATATCCACCTTCATTCATATGACTTTGCAAGATCCCCTGAACATCTTCTCATAAAAAGTGTAAAGTCATAATAAGCTCTTAAAATTACTAGCAAAGACCGATCAGTGAAATCAGTCATAATATAAGGGTGTTGCGTGCTCAATGGCACATTTTGACAATAACATAAGAACTAGTTGGGTCAGATCAAGTGTTAAAAGAACCTCAAAGACCTATCAGGGGCAGTCTATGATATCAAAAACTAAGTGTCCCAACTCACTTCCATTTCCTCCATAGGACATCACTTGACTTTGAGAGCATCTTTTAACGACCTATCTAATGACCTCTCATGAAACTATCTCCATCATTTATTAATCGGATTATAGTACCATTGATGAAGTATAAGCAATCACTTCCTCTACCAAAAGAGAAAAAAAGAGATCTAGTATTAGCAGAAGAAAATAAATTTGAGAATCTCCTTATCACTGTTCTATCATTGCAAATGAACCTTCGCCCTGTCTGGTAATTTTCTCAAACATGCATACTGCATTTTTCTGTTTAATCCTACTTAACTTTGAGTTTTTTAACCCTCCAAGTCCATCTTTAAAAGTAAATCAGTCTAACCAGAATAAAAAAGACGAGGTCTCTAACACAAGTCCAACTACAGGCATGTGTACATTGACACTCGCTCTATCTCCACTTGTAACCTTCAAAGAGGACAACATTCATTAACAGACGGAGGGGTAAAAGTTCCATACCTAAAAGCACACTTCTAACAGGATTTTCTGCAAGAGGAAACTTAAAACAGTTAAAGATGAAGAAACACACAAAGACGAACCTTGCAACGGATCAATAGGTGCAACCATATCAACCCAGTCGTATGATTTTACATGCATGGACCCATATACAAGCTTGCTGAGCACAGTCATTCCGGGATGATTGTGAAGAGGTATGATTGAGGAAGGGGGCATGCAGAAGATTCCAATCTACACGAGACAAAAGTAACTACAATAAGGAAATGCAGTTTAAAATCGGGAGTATAAGCCTGCAAATTCAAGTCATTGATCCCTAAAAGCCAGGTATATCTCATCCTCAAAACTAAAGAAAAATAGTGGAAAATAAGGGGCACATTCTCACAGAGAAGCTATCAGATTCATGCAAATGCAGGTATTTGATAGGTGGAAGTGACTGACGACTTCCATTTCTTTCAGGCACTGAACCTGACCAAGCCCTTACTAACTGCGCATCTTGCTCAAGACCTACATCAGAGGGCTTGATTTTATCTGAAAGGAGACAAGATCATAATTAGAAGTTACATCTCCCATTGGCAAAATAGCAAAAAACTTAGTTTAAACATACAAGTATATCCGTGAAAAGATTCAGCAAGTCGTAGTTACATTAACAATATGCTAAAATTACCCAAACACAAAATTAACATTCAAAAATAGAATTTAATAATGAGAATCTCATGAAGGGAGAAGAGGAGAAAAAGAAATGAATGAAATATTTAGCCCATGAAGACCATTGTGCATGAAACGACAACCAATGAAACTTTTTATAAATGTAAAACTGCTCCCAGTGCCAACCACATTGACACAAAATAAACTTCAGCAAATAGTGAGGGGTGGGTATCACCTAAAATACCAACAAACCTGCTATGCAAACGAAATAATTAAGGTAGCACTACAGTAGAAGCTGACCCAAGTACATAGCCTACCGACGATTGTTCGGATGTACGAAACCCAATGACTAGTTGAGAGCTCTAAGAGCACTTGACACATCAAATCAGGACTTTTCTCTCGGAATAAGCAAGAACATGCCATCTTGGATATCCTCAAGCAGGAAAAAGCAACAAATTAATGTCACACAAATTGGATTTTTCAAGGAAAAATTGTCGTCTTCACCAGATAAGACTAACTATGAGAGTTCATATGAGAACACACGCAACATTTGTCTCTAGAAATAAAGAGTGATGACATTCTGCGATGCTCAAGAAGTAAGTAATAGTTCGTTTCCAAGAAATGGCAATTATCATATGGCACAGACGATGCAACCAACATCTAAATTTGGTCGGTAAGGAAGTCTTCAGCTAAAAGAAAAGGGATAAGCATCCATCCACATAATTGGCTTATAATGAGGCATAAGTTACACATAAATATCTTTTCTCACCTAGCATAGCACGAACTCTTTCAAGAGCTTCATCAGAGATAGGTCCATCAGACGAAAATGATGCCTTGCAGATGTTATAAAGTCTCTGTATATAGTATGGCATGGCGTAAAGATGATACCAGCTACCACACCAAACAAGTTCCCAAGTCACTGCGCTTATAACAAGCGCCTACTCAAGCATCTGATCAAATCGATTAATTTATCAGAAAGTCTATCTCATTCTGCAAATGAAAGACCCACTAATTGGCCCACATTGCAGCTATGCGATCCTCTCCAGTAATCCTTCTTAAAGCAGCTGCTGTGACTATATAAATCGAATTATGCAGGTATTGGACCTGCAAACACGACATGTTTTCAATTATTCTTACATACATTTCGAATGTACATTAGGAGAGACCTATAAATTGCAGAAGTAAAGAATGGGACAAATTGCACATTCAAAATTTGTCACAGGAATCAATTCACAGACTGACAAGCCAATCCACAAATTTAAATTTAAATTAATACAGAACGATGATTTCTCGAGCATTAATCTAACTAAGATCATCGCCCTAACACTGGCAAGCTGCTCGAAACCAGGACCTCACGTACAGATCAAAACTGGTTGCCCTAATTCGAGTTCATGAATTTGCATATCCATTAGAGATTGACAATGACACAAATTAATGACCTACAAAGCAGCTCCATAACTATCCGATTCGCTCTTTCATCACAACCTCAAAAACGTACAATGTCGACCAAGAAGATTATCGATTTACAAACAGATGCTTCTATGAATTGAATCATTAACCACTATAAACCACGAAAAAAATAAGAGATCAATAAAAACAAAAATTGCATAGCGACCAGAAATGCGCGTGCGAGCGAAGATAAAGCATCACTTGTCTGAAGGAACACGGTTCTAGAGAGAGAAAAAGACTATCATTGCCAAATGCCCCCATTTGAGCTACAGAAAACTCGATATCAATCCCTCAACGACGCAACTGTCAGAAATCCGTAAAAGACGGCGCAATACGACTCAACCTACGCAGCTTAAAAACGAATCGGTGAAAGACATAGCATTAGCGTCCTGGGCAGATTCAGTCCTAGGTCAGGGCGCACGCAACCTCGTGGCCTAATTGGTGCTTACACAAGTAGAGACTAGAGAGAGCTTACCAGAGTGATCGGAAACGGAGATGACGATGGGCGGCCGGAGAGGAATCGGGTCGTCGCCGATCGGTGATGCGATTGGGGACGCGCGGGACCAATCAACTAATTGGGAATCGCTAGATCTTTCGAGGTGGGAAAGAATAAGAACATCGAGAGATGCGACTGTTAAGGGAAATGCGAAATTGTTCCTCGGGCGAGGGGGTGACTGGCGAGGCTTCAATGGGACGAGGAATGCAATTACATATTTAGAAAACAGAAAAGCCTACAAAAATGAAAAAAGACTCTGCACGTGCGCTTGGGTTTTCAGCGTGCGCGTACGGTTGATGTTCGTTTTTTTTTTGTCGGTCGGGGTTGATGGTCGTGTTGAACTCCTCGTTTACCGGGATATATTCACCAAAAGTTATAAAATTTATCACGAAAATATAATTAAATCCTTAAATTTATCAAATTAATGCAATCGACTCATTTCGTTAATTTCGTTCAATTTAGCTAATGAAAAATATTGATATGATTTTTTTTAATATTTTTCTCTTCTTAGCTAAAACGATGTCATTTTAATCTAAATTTAAATTTTTAATAATTTTTTATTTAAATAATTTTTTTTTAAAAAAAGATAACTTAAAAAAGACATAAGCAAAAGCAGAACTAATGGCGCTGTCGCCACCATCGACAAGGGCCAGCAGATGGTGGGAAAATGGGCAGCGAGGGTCGCTAGGTCCAGGTCAGGACGACGAGAGCTACCATACTCTTGCCATATAGCGCCGCTAGTTTTGTTTTTGCTTCCTTTTTTAATTTTTTTTATGTTATTTAAAAAATAAATAAAAATTATATAAAAAATCATATTTAGACTAAAATGATATCGTTTTAGCCATGTTATCACCACATAAGAGAGAGAAAAGTATTAGAAAAAGTCAAGTCATTTTTTCGTTAGCCAAATTGGATAGAGTTAATAAAAGGACTCAATTGCACCGATTTGATAAGGTTTACAACTCCATTGTACTTTTTGTAAGTTTTGGACTCAATCACACTTTCACAATATTTTTGAGGACTTCTAGTGAACATATCCCTTATTTATTTCTCAATTTATCTTTTTTTTGGCATTAGATTTTTTTTCTTTTTGAAAGGTGGGGGATGAATTGAAATTATTCAAAAAGCTAAAAGATCGAGTTACCGTAATTCTGATTTGAATCTTTTTTTTTTACAACAACGATAAAATGCAGGTAACGCAATTACAAATAAGATGCCAAATATCTGGTAAATATGTTTAGCAATATTTTCCGACATTGCTTCAAACTCAATATGGGAATAACATTACATTTGCAAATGATGTCTGCAGAGTATCGTTGACACTTGAAAACTTGTGTGAGTCGGGAACCATATCAAGCATATTACATCATTCTCGTTGTTGTTATTATTATTATTATTTTTGTAATCGAGGTTTTCCACGCGCATTGGTAGGTGGTGGGGTAGTGATAATCAACTTGAGAAGGTCATGCACCACTCTGTTCTCGTTGTTGTTGTTGTTCGGGGTCAAAATAGTCAAAAGCTGCGCTAACTCTTGCTGTGCATATTATTGGTTAGCTATCGCAACAGATGCCAATGTGTTTCCAGGTAGAAGATGTCAGATTTATAATTTCAACAGTATGCAAGTTCGAGTCTTGCATGTGAAAAAAAAAAAAAGATGGAACGTGGCCGTAGCTATGTCGGCACAGGACGTGGGCGTCACCGCATTGACAAGAGAACCGGGGAGAGGTTTGGACCAAGTCCTAGAACTTTGACAGAGGGATATGTTCGTTAGCAATTGAAAAAGAGAATGACACGAGATCACGTAGCTCTGACATGAAGTCATGAAAGATGATCAACCTTGTACTACTCAACAACAGTGAAAAACCACAAGAAAAATTGTGATCATATATGGTAGATGTTCGTACTCCCTTGATAAGATCTTAAGACTTACAAAACACTCAAAAGTGTCCTAATTCCTAATAAAATATTCACACTTGCTCAATACTAGGACAAAAGATCTACGCAACTCAGTCATCTACCTCCCTGTTTGATCTGTTTGAGCCAACTTTTATCAGATGACCAGTCTCTTCTATGTTTGAAATGGAGGAATCACTGCAAGGACCGTTGGTGGACATGCTCTGGCTGGGGTTCTGCCAGAAGTGGTTTCTGATGGCCCTGTATTTCTCATTCACGGTCGAAACCCCCAAGTCGGAGAGCAGGTCCTGAACCGCGGTCCGGCCTTCGAGCATGCTTACGACTTGAGACATTATGGGCCTCAGAGTTGGGGACGCGTTGGTGCACAAGAGCGCCACGTTGAGCATCAGCATTGCTTCCTCGCAAGAGAATTCCGAGCCCAAATCTGGGTCGACCAGCTCCAATAGACACCCTCTCTCTTGCAGAACGTATGCCTGGACAAACAAAATAGGACAAATAGAAACCAAGTCGAGAGAAAGATTCTTACCAATAGGAGATTCGAACAAACAAGAAGATGATCTTTACCAAAAAAAAAAAAAAACAGAAAGAAGATGATGACATATTTAACAATGCCAGTGTCAAAAAAGAACGACAAAATCAGGAACAGCTGAGAGGAAGCTAGCTTTAATACTTTGGCACATGACACTCAAAAATAGAAAGCATATACGGGGAGGAAAAATAGCAGCTCAAGAGGAGGTTTTTACCCAGTCAAGAAGATAGACAAATTCTTCCTTTGGCCTGTAGTTTGTGTTGCTCTTTCCGCTAACAATTTCCAGTGCAACTACTCCAAAGCTGTACACATCTGCCTTGACTGTCAGATAACCGCGCATCGCATACTCTGGAGCCATATAGCCACTGCAAGAATTGGAGGCCCCCTTGCGTCAGCTATAGCGGGTAGCAATCGGAAAAGGGAAAACTACGATCTCGAGGCTCTACCTCCTTGAGTTGGTACTTACATGGTTCCAGCAACTCTGGTGCTGATGTGGGTTTTACCATCTTCACTGAGCTTCGCCAAACCGAAATCAGAGATCTTAGCATTGAGATCCTTATCCAACAGCACATTGCTAGTCTTGATATCTCTGTGCACGATCCTCAATCTTGATTCTTCATGGAGATAGGCCAAACCTCTGGCTATGCCAAGGCAAATTTTCCATCTAGCAGGCCAGTCCAGTTTTAACTTGCTGGTAGCATCCTCCCCTTTAACATGAGCAGATTAAGTAAACAAATTTGTCATTGTCCAATTATAGTGGACGAAGTGCATCTTTAAACAGATTAAGTAACTAAGCTCACCGAAAAGAGCACGAGAAAGGCAGTTGTTTTCCATGTACTCATAGACAAGCAACAACTGGTTCCCCTCAACACAGCATCCGTGTAATTTTACCAGGTTTGGGTGCTGCAAGCCGGAGATCATGCCAATTTCAGTCACAAACTCGCGATTTCCTTGCTTAGATTTTGACGAGAGCTGCTTCACCGCAATGACAGTTCCATCTGATAGTTGACCCTATACTCCAAAATACAGATATATCAGGAAATCAGTTAGAACTGGAATAATGGAGCTACCTTGTGCTTGTTTCGTACGGTAAATTCCACTTCCCTATAAAGGAGAAACTCCATAATCTTATTTTCAGAAAGCTAAAGTAAGCATAACTTTCCTCAAAGGACTAAATTTTAAAAATCTGACGTTGCTTCAAAGAATGTAATATGCTACTGGACAATCATAACCGGTGTACAAAGGTGTAAGTCGCAGCCATGCTTTTCACATTGCTTCTGTTGCCCGGTGCTGCTCTAGCACTTGAAGCTTTTATTCATAGAAATAAATGTAAAACTAGGGTCACAAAAAGTGACAAAACCCAAAGTCCACCTTAGTGAGGGATGGATCCGGCTGTCGGCTGAGCATGTCTTACAGAGAAAGACTGCTCAGTCAGAAAGATTTACGATATTGATGGTTTAAGAAAAATTTGACAATAGAATGAATGCAAGTAAATCAATAATCGAAGCCTAGGCAGATCATGGATTTACCTTGTAGACCGTACCAAGCCCCCTCACCAATTTTGTTTCCAACATCAAAGTTCTTGGTAGCAGCTTTGATCTGTCTTAAGGTAAATAATCCTGTTTGTAGATCTAGACCTTTAAGTTCTGCGTAAATGCAACATAAGATGTTACCAGATTGGAAAAACCTACACTTGAGTACCCTTTAGACTAAAATTCTTGTGATTTGTTCAATTATCTTCAGTTTTACCACAATTTTATCATTGCACGATAGAGAAATATTCATAAAGAGTTGTGATATATAATGAGTGATAGCAAATTTAGGAGGTGAAGTCACAAATGCAGCGAACAGGTTGAATTCTTGATGTTGGATAGCTGGTGAAACATTGGACTCTCCACCCTGATTGAACTCATCAAAACAATCTATATTATTCGCTCTTATTCCTATAGGGAATGTGGAAGATCACCAGTTCGAAGAGTAAGCATATAGCAATGGTTTTAAAGAGATCACTTTTCCAACTAGAAAGCTATAATTAACAGATAACAATAGCAACTTCAATATATTTTTATGGATATGTGAAGTTCGAACATCATAAGATATGCTTCAAAGCTGGATCATAGCGGTTCTTAGTACAACCTCATAACTAGTTTGGCTGAAATATATACTCTAAAGGTTCTCCTGAATTAGACAGAAGTAAGATGCATGATTTTGCTGCTGGAATCGAACGCAAGAACGGATTAAATAACAAAGTGGAGGACACCAACTGCTCCATAATCATTAATTGCCCTTGCAGAGTTTGCTTTGTGGGAAATGGTAATATGAGATCTATTTTTTCTTTTCAGATCCAGTGTACCTTTATCAGGAGATAACTCGCTTCCTAACCACCCTTTTCTCCACATAATACCAAGAACGAGGATCAATAGAACTACAGCAGCAGTAGCAGATCCAGCCGCTACGTCGACAGGATACCTCCTTTTTTCATCAAGTGAAGGAGGTTTAAAATCTGCACAAGAAGGGTAATTTTAGGTTTCTCCAATTTAATTCCCCATGAACATGACTGGAAGCGGTAATTGCTCGGCATATAAAAAAAATCACTGACCAGTCTTCCACTGTTAGTCAATGAAATTTCGTCATAAGTTCACATTTAACCCAGACATCGCAATAGATTCAGTGAAAGAAGTAACCCTATTTCTCAATTCATACGTTCTGACATATTCCACAAAAGCTCAAAAGATTCACTTAAGAGCACTTCGAGTCATGTCGACACCATTTGAATTACTGTATTACAAGCGTACAACTAGGGGTTCCAATGGACGGCCACATCCCTGGTATCATAAGATCAAGTTACTGTTGCACAAAACAGCTTGTGTGAAGATAGATGTAGCAAAAGTTAGGATGCATGTGTAAGAGAAAAACAAGAATTGCATTGAAGAAAATAGATCCACTCACTAGGATCTACTGATATGGCTGATATGAGAGGTCCATAAACTCCTCTAACTGGGATTCCTGTTGTACCTCTCCCAGCCCAGTAAAAATGGATCTTTAGTGTGTTACTTGATACCACAGTTGTAAATGTCTGTACAATGGCCTTGCCAGTACCACCAGCTTCATTTTCAATGTTGAAGTCTTTTAGGACCAACTTCTCCTATGGTAAAGAAATAAAAATATAAACTCCATTGACATACATGCCACAAAGAAGAGGAGCCTCCTTCTCTTTCTCCATTAAGTAGTGACATTACCTGGATATAGACATCGAATATGCGCTTTCCCAGGCTGTTGAAGGAGCTGTCATTTGAGAACTCAATCTCTGCGAAGTGGAGCCTGACTGTGTAATTTCCATTGAAAAGACAAAGCCCATAGTATGTGAGTGAAAGAGGAGAAGCACGTGCTGTCGTGTACAGTTCTGTACCACGAACAGATACGCTCAGAAGAGCAGAAGTATTTCTCTCGACATAATCATCTGAGTCAATGTCATTGTCCATGAAGTTCCCGGTGCTGCTAAATGCCCAGCTCTGACCCAAGTAAAACATTGAAGCCCCTCTCTGTTCATTATCAGCTTGATATGTCTTGTCCCCGATATTTGTTTCCTTACCTCCACAATTGATGTACAATGAGGATTTATCTGCCAAAGAAACCAACAGATTAAATTAAGAAATCGAAAATTTACATTCTTTTTAAATCAACCCGAAGTTTAACCAAACGATGAGGTGAAAACCAGGAATTCTTCATTTGCAAACAACCAATTTTAACTTTTGTGAGCCCTGGCCATGCATTAGAAGTGTCCCAGCAGAATTCTCCATGGTCAAATAATCAATCAAGGTAAGAGAGCACACTGCTTTTTACCTCATTTGGAAGCAGTTGTACAAGGCAATAATCAAAATTAGAATGGCATCAGGAAATTCATCCAGCATCCGAAGGATATGCTGTTATAGCAGGATTCTAAGAAATTCAGAGTGTCTCATAGCACATCATTTCCATGATTTTGAAATTGCAAGCAACAATAGGTTAAAGGGATTCTTTTTTGGAATTGTTTGCTTACATTGCTTATTTGATGCAGCACATGGGAAGTTTCTCTTTAGGCATGGAAGAACATTATTTCTGCAGAAAATGGGACAAAAATTGCCTGTGCATAAGCTTCTAGGTGCAAGCTCGTGAGCAATGGAGGCTAGACTAACAAAAAATCTTGAGCCAAATGCAGCGACGAGGAACACTGCCATGCCACAAAGACAAATGATCTCAGTTATGAATTGTCATAACTTACAGTTTATCTGCTGATGACGAGTAGCTTTCCACTAAGTTCCTATTAGGAGAATAAAAAGCTTCAGTGAGTCCAATTTTCCTAATGTGCAAGTGTAGATACATGACATAAAGCCTACATTCATACTTACACGCTCCCTCGAGGACATTCAGTGGGACTTGAGCTTTCCCAAGTGAAGTTGTTGTATGATAGATCCCTGAAATGGAGTTGAGAAAAGCACAATTTTAAGTGGCCAGGAAGAATAACTTTCGAACAACATAGTGCCAGACTACTAGAGGAGATAGCATCATATAAATTGATTGGTGCGTCAGTGTTCCTCGAAACAGATATGTTCACTGTTCACCAATAATCACTCATGAACCCTACATGAGTGAATTAATGACTGGAAAAGTAACATAGTTCATTTGACCTATCATGAAACATGATCCACAACACCTCCATTTACTTTAGGGAGACCTAGAGATCTTGGAAGTTCAGATTAAAGGAAATTTTGCATACACATTTTTGTTTCTTCCAAGGACCCATGAAGGAATGGTACCAGTGAGCTTGTTCCCAGTCAGATACCTAAAAGAAAGAGAAAATTTTTGTTATAGGGACTATTTATAGAGACTAACTGAGTTTGAGAAGCTAGAATTTGGTCAAGTTAATTGCTTACATGAAATCCACTCTAATAAGATGGACAAACGATGATGGAATTTCTCCAGTTAAATTATTGAAGCTCAGGTCTCTGCATTAATGTGGAATAATTAAATTAGTATCAATGTATGGATAAAAGAAAGCTCATAATACATGTATCTGATAATCAAATGAAGTCCACAAAACTTAGCACGCAAGTACTCTTTTTCTGCTTAGCTAGCACATAAGTGCCGCTGGAATTTCTACTTTGACTTGTTCAGGAAGAGTCAAAAAGTTTAAATGCAAGTACTATTTCAAAAGTATCATGAAGTATGCAAATTGACATTGTCCGAAACAGAATATAATCATTTTCTCAAACTCATTAAATTCAGGAGAATGAGAGATACTCCAATGGACATTGAAGTATCAAAGAAACAGCCAATTTTTGTAAGTCCACAATTGCCTAGATTGAAGGTCAAATAAGCTTATTTATATGTGCTGATTATATGAGAGCCTTCAAGAATTCACCAACAGCAAAACTCATCTAAGCACATGGAACAAATACTTACAGGTTCTTAAGTTTTTCCATGTCACCAATATATGCAGGGATCTGTCCATCAATTAAGCATTTCCTAAGAATCCTGAAATGCAAAAGCACAGTAAAACTCTTATCCTCGAATGCTATTATACAGTTTAGACGACATCAATGATAATGTAGCTCCACAGCAATGGACAGCAACTAGGATATCCAACTCAATCAACTCACAAGGTCTTCATGGATTGCATGTCATTCAATGGCGGGAAAGAGGATGCTCTGCCTTTTAGATCGCTTATCCTCCTAAAATTTGAAAGGAAAGAGCCCCATCAATTTTTCAATACCACTCTTAGGAAATATAAAGCACATAAGCTAGACTATCCTCTGGATTTCTCTTGAAATTTTGATATTAAAAGCTGTCTGAATATAATAAGAGAAACAGCTTCAGTGATATGTAAGTACGCGTATACCGCGAGGATACTCAAAATGTCCAGAACTTATGATAATGAAGATGCAAATTATTTTGGTTGAGAGTGAATATCTATAGTCTCATTATGTGCATTTATCTCCTCAAATATCACAGCAGACTAAAGTAAATAGCTTACTTTTAAGCAAGATAATTTTGGTACTATCCAATATAGGCTTGTAACAAAAAGTAGTTTCGAAAATCATAGCTGACAACAGTGTCTATACTGTTAACATTCTTTAAGAACACTTCTAATCACGGTTCAAGAGTTGCATACAGATCACTTAAGCTTTTCAATGCAGAGATACTTGAAGGTATAGGACCCTCCAGAGAGCAACCTTCCATTTGTCTGCAAAGTCAAGACAGAGATGGACTTAATCATAGTTATGACCCCAAGACAATGAAATCGCAACGGACATGGAGAAAAGCAGGCTTCAATGTCAAAAGTAGGAAGCTTACAGTTTCTCAATGCTTGTCCAGTTTCCTATGAACTCAGGCATCTTCCCAGAAAAAGCATTGTCACTTATCCTTCTATTGATCAAAAGAGACAGATACTTCATATAAGTTTGATTCATTAGATGCCTAGCACAAGATTATGTGTGCAAGGATTATGGAAACTCTCTATCAACAAGATATGTTATAAGTCATGCATAAGGTAGAAGGTGTTGCTGATTGACATGTTCCAGCAATTGGATTTTTCATCGACTTAGAATGGACCGAGTGAAGTTAGTCATCAGTATGTTGTCCTGAGCATGTCTAACAAACTTGAGCAGAATTGAAAACGACCTACTAACTTACAGGTCGGTCAATTTGGTCAACTTGGAGAGCTCTACTGGCAGTTCCCCTGTGAAAGCATTGGATGATAGTATGCTGTAAACAAAAGTTTAAACAAATCTTTCAGAAGACCAAGTGAGACTGCAAGGACTTTCTAAGCTTAAGGACAACTTCAAAGAAAGTGAAGGGGAAAAAAATTACATTTTCTGTAATTTGATCAAATTCCCGATTTCTGGCGGAATTGGTCCCGAAAAACAGTTTCCTTCAATGCTCCTGAAACATTAATTTACAGTTTGCTTGTGAGGTCTCCCAATCCAGGCAAACAAAATCCCGGACACGGGTAGGTAAAGTCTGCTGCAGGCTAGGCAAAGTTACTAAATGGACAGAACATTGACCAGCTTCATGGCTGTTTTATCTGCTCTGTTCTAGTTCTGTTAGTTAAGCAATGACGACACAAAATTTCATCCTTGTCAGTCTTGATGATCATGGGTAGGGAAATTGATTCTCACGTGTGAGCTGCAGCGCTAGAGTAAATTGCCAACTAGCACTATTAGCGCCAAATGAACAGTTCAAATGCAAACCTAGGTCATCACCACCACCAAAGCAATCAGCATTCGCAGCACAAGGGGACAACCTATGCAAACATGATACACAACAGAAGTAGATTCACATACAGGTTTCTGAGGGAGGTGATCCTTGTGAGGACCTTGGGAAATGGCCCAGACAATCGGTTTCCCATAAAAGAGCTGCATCAAAAAGTTCGACCAAAAGCATGGGATTCATAACTTTCTTGGATCATAGAATACAACAGAAAACCAACCACAGAATGCGAAGCGAAATTTTCAGGCACATACAGCTCCTCCAAGCGCATGGAAGCCCACTGAGCAGGTATTGTGCCAGTGAGGCAGTTCCGACTCAGGTCCCTTCAAAAGCACACAAGTTCAATGTTATGTTAAAGACTTGATAGATCATCTCAGACTGTTCGAAGAGAAACAGAACTGTAGGTTTACTCACAACGACTTGAGGTAGTGAAGCTTGGAGAACTCCGGCGGGACGATTCCGGACAGATTCTGTGTCTTCAGAGCTCTGCATCGGCGTTACAATGGGCGGGTCAATGTCCAGATCATACCAAATCAATCCTTCACAACTTTCAAATTAGTGATCAACGACACTCCAGCGTGGCTGTGTATGGGACCGTCAAACCATTCTGAATCTTTGCCCAAGCCGCAAGCAAGTTCGGTTCTTGCAATGGCATTTGAGAACGCAACGCAATAACTTAGAGAACATTGTTAACGAGGAGAGAGAGAGAGAGAGAGAGAGAGAGAGACATGGTGATGACGTGGCAAGTGGTACTGTGGTTGAAGGAACAGTCGCAGGTGACATTGCTCTCCAACCCTGTTTTTGCACCGTTGCCGCCATCACCATCGGCATCATCAAGAACCTGGACCCAATTGCCTCGGCCGCTGCACGGGTCTTCCTCGAAGTTCCAGTCCGTCTTGCCCAGTTTCCTTCCTATCGCTCTCAACGCCGTCACTGCAAAGTGCAAACCCAAACACAGCCCGCTCTATTTAATTATTAACTCCGAATTTCACTTCCAACGCCACTTCTACTTTCTTTAGCAACTAAAATAAACAAGGAAAGGAGGCGCATTCGACTTCGTTACCTTCCGTCGCGTGGAGCTTCGCTGCGTCCAAGATTGCTGAGGTCGAAAGCAAGTATAACTCCACCAAAGAGATGGAATATGCAAGAATCAGCAGCTTAGGAAGCCCCGAACCAGCACCCATTTCATGTGCCTGCCTATAAATTCGCAATGCTCTGTTTTCAGCTCAAGCTCTCTGCATGTATCCAACCACCTTTCTATGCTAGAGAGAGAGAGAGAGAGAGAGAGAGAGAGAGTGAAGATTGCTGTTAAGGAAGGGAACTATCCGAAGATGTTTAAATAAACGAAAAAACTTCTGTCTGATTTAGGACCACTTGATTTTGCTTGCTCTGCCAATGAGATTAAACCAGAAGACGAAGCTAGACAATAAACAATCACCGTAACAGGGAATGTGGACCCATGAATTTTGGAGTGTTTTTGGACCGCTCCCACTTACCTGTTTCTGCGTATATGGAAGCACGCAGACAGCGCGCATGCATACAACTACGGAGAAGATGCGGTTCGTCGTTCAAAGGATGAGTTCGGATTCGAATGCCCTGTGGACGATGTCGATGGCTCTCTGAAGAAGTCGAGTTTTGACTGAATAGAAGCTCCGGGCAGCTGTCCATTGACTTTCGCTGTCAGTGATTCCGCATGTTTGACCTTTGAAAGCAACTGCACTCTCTATGAATTGCTTTGAATATGATCTTATTGTGCATCTGTTTGGGCGGAATTCTTCCGAACACGAAACATAGAGGCATTGTTCCGAACACGAAACATCTTTCGCCCGAAAAGTAGTTCTTCGGCCTTTAAACTTGTCAAAGGGTTGTAAGGCAATTTTGAACAAACATAATTCGGATAAATAAGGAAATCAACATTTTTGTTTCCAAGCCACGCTATATAAATGCAAATCGAATTGGAGTTTGATGTATCCCTGTTACAACCAAACCAAACGTAAACAAACTTTGACGGAGTTTGACTCGACGACAAGAATCGAGAATAAAAGTAAAGATAATTGAAAGATGACATTTGATTTTTTTTTTTAAGGACCTTCTCGTCGAATGATCGGTGGTGTGATAACGTCCCTAACGGCTCCGAGCGGTTGTACTCCCGTCACGCTTATCCTCGATCATGTCTGTATCTTCATCTTACCCATTAGTTTCTCCCCACATCTTTGCGCAGTTATCTTCATCGTGCGTGGACTGTTTTATAACATCATTCTGCGAGTGGTTTTCTTCATAGTAACTGTTCCTCTCAAATATGCATCCTCGATCCAAAGCATCTCGATGATTTTCAAGTTTTAAATAACATTCTAATGACTCTTTACCGTCAATCTTCACAATGGCTGTCTTCACCATCGCCGTCGTATATGGACAACCGAACACGTGAAATTACCAGGTACCTTGCTCGCCTAACACGCGTCTATTTTTGTGATTATCGAGAACTGGCGCATGAACAACAATGCTTATGTGCACAACACCTGATCGTCGTTTCTTCGATCATGTGCCGGGCTCGTGTATATTGAGGAATGGCAGTGATTCGAGACTACAGCCATCCATCCCAATCGACCAAAGGGGAAAGAAAACGAACAGTCTCAACAACCATGTGATGATTTCTTCCCTCATTTGCAACTGGCCTTAGTCAAACCTATTAAATGTTTGGAATTGGATTTCTCAATGGGACGAGCATTTCTGGAAAGTGGGTCGACCCTTAAATACTTATCCCTGTGCTCTCCGACAGACGACCCGCGACCAGCTGCACTGCCATGCATTGATGAGTGATTCCACAGTCAAATCCCACGTCTGGTGACGGAGTCTTGAAATTTCTCGTGCGCGATTCGTTAAGTGCTCTTGTCTGTGGGTCCTTCACATTATGTCTAGAAGCTACGCGTTTTGGAGCAGCGAGTGCATCAGCTGCATTGAGAGTCCTCGTGTACTTTTCCTTCCCCTGCTGTTCTTGTCTTGCTCTCGTTTTGGTTGCCGTTGAAGCTGCGAACGTGTGGAAACCAAGAGAGAATGTCCGACCCTTTTTCCACGATCCTCGAAAACCATTAAGAGGGGAAAGAGCAGTGAAGGATTAAAGAGCCATAATGCACGATGCGCTAATTTAGTGAAGGTTAGTGGGGCCATACTTGGACCATTCCCATGGTCTAGGGCCATTAACGATGCATGCAATGTCTTCGGAGCTGCACGAAAAAAACCTTACCAAATAACAAGAGAATTACCAAAATAAGTCATAAATCTATTGTAGTTGTACTCAATTCAATTCGAAACTTTTTTTTCTTTTTTATTTTCAATTGAGTCATGGCCTTTTGCTTTTGTGTCAATTCCGTTTATTTAGCCAATTTTTGTTTAGAATCTTGAAAAAGACGCCGGCCGTCCACGCGTGGCATAGCCGACGTTGATGTGTACGATTTTTGATTATTTTAATTTTCTTTCTTCAATCCTTTTCTTTCTTTCTTTCTTTTTCCCTTCTTCCTTCTTCCTCTAGCTATTCCCTTGGACTCGGCGATCGGCCGGAGGCGAGGGCCGAAAAGGCCGGCCTCGCCCACCCCGGGCGAGGCTCGTCCTCTCCGGGCCAAGCTCGCTCTCTTCGGGCATGGCGAAGGTGAGCCTCGCCATTGTTGGGCTAGAGAGGTCACCTGCAGCCAAGATCTAGTGACCGGCTAGAAAAAAGGGAAAAAAAAGAGAAAGGGAAATAAATAAATAAATTCGAAAAATATTGAAGATCACGTCAACGCCGGTCATATTAGGTCGGTGATTTCGCTGTCAAAATTGATCGGATGAACTAAACCCAGTACATATGTCAAAAGTTTAGGATTGAATTGATAAGAGAAAAGTTTAGGACTGAATTATTACTCTTGCACTAGATTTAGGACTTTTTTTGGCTCAATTATTATTGAAGTTGCGAACATATGAAACCATGAAGAGACTGTCCTACCCTTTCTCCGTGATCCTGGACAACAATTAAGTGGGAAAGAGCAGTTAAGGAATAATGGGCCATAATGAACGATGCACTTATTGGTGGTGCCATACTGAGTCTAGTCGCCAGGGCTATGGCCATAAATGATGCATGAAAAAACTTTGTCAAATAACACATCATTTCTACAAAAAAACAAAAAACATCATTGTTCTTCGACAATTCCAAAGCTTTTGGGTCGCATTATAGCGTAAATATGACATTACACGACAACACGTGATGCATCCTCTTGGATAAACGATCCACCAAAACAAGTGATAATGACATAAGTGTGATCCTTGAACTGTGGCTTTCTATACAATATGGGCCCTGATTATCCTGAATTTTTATATGCCAATTTTTAAACTCTATGAAGATGTTCAGTGTTATCCTTAAATATTAAATCTGTCCAATGTGGTTCTTGAGAGCTTTTAGTGCGTATTCAATTTAGTCTTCAATGTTGTTCTCGAACTTGAATCAATCGAAGGAAATCATTGAACATCTTCATAGAATTTAGGGGCCGAATTGAGCATGTATCAAGAGTCTAAAGAATACATTGAACAAATTAAAAGTTCATGGATGACATTGCATATTGAATTAAAGTTCGAGGATCACATTAAATAAATTTAAAGTTAGTCACTACTAAAAAAACACGGATTTAGCCACGAAAAATTTGTGACGGAAAAAATTTGTTGCTAATTTCCGACAAAAATAGCGACAAAATTAATATTCGTCGCTATTTGTGACGAAAAATTAGTGCTAATTAGCGAAAATAGGCTTCGTCACCAATTAGCGACGTAATATCTTTTTTTCGTCGCAAATTCTTTTCGTAAAAAGGTAGCGGCGAAAATCAATGTTCGTCGCTAATTAGTGACGAACGTTTATTTTTTCGTCGCAAAATTAGCACTTTGAAAAAAAAATAACAAAGAAAATCTTAAAATTACCGACGAATTATTATTTTCGTCGCTAATTTAGCGACGAAACGTCTTATTCGTGGCTAATATCATAGAAATAAAAAAAAAAAAGAAAATGTTCAATTCGACGAATTAGCTTTTTCGTCACTACGGTAGCGACGAAATTTTTTTTTTTGTGGCTAATACCATATAAATAAAAATAAAAATAAAAATAAAAATAAAAAATAATTTGAGACAAGCAATGTTTTTCGCTAATTAGCGACGAAAAAAAAATTGCGTCACAAATATGTTGCTACCATTTAGCGACGAAAACCTATTTCGTCACTAATTAGCGACGAACAACGTTTTTCGTCGCAAATTCTCTTCTTAAAACTTAGTGACGAAACTTGCCGTTCGTCGCTAATTAACGACGAATGTTGATTTCGTCGCAAAATTATGAATAAAAATAAGAAAGAAAATATTAGCGACGAATCACTTTTTTCGTCGCTAATTTCAATTTAGCGACGAATTAACATCGTCGTCGCTAATTAGTGATGAACTATTTTTTTCGTTTGCTAATTTAGCGACGAAATTCTTTTTTCGTTGCTAATATACTATAAATAAAAATAAAAGTAAAAAATAAAATATTAAAATTAGTGACGAATTAGCTTTTTCATCGCTAATTTAGCGACGAAATATTTTGTTCGTCGCAACATTAGCACTTGTGAATAAAAATAAAAAAGAAAATATTTCAATTTAGCGACGAACTAATTTTTTCGTTGCTAATTTAGTGACGAAATGTATTATTCGTCGCTAATATGATATATATATATATATAAAGAAAATATTAATATTAGCGACCAATTTGTTTTTACAATTACTGATTTAGCGACAATTATCTGTTTCGTTGCTAAATTAGCGGCAATTGTTTTTGTTCGTCGCTAGATTGTTAATTTAAACCCTCCTGCCTAAGTTTCGGCCGCACGTGCTCTCTGTCTCTGCCTTGACCGAGCGACGTCTTCATCTTCTTCTTCGCTTCTGCGTCTTCTTTATTTCCTCCTTCCTTCTTGTTCTTGCTTTCTTTTTTGGTTCAAATCGAGCAACCCACCTCCACCCGACCATTACTGACTGCACCACCACCCCCTCGTCCACTCTCGTCACCGGCCCACGCCTTACGGCCGGCCCGGCCTCGCGCAAGCCGCAACCCGGTGAGTCGCTTGTGGCAACCACCCGCTAGCCTCGTCGCCTAGTCGCCGTAGACCCGGGACCTTCGCCCCACGACCCTCCTCCACCCGAGCTCCGCCGCCGCCAAGCACCGCTACCCGGCCACCTCCGGCCACCCGAGCTGGCCGAGACCTACATATCCGACGACAAGCCTGTCGTGACGACGATTTGAGCTCCTTGCTCGTGAACCCAACGCCAACCCGAATCACCGTAACCACTTTGCGGCTTGGCCGCCACCCGAAACTTGCAACCCAAGACCCTCGGCTCGCGGCTCCGCCCGCACCTCTCCAACCGCCATCACCACGACTCCACGAGCTCGAGCCGTCACTTGCGAGCCCGGTTGAGCTCGGAAGCTCCGAGATCCGTGAGGCCCAAGTACCGACCCACAAGCCGCCAGCCCCGCCGTGTCGCGCCACTACCCTAGCCCTAGCCCTAGGCGTCCGTGACGCCGTCAACCGCCCGCTGCGGATCGTGGAACCGTGAGCCTCGCGACCCGAACTCGTTAAGTTGACCCGCGCCGCTTTTAATTAAATTTAAAATCGAAAAGTAAAAGAAATGATTTTATCATATGAAAAAAATAAAATTTCGTCACTAAATTGGGTTTTTCGACAAATTTTAGCCACGAAAAAAAATTCATGGCTAATCTGGCGTCGCTAAATTTAGCAACGAAACATTGTGTTTTCGTAGCTAAATTTAGCGACGAACATAAAATTCGTCGCTAAATTTCACGATGAAATTTATTTTCGTGGGAAAATTCGTGACTAATTAGCGACGAATAAGTTTCGTCGCTAATTTGCCACGGAGGGTAATTCGTCGCAAAATTCGTGGCCAATTAGCGACGAAACCTATTCGTCGCTAATTAGCCACGGATAGTTATTCGTCGCAAAATTCGTCGCTAATTAGTGACGAACTTTGTTTTTCGTCGCTAAAATTAGTGACGAACTTCGTTTTTCATTGCTAAAGTTTGCGACGCCGAATTGGCGACAATTTTTGTCCGTCGCTAATTTTCGTCGCAAATCATTTTAGCGACGAATTTTGGTCAATTTTTCGTGACAAAATCCATGGCTAAATCCTTATTTTTTTGTAGTGAGTGACCATATTATATATTAGGTTAAAGTTCATAAATCATTTATGTCATTTTTTCCTAAACAATCATTCACCAGAACGGCATGAAGAAGATAATCAAATTACCATGCATTGCAAGTATCCAAGATTGGGGCAAAAAAAAAAGAGAGGGACGAGCTCTAAGAACGTGTGGGGACGCATGAACAGCGAGAGGCGGCTTGGGCGCACTTGGAAAACGCGTGGGTTTAGGTAAAAGTCTCCCTTATGCGGACAAAAAACGGGATAGTCGGTCCATCTTTATGTCTGAATCTTTTTCGATGATGATGATGACAATGCTTTCTTCTCACAGAGTACGAGAGAGAGAGAGAGAGAGAGAGAGAGAGAGAGAGAGAGAGAGGGGGAGGCTGGAACCTTCCAAGCATGCCCTGCCAAATTGCCTTTTACACACAAAAAATCATTCACATTGCAAGCTGGCTGGCATTCGAACATATATCTGGTCCAAGAAAATTTGAGCCTAAGTCGATTATTCTCAGCTAGCGACCAGTCATTTCACCAGCATGATATGATTGTTGTGTAGAAAGCAAAACATTCACACGTATGACGAAGTGTTTGCTTTCATTTGTCGCATTATGCGTGCCATTCTCAATTTCCCATAGCCATTGGGAAATTAATGGTCTCTTTTGGCTCCATGCAGGACAGTATAACAGGTTGCTTAGGGTTCGTACATGAATATTCGTAGCTGATTATTCTCTAATCTTACGTCCATCTTACTAGCTATGGATGAACTTTTCGTTGTCGTGAGAAGGGGATGATGTCGTGTTCATTCGTTAGGTGGAGAAGGCTACTTATGTTACAATCACGTGTTTTAAAGCGATGCGGGATACCCAATAACTGAATTTGTTGAAATGAAGTATGATTTCCCAAAAGAATTTTCATTACCCACGAATTTATCTTCATCTTGGTATAATGTTACTTTGTTCCAATATTACATTGCCGGGGTTTTCAAGATATCTATGTTTCTTCGTCACATAAGGTACTTGAAATGAGAGGTGAAATTCCCAGCGAGCAATGCTAAAAGTCAAGATTTTAATTGGAAATGCATGTTCATTGACATATTCACTGTGGCGAAACATGTTTAAAATCAAATGTGCTTCCCAAATCAATTCTGTATCGCCAACCATCAGTGCTTTCCAAGTCTCGTTTTAAAGATGTAAATCCAATCACAACAACAACAATTCAAGAAATCACATCCAACCGTGGGAAGAAATGATCAAATGTACCGTGTTGCTTCTTTAAGAATCATTCTAAGGGAGAAAAAACAAGAGAGGTGAACATCATCCACAACCGAGCAACTGAATTAATTTTGAACGAGGAATGCGTACAGAAGCAAGTTCCAAGTATCAGGGACCCCCGGGAGACACCAGTGGCTGCAATCCGTGGCTTTGGGTCCTCCGTACCCGAACCCACCCACATGCCCATCTTTCCTTAACGCCGAGAGCGTGGTGATGTTGAGCAACTGGACCGGCTTCGACATTCCGCGCAGCACCTTCTCCACGACGGCCTCCGCCGGGTTCGCGCCTCCCGGGTAGCTCGACCCCAGCAGCGGCCGGGTCTGCGCTCGACAATCCTTCACTCTCGAGTCCCCCCACTCCCTCGAGCTGTTGTAATAACAATAAACCATCAATCGAAGCCCGACCAGCTTGCTAGGTTTCGACGAAATCAGAATATCAGATGGACTTACTCGGTGTGTGTTGGCGAGACACCTTGGAAGAAGACTTTGGTCGTCTTGGGATCTATGTTCGAGCCCACCCATTTAGCCCATGTAGTCAAACCCGTCTCAAAAGCCACGAACCGGTTCATGTCCTCACAAGTACCCTTCTCGTCTTGAACAAAATCCCATCTGTCACGTCAAGAAACCATATTAAAAAAAAATTCCAAAATCATTCATGTCAGAGCCGATCATTCGATGGCCAGAGTTTACGTTAATAATTTCCAATTAAAATTGACTAATCGTTAATAGGCTCGTGACTAAATTGAGCAATGCAGTCAACCGAATTGTCATTGCCGGATTTAGGAACCATATCTGTTTTTCGCGGAGCGCTGGTGGAGAAGGCTTACACTTGTTGACTTCCTCTGTGGGTCCACCAGTGCCACGTGTTGAAGATCAATACGTCCATCCCTTTCCACAAGCTCCCGCTGCCGATCGAGTTCAGTTCGAGGATTCGGCCGTATTTCTTCTTCACCACGTCCACCAAGAATGCACTCCGGTGTAGGATGATGGAGACGTTGAATGCCTGCGTCATCGCCATTATGATTATGGGAAATACGACAACCTCACCTCGCCTCAATTGTAAAATAATTCTCTTTTTTTTTTTAATGAAGAAAATCATTAGATCTCATCATTTTCAAGAAATATATGAGACGACAAGGGACGACAAAACTAGAAAGTTATTGTCCAACTTTATTAACACATGATAAATATAATTATGATAGGAGAATGCTCAATTATTTTCTATGTGTGAGCAATGACAAACGAGCAATTGACTCATAAAAAAAATGAGTGCATAATGATACTATCAATTTTTCGACCACACGATCTCACATGATGAATAAGTGCATTTATGCAAAACATATGATGATAGTGTGTTCATTTACGGTTGAGATTGTCACCGCTCCTAACAATATTGTTAAGGAAGAATTTCCCAAAAAGAAAAAACATAAGATTAAATTAACAATTATGAAAAGAATCATTTTCTCACTTAAAGAGTATTTTACTCGCCATGTGGATTTTCCCGTAGAAAAAAAAAAATGCAGAACTCTTGTAGGTAAATTTAGAAGTTTTTATTTGGATGGGGCATGGGAAAATGAAAGTGCGAAAGAAAAATAAATATATATACTTTTCGCCGCTATGTTTCCACGCCTGTTCTATTTAAATATATGTAAATTCAATTTGTTTAATCAAGTCCTTTTACTTTGACAAATTTTCAAACTCACAAGTTACTATTTCGACCAAGGCACGGGAAAATCAAAGAGCAAAAAAGGAAAGACGATACTTTTTGTCCTTATATTTTCATTTTTTTTCAATTTGAATCCCTGTATTTTTAATTTGTCTAATCAAGTCCGTCTACGCATAAACTCCCAACAAAGCCCTTTCTAAAACCAAATATGAGAGAGTTCATATGGTGTGGCCGTTAGACGGAGCCAAATAATGATACGAATAATATATGCAGATGACCATGTGGACATGGGTGGAAAAATTTAGTCGATGTAGATAACATTGGAGTGTGGTTGGGTAAAATTTAGTTGGTGTGGATGCCCATGCAACAATGAAAATATTTTATCCAGTCACGTCACGATGATCTACGACGGTCATATCGGTTAGATTTGATCGGATTTGGTGTAGAATGGACTTTATCAGAGAATTCGTGAAAATATAGCATGATTAGACAGATAAAAAGTATAGGGACTTGATATAGAAAATGCACGAAAGTACATGAACGAAAGAGTAAAACTCTTTCGTTTTCGATAAACAAATTATAACCGTGTTGTACATGTTGGGTCATGCTTTAGGTTGTGAATCTTGGGATATATGCTTGCTTTTACTGCTCCAAGTGCGACGGATTAATGACCACGTGAGTATATTTTATGAAAGACATTGACTGGCAATCCTATTGATGATCCAACTTTGATACCACAAAAACTCTGTCACCAAAGCCAATCTGATTCTCCTGGACGCAAGTCACGCAACATGGGGTGATGACATGGCTCAACTCTGGATACTGGAGAAATTACTGCCAGTAAACCCTAATTTGACTCGCTCATTAATGCAAGATTCAAATCGACCGACAAGGACAGACGGGTAACCAAGGAGTAGTGGCACGGACAAATCTCCATCACATGGCTTTCTAACGTAAGAAAAGGCCGCAGATTTATGAGTGTGACAATGTTGCAGACGATCAGAGGCAAAGACCTTCACTAGATGTCTGGGCGAAGCTGATATTATGAGTGTATTTACTAACACCACCGTGAAACGCTATTTTGCTAAGCTTGATATGGAATAAAGAGGCATGGAATCAAGAACGGCGAGGGCGGCGCGATTTCAATAAGTATCTCCGAAGCAGAATGATCTAGCGAAAGAAAAGAGGAGTGCAAAAGAGAAGGGTTTTTTTTTTTTTCTGATTACCGGGAATGTGAAAGTGGAGAGATCCGCCGTTCTAGAGAAGGCGTATTTCGCCTCGGGGACATAGGCGTGAAGCATGCACGTAAGCGACTGCCATTGATTCAGGCTGAGCGAGTCCCCTACAAACATGATGCGCTTCCCTCTGAGCTTCTTCAAGAAATTTCTCCCACTAAACCTGCATCAAAACCATGAACTGCAATTCAGACCAAACAACCCATGTCTCCAGACTCTAATCTAGGGGCTCGATGCAACCGGGTACATATCATATATATATATACTGGAAAATTCAGAGAAAAAGAGCGAGGACATTAATGAAACGAAGGGAACATTGTGGATGATTAACGAGAATGTATACCTGGGCAAATTGCAGGAAGAAGGTTGCCATCTGTATTTGAGGTGGGACAGGTCGGGCCGGCCGTTCTTTTGGCAATCGAACGCCTGCTCGAGGAACGGGCAGTTGAACGAATTGTAAAGAGGATAAGACGAATCATACACCCACCGCCCTTGGAACACATCACACCCTCTCTTCTGATACTTCTTAATCTCCTGAACATTAACATCCTCACCATGCACACCCTGCAACATAAAGATGAGTAGAGGCCAAACTATATGAAGTGAAGCTTCCATGCACGCGTGCATCGAACAGTGTCCTCGTGCAGATTTCCAGAAGCCCAAACTGCAAGAGAAGAGGACAGGTGAATGGGGGTGAATTGAAAGAGAAAGAGGAAGTCATGTAGGAGAAGAGACGCATATTTCTATTGTTGGGAGATGGGGAGGAGGTTTAATGAACAGACTGAGACAGATTTTAAGTGGACATTTTGAATAATGTTAGTCATATTCAACAGTATAACCAGCAAGAGTTTTGTCATATATCATCCATGTAATATTTTTTTTCCCTTTAAAACTTTAGAAAAATGAGACAAATGATGCATGAACGTTGGCCTAATGTGCAATGTGGTCTCGAACTTTAACCCAATGTGCGATGTCGTTCCCGAATTTTTAATTTGTTCAAGGTGATCCAGAGGTTTTTGGTACATGTTTGATTTAGTTTCTAAACTATATGAGATGTTTGATGTTATCCATAAACTTGAATCAAATAGAAGTACAGTATGTAACATTTTCATATAATTCAAGGACTTCATCGAACATGTACCAAAAGTCCAAGGACGGCATCGAACAATTTAAAAGTTCGAGAACTATATTGAATAAATTAAAAGTTCAAGAACCACATTGTACCGTTGAGTCGATTTCGGAGATCAATTGTGTCATTATCCCTTAAGCTTTTCAGTGCGCTTAAAAAAAAAAAAAACTTGTGACTACAACGTAGCATCCATGGTTATCAACTAACCAGCTATTTGACTCTTTCTTTAATTCCCCTAAAAAGGACAGTTGTCATTAAGCCCTGAAGACGAACATGTCTTTCTAGTTAAGCAAAGATTAAGAAGGGAATCTGACGCTGAAGACGAAGGCGGGAAGCAACTGCAATCCCCATCTGACCATTTATTGCCAGATCCTTTAGACAAGTTTTCTTCTGTCCCCCGCCAATAATCACGGGACAGTTGCTACTTCTTCCTCTGGACAGGAAATGGAATCTCAGATCCGAGGGCAGAATTTCGCCATCCAGGAAGATATCAGGAAACCGTACTATGATGAAGTTTCATACATTTTATTGGGTTGGTCGATCCAGTTAAAAGTTTTAAATCAGTACACTTAATGCCACATTTATCAAAAATTTAAATCTTGTGTCAAAAAAAAATTTCAAATTGGTATATCCGTGTCACATTTACCACAAATAATTTCATGCACAAGAAATCCAAACCAATACATGCATGTCATATTCATCCCACACTAATTCTTGTATAACAAAAAAAAAATTAAAAATTTTAGCAGATTTTCCAAACTTGAGAGAACTCTCGCAAAAAATTAGTTTGGAATTAATGTGACATGATCTGTATCGGTTTGAGAATTTTGATGTTATTAGCCCCGATTGATTAAGTAATAAGAAGCACACCCAAAATTGAGGAAAAACTTTACAGTAAAGAAAAATGCATCCTTGTGATCATCGTTTCAAGAAAATATTTTCCCCTTTTCAGATTAGGAAATCCATTATTTGAACTTTAAGCATTCATATTTTCTTTGGCCATAAATGGTTTTTCGTCGACCAATTATTTTCAGAAAACCGGATACGTGAAACTCGACAAACTAATTTGTGAAAAATTCTTTCACTCAAACAAACACGCCTTAAAGAAATGAAAAATATAAGCAGCCTCGCCATTTATATGAATGGGACTTTGATTGCAATAGATTCTAAATCTTACGGATGCAAGAATAAATGTGGATAACATCTTTGAATGAACTTAAATTAGGTCATAAAGTTTATCGAGCTATGATTATACAGCTTTGCTCTATCAAGAGCGAATGTGGGTAAAATCTTCTCATCAAGCAGGGTGTTTTTACCTATTGCAAAAGATGATCTGCACAATTTAACACGACTGTCGCATAACTCGAAGGCGAGTCCATTGACAATTCTGTAAGAAAACCTATTTCTCTTTCACGGCGCCCATAATGCTTCCAGCACGACGAATTCTACTGAAGAGAGAAGTCGAAGTAGAAGGCGATGACGCTTTAAAGGAAAGCAACAGGTTAAGGTAGACTTAGAGATTCAAGAGAAACTTGACTCCATGATCCCAACATGGCAATTGATATGTTCTTCTTTGGGGCATGTGGGTAAGACAGAAGGGCCATGACATTAGGGAGTCTTTCTTCGTACTTCCTTGTGTTTATGTACATTTGGTTTTAAGCCACCAAATGGACAGTGCTCACTTGGGCGTTTGGAGTATTTCATAAGGATTAATGTGCCTTGTGCATGACGAAATCTTATAAAAGAACTTCCTTTATTGAGGCAGACTACAAACCCATGTTCTACGTTCATGCCAAATTGCCTTGCATCAGAGTTTCTTCTCGAACTAATTCATCAATCAAGTAAAGCAGGGTGTTAACGTACGTAACACGTTATTAGCATTTTGTACCTGTTTGGTTCCTGACTTCCAAAAAACAGATCTTCTGCATATCTACTACATAATGGTAAAGAAGAAGAAACGGGAGGTAGAAACACCACAGACAGAGGGATTATAACCCATGCATTTCGAGCCCTTGATTGGAAGTACAGGAAGGCTTATTTTATAGCTCATGTTTCGTATTTTTTGAAGTAATTACCTGAATGACACGGTCGATACAAGAAGCTCACAGAGTGCTAGCAAATTTTCTGTTAAATACTTGAGCATGTGTAGAAGGTTGTCCAATATTGGCTACTCGGTATTGATAATGAGGTAGTCATATACTCTCGTAGATGCTGATCTGTGGCTGTTTCTCAAAGCTTAGGAACAGTGATCCGTAGAAATCCCTCCCTGCACCAAACCAACACAACCCATCAGATAATTGTTCTCCTAATGTATAAGAAATGTGATTGAGCATTCTCAGTGAAGAAAGAGATAAAGCAGATGTGAATAAACATGCTCCGTGAGTATGTGTCCAGGTATAAATGCCTAATAAAGCCCAACTACCAGTTGAGAAAAGCACAAGAAAAGCACAAGTTGTTGCCATGAACAGAGTGGCTGGAATGCAGTTTATGCTAGGTGCAAAGGATAAAAAAATGATATCCAACTAATGCAGCAATTACATGTTCCTATGATCAAATCTTGATTCATACTTCAGGGTCTCATATACTTCATTGAAGTACATTAGACTACCTATCTTTGCTATCAGTAAACTTATTCTGCGACCCCTATACTCTTCATACTTTTACCCTCAGAGATGTGCAAGCATGGGATCGCAACAAATTATTGAGAATATAACTTACACAAACTCTGCCGAGACACTATCCTTGTTTACATTGCTGGGAAGCGGCCATGCGATCTGGTAGGGCCCTTGTGCGATCTCTCTTTTGTGATATGATACGATCGAGTCATTTGAAAAGCCAGATACTTTCCAAGCCTGACGCATTCCCATCACTGTCAATCTGTTGGATCACACAAGTTATATTACTTATTCGACTCGAAATTTTGTATACCAGTTAAATATCCCGTTCGTCTATCTGCAACATCTTGCTCTAGCAAACAGGACAAAAGGCAAGTTCTACTTGGGCTTTATGAAACGGGAAAATATTATCCTACTTTTGGTCACTGACTTCCACTCTGATATCCTCGCTGCTAACTCCAGGAACTTCCACAGTCAGAACATAATTGCGTTCTGATTCTACCACATCCATTCGCGGGGACCATTTAGCCCCTACATCAGTTAGAAAGAGAAGAAACGTTATGCATATCCAATTTTCAAGAGCAAAATAGCACATTCTCCTATTTAAAGCACATTTTCCTTGCTTCTAAATATCAGCATGAAATTTCTCTTAGATTCGAACCAGTACCTGATGATAGAACTAGAGTAGATATCTTTTGTTTCCTATTTGAAGCTTATTGTTCAAACTGTTATTTGAAAAATTGTGCGACAAGTGTTTGCATTCAGGTTTTTTCCAACTATGGCTTGAGTTTTGAAGATAGAAAAGAACAACATCTAGCGCAACTAGAAGAATATTTTCCTCGTCAACTGTAGCGATTTCTCTGTGAATGGGAACCCCTCCCAACAAAAACCCAATTTTCATCTCCCCAATTGATTTGGTCAAAGGATGCAGCGCAAGAGCATGGGTTTCCATTCGACAATTAATGAACATCATTTAGTACATACTGAATATCACAATATGCTTATCTCGATCTCAATCACAAATGGAAGAAAAAATTTAAGGAACATATACAAAGACAATCCACTAACCCCTGGAGTTTGGAGGATGGACTTTCTTCTTCAAATTGGATTGCTTTTGTCTACTCATTCTTCTGTCTGGGCGAGCAAACCTAGGTGCTGGTTCCGCTGCAGTTAAGTTGCAACACTGCGCTCTAGGTTGTATTATGCCAAAATTTGGCGGTTTTTGTTCAGCTCTTGAAGGCCTAGAAAAGGATGGAGCCTCAGAAGCATTGCAAGCGCCCTGGCAAGTGCCAGGCTGAGTTCGTCTCACCTACGATACAGAAACAAAATTAGTAGCTGGAATGCAAACATTGATAAGTTCTGGGAAAGTGACGTGGACAGTTTAAGCGGGCGAAGATACCTGATCAATTGAGGCCTGCCTCATGAAACTACCTTGTGAACTAGACCCTTGCCTCGCAAAGTAAATTCTGTTGTCACATCTTCGGATCACAGAGTTCAAACTAGCACTGCAGTTCTGCGAAGCGAAAATGCAATGAACATCGTGAACAAAGAGAGAAAAGTGATCTTTTAAAAACAGTCGTACAACCAAAACAAGAAACAACTAGTAGAACTATAAAAACTTTGAATGGTTTTTTGGGTTTAGCATGCAGATTTTAGTTGAGCGCTTCTGAGATTAATTTTGAATTATGACAGTATTGACTTTCTGCCTCTACATAGCAGAAAACTGCCAGTTTATATTATGTTCTTCAAGTCATGTTAATAACGATCAGGGACTACATACTTGTCAAAACTAAGCTGAATGATTATATGAGAAGGTGAAAGTAATTCCAGTTTCATGGGATCCCCAGCTCTGCGTCTTCTCATGTAAAACTACATACTTGTCAAAACTAAGCTGAATGATTATATGAGAAGATGAAAGTAGCTCCAGTTTCATGGGATCCCCAGCTCTGGGTCTTCTCATGTAAAACTACATACTTGTCAAAACTAAGCTGAATGATTATATGAGAAGATGAAAGTAGCTCCAGTTTCATGGGATCCCCAGTACTACGTCTTCTCATGTAAAACTACATACTCGTCAAAACTAAGCTTAAATGAAATCAAATGAAAGCAGAACCATAGAAACTTGCCCCTCTACAACTAAAAGTTCTACTGCGTGGACCCAACATGAAGAAGGTGATTGTTCTGTTACTCTTGATTGACCAGTCTAAATAGTGGCTCCGGCTGTCAATGTATCAATGACTTCGTTGGGGAGCTTAGTTGGGCGCTTCTACAATTTCTGAGGAACCGTTCCACTTAACCGGCCGATCAAGAAAATAGATCACTGCCTTAAGATTGAATACCATTCAAGTTTTTGCACGTTCAGCCATTTTGTGTTGGAATTTCGACAAGCTACACATGATTAGTCATAGCAGAACGGGGTACCTCGAGGGATCATAGGTTCGCCCGAGCTAAATAAAGAAATTTCCATGTTTTCAATTCCCTCCCATACAGTGGATTCAAGTCTTAAAAGTCAGAGGTTTTTCCTCGAACGCCACTAGTGCAATGGATGACATCACCCTTACGAAAAAGCAGCTCCCTCCTTATTCTATGAAAGCGCCACAAGTAAACAACACATCGACATAGTTAAATACAATCCAATAATTCGTCTTGGTCTCCGAGCCTGTGAGTATTCTATGATGCCCGCGAGCCGCGTGTCCATTTAACGCGAGAAATGAAGCATGTGATCTTTAGCGATGCCGATTCTTTTTCTTCTCCTAATGCTTAAATTATTGGAACACGCTATCATCAGAATTCACATGTGCCGCAATTCCGATTACTTTAGCCCACGAAAAGATTTTGTAAAAGATTCGAGCTTTTCCTCAACGTGCCGACCAAGTGTCCTTCTTTTCTCCAAGCCGAATGGAGAATCGATATAGCTCACCAGAGGCACGACGTGAGCGGCGGCGGCGGCGGCGGACATCTCGTCGCCGGCGACGAAGTGGGCGGCAATCGTGCTGATTCTGCGCCTCGCGACTTGACCCACCTCCATTTCTCGCGTCGACGAAAGCCGGTACCTTTCCCGAACGGTGGGAGCTGATGATGGAATCTTTTATCTTTATCGGGAGATGAATGCGATGACGAAGACGAGGATGGTGATGATCTCTAATTAAAAGAGGACGGCGTGGGAGTGAGCTCGAGATATTTCGTTCGTGGGCAGAGGAGGTTGGGTGGGACCCTTGGAGACGCAAATATCCCGAGGAGAGGAGAGGAGAGGAGCAGCAGAGCTGTGCGAGAAAAATATCAGTGCAACGGCAGATAACTCTTTTGTCCACGTGGCAGGAAAGCGGACACTCTCTGTCCACGTGGGATTTGTCAATTTCCATCCAGAAATTTTGTGAGACCGGTTCATGTGAATCGAGCTCACGAAAATCGGGAAAATCTAGATATTTTTTTTGCCTGCTTATGTTCATTTATTGTTGCTCTTTCGCTTTACACGTACCGTCATATTTATTTAACAACACAAGTTTGATTTCTAGAAGGCACGGTTCGACAGGATTTTTTATCTACCCTCGTGGCCCCCCGATGTGGATCGGAGGATCGAGTGCTCGAGAAATTCAAACATTATTATTTAGAGCATAACGTTCAATCGACCCCCAAATGAATTGTTCAAATTTTAACGTGAACCCACCAAGTCAACAAGAGGGGGAAGTGGGATCGCCGAGTCAACACGCCATCCCTTTACTATTATGGCTTATGGTACGAACTCACCTTTTTTTTTAGATAAAGAAAGCCGAGTAAACAAATTACGGTTTGAAAAGCTTTAATGCTCCTGCCCTTCCGACCCCACCAGGAGCGTCTTAGGCTTTGACAACATACATCACGTGACACAGCACTAAACATTGAATAACAGGTAGCCGTAGAAAAAGAAATAGATTGATATGACAGAAAAATTTCAAATCATTACACATATGGTAAATTTATTTTAAATTTATTTTTTAATTATAGAAATCCCAAAATGAAAAAATTTAATCTAAATTAATTTTTCGACCATAAAAATCTCAAATTGATGCACATTCCATAAATTTATAATCCGTCAATTTCCGTTATATTGGGTTATTACAATGCAAATCTCCAAAGTGATATATTTGTGATAAATAAAAAGTAAAAACTACGAAGTGATATACCATTCAACTGTCACGTGTCATTTAATTCAATAATTTGATGATAAAATTTAATGAAAATTAGCAAAAAATAAATTTATCACAGTTATATTAATTTGAGGTTTGAGGTAAAATTATTATATGAATATTAATTTAATATTTTTCGTGATATTAATTCGGAAGAAATTTATTGAATTAGTTTTTTTTTCCATTTTTCTTACCCGTCCACTTGACTAAATTTCTAACTCCGTCGCTATCGAGCCGCCTTGACTTGGAGACCCGGACGACAAGTTCCAATCCCGTCGCCGGTGCGGAATATTCCACGACCGCGTCCCCCCCCCGACCTCAACGGTCCATCAGCCACACCTTATTAGGGCAATTGAAAAAAAATACAAAATAAATTAATTAATGGGTGTTATTTCTCGACATGCGTTGGCTTCATTCGCAGGCGAAGAAGAAGACTGGTCAAAGATGGAGAAATTCCACGCAGACAACGATATTCAAACCAGTCATCCAATGCTTGCCGAAAGCTTTGCGCCTTTGGGCCATAAAAGTCAAACGTCCTTGCCCTTTGCTTGCTCTGACTCTCTCTCTCTCTCCGACCCACCAGAAAAACGGGCTTCAAGTTCCAAACTTTCAACGACATTGCTTAGTCGATTCTCTTCCCCGGTTTGCTCTCTCTCTGTTTCTCCAAGTTCAAGATCGGTTCTGTCTTCGAGCGCCCGTTGAGCTTGGCCTGCTGTGAGGATATTGAGTCAGATTCCTGTTTTTTGTTGAGGATTTTGATTGGGTCTAGACGAGTCAATCTTGTCGGAATTGGACGCGAAAGTAGTTCGTGCCCATTTCGTTGCTGTTACCCACCTCGAAGCGGTTTGTCTCCTGATCGTTTTCGATCTGAATTCCGCTCCGAGGTGGTTGGTTTCCTCTTGGTGATCAGGGTTCTGAGTGCGAAACTCTGTGAGATCGGATTCAGTTTCTAGCAATCTCGGCGATCCGATTTGATCGGAGAGCTTGTCCTGTTTCTGGTGCTTTTGAAGTTAGCTCCCTTCGCTTCTGAATTCAAATCCTTGATCTCCGATATTGACTTCTTTGAGAACTCAGCTGACTTCTCATATTCAGAGTTCAATCTTCGGAAGTCGGTGCCGTTTGATTTGAAAATTCGTTGGCTTTAAGCTCTTGGGGTTTGTGCTTTGGATGTTAAGTTCATAGAGAGCGAGTCAACGATGGACTGTTCGCAAGGAAAATCGAATGCTCCGGCTCCATTTCTGGTCAAGACCTATGAGATGGTTGATGATCCTCAGACAGACTTCCTGGTGTCCTGGAGTGAGGGTGGATGCAGCTTCGTGGTGTGGAATCCGCCTGAATTCTCCAGGGAATTGCTCCCCAAATACTTCAAGCACAACAACTTCTCGAGTTTCGTGAGGCAGCTCAATACTTATGTAAGATTCGGTTTCGAACCCCTGAGTTCTTGGTTCTTTTATGTTCCGCAATGTTCTTTACTTAGTTCGATGTCTGCATATGTTCCTGCTTATCTTCTTAGAGTGGCTAGCTGGATTCTCTATGGCTGTGAACAAAAACTAAAGATCTCCTGTTTACCAACAACCACACAAAAAAAAAAAAATGCTCTCAAAAAGTCAAAAGATAACACCTGGTGTCCTTGAGATTCTCGGCTTCCAGTTTTATGCTGAATCAAGCTATGATTTGCTGGTTAGAGGTTCTCCATCTGCCTCCAGAATTTGCAGACTTTTGGATCGATTGATTCTTGGCTACGGGAATGAGGCGTGCTCGATCTGGTCTCTTGATTGCTATTCTTTATTTCACTTTGCTCTCTGGTCTTGGTGTTTGCTGTACTCTCATCATTTCTGTTATCGTTTGTTGGTTGTCTTAATACCGGAACACGCAATTTGGCAAGATGGTTCATTTATCGACTTATGTGAATTTGCTCGTCTGATTGTTTGATTTTGATTTTGATTTTTGCCTTGAACAGGGTTTTAGAAAGATAGATCCTGATCAGTGGGAGTTCGCAAATGAAGAATTTGCAAGAGGGGAGAAACACCTTTTGAACAACATCTACCGACGCAAACCAATCCATAGCCATTCGGGGCAGAGTGTTCGATTAACTGATACGGAGAAACAGGTGTACGAGGAGGAAATCGCGAGACTGCAGCACGAGAAGAGTTTGCTTCAGTCGGAGCTTCAAAGATATCAGGGCGAGAATCAGGATGTCGATTTCCAAATGCAGTTACTACAGAAGCAATTCCAAAGTATGGAACAGAAACAGACACACTTGATGGCCTTTTTGGCTAGATTAATGCAAAAACCGGTATTTGCTTCTCTTCTTACACAGCAGCCGGATATCCCTAACAAAAAGAGAAGGTTGCTGGAACTGGATCATTTACATGACTCGGATGACATGGATGAGCGAGAGGGTTTGAAATTCCAGAAAGAAAATCCCAATGGAGTTCCCTTTTCTCTTTTAGATTCGGACTCCGTGGAGAAACTGGAGCAGTCTTTGCACCTTCTGGAAAATCTCCTTCAAGGACTTGATAGTACTTTGGGGGTGGAACAGCACGACTTCGGTGCATTATCGTTGCCGTCGCTGGCAGGTATCACCGGGAGAAAAGAATCTTCGGATGATTCTGACAGGCATATCCACCCTTGGTCATCTGGGTCACCTCCATCTTCGAAAGAGGCTGCATCGTCACCAGATCTTGCACTAGGTACAGATCACGTCGAAAGCCCGGAGACATCATCAGTGTGTCTCAACATGGACATTAGCCTCAAATCATCAGTGATTGATGTGAACGTGGAGCCACCCTGCGTCCACGACGTGGATAACTTGAAAGAACAGATCCTTGAGAAAATGCCCGGCGCCCCGACCGCAGTTAACGACGTGTTCTGGGAGCAGTTCCTCACCGAAGCCCCTTGCCCACACGAGTCTCAGGAAGTGCAGTCCGAAAGAAGAGAAGGTAATAACGGAAGCAGGAGTCCCGTGCAGCCGACTAATCATGGGAAGTTCTGGTGGAACTCGCATTATGGGAATGACTTCACAAAGCATGTGGGGAGCCTTGCTTCAGAAGGAAGAAGTTGATATTCGTTGATGCTTTAGGAACGCTCTAGTTTTTACGACCTTTTTTTCACCTGCATAGGCTGTCGGGTCATTCATTTTCCTTGGTGGTTTTATACATACAGGATCTTTTTCTTCCTTTCTATTGATAAACAGTATCTGTTACTAGGTATTAGTTAATAAACGCATTCGGACAAACTGATGTATCGACCCAGGCTAACTAATAATCATATCGCTCGTTTTATACTACCCGAGATCATAAAGAGAGAGCTTCATGTTGAGAAATTCGATGGGAAACACAAAAGATTCTGCGATCGGCAGACCGCCATTGTTGCCAGTAATGCTCGATCGCAACAGTAATCTTGAACGTTGCCCTCGTTCAACAAGGATGATGTACAGTTCTGTTCGGCTGCTAGGAGTGTCAGCACGCAAGTTCTTTACGCGGTTCAATCAAATATGTAGGAACCCGGTGAATTTGGTGAGTTGGATGCGCACTTCAAGATGGGTGCCTATCTGCCTATCTGGTGGATTGGAGGCAAGAATTTATAACAGTTAGATTCGACAAGTGGATGAGAAAAAAGACTCTAATTGTAATTGTTTGAGATGTTATTATCATGATCATCATGTTATTATTATTATTATTATTATTATTATTATTATTATTATTTATTTTATTTTTTGCAAAACAAAGAGAGTTTGAAAGCACAATCATTTTTATAGGAAAAAATGCATAATATACAACTTGATCATTTAAGTCGCATCGATATCGACACACGACATAAAGACGATACACCGACACATTATTTTCCAAAAAATAGAAAATTTCGACTTGACATGTTGGGATACGTTTCATATTAAATGTATATTTGTCTTTATTTTTCTTCTTCCTTCCGTTAGAAATTCATGATTAATTTTTTTTCTTTGGATGGATATATTAATTTTGAGGTGGTTGAGTATATAGCTTAAATATATATATTTTTGATAAACTTACATTGTGATCCTTAATTAATGAAAAATGCTTAAAATCGATTCTTGTATGTCAAAATGGCATGTCGGGATCTTTAAATCGCATGTGGATGGCACGGGTCGATCGCATGTCGAAAAGTATCGGACAGTGCGAAAGTATCGCACACGACACATATACTCCTTAAGAGTATCTATGCTTTCTAGGTCGCCATAACTAATGGCTCTTCATCACAACATAATTTTCTTCTTTTCAAATTTCGGAGTAAGATCGAGAAAGGCCCATTTTTGTTTTTAATTTTTATCAAATACAATACTTTTTTTTGGTCGAATATCAAATATAATTAGACATGAACTTCGATAAAGAAAAAGGGGGAAAAAATATAAAAAAGAAGATATGTTGCTTCAGATCTACGATTAGCCCAACGAAGCCGATTGCGCAACAGCAACAGACAATTACACCTAAAACCGAAACACCAAAAATCCTCGGCGCATTGAAGGAAACACCGAAACCGAAGAATTCCACACGCCATCGCGTTCGAAATTTCGCCGACTTGGCTCCCGCCCGAAGAAAGTCTCCATCGGATTGGCGCAGTCTCAGTCTCAGATCTCTCCGTCTCGCTTCGACAGCACGTCAGGTCAGCGTCGATTCCACACCTCTTCTCTCGCATTTCGATCCTCGCGATTCAATGATGGTGGCTCCAGCAGGTGAGGTCCGCGTTGGTTCTGACATTGCATCGTTTTTGTTTAGTTTGAGCTTGTTCATGGCGATCGATCGTTCCTGCACTCAAGCGTGTGATTTCATTTGTCAGTACGTTTATTTTTCAGATTTTATTCGCGCGGCATCTTCTTGCGTGAGTGGTGATTCTCTGTTTTTTGAATCTTTTATTAGCAACGGAGATGCGGAGATGCTGTCTGTTGATTGTGATTTACATCCATCTAACTGTTGGGTTTTACTGGTTGCTTTTGGAGAATGTCGTGGGAAGAATCTAAATTTGATCTGATTTTTCTCATTTAAATCGCATCCGGACTGATATCTTAGCGTGATTGTGAACGTATATGAGGATGCAATTACCAGAGATACGCCGTAGAGGTTGAAATGTCCCTGTTTATTGTTTGGTTTAATGTCCTGAGCTCAATTTTGCCTCCAACACCTGGCTTGCTGATTTGGCGAAGAAAATTGTCTTGAATGTATTTTTTTGGTCGTTGAATGGCCAAACTAGTTCTGATTTGTATTACATATGTTCTCTGGAAGCAGGTAGGGTTGCTCAAATCAATTTTTCTGGATGATTGGAAATTGGCAGTACCAGGAAAGTTCGAACTCTTGTCTAAGTATATGTTGTTGGTTAGGGTGAAATACACAAGCACCATTTATTTCTTCCAAGTTTCGTCAGCTTACAGACCAAATCGGCTACTTTTTGAATGAGAGACTGTGTATCTCGTAGTTTTGCTGCTGGAACCACATAGTTTGCTGCCTTGTTCGCTGTGAATCAAATGAAGTTGACATGGATAATATCTTGTTGTGTTAATGGCTCAAGTCTAGTGAAGCAAGGAGATGTTAGGCAATGATTTGGTTGCAGAAGAGGTTGAACACAACAATAGGAGCTGCACTCAAAGTGGAAGCCAGGCCGTAAGCCTACGGCGAGAGCCTTCTTTCTCACGATGGTGCAATGAGAATGGCGGAGTTCTTTTGAATATCCACAAAGAACACTCTGATGCCTCAATTGAAGAGCCTGATTTTGAATTGCCGTTTCTCCAGCAGAATGAACGGGAAATTGGGTTTCTAGGCCACATTAGATATCAGTATAGTGAGTTCCAGATGGAAAGTGTGCATATGAATGGAAGCAGTGTAGTCAATTCCTCTATACATGGAGAAGGAAGTAAATCGGAGAAGTATTCTTCCCTAAATATTGAAAATGGATCTGTTAGTGAGAAAAATCTCTCATATGTTGGTGCAGATGGCCTCAGTTCCATTAGTGGTCATGAGGTACCTGCACCAAATCCCGAGAGTTCTATATCTGCTGCTAATGTGCTGAAGACATTGTTTTTCATACTTGTATGGTACACTTTCAGCACCCTTTTGACCCTGTAAGTTACTCCATTTTCTAGTCAATTTCGAGAAATACTTGTTTCCCTTATTTAAGTGGCATGCTGAGATACTTGTTCATTGTATTTCCCCGTAATGTGAGTAGGTACAACAAAACTCTACTAGGAGATGATATGGGAAAGTTCCCCGCTCCCATGTTGATGAATACTATCCACTTCACTATGCAAGCCGTTTTATCAAAGGGCATTACTTGGTTTTGGTCTCATAAATATCAAACTAAGGTTACAATGTCATGGACAGACTACTTTGTCAGAGGTCAGTAGTGGACTATTATTATTTTTTTCCATAAAGGTGGCCTCGATTTTGCATTATTATGGAATCTCTTTTAGATACTTGATATCTTCAAAATGTGTGTCCAAGTTACGTGGTGCTTAGCATTGATACTGTGATGCATGTCCAATTTAAAAGTTTAAAGTTTTGGCTTCAAAAATATATTCATCAGGGCATCTTTAATGAAATAAATTCAACCGATTTAGTTCTTTAGTTCTCCTAGGGTTGATTTTGTTCACAATCACTGGATATTTACATTTCTTTCTGCCATTTTTGTTTTTCAAAAAATTAGTTGATTAACTTTCAATCAACTAATGCGACAGATGGAATTTGCCTTTCACAGTTGTACCAACTGCACTTGCAACGGCCATGGATGTGAACCTTAGCAACGAATCCCTCGTCTTCATCTCTGTTACTTTTGCAACAATGGTTGGTTGTTATCCTTTGCATGTTAAGATACTTGCCCATTTCTTAGTTTGCTTTGATTCTACGTTTCATAGGCTCATTTATATTCTATTTATCATCTCTTGCTACTCAGTTCACTTCAACTCTCTCTCTCTTCCTTTTGCAGTGTAAATCAGCAGCTCCTATATTTCTTCTAGTGTTTGCTTTTGCTTTCAGGTGAATTTCTCTTCTTAACCTTTACCACATCCAAATTTCTGCAACTTTCCTGTAATTTTGCTAGGATGTTGTAGGACTAGCATTGCCATCCTGCTTCAAAGAGTCATTATGATTTATATGGCCCATAATTGTGTCTTACACTCCTTTAAGATCCCTAATTATATTGGAGTTTCTTGTTTCAGAATAGATGTTTGGTATCTGTTTTCTGTTTTCGTAATTATTAAATGTTTGTTTCGGTCTAGTAAAGTTTTCATGGTTGTACGTGTATACCAAATAATGATACTCTTCTCCTGGCTCTCTTCTTATATCTGTTGGGAGTGGGATAGAAACCTCTATACTTAGGAACTAATTTTATGTGTTTGACCAAGTTGTCTTGGACGGCAACAACCTCACAGAGTCATGATATCCCCCGTAAGGATCAATTTCCTTGCATAGAATAGCAGAGACTCATTATATATGTATTTGCTCATTACATTCCAAATCCCTCTCCTTTGTCTTTTACCTGTCTCCTAGTAAAATCTCCCTCACTCCCTGTTCTATCTCAATGTCATGTTTACAGATTGGAGTCTCCCAGCATTAAACTCATGGGTATAATCAGTGTCATCTCCATTGGAATCTTATTAACAGGTATGTAATGGAGTAGCCTTTTTGAGTTACTGCCGGAAGTTACTAAAATTTATGAGTCAAGATGTGTTGGCCTTAATATTTTTTCTGTAATTTTCTCTGGGTGTCCTTTTTTTACTTGGCTTTTTATTTTATTTTCCTCTTCCCAGTTGCAAAGGAGACTGCGTTTGAATTCTGGGGGTTCATTTTTGTTATGCTTGCTGCTGTTATGTCTGGATTTCGCTGGTGCATGACTCAAATACTGCTTCAGGTACAACTTACATTGTGCTTCTTTCCTCTCTTCTAGCGAAGATACGCCAGTTGCTTGGACTAACTTTATTTCTGTTTTGAAAAAAATGAAAAAACCGTTGCATTCTGGTGCCATTACTGATCTGAAGAAAGAGGCCTATGGTAAGTGTTTCTTTCGTTCTCTTGCCGTGGTAGAACAACATCAAGGGCCTACAAGTCCTATGCTATGTTATCTGTTTGTTGAGTGCATAATTTTTTTTTCCTTATGAAAAGCACTGATCCATTCAACTCTGTGAAAGTTCAATGGAAAATTTCAAAGAAGGGCCTGAAGTGCCATCATTTTCTTAAATAAAGGCCTAAAGTGGACCTTGTTTCAAATAAGAGTCTGAAGTGGCTATGTTAGTCTCAAATAAGGGCCTGAAGTAGCCATGACAGTTTCAAATAAGGGCTTGATCTCACTAGCGGGTTAACTACTCCGGCCGGTCAATGGCATTTTTTTCTTTGTTGGGCCCTTGCGGACGACTTGGTGAGGGCCTCGCAAGCTCTCATCGGCCATTGGTGACGGCCGTGACCCTCGCCGGATCCGGGTGAGGACTTGCCTCGCTTGTGGCCGGCGAGGGCAGCCTCCGGCGAAAAGAAGAGGAAAGGGAAAAATATAAAAATTGATAAAAATAAAAAAATTAAAAGGCAAAAATGTCCTTAACCAACAGGAAGGTTAGGCCCTTCTTTGAGACTAACATGGCTATTTCAGGTCTTTATTTGAAATAAGGTCCACTTTAGACCCTTATATGAGAAAACGAGGACACTTTAGGCCTTTATTTGAAACAAAATCCACTTCATGCCCTTATTTGAGAAAATAAGAGCATTTCAGGCCCTTATTTGGAATTTTTCTAAAGCTCAATGTGTCATACACAATGATGGGCGAAATGCAGAACATAATGTTAATGGTTGTACATGAACATTAGATATTCATGCAGAGGGTTATGTCTTGGACAGTGTTAAAAATTTCTTGAAAACCTGATCTTGTTGAATTATTGTTATGATTGGAGTTTTGTGGATTTTTGGCATTTGTTCAGTGAAATAGGAGATTGCAGTTTGTTCTGCTACACAGATACTATCTGCTGTACAGCTTTTATAAAGAAAAGGGTGAAAGTTACTTTTTGAGCCATTTTATCTAAAAGAATTTACTCAAGCTTGCCATTTGATCAATGTTGTACTTTTTTGTCTTCGGAATTGTTTGCAAATTATAGATAATGATGCACACACCTCTTGACTTTTGTTTCAGGTTTAAAAGATCCACTGACCTTGATGAGCTACATAGCTCCAGTGATGGCGCTAGCAACTGCTATTCTCTCCCTTTTGTTGGATCCATGGGATGAATTTAACAAGAATAATTATTTCAATAGTTCGCGTCATGTCACGCGAAGTTGCTTACTAATGCTTCTGGGTGGAACACTGGCCTTCTTCATGGTAGGTACATTGAGTACATGGTAGACCTTGTTATCATTATCATTATATATATATATATATATATATATATGTATAAATATACACACACACACACACACACACACACACACACACACACACACACACCATTATCATAGTTGAGTTGCTAATTGCTACTACTGTATAGGCTTTTTTGCTACTTGCTACTGTTTTGGAGGTTTGACGTGTCTTCAAACTGTCTTTTTGTTGCAGGTTTTAACTGAGTACATTTTGGTTTCAGTGACAAGTGCTGTTACGGTTACAATTGCTGGTGTTGTCAAGGAAGCTGTTACCATTTTGGTATGGGCTTCTCTCTTGGTCATTCTTGCTAGATTATATGGACATGTCAGAACTACATGCTAAAATGTCCTGTAAAGGTTCCACTGTTTTCTTTAAAAGCTCATTGTCATTCAGAGAGAATTTAAATCATTCTACAATAAAATGTCCACTGTTAATGATAATGCACATGAAAAATTTCCCTAACTCTTGTTACCTTCTCCTGTTTATTCAATACTAAAATCCTAACTGGGTATTCAGCTAGCTATGTGGGAAGAACCGCCCACATTGAAGTACCTTATCCAATAACTATTGGAAGTTATGTGTGGAGTGGCTTTCCATGATGTCAGCTACGAGGAATTTTTTTATGTCCAACTTGTTGGTTAACTGGTGGCTAGCTTTTTGAGTCCAGTAGCATGATGCTACTAACTCTATTTGTTTTGCAGAAAATGGATGATTTGGAAAATATTTTTCCACAAAAAATCACTTGTGTCGCTTGAAAAAATTATTCAACAATAAATTTTTGCATTATAGACAACAATTTATGGCTCGATATTTTCATAGACGATGAAAATATTTTTCCTTTGTTTATTTTTGTATTCAATACAAGCGATCCGTTTTAGAAAAATGTTTTGGAAATCATTCATCTGTATCTTGGTTCATCTTCAGTCATGCGCTTATATTATCGTCATCAGATGTGGAATGCTAGCAATGAAACTTTACATAACAATAACAGTGCCTTGGGTAGTTGGGTTGTGTTTTGCATTGAATTTACCTTTGAGTGCACTAGCTTGCATTTTTAAATATTTTTGGTTGCATGTTATTATTAAGTTATTAAGTAAACCCTAGTCTTGTGGAGTTGCAGAGTCATTTTATTTCGTACTCTATGATGATTTTTCAGGTTGCGGTGTTCTATTTCCATGATGAGTTTACCTGGTTGAAGGGACTTGGTCTCTTGACAATTATGGCCGGCGTCAGTTTATTCAATTGGTACAAGTAAGTTCATGATAGATGCAGTTGTATGTGTTCTTTCAAAATTTTCTTGTCTTCATGCGCGATAAGTAAATCATGTAGGTATATTTGGCACTTCTTTGCCGTCACTTGACATATTTGGCTTTGATGCTCTGTGAATCGTAATTAATATACACAGATGATAAGGATATGCATTTCTTGCTCTTCAATTATTTTGATGTTCATTTTCTTCGACAGTGCACAGTTTTTCTTCTGGGGTGCACCTTTTACTGTACTAATTTCATGTGAAAAAAAAAAAAATAATGATGAAACACCAGTGCCTGTTTAACAGACACTTGTAACATACGGAAGTTTCAAACTTACTTTGGATAATTGCCAGAAGACCCTAAACAGAATATGCTACTCTGAGAGCTCAGTTTTTAGCTGCCAAAAGTAGGTGGAGGAACAGAATAAGCTTATGTTTTCTTGTTGCGAAAAATTTGAATGCGCTCTTAGGTCTATAATTCCTTGTCGCTAGACCTACTATGGCCCGACCATGCAAGGCGTGCAACATTTCTTAAAGAAGTCTCATAATATAATATCATACAATACCTAGGAGAACCATGTTTGATGTCAAACATGCAATGATGCAAATGATTAGAACTTGCATAAAAGAAGTCTGCAAATGCGTACTTTGCTTATTATAACTTTGAGATACTTGAAGGCCAAAATAGTGTCGAAGATGCACAAATCCTTCAATTCTCTTCAGGGTTCTGGCTCGCCTATCTCTCAGTTTTTAATTTGTCTAGTCAAACTAGTGGGCTACATAGTCCATTGGCAGAAGCAATCTAGAATTACACAGGTACAACCCTTTCTGTGCTAGTTCATCACTAGGTTTTTCCTTCGCTCTTACATGTCTTTCTTCAATATGATGGTAAATTGACTTTATTCTGTGAAAGGTTTCTCCTGACGAGGTTTTTACTCTATTGACTCTGTTATGATTTCTAGTCCCTAGTCTTTTTATGATGTATCAGCTAAATCACCTGTATAGTTCCTTGTTTCCCGTGTGGTGTTAAGCAGTAATCATCTTCTTTGTTCGTCGATTCTGCAGATATCAAAAGCTACAAAAAGGACATCATGAAGATGATCACTCAGTATCTCCTGCAACAAATGCTTCAGCGAAATATGTTATTCTTGAGGAGATGGATGATCAAGCTGATGAAACTTGATTACTGCAGGAATATGATCTGATAATCTTGATACGTCTCAAGTAAGTGTATCTTCACCATAGCTGTTGATATCTCATGTCTGTTGCACTTCATAAATCTTTGGAACTGTGCTTTAATGTCATGCTTACAAAACTTGCCTGCAAATGCATGATGATGCATAGCAATTACATATTTTTCAGAAAGCATCTTTATGGTAAGTCTTCCATACTTGTATCGATGCTGACCAGAAGTCTGTCAAAGTTTGTGAAAGTCCTTCATTGAACCTTAAGGTCTGTTGAGGCGAAAGTATATAGCCTTACCATTGCATTGCAAATCGTCTCTCTGTGTCTTAAGCCTTTTACCTTCAAGTTATAGTGAAAAATCCTAACCATTGTATTAAAGCTTAGCTACATTCAGGAATGAATATTGAAATTCCCCCTTGATAGAAAGGGTAGAACTATTTGTTGATCCTTTCCTAGCATGACAAGAGGGGTCAATTCTTGCCAGGAAAACAATGCAAGAGGGTCCTCAATGACTAATTTCTTGGTGATGCCACTTTTTTAGGACTCAGCACGAGTATCTTTAGAATACCTTGAGGGGAATGAGCTATGAGCCGACACCTGACTTACAGTTAGTCTAATAGTTGGAGTCAGCATGCGCGGAAATAATGGCGAGTAGTGGTGTACCTTGATCACTTGAACTTAAACTCCCATTTTGCTCAATTATTTGGGAATCAGGCTAGCATAATGATTAAGCAAGGAGTCATCCTACTAGTCATGATAATAGCTTTCCAATTTTGAACTTTAAGACTCGCTTTAAATTGTGCTGAATTTAAATACGACGTGTTAGTCAGATCGATAGGGAGAGGGAGGGAGGGAGGGAGGGAGAGAAGCTTCGTGTTTCGCGTAACAAATGACTCTTGATAATTTCTTTCTTCCTTATTTGCATGGCTTATTGTTTTCAAGCAACCGCTGAGCCACCTACTACTTCAATTTGCTTGGGAACGCTTGTTGACCTGTACCTTTTTCATTCAGGTTAGCTTCTTGGAGAGAGAGAGAGAGAGAGAGACTTCATGCTTGTCGTAACAAATTACTCTTGATTATTGTGTCCTTCCTTACTTGCCATGGCTTATTGTTTCAAGCAACCACTGAGCCACCAACTACTTCAATTTGCTTGGGAACGCTTGTTGACCTGTACCTTTTTTATTCAGGCCGGCTTCTTGAAGCTTGGGAAAATGTCTCATCACTTCTGGTGTTGAGTTTGGTTTCTCCACAATTGTTATTTTATTCTTCAAGGTGGCCCTGTCTGTTTCTGATACGAAGACATGCATTTTTGAATATCTGTAAGACCTAGGCCGTGCATCCTTGCGGCTGGTTGCCTGCAGTCAATTAAAAGCCGATGCTCTTTACTTGAGCATCTGTCAGAGGTTTCTCATAAGGCAGATTTTGCTTCTACGCATCAAGACTGCTAAGTGGCAAACCTTTGTTTTTTGAGATATGATTCCGAACTGGATAGCCTTTTTGCCCTAGATATTAAGCACGTAGACGCCCATTGTATACTAGAAATATTGCAAGCATACTGCATTTTGATTTTCTCCGTTTATTTTAACTCTTGCTTCTCATTTGTTCCCACTGTGGGATTGTTATGGCTGTCACATGTGAGAACCAAATTCCACGGGTTGTACAGTGGAAATCGGTTGTTTGTTTAAGCAGTTTCATTCTTTCAATAGCACGTTCTTTTTCCTTGATCAAATGATGTACAATCGTTCCTGCATATGAAGCAAATTGTCTTTGATGCTTTGCGTCGTTCCAGTTTTTCACTCTACTTACGGTCAAAGCTGATGTATATCAGCACGGAGAGCGGTTGTCGTCAATCAAAAAGGAGTAGAGATATTTCACGCTAAGATTAGTGGTTACCATTTGAAATGTGAAAGCGACAAGTCGTAGGTTGGATGTTAGTGGAATTGAACTATGTTATTGGGTGGCGTGAAGTCCAACTATTTATTCTTTACACTCGCACATTCTTCTAGCACTAGAAGCTCGTTTAAGCGAGTACAGGTGCAAGGATTGAAACTGACGCAGGAAGCTTAATCATAGACAGCAACTGGAAATTATGCGCACAGAGATGTTTATGGAATATTATGGAACGAACCTGTTCTTATGGAGTTCCAAGCGCGTCCCCTTCTTCACTTGATAACTATTTTCACCCATGAAAGCAATTCGTATTTCCATGTCGATCTGAGTAACTGAAGCACTGGGCATACTGAAGATCGTAAGCGAAAGACACGGGGAAAATTAGGCTAACTCCATGTCCCTAAAGAGAGAGAGAAGTTATTCGATTATTATGTCCTTTGATGCTGAAACAGCGCAAACTAGAGGTTGCAATTCTAAACCATGTAAAAGGATTAGGGAGAAGACACTGCAAAACAGTTGCGCTCAATGGTATCATCCTGTTGTTCCTGAATTCATGACTATTGCTCGGTAGCAGATAATATCTTGCAAGAGGCATTCCTTGCACGAAACTCCAAAGAGTCTCTGGTGGAATAATTTCTTCTTGTTTCTGTGCTCCTTCTCCGAGTCTCCTCCTCCTCTTCCCAGTCCTCCTTCCGGTCCTCCTTCAATCACTGTCGCCGAATCCTGGAATGGACCTTCATCGGTTAGTCTTCCTGCTGTGTGGACCGGCCGGTAGACCGTGCAACTACAATCTAACTGGAGCTGACCTTCCGGGGAGCATCAAGATCGTGCTTTACAGGCAAAACTCAGGGCCAAGTTTCTTTTATGGCTTCACATGCTATTATGAAAGTGACTGCTACTTTGGCCTGTTCATTTTCCAATTGATTGAGGACATGAAAAGCATCCGGCCGGTGATCATGTGGTCGGCAAACCATGGTAAACCCATGGAGGACACCGCCCGGCTGTTACTCACGGAGGAGGGTGATTTGGTCTTACAGGGCGAGGATGGACACAAGATTTGGTCCACGGATAATTGAAAATCTAGCATAATAGGTGATGATGATCAATGAATGGATCAGCCCATGAATAGAAGATGGACTTGCTATTGTTCTCAGAAAAAAAAAAAAAAAAAAAATAAAAATTTTTTTAAAAAAGAATAAATCAAAAAAAAATTTTTTTAAAAAAAAAAAAAATTTAAATTTTTTTCTTTTTTGTTAAAAAAACCTTTTAAAAAAATAAACCACCGATGGAAAAATATAAAAAATTTTAAAAAAAATATATAAAAAATTTAAAATTTTTTTTTTTATATTTGGGGGGGGGGGGGGGGGGGGGGGGGGGGGGGGAGGGAGAAGGAGGGAAACAAACAAACACCCCCGGGGGGGGGGGAGGGCCGGGGGGGGGCGGGGGAGAGTTTGGGGGTTTTTTTTGACTTTTTTAACACTAGATGTTTTTGTTGTTTGTTATTGGTTTTGGTTTATTAAAAAGAAAAAAAAAAAAAAAAAAAAAAAAAAAAAAATTAAAAAAAAATAAAAAAAAAAAAAATATTACAACTATGTCAATTTGGACTTAATTTTTTTTGCTAATTTAATAAATTTAATCAATTAATATATATATATAATTATATAACAATTTAATATATATATTTTTTGTTTTTACTTTCTCTTTCTTTTCTTTTCTTTTCTTTTTTCCTTCTTCTTTGAGCCGGTCGCGGGACTTCGTGACCGGTTAGAGGCGAGGGTCGGCGAGCTCAACCTTCCGGCCTTCCTAGAAGCTCGCTCTAGCTAGGTGAGGCAAACCTTGCCTAGTGGGCGGGCCTATGATGGCGGTTCGCCCTTGCTTGCCCCTTGGTGAGGTTACGTCGTTTCGGGTGAGGACGGCGAGACTCGCCCTCGCCAATGTCCAACAAGGGTGAGCTCCCCGACCTTGCGGCCCTCTCTCTAGCCGATTGCCAAGGTCCGGAGATTAGCTGAAGGAAGAAAAAAAAAAAGAAAAAAAAAAAGGACAGCCAAAAGAAAAAAATACACAAATTCTTTTTAAAATGTTAAAATATTATTAAAATTATCTATGTCGTTTATCGGACGCGTCACGTCAATTATTTTCAACCAAATTTGGGTGAATGAATTGAATTGTCACAAATGCAAAAAGGTTTAAGAATGAATTGACACAATTACAATAAATTTAAAACTTTTTTCGTAATTTTCCCTCAATCACACTAGCAAAGACGTTTTCTCACTCAATTCATCTTGTATTGGCTTGATTCCAGACCCTTTTCTGCGATTTGTTTTCGCAATCGATGCTTATATAATTGATACGGGCGCAGCTTTGATTTGGTTAAGGATTCCGCTTTCAATATATCTTACCCAAATGCCGTGAGGTTAAGTATGATGATAAAAGAGAGTGATTGTATGTGTCGAACAGAGACGCGTCACCAATATATTAAATTCTTGTTTCATATTTTGGCATACCCGTTCGGGTCTAGGCTTACGATTGAGTTTGTTTACGGTATTTCTATCATAAACTTAAGACTTATCTTTCTAAAGTAAGCTTTTCCGTCGTTAAGAAAACATGTTCATTGCACACAAGACAGAGTCTTAACCTTACCCACAAGTTTCTTTGATTAGAAGATTGTCCTTTCAATTTTTTTTAAACTTTTCTTTGGGTTCAAAGTCAGGATCCAACCAGCAATCTTTAACTTTTGTCAAAGAGCTCATCATGGACATGGTGGTGGTCCAAGGTGGTAGAGGAGTCCTTACAATAATGCAGCACGATAAGGCTTGCAATGAAGGAAAATGGAAAAGAAGTCTGACCTTTTTTTATTTGACTAGCGTCATGTCAGTCGCAATGTCACGTTCGAACTCAACTTCACTTACATTCTTCAGAATAAATTTGAAGTCAGATGAAGAACTAGAGTACCTATGCCTTTGAACTCATAAGTTTGACCAATGGATAATTTGAAAATAGAGACCTTCCATATCATATTAATGTTCCCAATAGAACTCCATTAATGTGAACTAAAGAAAAAGCAAACTTCAATCTTTTCTTTTCTTTTTTCTTTTTTAATTTATTGGCGATGCTCTTGCATCATTCTCCCAAAGTAGTTACATTGGTGGACCAAAGTTTGCGGGAAAATCACCAAAAAAAAAAAAAATCTTAAAACATATTATAATTGTGCCAATTCCGTCATAAATTTTTTTTAGGCCAATTCATCCATTTAATTCGCCAACGCCGACGTGACAAATTTTTAATAATATTTTTTTGAATTATTTTGTTTTTTCTATCTTTTTTTATTTTTTATTTTTGTTCGGGGCCGTGGCACAATTGAAAAAGAATAAGGACTCAATTGACCCAAAAAGAAAAAGGGATTGTGATTGAATTGCAAGACGATTTGAATGGATTTATGATTTTTTTTTGTAATTTTCCCAAGTGTGGTTCATTAAGCACGCAAAGATCTCAACTGAAAATGAAGAAGTAAAAGAGATATTTCGCGGTGTGAAGCAGGAATAGACTGGCCAAGACTTTGAAATCTTCCTAAAGGAAAGAGACCTTCGGATTATTCCTTCTCGTTTCGCCGCTCCTTTTCCGAGCTCCCTCGCATGTTATGTTTGCGCGTAATTGAAATTTGGTGAGGGTGTATTGTTTTGGCTATTCACGGAGGATCGAGACAAGGAAACGTTTTTATTGAGTAGAAAATTGTTAAGTATTGGTGTTTGACTTGTTTTTTTTTTTACTCTCTCCATCTATCTTTACAGGCACTGTCAAGCCTATTTATAGGCAGATTGATCGACATTATGTCACATGGTGATACCCCACGTGTCTTTATTGCTAACCATATACCTTTGACTTGTCACCAAGATTTTCTAATACTCTAGATAATTCTATACTATTCCTCCCGTATAAAGTCTGATGCTTTTAGGATTATTCTGATTTTTTGGTAAATGGATCAATTATTAACAGGCAAACCCTGGAATGGACCTTCTTCGGTCAGGGCTCCCGCCGCATGGACCGCCGGTAAATCTTACGACTTCAGTATAGCCGAATTCTACGGCGTCAAGGTCGTGCTTTACAGGCTAAACTCAGGACCAAGTTTCTTTTTGGGCTTCCTGTGCGAGGATGGCAGTACCTGCTATTTTGGTCTGTTTATTTCCCAACCGACACAAGACATGACTAACATGTTTCGATCATTCTTCATGCGAAATGTCGTGCTCTACGACACTTAGCAAGAATGGTACCTTTGGTGAGTTTGATTTTCCCTCAACATCATCGGTTCAGTCCATCCGGCTGTCGGGTGATGGGCATCTGAACCTTCAGGTTCGTGAGGAGGAGCACTCCAATAGCTGGATGGATGCTGATGGGTCCAAAAAAAAATGTGAAAAGGTTGTGCACAGAGAAAAAGCTCAGAAAAAAAAAAAGCAAAGAAAAAGAGCAAAATGAAAACAAAAATAACAAATTTAAAAAATAAAAAAATATCAAAATATTACTGAAAATTATCTACGTTAGTGTCGTAGTCGTGCTCACGTAGGACGGCCAGGTGTTCAGGTTTTTTCGGTAAAAATTGGTCGGATAGACTCATTTGACAAAATGTGAAAAGGTTTAGGATTCAATTAGTAAAATTAAAAGGTTTAGGACTGAGTTGACAAAATTACAATTAGTTTAGGACTGTTTGGACCATTTGCCTGTGTTGAAGGGCTTCCCTTTCTTGACTTGATAACCATTTGCACGTGCGAAGACGATATGTATTTCCATGCTGAAAATTAGGAGCAAGCTTCCATTGTTTGTTTTGGTCCCTAAGACACAGGGAAAGTCAGCTAACTCCACATCTCTAGAGAGAGAAAGAGAGAGGTTAATCGATGATTATGTCCTTTGACACTGTAAAGACGCAAATTATAGTTTCTGCAATTGTTCATGAGAAATAGTGAATAGGCACTTGGCATGAATTTCTCTGGAATCGATCATTCTTCATGCGAAGCCGACCGGAAGTTAATAGGCACGAAAGTCTAATGTAGACAGCACTCACGAAGTTACGTTCTAGACCATGGTGAGTCCAAAGATGAATGTTAGTTGATCTTTCCATTTCTTGTGGCCTACTTGGTGAGGAATGTTAGTTGATCTTTCCATCACTTGTGCCTACTTGGTGAGTCCAATGAGACATTCCAATGCTTATGGTGCCGACCAGACGATGAAATTCTAAATCATGTAAAACGGTGATATGGCAACTTTACTCACTACTCAAAAGCCTATTCTTGAGAACATGAGAAAGTTGGAACAGGAGGTATTAGTGCATTAGCGTAGTGCTCAGCTTGCTAATCTCCAAGAACAATCAGCGTTGATTAACAGAATCAAGTTCAAACAGAAATAAGACCCCTAGTTGCAGAAAATCATAGATGGTGTAGAAAGAGGGGAACATGCAGATTTCAGTATACACGTACAGAGGTCCTCGAGGTTTGTGGTCGGCTATGTGTTCTTGATGATTCAAAGTTGAAAAAGGAATTATTTCGGGAACCTCACAGAACCATATTCTCGATTCATCTGAGAAACACTAAAATGAGTAGGGACTTGAGAGAGAACTTCGTGTGGATCAATAGGAAAATGGATATTGTAAAATCTGTCGACCAATATCTAGTTTGTCAACAAGTGAAAATTGAACACCAAAGGCTAGGTGGGCAATTGTAGCCTTTGGAGATATCTAAATAAAAATGGGAGCATATCACCATGAACTTCATCATCGGTCTAAAATTTATTGCGATGATACAATTTAATCCTAAAACTTATAGATGATGATCCAGACTTACCTAGGCTTCAGATAACCAGATTTTCTTATGAGGACTTGAAGGCCATGACAGGTGATTTCAACATCAAACTTGGGGAAGGAGGATTTGGCTCGGTGTTTCTCGGAACTCTACCTAGCGGCTTTAGGATTGCAGTCAGGCACCTTGATGGTTTTGGTCAAGTAAAGAAGTCATTCTTGGCCGAGGCTGGAACCATTGGCACTATCCATCATGTCAATCCGGTAAGACTACTCGGATTTTGTGCTGAAAAATCATTTCGGCTTTTGGTCTATGAGTACACGTGCAATGGTTCTCTTGATAAGTGGATCTTCCATAATAATCAAGAGTTTGACGTCCGTTGGCAAGTGAGGAGAAAGATTATCCTCGACATTGCCAAAGGACTAGCCTATCTCCATGAGGAATGCCACCAAAAATACTTCACTTCGACATCAAATCCCAAAATATACTCTTAGATGAACATTTCAATGCGAAGCTTGCTGATTTTGGGCTGTCGAAGCTAATTGATAAGGACCAAAGCCATGCCATGACGGCCATGCGAGGAACACCAGGTTACCTTGCTCCATTGTGGTTAAGCTCTGTTATCTCGGAAAAGGTAGGCGTGTATAGTTTTGGCATTTTCATGTTAGAAGTCCTAGGTGGGAGGAAAAATGTGGACCGCTCTTTGCCGAGTGATGAAGTGCATATGCTGACCCTTTTCAAGTGCAAAGCAAAACAACAACAACTATTGGACATGGTTGATAAGTCCAGCAGTGACATGCAACTGCACGGCCAAGAAACTGTCAAGATGATGAGAATCGCAGCGTGGTGTTTGCAAGATGAGAGTAGCAAGAGGCCCCCCATGTCGCAAGTGGTTAAATGCTTGAAGGGCTCAGTTGATATAGAAGATGGCTTGAGATACAGCTTCTCAGTTCCTTGAGGTCACAGCGATGATAGTGTTGATGATGCTACTCGGCCATTGTCCTCACAATTATCCGGTCCTAGGTGAATAAAACTAGTTTCGGACATAAACTCCGATGCTCAGATGGGTGACTTCTTCTGGCGTTTCTGCCATATAAAGTTTTTGTCTTGTGGTCGTACTTATTATCCAATAATTTTGATGAAATTCTAAGTCGCAAATCAATTTGCAGCAGGCAATGCTCAATTCCATCACTCTTCCTCTATGCGATCCAAACACAGAATGGACATCAAGGTAACCTTTAGATACCTTTTGTCAATCACCATACTGGTTTTTTCTGTTCATGACTACGTGCGATATATGATTTTTCTCATTTCCAAACAAAGAAGCAGGTTGACACACAGACCACTGTGTCCTGTTTGAAGTGTTTCTAGGCCTCATTCATATCAAAGACAGCATCTTATTACTCAAGAGATGGAAAGTGCAAGTTTTCCTATGCCAAACCTAGTAAACTAATCACATTCTCGATTGAGCAAAACGTTCCTCTAAAAGAGAGAAAGATTCTCTCTCTAAATCAAGATGTGTAACCCATCAGATGTACCCATTAGCATTTTGAACACCATAATTTGAGTAAGAAGAAGTCTGACAGGGACGGATGTGAAACTGTTTACAAATTGGGTTGCTAGCAAAAATTGCTACAACAACCAACTTCAGAGATGAACCACATTAATAACTTCAATTCCAGAAGACAAATAGGTAAATTTGGCTAGAACCATGTATGTAGGTTTCGCCAAAGGAAGGAATTTTACAGAGGGAAGATGATTTTGCTCTCCGTTGGAGAGAGGAATGAAGAGTATCCTGAGCTTACAGAGGATGAATTACAACAACAGGATCTACATTACTAGACCATTAGAAAAACACACAAGGCGAAGATTAAAGCTCGGTATGGAGCACATTGTTACACAGGTGATCCCATCAGACATAGTAGAAAAACTAAGCAATCGTTAACTAATGGGAGTTGTCATATGAGCTTCTGCCTTCAGATCATACGTATGCAGACGATGACAGAAGTAACCAAGTGGAGACAAGGAAACCCATTACCTCGAGGAGAAATGAGTATATTTTGGGCGAAGCACTAGCCGAAAAGTCGCAAACTTTTCAGTGATTGAAGCTCAGAACATACTAAGGGATCTGTCCGGCGAAGAACAGAATGAGTCCTAGTTTGGAGTTTAGGGTTTAGCAATCAGGGATACACACAATCGAACTCCTGGAGATGCTACTGTCGCTCTAGTCATAGCACGTGTGACCAAGGAGACATTTTCATCGTCTTCTCTAGCAAAGTGAAGACATAACAGAGATGGGAAGTCCTTTTGAGTTGAGTAAAATGCCTTATTTCCATCTCCAGCAGAGGAGGGGTTTCCTGAAGAAGCCGTGCCGTCGGCGAAGTTGCTGACGCCACTAGCTTATGCCGCAAGCTCGTGAGAGTTGACGTGCGACATGGCTGGCCAGAGATTGAATCCGATTCTTCCTCCTGCTCTTTAACCTTTTCCCCCAGAAAAGACTAGGACAGATTCTTTCCTTCATATTGGCTGCATCTTCTTTATCTTCAGAGCACCAGCAACACCAGTGGAAGAAAAAAAAAGGCACAGCATCAAAATGGCGGAGGCAAACAGAATCACTTCGTTCTTTTGAACCAGACCCAGACATAAAGTTGACAATGGCAAAAGCAAATAGTACGTACTTATTCCCTCGAGCTTATATCCTTCGCATTCAGATACGGCTTCGAATGCAAAAAAAGCAATACAATTTCACGCAACGCAAATGTGAAGTGAGCGACCAAAGGATCATCAGAGTCGGCCGTTCACGACGGTCGGCGGACACCATGAGCGGCGGAGCAAGTAATTTCGCTCTGGCGCCGGACCAAGAGTGGCCTCCATGGGACTACTTCTTCGATGTTGCTCTTCCGAGTCCGGCTGTGCTCCCACTGGCCGTTTCGTATCGAACGACTCCACCAGTAAGTAAAATAAACTAACGGATATACTGGCTTCGCGGGCGTAGAATGTGGTGTTTCGAAGCCACACAACAAGTGTTTGAGTAAATGCCCGAAAGAGGCTTGAAGATGAGTGAAACAAGTTCGCGTTCGTGCTTCTCATAGTCTCTGTGTGCTGAAATATGCAGGGGCTAACACGGACTCGGTCCTTTGTCCCAGAAAGAGTGATGTCATGGCCAACTCCTTCTAGTTTAGCTGGGTAAGCACACCAGGAGAATCCATAGATCATCATCTTAGCTTAGGTATCTTGGAAGTGATAATAATGATTATGATGACAAGATACATTTCCCTTTGCATACCCGATCATGCTCCCTCAATAAAGATGCCAACCTTTCCAATACAATTTGATCATGTTTTCTTTGCCGTCGTCGTCGAGCATCAGGGACATGTGATCCTTCAGCTGTGATTTGCTCACAATTTCGAAATGTTGCTTCAAACGCAGCTTCACGACCCCCAGCTCGCCCTTTACACTCCTCGAGAATGCCTACGCGAGGCCTAGAACTATTGTCGAGCCTCCACCGAGATCTATCAGGCAACCTACTGCCCAGATCTTGTCCGAGCAAGACTCCATGTTGACGGGCAATGAGCAGAAGAAGGTCTTAAGCAAGCTCAAGAAGGAGGTTTACAACCCCCTGCCAAAGAGTTTCATTAGGAGAGTGAGCTTATACTACAGGGAAAATGCTAGAAACGGTCTTGGGGATCAGAACAGGTACTGTGACGAAGACGATGGCAAGCGATGCGCGATATGCTTAGACGACTTTGAGCCTAAGCAAGAGGTGATGGTCACCCCTTGCGACCATATGTTCCATGAGGACTGCATTGTGCCGTGGCTGCAGGGTCACAGTCAGTGCCCAGTCTGCCGATTTTCACTCTTGGAACAGAAGAGGTAAACTCAACCGCCTATTGCACCAGTAGCAATCCAATCCTGGGAGACAATGTTTTATGTGCCTGAAACATTGTTCCGGTAATAAAGATAGAGGAGAAAGCTTAGCACACTAATATGATGTATATGAACTTATGCAGACATAAACATAGCCCTTATGCATATTTCGTATGTATACATACGTGAGGCCCCGCCGCCGTATCACGAATGGCACCTTTATTTCCTCGCTCGGATTTATTGGTCATGGAGTTAATGAACTGGGATGGAAATGATTTCGTTACGGCTGATTCGAGGTGCTCGATGCTCGTAGTAGGCCAAGTATTTGTCTGTCCATAAGATTTTGATTCGTGCTTTCATCATCATCTTGTTTATGAATGTTGAGTTTTTTACTTCTTAAAAGGAATCACCGAAAAGTTGTAACTTGAAATTCGAGATAGTTCCGCCTTTGTTTTCTGAGTGCTATTAAACTGGTGAGCAAATTTCTTCGACGAACAGTTGCTTTGACAACCGGTCCTGATGTAACTTTCCAAGATCGATTAATCTGTTGTGCTGTTCTGTTATTTTATTTTTAACCAGAACTTATGCTGCAGCAATTGATCATTTCTGTAGCTTTCAACTTGTAAATTGAATGTCGACGGCTCGTGGTGCGAAGGCAGATTGGAAGCAGCCGCAGCGGGGGTTTGTAGGGACGAGCATGGCACTGTGGGCAGTTTCGCCTTGAAAATTCGAGCGAAGACCCCCTCATAGCCGAAACCCTAGCCATGAGAGAGGGCCTTCGGTTCTTGAAGGGGTTTGAGCGAGAAAGCAAACCTGAGAGAAGAAGTGCTTTTGGGAGTGATCTGCACGAAGTGGAGGTTGAGTTAATCGCTAATAGCTTATCAGTGATTGATAATTTATTGGTTTCATTATCAGATCCGACCCAAACTCCATAGCTCATCCGCAACCTCTTGGTGGATTGCAAAGAATTACTAGCCCAACTCCCGTGGATTTTTATAGGCTTATAATCCATGGGAAACTAATTCATGCGTGGATTAAGTTGTCAAAACATATCGTTTAGATTATCTCTCTCTCCTTAATCTCTTTGAGATTTGCTTTGCTTTGATGTCTTCGCTCGACATTCGGCCAGCCTTTTTATCTAACGAAAGCTTTTTATTCGACAAAAAAAAATTTGTAAATTACACTCTGACCAAAAAAAAAAAATTGTACATTGCACTCTGACAAAAAAAAAAAAAACTTGTACTTGCACCGCCATGAACACCTCCGAGGAAAATGTCGGTCTCCACCAATAGTGCATCTAAAGACAAATTGCCCGTTGAACGTGATACGGTGTCCATATAGGCTCCACGAGTCGTGCATGGTGGCTTTGCACTTTCGATTGCCATCCACGCAAGAAGGTTCGAAGCATGAGGCCCAAGCACAGTTTCAATTTTCCTCAACGAGTCAAAGGACGAAGAGAAAGAAAAATAAAAAATCTCACTTTCCCATTCCTCAATCAAGAGAAAGCATAATAAATAAATAAATAAATTTTATTAGGTCTATCGAATTCAATTGACGTAGCTACTTACCACAAATTTGATCAATTCGAATAATTGAAATTAGATGCGGCAACTCAGATAACGATCGAGACGAAAATAAAAAATTATCATATTTTAACGTAGGGATGCAATACGTCCATAGGTGTAACACATATATTACTGGAAATTGCACCAAAAATATTCTGATTTATTAATAAATTGGTAAAATGAAGAGAAAGAGAGAGAGAGAGAGAGAGAGAGAGAGAGAGAGAGACATCTTAGAACAAGCAAACCATCGACGAAATGAAATAAAAATCTGGGAACAAGCAGACGAAGGAGAGGAAGCAGCCATTGCGGACGAGCCACGTATCCCGTTCTCGAACCACATCTGCTCCCTCTGAAAACCACACTTCCCTCCTTTTCTTCTCTTCTCGGCATAGACAGACACAGAGCTCGTCTCTGATTCTTCCACTCGACCACAGAATCCTCTCTGCTAGAGGTAAGCCCTTTGCTCGCTCCGCTGCTTCGATTCGTATCCTGAATTGCAACGATAGCTGGCTCGGTCGCTCGGTCGTAGATGGTCGATTGGTGTCGTTGATACTTCGACTTCCGTGGATGATTGCCGAGTGCCGGAAGGAGCTGAGCTGAGCTCGTGGGTCGTTTTGGCTTTTGCTTTGGTTCGGGGCGAGCGTGACGAGTTTTATGGTTGCATACGCTTAAGCAATTAGCCGTTTGCTATTTACTATCATCAAGCTATTGATCGAATTTTGAAAGTTCCGAGTTCTCAGTTGAGTTTGGGTTATGCAGAAACGATTTTCAAGTACTTAATAGAGCTTTTCCTCCTCAATCATAAGCTACACCTCAATTCAGCTCAAAATTCTCCCTTCCTTGGTTCTTTTCGATTGAGAAACGTGATTCTTCGTCAGGTTTGAATTTCGTCTCTTGTTTATTTTCGTGCGAGTTTGTTCAGTTTGCAAGTTGTTCTGCAAGCTTGATGCCCGAACTGCATTAAACAATCTTTCGTTAAGCTGCTAATTTCCAGCTGAGTTAGGACTTCAATCCGGACTGTGCATTTACTGGTAATCTGAAAGATGACTCATTTGACAAGATTCACTCTTTTTTACCTCATGCATGAGTCTTGATTTGGTCATGAAAAACCCGTCCAGTATCACAATTGTAGCTGATTTGATATTAGTGAGCAACTGGGAGTGATCTTAGATCAGTCGATTTTCTTTGTGAGTTTTATGGTTCATATCGGTAGATTATGCTTCACTAGGGATTGTACCACTGAATGCATATGTTGAGCTCCTCACTGCGAATCGCACTTTGAATAGTGGGATGCTTACATCATGTTAAATCTTATTTAGGATACTTGTGCTATAGATTCTTCCTGGATGTGGTGTACTCACCAACTTATGTATTCTACCGTTGTGCAATTTTCACCACATTATGGTTGGTCTATTTACATTCTTCATTTCATGCAAACAGAATATAGTCCCATGGCTTCATCAATCTCGTGCCTTGTGGCTAACAGTCTTACCACCAGCGGTACTAAATCAAATTTGACCAAGGACTTCTGTGGTCGGTGGATTCTCCCTTCATCTTCCCTTCCATTATGGAGAAAGGAAGCAAAAGCTGTTTTCGTAAAAGCATCTTTGGACCAGCAACATGGAGGCAGGAGGAAGTTTCTGAAGTTGCTAGGAAATATGGGACTAGCAGCACCTCCACTGTTGAGTGGTGGGGAAGCTTTAGCTGATGAGCAGGGTGTTTCTTCTTCAAGAATGTCTTACTCCAGGTTTTTGGAATACCTTGATAAGGACAGGGTGAAAAAGGTAGATTTATTTGAAAATGGGACCATAGCTATTGTTGAGGCAGTTTCTCCTGAGTTGGGTAACAGGATCCAACGAGTCCGTGTGCAGCTCCCCCGGACTGAGCCAAGAGCTCCTTCAGAAGTTCAGAGAGAAGAACATTGATTTTGCAGCCCATAATGCTCAAGAGGACTCAGGCTCTTTACTATTCAACTTGATAGGAAATCTGGCCTTCCCATTGATCCTGATTGGTGGTTTATTTCTTCTATCAAGACGCTCTTCTGGAGGAATGGGCGGGCCTGGTGGACCTGGCTTTCCTCTCCAATTTGGTCAATCCAAGGCCAAGTTCCAGATGGAACCTAACACTGGCGTGACATTTGATGATGTTGCTGGTGTTGATGAGGCCAAGCAGGACTTCATGGAAGTGGTGGAGTTTCTAAAGAAGCCTGAGAGGTTTACTGCAGTTGGGGCACGGATCCCTAAGGGTGTCCTTCTAGTTGGTCCTCCAGGAACTGGAAAAACGCTGCTTGCCAAGGCAATTGCTGGTGAAGCAGGTGTTCCATTTTTCTCCATATCAGGTTCTGAGTTCGTTGAGATGTTCGTTGGTGTTGGTGCTTCCAGAGTTCGTGATCTTTTCAAGAAGGCCAAAGAGAATGCTCCCTGCATTGTTTTTGTCGATGAAATTGATGCTGTGGGGCGGCAGAGAGGAACTGGAATTGGAGGAGGAAATGATGAAAGGGAGCAGACCCTTAATCAGTTGTTGACAGAAATGGATGGTTTTGAAGGAAATACGGGTATCATCGTAATTGCAGCAACTAACCGTGCAGACATTTTGGACTCTGCTTTGCTTAGGCCTGGAAGATTTGACAGACAGGTATGTATGTTCTATTCTCAGCTAGTGAGTCTTGATAGTGTGGGTGGAACAGTTAGTCTGGTAGTACATATGCTTACTTATAGTATTGATGTAGGTCACTGTTGATGTTCCTGATATCCGGGGTAGAACAGAAATTTTGAAGGTGCATGGCAGCAATAAGAAGTTTGATGCAGACGTATCCCTAGATGTTATAGCTATGAGAACTCCTGGATTTAGCGGAGCGGATCTTGCCAACCTCTTGAATGAGGCTGCCATATTGGCTGGCCGTCGTGGGAAGACAGCAATCTCTCCGAAGGAGATTGATGATTCTATTGACAGGATTGTTGCTGGAATGGAAGGAACCGTGATGACAGATGGAAAGAGTAAGAGTCTGGTGGCATACCATGAAGTTGGTCATGCAATTTGCGGGTGAGTGAGAATGCCGGCAACTAATCCTTTTTCTGATTCTTCCCATCTTTTGTTGGGCGAATTTTTTGCATGAGTATCTCCTGTTTGTGATATTTAATATTTCAGGGCGCATTTGATTTTCGTTTGTGTAGATTGCTGAAATATTTTTTTCCAGCCTGTTTGGCTAACATCTTTGCTGTCTCTTTCTTTTCAGTACTTTGACCCCAGGCCATGATGCAGTTCAAAAGGTCACCCTCGTACCACGTGGTCAGGCACGAGGTCTTACCTGGTTCATTCCTTCTGACGACCCAACCTTGATCTCTAAGCAGCAACTCTTTGCAAGAATTGTTGGTGGATTGGGTGGCAGAGCAGCTGAGGAAGTGATATTTGGGGAGCCTGAGGTTACTACAGGTGCAGCGGGAGATTTGCAGCAGATCACTGGCTTGGCAAAACAGGTGATTTGAGCAACATGCCATTTCATTTACACTTCTTTTTGTAATGCCAATAAATATCCAAGTTATTCCTTTCGAGTTTTAATAAAATAACAATTTCTGAAGGGTCAAGGGGACTGGCCTTCCAATTTAGTCCGTAAAATTTTAAGTTGCTCAAAATTCCCTTACGGATTAAAGCAGAAGACTAACCTTCCATTTAGGTTATTTTCACAAAGTTTTTATGCTCTGATTACTGTCAAACCACAACTCCAAGCTACCCTTGTTGCCTGTTCGTCCCTCCCTCAAAAATTAAAATGCTGAGTTAGTTGAAAGTGACATTGAACTGGTATTCAATTCATATGCAGATGGTGACCACATTTGGCATGTCTGAAATTGGCCCATGGTCACTCATGGACTCATCACAGAGTGGTGATGTCATCATGAGGATGATGGCCAGGAATTCAATGTCAGAAAAGCTGGCAGAAGACATTGATGCTGCCGTGAAAAGACTTTCAGATGGTGCGTATGAAATTGCTCTGAGTCACATAAGGAATAACCGGGAGGCCATAGACAAGATTGTGGAAGTCCTCCTCGAGAAAGAAACAATGTCCGGGGATGAGTTCCGTGCTATCCTCTCGGAGTTTGTTGAAATTCCTGTTGAGAACCGGGTTCCTCCTTCAGTTCCATCTCCTGTCTCTGTATAAAGTAGCATAAGTCAGTCTCCAGCCTGTGCATCCCTCAACAACACTTGGTCATACATCTTCAACTAATTAGTGCATGGAGCGCGACCTTGGCGCTTAAGGCAGAATTGCACTATTCTGCTGTCCCGGACAACAGAAGATTCATACGTTGAGTTGTTGTTATCTGTTAAGAACCTGTATACTTTAGCTTCAGATATGAACAGCCTACCTGTGATATAGGAATAGGATTCCATGAACCACTGTATGCGGCATGTATTTTTCTCATCTGGTTAGGTGGAGCTGTTTCGAAAAAATGCAGTGAACCGTTTGAATGGTGTTGCGCATCTCTTGTGAAAGTTGATTTGAGTCTCTCTTGGCGATGCCTCAGTAACGAGGCAGGAACAGTTACTTACACTGAAGTTCTTTACTTGATTTGCTCGTGGACTCTTAGCAAGATCCCAGAAGCTTGTCATGTTGACATAATCTTTACAATGAGGATGGCACAACCTTGTTTCGAGGGGTCCTTCGGCTTCAAACTAGGTGTTTTCTTTCACAATGTATATGTTCAATGGATTGATTTTACCGAGATATGGTTAGGAAGTGTTTCCATACTAGTACTTAACGAGGTCCCTATGAGGGTCGTGCCGTTCCATGTCTCAACACCTGTGACCACGGCCAATTTCACGTACTCCGACCGAAACGCCGTCGAGTTGAACGCATTTAGATGTCAGAAGGCCATAAGAAAAGCGCGCTGAAAGCGGAGCACTCGATCAAGCGAACGATTCTTGTACTTCCTGCGACCGGACGTACATTGGACAGAAACTAGGTGGCTCCTCGATGCCACCTAAATGTATGGGAAAATTCTTTAGCTCGTTTCCCTTCTCACTAGACGTCACGAGAGTCCCAAGCTCGCGCTTTTTGTCGTCGAACGCTTTCGAGCTCACAAACTGCGCTCCATCAGCTGCGGAGTTCGTGGCTCTTTGCTCGAGCGGACGCGTTAAAGAAGCCTTCCAGAACTTCAAATCGGAAATATGGTCCGACCCCCGTTTGTTTTCCCACCTCCTCCAGGCTTGTGTACCCAGAAAATCGCTTTCTTTAGGACGACAGCTTCACTCTTTGGTGATCACTTCTGGATGCTCGGACAGGTTCGTGTCCAATCATTTGCTGAATCTGTACTCCAAGTGCAAAGAGTTGCAAACTGCTCTGATGTTGTTCGATCACATTCCTTGGGCGAATATCATGTCGCGTAACATTCTAATTAACGGGTTCTTGAACATTGGTGATTTGGAGGGTGCCCGGAAAGTGTTCGAGCAAATGCCTCAGCGAAATGTGGCCACTTGGAGTGCAATGGTGACTGGTCTTATAAAATTTGAGTATAATGAGGACGGGTTGGGTTTTTTCAAAGAGATGTATGAGGCGGCTTTTTTACCTGATGAGTACGCTTTGGGGAGTGTTCTCAGGGGCTGTGCTAGTTTGAGAGCTCTGCATGCCGGGCAGCAGATCCATGCTTGCACAGTGAAAAGTGGGTTTGAACTCAATTTGGTAGTTGGGAGCTCATTGGCTCATATGTACATGAAGTGCGGAAGCTTGGAAAAAGGCGAAGGGGTAATCAGCTCGATGCCGATTCGCAATGTGGTTGCTTGGAATACTCTTATTGCAGGGAAAGCCCAACATGGGTCACCTGAGGGAGTTTTAGATCAGTACAACATGATGAGAATCGCAGCTGTGAAACCCGATAGGATCACTTACGTGAGTGTGATTACCGCATGTTCAGATATGGCAACGCTAGGCCAGGGTCAACAAATTCATGCAGAAGTGATCAAAGCCGGGGCTATTCCAGTAGTTAGCATCGTAAGTTCTTTGATTAGCATGTATTCAAAGTGTGGGTGCTTAGAGGATTCTTTTAAGGCCTTCACAGAGTGCGTGGATGCGGAGGCAGATGGCGTACTTTGGAGCTCGATGATTGCAGCATATGGGTTTCACGGGCGAGGAGAGAGAGCAATTGAGTTGTTTAAACAAATGGAGATTGAAGGAGTAGAGGTAAATGATGTAACATATCTGAGTTTGCTGTATGCTTGCAGTCATCGTGGTTTGAAGGATGAGGGGCTTAAGTTTTTTAACTCTATGGTGGAGAAGCATGGGGTGAATCCCCGGTTGGAACATTATACATGCATGGTTGATCTCCTGGGACGTTCAGGTTGTCTGAAGGAAGCGGAGGTGATGATTAGATCCATGCCGTTGAAAGCAGATGCCATAATATGGAAAACTTTGTTATCTGCATGCAAAATCCACAAGAATGCAGACATGGCGAGAAGAGCTGCAGAGGAAGTTCTTAAGATTGATCCGCAGGATTCAGCTTCTTACGTGCTCCTTTCGAACTTACATGCCTATGCTAAGAGATGGCAAGATGTTTCCGAGGTCAGAAAATCCATGAGAGAGAAGCAAGTGAAGAAGGAACCGGGGGTGAGTTGGGTGGAGCTCCAGAATCAAGTTCATCAGTTCATGATGGGTGATAAATCCCATCAATACTCGAAGGAGATAAATGCTTATCTGAAAGAGCTCACCGTGGAGATGAAGTTGCGCGGTTATGTGCCCGATATGGGCTCGGTCTTGCAAGATATGGATGATGAGGATAAAGAGTATAGCTTGGCACACCATAGTGAGAAGTTGGCTATTGCCTTTGCTCTGATGAATACTGCTACAGATGCACCAATCAGAGTGATGAAAAACTTGCGGGTCTGCAGTGACTGTCACGTCGCGATAAAGTACATATCGGAGATTAAAAACCGAGAAATTATCGTCCGGGATGTCAGTAGATTTCATCATTTTAAGAATGGCCAATGCTCATGTGGAGATTACTGGTAGAACATCATTTTTGTTTATTCATTCATTTCTTGGAGAGATTCTTAATTTGCGGATAGGTTACTCATTATTCAGTCGTCCGTCACAATTTCAACTCGTGATTGTATCAGTTATTCAAGGGAAGTCCGCCCTCTCGTGATCAAATGCATTTCTCAAACAGAAAACTTTGTTCGGGATATATGGAATATGATCGACAAACATCAGTTCAAATTTCTGAAACCGAACAAGTCTGCCATGCCTAGGATTCGGAATAATCTTAGATTGTCGGATAGAATAAGTCGGTAAATGATCCTAATTCACGATAATTTACTGTAATAGACTGTTATACGAAACTTCCATTTGCAAGGCATGTAATTAGAATGATCTTATTTGACACGGTTTGTGCAGCCTCATATGCACATGTTTAAGCCTATATAGCTTATATGAGTCAACACAAAACTAAACGGGTATATAAACAGTCGAATGGTTCTTTACAATATAATGGGAACAGATATGTCGTATAAGATGCAATGAGAATGGATTATACAAAAATACGTAAGATTCTTTTTTATGAAGGTTATTGTGGTATAAGAAGTACTCAAATTTTAGAATTGAGATTGTGAGCAGAAGGCGCGACCAGTGTGAGGTCTATGGTTATTCACCTAGGACTCAAGATGCCTGAGGCGCCGCTCAGAGGGCTCACTGCCTGCCCCCTCGTGACCACCATTCTCGCCAAGGTGCTTGAACTGGAGGAGAGGGCCGAGCTCCCGCCAAAGCCCCAGCTGAACCTCGGTGATGCATCGGTCTATTCGACTGCATTGAGCATCAGTTTCTAGAGGAATCGTGATGATCAGAGTGATGGAAAAGCTCAGTAGCAAGGGGCTGAGTATGGAGTAGCTATCAGCCTGTCATTACCTGTGGTAGTTCCCCCATTGCAGGTCACAAGCAAGTAAAAGAGTTTGGTGGATCAACTAAATTGGCTTCTCACTGAGAACATGATGATATAGCCCTTGTCTCAGATCTACCCAAGTTCATGAAAGCGCAGCTCTCTTGTAATTTGCCTTTGATTTGAGTATCCGAGTCCAATCTCTCGCAAATTTTTCGTCTTTCGCCGTATTCCTCTTACAAAGGACAAGAAGAAAATTTATTTGTCCTGGTTTTCGTCTTGCAAGGGGAAAGAATCATATCAGCTACAAATGGGAAAGGAAAAAAGTATGGCAAAAACGATGGAAGATCCCAACGAGTTCAATGAGGGCTATCCAATTCCTCCTCCTCTTCTTCTTCTTGGGTAGGCAAAGAATCAGAAGCTTCGGCAAGAGACTCTAGCATGTTCCTCACTTCAGACGTGTCATCTAAGTAATACCTGGCTTTGCTAGGCTTTTGACCCACCGTGCAAGCAAACACCGCAGTGTTGGAGGAAAGAATATCTCTCGACACCGCATTGCCGATAATTTCAAACATATCCTCGTCTGATCGATCATCTCCTATGCACAAGACAAAGTCAGCCTGTTTTCCGTTCTCGCCCATAGCTGTGAATACCTTTTCAGCTACCGCACCCTTAGTAGCTCCCTGGAAATCAAAGGAGGAGAAAGACATAAGACAAATCATCACTCGTGCTCGTCAGTTGACGGTCTGTTGGCAACAAGAACAATTGGAACAGAAACACGACTATGAAATCTATAGCTAGATTTCAATATTCGACCTGTGGCTTGACTTCCACTATGAAATGTCCACTTTTCACGGACACCGGCTCGTTTGCTAGAACACTCTCGAGATGGTCTAACATTTCCTTGGCTTGAGAGGATCCGAATCCTGGGTCCGCATCTCGGAATTGCCATACCAAAGCGCTTTCTTTGGCTTCGATTGAAGAACCATCAGTGGCTTCTGTATATAGCTGCATCACAGGTTCAGTTATGTGCATCCACCCAAAATCTGAGTTTTGACCGCAGACTTCCCACTCTTCTTTTTGTGACCACCTAGGATGCAACAGATTAACAATTTGAGAAAAAAAAAAAGACTAATGGTTTAACACATTGAAAGGAAAACGAAAGAAAGTGATTGGAGGCAAGGGGAATAGGAACTTAAGGAAGAGCCCAGTTCCCATATGCTTTCAGTGGCAAAAAGAAGGAAGTGTTCATCCTGCATTCCAACATTCAAACTTGAAACAAAGAACTACTTAAGAAGTTTCCGAGCAGATCAACAGCGCTAGGAGTTTTGTGTATGCATTCGTACCTTCCCAGTATAGGTCACTAATACTCCTAATGGTTCTATCCGTCTCATTCATCATGCAATGAAGGATCATGATAAGCAGGCATAGGTAATTCGATAACAAAGCGCAGTCGCCAATGGGTAAATATGGCATTTTAAGTGACCAAAAACAGCATTTCTGGTTTATACTTCATATCCAGCAAGTTCTTTTGCACTTCCTTAGTGTGAAGTCACGTGCTGGACTTGTGCATTGGAAGGAAAAGATAAAACTATATACAAGTGTTTATGCCGGTCGATGCACTGGCGTGAGCATGTACAGAAGACAAGAATGAGGACATAAGTTTCTTCATGTATATCGGTAAAAACTTGAGAGGAGAAAGGACACAGCAGAAGGAAGGTCATAGGAACATACCTCAAGAAGTACCCATGTTCTGCTGCAATACCGAGCTTTTCGCAAGGCGAGAACCACTTGCTCAAGATTTCCTTGGTTCTTCCACTCACAATAAAGACTGTATTCTTAGGGTCAGCACACAGTGCATTCAAAGTTGATACTACTTCTTCAGTCGGAGACTTCATAATAGAGCTCTGTGCCTTAACTGTGCCATCATAATCTAACAATATGGCCCTCGCTTTTGACCGGGTGTAAGCAGACAGTATCGTAGCTATCGAAAGCTTTCTGAAATTAGGATCAAGTGCCACAACTCTGAACCCGAAGCCAAAGCCAATTCCCCAGCATCTTTTCCTGAAATGTTCAGCACATATCCGCCCCATGTCTTGCAAAAAGCTATGGGACCAGTAAGCCACATCATGCTTACTAACATACCGATAATGCTTCTCATGTCGCAACTGCTTTTCAGAGTCATTTGCTGCAATGGCCTCATTCATAGCCTCAGCAGTGGCTTCGACATTCCATGGATTGACACGAATTGCCCCACTGAGCGACGGAGAGCAACCGATAAATTCAGATATTACCAGCATACTCTTTTTAGGCCCTTCTAAACTCAAAAACGAATCTGCATCAGACAATCCTTGTCTACAAGCGACATACTCATAAGGAGTGAGGTTCATTCCATCCCTTAAAGCTGTGACAACAACGCACTCGGCAATGCTATAGTAAGCAACCCTTTCACTCGCTAGAACAGGCCTATCGATGAAGATGATCGGCTGATAACCCGGTTGGCCATACTCCTTGTTTATCCTCTTGCAATTTTTTTGTATTTCAGCCATTACTTGATCTATGTTTATTCCTCTCCCTCTTGCAGGATTAACAATCTGGATCAAAACCGCCTTTCCCTTCCAGTTTGGATGTTGCTTGAGCATCTGCTCCATCGCTAAGATTTTCAAGTCGACGCCTTTAAAAATGTCCAGGTCATCAACGCCGAGCAAAACCGTTTTACCGTTAAACTTCTGTCTCAGCTCCTCTACCCTATACTCCTCTTCTGCTTGCTTCATCAATGATTCGATACGACGCATATGAACGCCAACTGGCATAATCTTGATTCCAATAGTCCTCCCATAATACTCCAGTCCTATGTAACCTCTCTTTGATTGGTACTCTAAACCTAACATCCTACTGCAACAAGAAAGAAAATGTCGAGCATAATCGAAGGTGTGAAAACCAATCACATCGGAGTTTAATAAAGCCTTCAGTATCTCGTCCCTCACGGGGAGTGTCCGATAGATCTCAGACGAGGGGAACGGGCTGTGAAGGAAAAACCCCATCCTTACGCGGTTGAATCGCCTTCTCAAGAATGTTGGCAGCACCATCAAATGGTAGTCATGTATCCAGATGTAATCGTCATCAGGGTTTAACACCTCAACCACTTTTTGGGCGAACAACTTATTCGCAGAAATGTAAGCTTCCCATGAAGACCGATCAAAATGGCCGCCGTGTTCTGCTGTGAAGGGCAACATGTAATGAAAGAGTGGCCACAACTGCCTCTTGCAGAAGCCATCATAGAATTTTGAGTGCATATCAGATGGAAGAAACGCGGGGACACATTTGAATTTTTCCAACAGTGTCTGAGAAACATCGTCCTGCTCGCTTGGATCGACACCGACTTTCAACAAACCGACATAGAAAACCTCCATATCATCTGCAAAACCATGCTTAAGCTGCAGGAGCAAAGAATCCTCATTCCAACTAAAGCTCCATCCTGTGTTATCTGGCCTTCGCGTCGCTTTCAGCGGAAGTTGGTTACCTACTATAATCATCCGATCAGAAGAAACAGAAGAGGGGTTTTCAGATGTCACGCTATACGCTTGATCGTCGTCAAGCTCTGCAATATTCCCGGGAACCGTCATTATCCGTGGAAACCGCTTCTTTTCACTTCCCATCACGGGGAAATTCCCCGTAGCTAAATCTACGAGATTGGTATAAGACCGCGACATCATCTTGTCGCCCTTTTATGAAGCAGCTGATGATAAGAAAGAAAATGTCCGATCAGAAGTTGGGTGAATGCAAAACAAAATGATCGAAAGCCAAATCTTTTTCACCTGATTTGCGAGACAGATGGAAACTGAAACATTCATAATAGACAAAACGTGCCAAACATCATTTAAGAGCATAGCTAAATTTGGCAACCAAAACAGTAACTCTTAAATCATCTCACAGAAGTGTTTGCTGAACATCTGCCCGAGTGACAAAAGCTTCGACAAACCAAAGATGCCAAGAAGCTACCGACGAGAACCAAAAATGGGCGATTGAAGAACTTCTCGCTTACATCAATATAAACTAGAAATCGCAGCATTGCGCAAAACCAATCCACTACATTGATAAACAGCAATACGTTATCCATTCTAGAAATCCCTGGTCGGCCTACAGGAAGATCAAGAACAAGCAAGACAATGACCCCTGTTCTCCAAGTTCAGATCCATGGGGATGCAAAACCACGATTTGGAGATCAAAAATCTCTCCGTATAAAATCTATATCAACGTCTATACCATAATAGAAACAAGCACGATGGTGTAAGCGACACACAATCATCCACCTCACACATTGCATCTTACAGTGACAAAAACGCATAAAGAAGAACGGCCCACTTGCCCAGAAATAGAATTTCACACTGATCCATTGATCGTCATGCAAAACATAACCAGCCGCAAAAGGAGAATTTCTGAGGAAAAAACAAGGAAGGAGTAAATGGAAATTCACGCACACACCACCTCTGTTCCCGAAGCCCAGCGAGGATCGGATCTTTTTCTGACAATGTAAGGATCCTCCGAAATCAATAATGTCGAATGTATATGATCCGAGCTCGCGAAACGAGGAAAATCTAGGGCTTCATCTCCCGAAGTGTACGTGGTGTTTCTGTTCTCCTGTGAAAAGAGCGCCGAAGAAGAAGAAGAAGAAGAAGGAGGAGGAGGAAATGAATCTTTCACTGATTCTCAGATGCTAAAGTTTTGGAGATAATTAGGCGGGTCAAAATTTCATACAACGATAAATGATATCTCGAAAGAAAACAAGAACTGGGAACGTGGCAGAGCGCGTGTTAAAGTCACATGACACGCACGCGCTTCCGTCAACTTCCTCCGACGACTGGGACCTTTTTCCAGCACGTGATGGAATTTGATCTTTGGATAACAGTATCGCTTACGCGCCCCGTGCGGGTGACTCACCGGGGGGATTGATTGTTTTCGATGACCGGCCCGTCACTCTATAGTTTTTTCCCCCTGCTCCTCACTGAGAAATGGATAAGGAGAGCCGACTTTTCGGGGAATGCCAGGTCGGGGGCTCGTGCGGCGAAACAGCACGCGCGGCACGCGAGAGCGACACGTGGAGGGGCCCGTGGGGGGCCCCACTCGGTGCGTGGGGAACTGTACGGGGCGGGGCCAATCGGGTGCGCGCTGAGTGGGACTGGCGGTTGAGGCGAGCCAGCCAGGCCGTCGTTGACCCTGGGACCGAAAATCGGCGGGCTTTGTTGCGCCATTATATAAAGAAGAGGAGCTTTTGCCAAGAACCGAGTAGTCTCAGTCACAAATTTCGTCAGATTTTTCACCAAATAATCATCAGCAATATACCCGTTCCTGAATTAAATAGATAGATAATTTATTCCGCGATAATCGACAAATTAATATTGAACTCTCAATCAGCCCGGTAAAATTCTTACTTGGAATTTATTTCCGAATTTTAGCGCAAAGTTAGCGATCTGCCCATGGATAACGAAAGGATTAAACTTCTCATCGTAGATGTACGTATAATTGTAGAGAAAATTCCAAATAATCGTCTAAAGAGTTCTCAATTTCTCAAATAAAAACTTGAAGTAGATCTTATTAAAATAAGAATCGAAATCTTTCATTATTTCAAAGAATGGCGATCAAAAGCATTTTCGTTGTTTACCTTTTTTAAAACTTTTTTTCCTTTTTTCACCCATTCTCGCCCGGTGGCGGGTCTCAATCGATGACCAGCCCACTGGCGAGAAGGAAAGGAAAAAAAAAAAGTACATAGAAAGACAAAAAGGAAAAAAAGAATAAAAAAAATAGAATGCCCTTAATTAAATCCTTTTTTGAAATAATGCAATTCAGGTTTTTTTTTTTTTGGCCCTTATTTGAAACAAAAACACTTCATGTCCTTATTTGAGAAGTGAAAACACATCAGATCCTCAATTGAAATTTTCCGTGTAGAGTAATCTAACTATTATAAGAACATTACCCATAATCTTCTTTTGGCCATGTTGTATCCGCTCCATAGTTAGCGCCAGCTACATTAATAAGGAAGTTGGGATTTGTTCACTTCATCAAAAGGGTTGCTCACATTGATCAAGCAAATGACCGTTAACATAACACTTACTTGGCGTGCAAGGAAATGACTTGATTTATCAAGTAAATGAGCATCAATACGAAACTCGTAGGGTGCGGTTTGGATAGTTAAAGGTAGAATAGAAATTAGTCGACTTAGAGTCCCGACGCAAAGATAGTTCGTTCAGCATTTTTTATCCAAAGCCGAAGGTTGCAGTTTTTTGCAAAGAGATCCACTGACCATCGAAACTAAGCATGAAACAATGAAAGAGGTGGCACAAAAACGTGTTCTTCATAAGCAAAACTGATGCATAGAAACACCTGTTCCTGAGAAAAAAGGGAGACAAGATACTAATTCGAGACTTGAACAAATGAAGGGAGAGCGAGCAGACATCTTAGAATCTAAGAGCCTAGCCGGTGATATTCTGGGACTTGTTAAGGATAACACCTTCATATTTAACCTGGAACCACTTCATGGAATCCTCCTTGGTGACCCTGTGCTGGATCCCAACACGAGACTTGCACCTCCGACGACGGCCCACTCTGTAACCAGGTCGTTCCAGCACAACATAGAAATCCATTCCATAAATACCAGTCGAAGGGTCATACCTAGGAAAGAAGGAAACAGGGTTGTTCAGGAAGCTAGGCATAGGTTATTATGGAAAGTTAAAGAACTGAAAGCAAGAGTTCGGACCAGAAATCCTGATATAAAAGAAGCTATTGATGCCTTCCTTGGCATTTTATTTAGAAAATTAGAGGTAAATTTATGCTCGAACGAAGTGAAGCATGCTGAGAGTGCTCAACAGACTGAATGAACTGACCAGCTGCCTGCAGACTCAAATCAACTATTGAGTCAAGGCTAGTACAAGGACAACTCAGGAGATAGAAGCCTCATGCAAGCTCTAGCTTACTTTCTCATAAAATGTGTTTTACACTCCTTGTATGAGTGCATAATGGGTGCTTGTGCAGCACTTCAAAGGATGTTGAGGATGAAGATTCCCAATCGAAATTAGGTGGGTTCGACTGACTTACTTAATACCAAGATCAATGTGCTCCTGGATACCAAAACCAAAGCAACCAGTGTCACTAAAGTTCCTTCGCAGGAGCTCATATTCCTTCACCTTCAAACCACTCTCCAGAAGCTGCATTGCTTTTTCACCCCTGACAGTGACATAACATGCGATCTTCTCATTACGCCTGATTCCAAAAGAACGAACAGTGTACCTAGCTACAAAATAAACATTGGATAACAGAAAATGTACATTAGATGACACCAAGGAAAAGTCCAGATAATCGACAAAACATTTCTTAAGGTCCCAACAAAGGGCCAGCAGCTTACTACATGCAATGAGTACTAATTTCATATATGGCATGCATTCATCAAAATGGGCATTTGGGGAAAAAACAGAGCATTGCAAATTTAGGTAATACTGTGCTTGCACTCTCAAAAACAGTGGTCGGAAAGTAATAACACCAATAACAGTGTAATGGAGTAATCTGAACGAGTTTAGGACTGGCATTGCAGTTCAAGTAATCTCCATTCCATCATATGCATCAGCATTTTTCTAGAATCTCAGGCGAAGACTTTCTGAGTAAATCAACATGTAGTATCAAGCCAAACATTCATAACCATGCCACATCTGCATCACCTATCAGGGACAAATCCACTGCATTAGTGGCTTGGGAACCAATTCCTAATTCTCTACTTCAGAACCTTAGCTCTTAACTAATCTCACAAGGAGCAAAATGTGCACTTTTTTCTCTCTTTCCAGGGATTTACAAATAAAAATAATAAGGGACACCCTTTAGATTAAAGGACTTTAACAAATGCTCTCCTCGCCCAACTTCAAGTGAGTCAAAGTAAAACCTACCCGACTTTTCCAAATTGGTCAAGGGCATTTTCAGCTAGCGTCCACACACCAAATATCTATACTTAGAAAAGCTCTTGATACGTCCTCCCAAAGTCAATATTCAGCTCAAAATAAGTCAAGCGCAAAAATTCAATACATTAACTTTTAACGGAGGACACAGAAAATAAAGCTCCATTGGACCCGGATTTTCCTAACTCCTACAATCGAAATCAGATACACAAAAACAGATTCGAATGCGAACCGGGACACAGGAACAACCTTTGGAGAAAACAGGGGTCTGACCACTGAGCTGCTCCAACACCTGAGCGCATCAAATGAAGAAACCCCAATCAGCAACGGACGAATTCAGGATACAACAGAACCAAACAGCAACAGACAGACAGATCAAGTTCGCTTGGGTGTGCGCGAATGAGGCAAGTACCTTGGCGGCTCTGGTGAGACGATCTCCGCTCTCGCCGACAGAGATGTTGAGGACAAGCTTCTGGACCTTGATTTCCCTCATGGGGTTCGAGAGCTTCTTCTCCGACGCCTGCTCCGGATTCGCATTTTCGAGGAACGCGGTGAAAGCCAAAAGCTCGTTGACATCAGCCAGACATCTAGAAATGAACTTTTAAACTTGGATTGAGAAGGACAGAGACTCACCATTGGAACGTCACCCCGCGGCGGCAAACGAAAGGGAATGGGGGAGGAGAAGAGAGTCTGTCGGAGAATGGCCAAGAACCCTAATTAGGCTCTTCTAGGGTTTTTAATAAAAGGACTCTCTTGTAGAGTTCAATGTCTAAGTGGGCTTCAATGACCATTTCCTGGCCCATAATGTTTTTTTCCTTTGGCCCATGAAAACTGTCCGAAGATCTCCCACAACAAAAATGCAACGACGAGTGTTCGACGTGTTAGCAATTCTATTTGACCTGATCCGAACCATTAACATCCTTATTTTCACCTTAATGTCGAGTTTCAATTATGCATCAATCAGTGGATTAAGTTTGCACTTGAAAGCAAGTTAAAGTGCTCGAACTAAATTTGATCCCCAAACGTCCTCCGGATCTTTCTCTTCATACCCTACTCGAGTCACCTTATCTATTGGGGTGCTAGATACTCAGAGATGCTGATACAAAGGGTTCACCGGAGGATTCGTGTCTCAACAATCTTAATTTAAGCCCTGTCAGCTTTAGGTATTTCGAAGACATTGGCTTGAAAGGCTTAATTTAAGTGTAATTGGTTGCCAATTGTCCTGTTCTGGAGTGACCAGTTTTGATACTATTGTAGACTCCCTTTAGAAAAGCTCATAAGGTTCGCACACCTTTTTGGCCATGTTTTATCCACTCCATAATATGCGCCAGCTACTTTAATGGGGAGGAAGTTGGGATCCATTCACTTCACCAGAAGAAATTGCTCGCAACTATCAAGTAAATGTTCCCTAACACGAAACTTGCTTCGCTTGTAAGGAAAAAGCTTAACTTACCAAGTGAGTGAGTATTAATATGAAACTTGTTGGTGGGGTTCGGATGGTTGTCAATAAAGATTGGTCGGATTAGGGTACGGCACATTGGCTGAGAACGCAACTTCTTTTAGTTTTTTGGTCAAAGCTGAGTATGGAACCTTTTTTTTTTTTTTTTTGTCAAAGAGAACGGAACTTCTTTTTTTGGTCGAAAAGAGAACGGAACTTTGCACGCCCGAAATACTAGCAGTTCATGACGCAAATATAGTTGTCTTTTTTCCAAAGCTACAGGTTCTAGTTTTGCCAAAAGAGATCCGAAGAGGACTACAACCGAAATGTGCAAGAAACAATGAAAGAGGTAAGCACAAAAACACGTCTTCCCAAGCAAAATCAATACATAAAAACATCTGTTCCCGAGCAAAAATTGGAGACAATCCAAGACCCTAGCCGGTAATATTCTGGGACTTGTTAAGGATGACACCTTCGTATTTAACCTGGAACCACTTCATGGAATCCTCCTTGGTGACCCTGTGCTGGATCCCAACACGAGACTTGCACCTCCGACGACGGCCAACTCTGTAACCAGGTCGTTCCAGCACAACATAGAAATCCATTCCATAAATGCCAGTCGAAGGGTCATACCTAGGAAAGAAGGAAACGCGGTTGTTCAGCAAGCAAGGCATGAAAATAAATTATGATAGGAAGTTGAAGACCTGGAAAGCAACTGCTGGACCAGTAATCCTGATATAAAAGCAGCTATTGATGCTTTCCTTGGCATTTTATTTAGAGAAAGCAGAGGGATAAATTAATGCTCGACCAAGGGAAGAATGCAGAGAGTAATCAACAGATTGAATGAACCAACTGGCCGCTGGCAAACTCAAATTTGACTGTTCTATAGTACAATTCAGGAGATGGAAGCCTCATCCAAACTCCAATTTACTCTTATGTAATGTGTTTTGACTCCTTGAGTAAGTGCATATTGAGATAGTGATCGAACACTATACAGTGCTTTAGAGTATGATGAAAGACGAAACTTTTCCCAAGAATTCCTAATCGAAATTAGGTGGGTTGGATTGACTTACTTAATACCAAGATCAATGTGCTCCTGGATACCAAAACCGAAGCAGCCGGTATCACTGAAGTTCCTTCGCAGCAACTCATATTCCTTCACCTTCAAACCACTCTCCAGAAGCTGCATTGCTTTTTCACCCCTGACCGTTACATAACACGCGATCTTCTCGTTACGCCTGATTCCGAAAGAACGAACGGTGTACCTAGCTATAACATAAAACATCAGATAACAGGAGATGTACATTAGAGGGCAGATGAATACTCCACATAATCAACAAAGCAATTGATAAGGTCCTAATAAAGGACAAGTCGAATGCATACTAATTGCATGCATGGCATGCATGCATTAACATGTGCACATGAGGAAAAAACAGAGCATCAAAAATTCAGTTAATAATGTGCTTGCACTTCAAAAAACACACTTGTCAGATGGCCGGCTCTGAATCCCAAATAAGAGAGACAACACCAATAACATGTGTTGAGCACTCTGAAGGTGTCAGAACCGCCATTGCAGTTCAAGTGGTCTCCATTTCAGCACATGCATCAGCTTTTTTCTAACCTCTCAAGCACCATCGAAGTCTTTCTGAGTAAATAACATCTATCATCAAGCCCAATACCTATAACCATCCACTGCATTACCACTGCTAGGGAAGCAGTTCCAAATTCTCTACACTTCAGACCCTAATAGCTACTAACTGATGTCACAGTCAGGAGCAAAATCTCGATTTTCTCTCTCTATCCAGCAAGTTCGAAACCGAGAAAACCAGGGTACACCTTCTAGATGAAAAGACTCTAACAAATGTTCTCCTCCCCCAACTTTGAGCGAGTCAAAGTGAAAAGAACCCGACTTTCCTAATTAATCAAGAGCATTTTCAGCTCGCATCCACCCACCCAATTTCTATAGTTAGAAAAACTCTTGCTACATGCGTCCCAAAGTCAGTATTCTTCTCAAAATAAATAAAGTGGACAAACTCAATCCATTAACGGAGGACAAAGAAAATAAACTGCTAATGGACCTAATTCCTACAATCGAGAGCAGACACACGCAAACAACTGACGGAGCGGGATAACGGACCAACCTTTTGAGAAGACTGGGGTCTGACCGCTGAGCTGCTCCAACACCTGAGCGCATCGACCGGCGAAACCCGAATCAGCAACGTACCAAATCAGGATAACGATCTAACCAAACAGCAACAGCCGTACAGAGAAGACCGCTTCAATGCGCGCGAACGCAAACAATTTACCTTGGCGGCTCTGGTGAGGCGATCTCCGCTCTCGCCGACGGAGATGTTGAGGACGAGCTTCTGGACTTTGATTTCCCTCATGGGGTTCGACAGCTTCCTCTCCGACGCCTGCTCCGATTCGGCATTTTCGCGGAACGCAAGGAAGACAAAAAAAAATCAAATCAACAAGACATCTACAGATGAGTGTGAAAACAAGGATTGAGAAGGAGAGAGACTCACCATTGGAACGTCACACGACGGCGGCAGCGGCGGAGGAGGGGGGGGCGGTGAGAGGTGAGAGTTTGAGAAGAGGGCAAGAACCCTAGTTCGGCTCTCGTGGGGATTTTAAGTGGGGGCTCCTGTGGACTTCAATGCTACAAAGTGGGCTACGATGACCATTTACAGGCCCATATCTTCTTTCACTTTGGCCCAAAAAATTAAGGATTCCTTTATTTTGGTGAAAAATAAACGTTTTAAAAAGTATTTTTCTAAATATCACTTGTATCGTTAAAAACAATTAATAAAAAAATATAAGATATTTATATTATAGGTAATTAAAATATTTTTAATTTATTAATTATTTCAAGCAATGTGGACGAATATTTTTAGGAAATTATTTTTCAATTTATTTATTTTTTCAGAAATGAAAGGAGCCTTAGTAAATTTTCTACGATCGAATCTGATGTTTAACTCAACATATTACACACAGCTCCATAAATTGGACAAGAAAATAACGAGGTGGTTTTCATTGTCACTAAATGTTTTCCTTCATTTTATGTCTTCATTCTATCTTCTCTCTGTATTATTGTTTGTCTCTAGCTCTCGCAATTTCTATTTTATTTTTATTTTTTTTACTTTTTATTTGAAATGCATCCTTAAAATGATGATTTTATTTAGAGATAAGTGTATTCGAAAATCCTAAAACTTGCCATAAAAGTACAATCGATATTTAAAACTTTCAAACCGTGCAATAAAATCCTAAATTTTTATCACGAAATTGCAATCAAATTTTAAGACTTTCAAAGAAAGCAATCAACAAAAGAACTAGATTTCACTAATTTAACAAATTATAGGACTTGATTGTACTTTTTAAAGTTTTAAAACTCAATTGTATTTTTTTATAAGTTTTAGAACTTAATTATATTTTTTTACAAATTCAATGACTCAATTATGCTTTCGGCTTTCCTAATATATTTGAGAACTTTTAGGGCGCACTTGGTTTTTTTTTTTTTTTGTTTTTTTTTTTAACATGTGGGGCCACCTACGGTGTGACCAAAGTGGTGTTTTTTTTTGGTCGGAATGCGACCAAAGAGTTGGGCGGTGTGTAATAAAGGAGGAGGACTCTCCAAATTACAAAAGAGTCAATAGATTAATAAAAATAACAAAAGAAATCCAAAATCCGGTTTTGATGAATAAAGAAAAGCATCTGAACATATATATATAAGAGACACCGTGAAGCAACGTCAAGTGGCAAGATCAAAGTCACGCACTTCGAGGCTCGCTCGGAATTATCGTCGCGTGGTCGGATTCGCTGACTCCCCGAGCTCTTCGTTTCCTTCATTTTCCTCTGACGCTTCTTGCTCGATCGCTCCCCCATGGCGGTTCGGGCCGGTGCTTCCAGTCGGATCCTGACCCGGAGCTCCGTGCTCGGGGCGCGATCCATGTCGTCGTGGTGGCGGAGTGTGGAGCCGGCGCCGAAGGACCCGATCCTCGGGGTCACCGAGGCTTTCCTCGCGGACCCCAGCCCTGACAAAGTCAATGTCGGCGTTGTAAGCAAAGCTCTCCAATGCTCCCTCGTTTTCTTGTTCTTGGTTTTCCTTTATACCTCGTCTCGTTCGATTTCTGTTCCTGTGCAAGCTTCATACTCCGGTACATTCTTTTTGATTGGATTTGTGGATGATGGGATTAACTTGCATGTGTAAGAGAACTGAGAAAAAAAAAATCAATTTTCTTGGAATTCTGTTAAGTTCTTGCTCAGCAACAAGGACAAAAGTTCTTGTTAAAATCATTTTTTTTTTTTTAACTTTGGCGCTGCCTTAGTAGTTTAGTTAGTTGCTGGCACAGCCAAAATTGGCTTTCTGGTGCTTCATTCGGATTTATTTTAATTCGAACTAGCTGATGTTGCAGCTTCTTAGGAGCTGAAATTGCGTGCCTCAATTTTTTTTCTTACGATTTGGTGCTACGCCCGCTTCACCTGTGTTGTATGGTATGATTGTGAAGGGTGCTTATCGCGATGATAATGGGAAGCCGGTTGTTCTTGAATGCGTTAGAGAAGCGGAGAGGAGAATTGCTGGGAACCATAACATGTGAGTTCGTTTATTCCAGCCCTTGTATTATAGAACGGCTTAATTCGGGTTGACTTATGTTATTGGACCATAGTAAAATTTTCACTCGTCAGTATGTGTGCTTGTTTCTATGGTGAAAATGTGAAAGGGACATTTTCAGCATGTTGCAGCATTATTATGGTGGTCCATCAAGCTCACCTTTACTTTCATCCTCCACTGACCACCTTGATTCCTTTCCTGTGGTCTTAATCCTTATTGTTGGGAACCATTTCGGTGTCGGTATTTGAAGATAACCTTACTTTTCAACTTTTTCCACTCGGTTCGGATTCCTGCTCTAAACTACGTACTCTACTGGATCGTGTATCTAATGATAAAGTAATGATCACTGTGTTGATGCTGATTAAAGGACGCTGTTGCAAGTGATCGAAGCAAAAAGCTATAGAAAGTTGACATATGTAGGTCGCTTTTTCTCGCAAAAGTTGTGGCCAATGCCATTCCAGTGGGTGACTGATGCTGATGAAATATTTTTATAGTAAGATAACTTTTTAGCTTTACCTTATTACCATTTTGAAAGATATCTTTCTTTTCGGCTGGACCCTTGTGAAATAGATTGCTTTCCATATTTGAAATTGAACTGCTCATAGTTCCACAAGCTACATGAAGAGTTCATTCATCAAAGTGTCAGGATATAATTTCTGTTCGTAATATCTTACCATATAGCTCTAATTTGACAGAAATTATTCTCTGTGAGTGCTAGTAACAAGTTTCGGAGAAAGATGAAAAGAAGATTCAAGTTTAAATAAATGGTGGTGCTTGCCTCTCATTGGTCGAGTTGAACTAGTCACATTGTGAAGAGCGGCAGCTTGTTGTGTTAGTTTTGATGGATTTGATGTCTATGTGATATTATGAAGACAAAATTTTCTTAAGGTGGTTGTTTGCTGAGAGTTAGTCTTTTAGACCATTTTTTCTCTCTTTTTGAATTAGCAGCAAGATTTGAAGGAATTTAAGTCAGAACTCCGAAGTCTGCTTAAATATTAATTTTCCTCAATGAATTGTCCTTGTTTTTCATACAATTGAGTAATCGCAGTAGACTGCACAAACTTACTGGTAGGATTTTTCATTTATTAGATAAGATGAACTCAAGGAGTGGCTGGTGTAATTTTTCTGGACAGGGAGTACCTTCCGATGGGTGGCAGTGTGAAGATGGTGGAGGAAACATTGAAGTTGGCATATGGTGAGGACTCCGAGCTCATCAAAGACAAAAGAATAGCAGCAGTGCAAGCTCTTTCTGGGACGGGTGCATGCCGCCTTTTTGCAGACTTCCAGAAGCGTTTTTGTCCTGATTCCCAGATTTATATACCTGTGCCTACCTGGGCTAAGTGAGCTCCCTTCCTCCCTTCCTCACACGCACACATGCACACATGTTTTCGCTTTTCAAGTTGTGAATTACGCTATGACTAATGTAAGCCTTGGTTATTATCGTAATCAGCCACCATAACATCTGGAGAGACGCCCATGTTCCCCAGAGGACTTATCATTACTATCACCCTGAATCTAAGGGTTTAGATTTTGCGGCACTAATGGATGACATCAAGGTGAGTTTTGGCACATTTTGACTCTCAAAGTGTATTCTTGCAATGATGATAGCTCCTTTGTCTCTTGTTGATGTTTTTTCATGGGCATGCTCTTTTTGTCTAATATTCTTGTTGCTGACACATGGTACCTGTTCTATGGGGTTGCAATGGACAATCACTAGAATGCACCAAATGGTTCCTTCTTTCTACTTCATGCGTGTGCTCATAACCCTACCGGGGTGGATCCTTCAGAGGACCAGTGGAGAGAGATGTCTTATCAATTTAAGGTATAATTTCAGGGAATGCTGACTAAAAACATTCACCAATTAGTTTTGTGACTGAAATATGACACAATTTTCAGGTGAAAGGTCATTTTCCTTTCTTTGACATGGCATATCAAGGATTTGCTAGTGGTGATCCAGAAAGGGATGCTAAGTCCATCAGGATCTTTCTTCAGGATGGTCATGCAATTGGAATTGCTCAATCTTATGCAAAGAACATGGGACTGTATGGTCAGAGAGTGGGATGCCTCAGGTAATTATTTTGTCTAATACTGAGTCTGAGGTAGAATTATTGGTGGCTGTTGTACAATTTGCTTGGGATATTTTAACTATACTCGGGTATTGGGGATGGAAGTTTTGTGCTCTCCATGCCGTAAGTTTTAGGTCTAATTATTCAGTATTACACTTAGTAAAAGGAATTCTTCTTGAAACTTTTAACTGAAGCATATTTTCACCGGGACCTTTGCAGATCCCTCTGAGGCAGAGGGAGGAAATGTTTTTAAGATATGAGATAATGCTCTAAGCTTGATGAGAAAGTGGACATGCATTCTCTTTCCTATCATATCTTCCTCAAAATTGTCATGGGCATGAAGCTAATGGAGTTTTCTTCAGTCTCCTTTTCAAAATCTTGAGAAAATTGTGATATAGGCGAAAAGATCTTCCCACAGAAATTGTAAGAGGAAGCATCCTCAAGACAATTGATAAGTTGAAGCTCAAGTGCCACTCATTTGAGTGAATAGAAACTCATCCTTTATCTGCTTATTTGTGGCTGTTCAGTGTCCTTTGTGAAGATAAAAAACAAGCAATAGCTGTGAAAAGTCAGTTGCAGCAGCTTGCCAGACCCATGTACAGCAATCCACCCGTGCATGGTGCCCTCACAGTATCAACTATCCTTGGAGATCCAGACTTGAAGAGTTTATGGCTTAAGGAAGTTAAGGTAGTCTTTTTCTAAACCGTTTATGCTAAATTGTCTCCAATTTTGGCTTAGCTCATTCCTTGAGAATCCGACAAAGAAGCAATCATTTGTGTTGTATCTACTGTCACTGGGTTGGAGTTTTGCTGATTGGAAGAGCAAAGAATTATGGTGAAAAGCATGTTCTGTCGGCTTTCGTAGTTGTTTGGTGGTTTCCTTTTGTTTTAGGTGCTCCTCTCACATCCTGAAAATCTGTTGGATATAGAAGTGCCATGAGAAATCAATATGAACATCGATCACCATCCCCTGTCAAGAAGTAAATTGACATTGACCTTGTAACTGTTCAGGTAATGGCTGACCGAATCATCAGGATGCGTACTGCCTTGCGAGAGAACCTTGAAAGGCTTGGGTCGCCATTGTCATGGAAGCACATCACCGAACAGGTATGGTTCAATTTCGTTCCATTGGTGAGCTTTTTAGCATCAGTTACACACAATTTCCTGTTCTTGACGTTATTTTCTCCCAAACAGATTGGTATGTTCTGCTACAGTGGGATGACTCCAGAGCAGGTAGATCGGTTGACAAAAGAATTTCACATCTACATGACTCGTAATGGCCGTATAAGGTAAATAACTCCACCACAAACGTTTTCGGCAGAATCGCCTCTTTTTGTAGATCGACTCCCCTCACACACGAATCTTTCTTACAGTATGGCAGGTGTAACCACCAGCAACGTTGGATATTTGGCAAATGCCATCAACGAGGTTACAAAATCTTCTTAGTACCTAATTGACGAGGTGTCAGTCCTTGAATAATGCTACTCTCGATATACATTTCCCTTAAGTAGTTTACTGTCATCGTGAGTGTTGTGAGATTTTCTTTCGGTTCCATCTTGTTGTAGTTAGGAAGATGGGCAATAACAGGCGCACGATTTAGAGCGCCCCTGTTGTTTTTGACTAATGCCATTTTTTCCCCGTGAGAATTGGGGGATGCAACTTTAACAGTTACAGCTGAACTATTAAATAAAACTCTTTATTTATACTGATATTTCCAACTATTTCTGGGAATGCTGCTCCCAAGATTTTGTTACATCCGGCTTCAGAGGTCCAAGCTGTATGCCTAAAGCATGTTTTTTCCTGGTGTGAAAGCGTAAGTGGTACAGTCTTGGCAAATGATTCTTTCTACTTCATGCTGTAACTTTGTGTTGGGCAGATTTATTTCTGGGTTTGGTGGATTTTGAGCCTGTGATAAGAAAAGTCGATGTCGGCCAATGTCATGTGTTTAATCTTCCTGAGACAAGTTCTTTCATCCCCCCACTAGTCATCAAGACATTGCTTCGCATTACCTTATTCTTCGATCGATGCTGTGTATGCAGCTTTCAGTCCTCTCTCTCTTCATGCTGGTCTCCTAAATTTCTTAATTCTCAAGTGTTTTTCTTTTGTCTAAAGTTTCGAAGAAAGTGGCCATATTAATCTCTCTCGGGTCCGAATCTCTTTCCTACTCCTAATCCAATGAAACCTGCAAGAACTGTTTGGTGGTCAGCCTCACATCTGAGGTAGCAGTTCATCCCCTGAGTAGCTTGTCCATCTTCTCCATTGATAATTAGATCTAAATTGCAATGCACATATGTAGCGAATCATAACATGGTTCTTAATATTATTATGTGGTGGATGTTGCTTATATATTGGATTAGACACGATAGTGAATTCTTTCGAAATCTCAATCCACATGCTCCATGTCATTTCTCATTTTGATTAATCAAGCGGTTAACGTCGTCACATAACTTTTAATTAATATGATTGAGAGATAATTTCCTCCGGTTTGATGTGCAATTTAGTTCACTTTAGTTCACTGGAACAAGTTGTTACGATCCCCACCGGTCTCCACCCAATTCATTTCCATATCACACCCCTCACTAAAAGGATCCTATCCTCAGTTATTATCGATTCGGCGGACATAATTAGATGTAGGATTGGATTCAATCACGCTCTACAAGCTAAATGCGAACACGATAAAAGCGTAAATGTATTATTATGCTAACTAAACCCACCATGATGAGAAGGACAAACCACTTCCGCTATGATCATGCATTTGATCCATTGAACTCTAAAATTTCACTTCCCTTATTGTCTTCTTATTTATCTCTCTCTTGGATGAAAGGAAGAATAGTAAAGAAGACCGATGAAACTTAATTAACTTGGTTTCGGAGGCATTCAAAGTGCATTTCTTCCTTTTTTTTTTTTAGAAACGCTGCATTCAAGTAATAAAAGAAAATATTACGGCATTTACTCTATGGTGCTCAAGTAATACATGAGCGCCATACGAAAGTGATAGCATTCATGATATCCTTTTGTCAGATGAAAATGAAAGAGAACCAAAGCGAACAGGGAGAGGTTTCGGTGACGCGGGTATCGGATAAAGAGGTTTTCGAGTTTTGCTCTTTGCCTACCGAGATGAACATGATAAACAGAGGGTAGGAATGAGCTGAGTCATGGCAAAAAGAATAAGAGGTTGGAGGCTACGTTAGAAAGACGTCACGCATGTTTGTATAGAGCGATGATGTCAACGATAGAAATGATTTAAGGAACAAAGCGACAAGGCGACGTGGTGGTTCAGAGGGAGATTAAATCTTCATTTTGATTACAACTCGGCCTCCATTCTAATGAGATATCACCATCACCACAAGAGGGAAAAGCGCAAAACACATTCTCGACAGAACAAGCGACGAGCATATATTTTTTCACAGGAGAAACTAACGAAACTTTTCTTGGAAATGCTTTGCTCCAGCTTTTGTTGCATTAGGCTGCAGAGGTCCAAGCTGTATGCTAAAGCATGTTTTTTTTTGCAGGTGTGAAAGCGTACGTTGTGAAGTCTTGGCAAATGGTTCTGTCTCCCTCATGCCGTAAGCCTGTAACTTTGTGTTGGGCGGTTGTTCCTTGGTCCGGTAGATTTAAGATTCTGACATCAGAAAGTAAATGTCGGCCGACGTCGTCTGCCTTAATTTTCTTGAGACGAAGTTCTTTCATCCTCCACTAATTATCAAGAAGCTACCTCCGCAAACCCTGTTGTGGATCCTGCCTAGTTCAGTTAAGGAGCGCATCGTAACACTTTTAGAAGTAAATTTCTATTTTAAAAATATAAGTAAAAATCCATTTGAATAAATTTTTACTTCTAAATTTCTATTTTTAAAGAGAATTTTCACTTCTGAAATTATTTTTTCCTCAATTTGAAAAATTAACAAAATGATGTTTACATATGTATGTTTACATAGTCCGTCCCAAGGGATAAAGGAGGAGGGTTGCGTTAGCGGCCGTTATAAAAATTAGCTACCTTTATGAGATGAACCCTATTGATTTTGTGGGCCTTCTTAGCGACGCGTTGCCGGCGCCCGGATGTAGCGAAAATGGGCAAGGGTCCTTGCACCAAAATAGGCGGGTGCGGGGGTAAGGAAAGCCTTGGGCCATATTCCCAGTGATGCGCCCATCGGTGCCGGTGTGGTGAGAAGTGAGCGAGGTCCTCCACTTCTATGGGCGAGTGTGGGGGCAAGTAAGGGGGGGTAAGGATTCGATTAGGGAGTTGGAAACCTGACGGTAAATTGAAGTTAGCAAATACTTTTGCTAGAAGAAAGTGAATATTGCTTGCCCGCAAGAGACTAATGGGTTGGAGAAGGCAAAGGAGTGGAAGGCGTCGCAAGAAAAGTGTAAATGGAGTTGGATTTGATCGATAAAGTTTAGATAAGTGGTTATGTCAAAGATCGGAGATAAATTATTTTGGTTAGCTAGAGTGGGAGAGCTAATTGTGAATATCCTTAGTGTGTATCAATTGGACTTCCGATAAGAACAGTTTTTGGAAGAGTTGGAGGAGATTTTGGGAATACCACGCGGGAGAAGGTATTCATAGGAGATTTAAATGGACATGTCGGACAAGTAGTGGAGGTTTACGAGTTATGGAGGTTTGTTGGGACTAGAAATGAGGGTGCGGACATCTTGAACATCGCTTTAGCTTATGATTTGATGTTGGCAATACCTTCTTCGAAAGAGAGTCACATCGATCACTTTTCGCAGCCAAATTGTAGCCGATTGACTTTTCCTTGCTAGAAGGGATGATAGGGCCTCGATGTAGATTGCAAGTCTACCCTGGAGAATGCGTTGCTACTCAACATAAGTTGGTGGTTTTGAGGTTAGGTATAACAAGCACGAAACCGCAGAGGTGTCCGGTTCGAGAATAAGATGGTGGAAGCTAAAAGAGGAAAACAAATAGATTTCAAGGAAGAATGTTTCGGAAGGGGCAACTGGAGGACGGTTAATGTGATGTGGAACAAGATGTCTAATTGCATCAAAAGTGGCAAGAGGGGTACTAGGGAAAGTAGGGAACGGACATCAGCAAAGGAAACTTGGTGGTGGAATGATGAGGTGCGCGATAAACGAAGAAGGAGTGTTTTCATCGTTTGCATATTTGTCCTAATGAGAGAATTTGGAAAGTTTAGATTAGCAGGAAAATGCCAAGAAAGCGTGGGGAGGCTAGAGGCAAGGTTTTTTCGACATGTACAAAAATTGGGGAGCAAGAGGGAGAAAAGGTATCTATAGGCTTGAAGATAAAGACAAGAAAGTAAAGACTTGAACATGTTAGATGCATCAGGATGAAAATCAAAACTTATAGTAAGAGATGCGACGTCAGGAAGGTGGATGAGCTATTTTCGCAAGCTTTTTAATGGAGAGAGTGATATCATGGAGATGGATTTGAGGATGTTTCGATGATTCAATAGAGGTTTGGCGTAAATTAGAACGCACGACGTTAAGGAGGCATTAAAGAAGATGGTAGGCCTGGCCCGTGGTGTCCCTATGAAGTGTGGGATGTTAGGGGGATACTGGTTTACTTTTAACAGATCCTCATACTAATAAGATGTCATGGATGGGAAAAGTATGTGGCCTATCTATAAGATAAGGGAGATATCATTGTTCCATATAGGCATTAAACTTATGAGCCATACTATGAAGTTGTGGGAGAGAGTTTGTCGTTTGGCGACTAAGATTCCGTAATCAATTTGGATTTATTGGGAAGGTCTACTGGGGTATTTTCTTGACGGTGATGGAGGTATCAGAAGAAGAAAGATCTACGTATGGTGTTTATTGATCTTGGAGGCGATGATAGGTTCAGGCGTCTTAGGGGTTGAGAAGAAAAATCAAGTATGTAGAAGCTAGGATATGTATGATGAGTTACTACGTGTGTAGGCTTGAATGGAACATACTATTTTTGGCCTTTCTTTTTTTGGGTTAACAGGATATCAAGATGAGGTGCCGTGGTGTATCTTTTATGATATTGTCTCTCTGGACGGGCGGGTTACGCTAAATTAGATTATAGGGTGTTTAGTGAAAAAATTGTTGGCAGGGGAGTCGTCGGTTGCTGCAGAAGTCTTTATTTGGATCAATAGTGATCGGGGTTGATGATGGTTTTGTGCGAATTTTTAAAAATTTAAGTAAATAATAAAAATGGTATTCGAAAGTTGGAGTAGTCGGTGGCGAAGATGAGACGTCGTTTGGATGTTTGACTGCTTGAGATAAATCCGGTAAGAAGATGTGTTAAGGGCGTAGGAGGAAACTCGAAAGTAGAATGATTTGTTGGGGGCTGAGGTTGTTGGTAACATAACGGAATTTATTCGGTAATTTTTTATATTATTATAAGTTTTTTTTTTTTTTTTTTCTTTTTAGTTTGTTAAAGTATGTTATTTTGAAAAATTAAAAAAATAATTCTCAATTCAAGAAGTACTTCTCGCTTTACTTTATTTTCACTAAGCCCTCATCCTTTTTCAATCACGCCTGCCGCCAACCTCCATCCACACCCACCGCCGACCACCGCCCGCGACCACCACCACCCACCTCCCCAACCGCCAACCACCGACCAACGCTACCCGATGCGCATCGCAAGCCGCAACCACCGCCAACCACCGATCATCACCCATCGCAAATCTCCGACAACCGCCACCCATCCGGCCACCAACCACCACCGATCACTACCACCCACCGCCGACCACCATCGCTAACCGTTGGCCAGATTCCGAGTCGTCGTCTCCGGCTGAAAAAATAAAAATAAATAATTTTTTTTATTTTATAAAGTAACTAGTATTTTTAATCATAAAACTTATAAATAAAATAGAAATCTTTCGTACGCTTATAATAGTTTTTCATAGAAGATTTTATATTAATAATATTTCAGAAATAAAAATATTCAACCGTTATCATATCAATTTTTCTTATCAAAAATCAACTTCTAAAGCAAAAGAAGAAAAATCAATTTCTGCTACGAGTAGAAGTAGAAAAATCAATTTCTAGCAGGAAGTTAATTTGTAAAAGAGAAGTGTTGCCATACGCCCATAGATGCTGAACTTTCTATCCTTTTGGGAGAAAATCTGAATTAAAATGCTGAAACTGTGGTTTATACCCTCTAAACATATGATCGCAGCTCCATCAACAACTCATTCTACGCTGCAATCAAATCAAGTCCGACTAAAACCCGATGTTTTAATTTTAAACAACCAAATAGCTACCTCAAGCAATATATGTTGGCAATGGCCATCTGAGACGAGACCAACAATGTTCAGCTTGCATCCTCAAGCAACACCGCTTCCAAGATCGATCCTTAATCGAGGTCGACAATCAGTCAAGAATCGCCAAAGCCTGGGCAACATCGCCAGTGGTTATATTCAACTCATCTCCTGCTTCACTCTCTGATTCATCTCCTCCCTGTAAATATAATTTTACAGAAGGGATAGCAATGGTGCATCTATCAGCTACCTATCCGCTCTTGATGGGGTGGATAGATCAGCGATCTATCCTCTATCGACAGAGAGAAGAGACATCTAAATCCAAGGAAGAAGACAAAATGAAACAATCTTGGACCGAGATCTCGATGCCCCTCGGTAGTTAATGACAGCATCCTATCACAAGCTCGAAACAAGCACCATATTCTTCTTCATCATATTAAAAAAGGACGCCATACTAACTGAAATGAGCTACTTAAAATCCTTTTTGGGTCTGGAAAGCCCCTACATAATTAGACATAAATAGCGTCACATTTTTATACTCCTAAGGTTTCTAGAGTTTAGGATCAAAACGATGTACATCCAAAGAAATACTATCTTTCTTTGCTAGATCGACATGAGAAGAGGTCAACCACTTTCCATGTTAAAAGCTGAGATATCACCAGTTCCACGTCTTGCAGGGCGAGAAAAGCTGATTGCAGGGCTGAAACAGCAGAACACATAGATGGTCCTCGGTTACGTTCACTTCCATCAAGTACTAGATGATCGACTCCTTGTTTCACATTCTACGCTTGTGTATTAGCCGGATGAGGGAAATTGAGAATATTCTGCTTCCTCACATGCTCTGGTATCAGTCTGTTAATCAATTCAGGTGAAGCCCCAGCCAACTGTCGACACATTCAGATCAATCTTAGTTTCCACAGGGGGAAAAAAAAATTGTCAACCAGCCAACAGGGGGTAACACTGTTGAAAGATAATTTGAATATGGAAATATAAAAAATCTTAAATAGCAAAACATGAACCACGAACAAGACAAATCTAATGCAGCTAACACAACAACAGTTAATTCTAATTTCATGGACCAGCCAAGACAGGTTTTTTTTTTGGGTCAAAAGCCAAGACAGTTAATAGGCCATTTAAATTAAATTCGCCTTCGACTTAGGGAACGGGCTAGCAAACCATGCATGTCGTGTAATCATGAGTTGTACATGAGCAACGCGGACCTATTAATAGAGCCAACCAATACTAGTCCCAAATACATGGATGTTTCACAACATGATATTCAGTGCACAGCCATGATACGAAAATCAGCCCATTATTGAAAATGCTATAACAGCTCAAATTTTAGCAAACCTGATATTCATTACCAATCAAGACTATATAAAAACCAGGACGAGAGACTGGTATAATCCACCAAGGTCAAGCAGATAGTGCACGCAAAAAAATGATGACATGACTTATCATGGAAGAGGCATAGAGACTTTTGATATTGCATGCCCAGGGAAAAGCTAAGATATACATTCTGCCTCATGATTCTGGGAAATGAAGATGTCCCAATTCATACACGGATATAGGTTTCCCAAACAGTGACTCTTGGAGGTAACATAATCTATTAACCCCAATTAACATTTAATTTGTCATTAGTAGTTCACAAATGAATGCAACCATCTGTCTCTTTGTCCCTTCTGGTGAAGCGGCAGTTGACAGAACATATGGTTCATGATGCTACAGTGATTGATGATTGTTTAGACAGTAAGAAGATGAGGAGGGAGAGAAGCTCTATTTCCATCCAATTTGAGAGACCAGAACAATAAGATGAGGAGGGAGAGGAGCTCTATTTCCATCCAATTTGAGAGACTAAAACAATGATTGTCCCCACACAGAAAAGGTGCAACGAAATGCAGCTTTACTCTCATAAACAGGAATTGTGAAAAGCCAAGATTTTGTGTTTCCATGTATGTCATGTAGACTAAGAAAATAGAAAAGGCCAAATGCATACTTCTTGTTTAAAGTTGAATAGAGGCGGCAAAGGGCGACCATTAGGAAGCCGCGTATTTGGCTCACGCAACTCATCAAAGAAAGGATGGGCACATGCTTCCAGCTGCAGAGCAATCAAGGAGAAATCAGTGATAACATGGTGACGGAAGAGTTAAAAGACTTCAATTAATACATTGAAGACCATAAATTGACAGTTCATCTGACAGAAAGAAGAATACACCACTACAAACAACATAATATAGATTTGCAGTTAAAATGTCCGACATTTACATTCTGCTAATGCAGAGAGTCCTCAGACCATGGTTGCAATATATCCAATACAAGGATCAGAATAAGTTCACTTACCGCAGTACAGCGAAGACTTGGTGAATACTGAAGCAGTCGTGATGCAAGGTCAATCGCTTCAGGAGGCATCCTCTTGTTAAAAACCTAAAAGGAGACATCCCGAATATTTATTAAACAAAATCCACAACACCAATACTATCAGAAAATTTAAATCTACACTAGCCAGGCAGAGAGGGCACCTCATCTCAGACATCAGAAAATACCCCACATGCAAAATATCACCAGTCATCTTAAGGATGAACATTAAGTATCTGATCTTCAAACGGGAGGAACTATGTTTCCTTCAGTAGAGGATTATGATGTCCCATTTCAACAGCATTACTACCATCAGATGCCATCTAAGGTATCTTTCACCCTTTATTAGCTCCAAATAGACTAAAGCAAAACAGAATGCATACGTGACTATAGATGCAACTCAGTCACCACCAAAATTAGTGAGAGATTCTAGACAACACTTTTGAACCAAAATTATGTCACAAAATCAGAGGCCGACAGAATAACATCTACGGCACTTATATGGAATGAAAAATAACCTTATGCCAAGGATGAGCCTTGATTTGAGGAAATCTAAAGTCTGTGTAGTTTGGATTCATGCACCGAATTTCTTCTCGAGTGGGTGTACCGAGAACCTGAAACATTACATCAAATATATGGTCAAATAGTACCAGAGAGACTATCTATTAGTATTGATGGAGAGGCTCACCTTGATAATCTCTACAAGTTGGTCCACCGCATTTTCTCCCGGAAATAATGGCTACAAAATAAAAGATGTTTTAGAAAGAAATAAATAGAAGTTAATTTACAATACAAATATATAGCCCCAAAAATGACACGTAGGCCAAAACCCCACCCCGCAAAAAAATTAAATAAATAAAAATCAAGCAGTGACTTTCAGCAGCAAATACGAAGCTGACATAGATTACTCATAAATTTGCATCAAACATGACTAACCTGACCAAGGAGAAGCTCGGCAAGAACACAACCCGCTGACCAAATGTCAATTGATGTGGTGTATTCTGTTGCACCAAATATAAGCTCCGGAGCCCGATAGTAACGAGAGCATATGTATGATATATTAGCTTCGCCCTTAACCTGATGGAATCTTAAAACTCTTAAAATGATGCATAAACCACAAGGTTCAATGTAACTATTGCAACCAATGTTTGCTAATTGAAGTTTAATAAACTGACCACTAAATAGACAATTCTAGAAGAACATGCCATTCTTGTAAGGGGTGGCCCGAGACAAGAAACATGCATCCCAAAGTGATGGATAATATGCATTTTCAATGGAGAGCCAAATGCACATCTTGTCATGTAAGACTGAAGAACTATTGCTAACTATATGATATGCAACATAGCTCAAGAAGACCAGTGGGAGAAAAAAGTATAGAAAATCTCATGCAAGAAAGCTGAACAAGTCAAGAGAATAGAGAAAATAGAAAGGAAAAGTAATTACAAGAACTTTTGCACTCCCAAAATCACAAAGCTTGACTTGGTGGGTCAGAGTATCAACCTGCAAGGTATCAATAACAATAATGTCCAGACAAATACTATATTTTTTCGAAAGATGAGAAAGCTTATGCTGCAGAATACCAGAAGGTTTTGTGGCTTCACATCCCTGTGACAAACTCCTGGAACATTATGAATGTACGCTAGCCCTCGAAATATCTGTCAAGAAGTTGCTGTTAAATATCTCTGAATAAGGAAAGATTTCAAATTTATGCCAAACAAGGAAAAAAAAGTCCCTAATTTCCACATTTACCAAAAAAAGAGACAAAAGTCCATACTTGATATGTATAGAGTTTCACATAAAGAAGCGGCGTCCTCTGGTTCATACTGCTGTAATGCTTCAGAACCCGATACATATTTTCGGGCACATACTCCATGACCAAATTCAGAAACAACTCATCTCTACTAGTAGTAGAAAAGAAGCAATGTTTCAATGAAACGACATTTGGGTGATCCATTAAACGCATTAACTGCAGCTCTCGATTTTTATAGCGTCTATCCTGAAAAACCTTCTTTATGGCAACCATTTCTCCAGTTTCCAAGCACTTTGCCTGAGAAGAGTGACAGCATAATAGTAAGGTTGAAACAAGAAGTTGGTATTTGATTTAAGGAACCCAACACTGTACCTGGAAAACCACTCCAAAAGATCCGGTGCCAACAACACGTTCTGCCTTATAGCTGATGGTCTACAAGAAGCATTGAAGGATGACACATCAGTTTTGGAGGACAACATGATACTCGACGACAAACTGAAACAAATCCCAACTCTGATGCGAATCTTCTAGAGTAAGTAGGTACCACCTCTCAGAGGCAAACCATGAAACATTAGTGGGACTGCATTTTACTCAGCTTTAATAGGACATGAAACTCAATGCCTCTTTAAGAGAGCTGCAGCTTAGTTCAATGGCAAGAAGAATGCAAAGACTACATCTAGATACATCCAGCGCTATGGAAAATACAGCTATTGTCACCTGCTTGGGTTCACCATTTTTCCCACCGATTGTGGTTGAAATAATCTGACCAGTGACGGCATCGTTATTCTCAATAATAGCGGGTGACGCTTCCTGTAGTGAGAAATGGCATGCAGGGTTAAAAAACAAATTTAAGACTCCAATAAATTCGAGTAATGGACAAAAATTACGCTGGTGACGCAGTTATTATGAACAAAGTCAGTCCCAATGAATTTTGAGTTTAGTGCACCGTCAATCTTCAGCAGTCATAGCACTTGCATTATAGATTCTAACGGATCCATCAATATACAAAAGAACAGTTGCGCGGACATAAATACACGTAAGCAACACGTGTTGTGCAGAAAGCATGAAAAGATACTATATCGTCATCTGAGTCAAAGAGTTTCCACGATCTCGCCTGATTTTGTGTTCACATTCAATGAAGGATCACTTACATTGACACAAAAAATGAAAAGCTCATTCAAAGAGCAAAATCAATTTGCCTGAGACTCTTTTCTCTTTATCGGTAGCAACAACAAATCTACCACCATGGGGTAAGAAAAACTGCATTCAAGTATATACAAAATTTTGAAAAGTGGGTTACGAGAGTAAATCACTTCTGCAAAACCCTAATTCTAGCCACCAATAATGCTAGTGAATTCACATCTGCAAAAATTGAGATTCCCAAGTCTATAGCACCTAGCAAGTGAGAAAATGAGAACTCAGCTCAACAGAGCTTCCACCAACTAATTTCGCTCATGGTCATCCTTTTTATTCCAAGCTTTCTCAATCACAACCAAACACCACTTAGGAAAGAACTCTAAATCATTTCAACTTCCCCTTACGTTTTCCCAAGAGCCAAAGAAAATTGAATGCGCCCAAAAAAGCAGACTGGACCGACAGATCGAATCCTCATCATGAAAACCAAGGTCGACATATGAACGCATTAAGAAGACGAGACGTCGAGAGACCTAGAACGCACACAGACTGAACCACCGCCCACAGTAAAGTTTCAGAAAGTCCCAGACAAGCGAGCTCAGATCTCCGGCGAAGAGGACCAAAACCCTACAAACGCGAAGATCACTCAAAATTTGAGCAGCAAGCGAAGGCTCTGAGCTGATTCGTCCAAGATCGTGATCTCAGAAACCGCCACTCACAACCAGTCACTATAAGCTGAACCGCGTGAGCAACAAGAGAGAGAGAGAGAGATGAGATGAGAAGAGAGACCTTATCGGTGTCCATTGGATCATGTTGCCGTGAGGCGAGCTTCAGAGGGTCGTTCTCCGCCTGAGGTGGCGGTGGTTGATGTTGGTGGTGGAGGTGGTGCGGCCCCAAGGGCAGGGAGGCCATGTGAGAACAACGCAGAGACACCCACTCTCTCTCTCTCTCTCTCTCTCTCTCTCTGTGAATCAGATTTTCTCTCTCTTCTGTCTCGATGAGGAATAAGAGTGACTGAGTAAGTGAGAGAGAGAAAGAGAGGGTTAGAAACTTAGACCCACGCCAAGATCGAGAGAGTGACGACAACGCTCCAATCATTTTGATTAATTTTAATTAATCAAAATTTTAATTTTTTTGGTCGGAGGTTGTAATCTTTCTTATCTACCTGTCGGGAAATGCAAACTCATCTTCCACATGGAACCTCACGCCACACAAAATAAGCGCATAAAAATCTAAATGGGCCTGAAACAATAACATGTACTTAAAAAAAAAAACATTTTTTTATCTTATAATTTTGGTAAAGCAGAAGAAATAAAAATATAAGAGTCCCGTTAGGGTCGCAGGCCTCTGCAAAAAAAATAATAATAAATAAATAACAAAGCATATCGACGAATTTTGAAAATTGTGGCGACAACTCATTTAAAAAAAAAAAGTAGTGCTTTAGCAAATGCTCGGGACATTTGACCTATGGAGTATTCCATTTTGGATCCCCTATAAGTGATTATGATAAACTTTTTTCCTATGTGTTCACGAAAAAATGCCGATTTCCTTCCTATCTGCATGGAATTGACGTGTCTCGAGCATGCAATAGTTACCGAATTAATCTAAGGAAATTTAAACACGTTAAGTGACTTGTTCAGTTCTTGAAAAAGCTTCCAACATGCGCTATTTCTCCGTCGCTTGTCTCCTTTTCTTTTTCTCGCGTGTTAATTACGGACACATCAATAGTAAATTATGTAGCTAAAACAGCATGAGGAGGCGAAGGTGGAGGTAGAGGAGGGGAGGAGGAGGAGGAGGTGAGTCGACTAGAAGGACAAGTAAAACCCAAAATGACCCTTAACACATTACTATGTGAAAATTTGCTTAACTAACCTTTTGGTAATATTGCAAAAAAAAATCATAAATCTATTGCAATTGTGAAAATTCAGTCCTAGATCTTCTTTTTTTTCCTCTAAACCTTTTATATTTGTGTCAATTCAATCTATCCACCAAAATTTTGTGGGCAATGCTAACATAGAAATTTTGAACAATGTATTTTTGAAAATTTTTATTTATTTTTTTCTCCTCTCCTTCTTCCCTATCAACTAGAGTTGCTACCTGCGCGCTAACTATTCCGCTAGAAATGGTTTGATAAAAATAATTAAATTTTGGAAAAATTTTTATTTTTTTTTCACCTTTTTCTCCTTCTTTTTCCCTAGTCAACTAGACAAGGGCTACTGAAGCCGTCGCTCCACCTGAAATTTTGTAATAATGTTTAATTCTAACGTTTTTGATCGTGGAGAATATAAAGGATCCAGATTTTCTCCCCCCTAGAAACAACGAGATTGACCGATTAAAGTTGGCCGAATTGCCAAAAAAAAAAAACAACAATGAAGAGCGAATTGATACAATTGTAATGGGTATAGAATTTTTTCAATAATTTTCTCCCAACCTTTTTGCAATCTACAAAATTCCGCATTCCAATCTCAGCCGAAATCAAGACTCGTAGGAGTTCTTACGTAAGAACAGTCCCAAATCTATTGTTGTGATCGTACCATGACGACCCTTTATTCAGGTGCTTGTTGGGCACTCTCTGACGTTCCACCATGAATCTCAGCAGTCTCCATGACCAATTTGAACGAGTTGGCGTCAATCCATGTGGAACCGACAACAACCTTCATCCTAAATTGCATTGTCTACCTGAGAATCTCATGATGAAATATCATCGTGAAACCGAAGGTTCGCGTGCTCAAAATCAATCTCATATGAACTTTTTAGACAAGACAAAGAGGGAGTGGAATCTAGTGGGAGTGGGAGTGACAAGGAATTACTTTCAGCTTTTAGCTTTCAGCTTTCAACTTTCGTAACAATGGTGTCTTCCAACTTGGACTGAGGCCTACCCAACTTTGGGACAGCATCCCACAACCCCATCTTGTGGAATCAGATTGGTGAGTTTGGGGTCTTTCTATGGAATGGTGATCTTGATTACACATTCAGAGAGGGAGAAAAGGGTATCACTATGCTATCCTGAAATCGCACAAAGCCCCTTATTGCGCCTTCTTTAACGGAAGACCACATAGGCAATGGCGTAGAATATAGAAACACATAAAGTAGTTCTCATTCGCATTATTTTGCAAGGACATACTTGTATAGGCTAGATCCAAAGACCAGCGGATCATTCGAATCGTCGAATTACATGAGAATCGAGTCGGAAATTCCACGAAATTTATTTATCAGTCGGTTTATCTGAAATTCGGACAAATATCTTATGGTCTTGCGAAGACACGCCGAAGTTAAAATTTCTTATGCTCAATTGAATTACCTTTATGGTTTCGTGCCTCAGTTGAACTAGCAAAAGCCTCTTCTCTTTTCGAACCATTAAGAAGGTGTTTTCCTCGACCAAACTCCTAATTTCATGTCCCTCCTCTGAATTTTTCCCCCCAAAAGTAGGTGATATGAATGAACCCAATCTCAGCAAAAGAATTCCAAGTTCTCTTGCCTTAAACCCCACTAAATGTAAGGAAGGATCTTTTTTTTTCCTTTTCCAGCCAATTGATGGCAGTGACCCTCCGCATAGACCCCACTTTGAAAGCAAATTTCTTCATGGATCATTCTTGAGCCATGATAGAAGTTGACCTCGGATTAACTTTGCAATCTTGGTCCTACCAAGAACCATCATTGAGGCCGATGCTCTCTGATCGTTATCCACAAAGAGGATAGACAATAATTTTTCAATTTTTGCTAATCACAAAAGTATAAACCCATGTCCTGAAATTGCATCAAGTTTCTATCTTCAGGAGGGAAAAGGGGGGCATGAATGATAAGGCTGACCCTGTGGCCGACGCAGTTTTTCTCTTTAAAGAAATCGACCTGTTGAGCTATTGATGAGAGCTTCTGGTCCTCCTTGCCTGGGCCGGCTTGCGCCAGCGATCAGTCTCATTCGCCCCCTGGAAGGAAAATTGAAGCTCCAAGTACAGTAATGTAGTGGACCAAAAGCGAAATTGGCCATTCATACCTGACTCAAGAATAGGGAAAGACGAAGAAAAAGAAGTTCGTCACACCATGCAGAGATGCAACTGAAACTCTCGAGTTGCATGAACAGAGCTTGCAAAAGTCTAAATGGAGTTCTGGAGCCTATCAGTGAGTCAGTGGCGGGTCCAAATCCGTGCATTTTCTTATGGAATTACTGTATTTTGTCCTCTTGTGCACAGTCGTAGTTTGGCCATTTCTGGTTCGTACCCACCCTTTTTTTTTCCCCAAACCCAGAAAAGGAAGGGAAAGAGAGAATTCTTCTGATTGAAAAGGATGAGCATCATCAGCATTGTCTCAAGTGAAGCGTGGCAACCAGACCAAAGTAAGTGTGCCGAGGGCTCCAGGAGAGATTTAATAAGAGTTAAGTAGGTTAAAAGGTGATTTTGGCCCGACGACAAAGTAGGTTAAAGAAGATCTATGTGTTAATGCAACATCCACAAACCCAACAAAATCATTCTTTGATGCACTTGCTCAACTGGAAACAAAGATTCCCAGTTAAATCACAAGAAGCGCGAAAGCGAATTATTACACCCGAAAATGCAAGGATTAAGGATTAACAGCTCCAGCGAAAACCAAGAAAGGCCGAAAGATCACCCCCATCAAAATTAACTGCAGAGGATGCACACACAATTTGAGAATCAATCGGCTCATGTGCCGGCTTTTACAGATTTGTTCCAGTCAAATTTCGGAAGGGCATAATTGAAATGGACCAGAGAAATTCCTGCTTAAGAAACAGAGAATGGATCAGCATCCTACCTTAGGACCTGTCACCATATAATTAATCTGTCTCATGTCAAAGCCACAGGTTCTTTGCCCCTTTGGGTATGGAGCGACCCACATTACTTCTCTTATTCGAATGATCTCTCATCCTCAATGAGGCGAAAAAGGTGAGGAGTGGATACCTGACTCATGCGAACTTCTTTTTGGGTTGCGTTCCTGCTTTCAAGGTCCGTTGGCGAAGACAGTGCCATGTAACATGATGACTCATCTTCTTCCACAGGAAGACAGTCCCCTCGTCAAGCACTCCCTATCCTGTTCTATCCTATCCTCGAGAACATGAAATTCAGTCAGCCCTCCTGTCCAGACCTATCCTTCACCTGTAGCACACGAAGTGTTTTCTCCATGGTTTGCCTGCGTCGAGGAATCCTACATCTTACCTCCAAGTACCAGCACAAGTCAACTACTTCATTGATCAGGGTTCAAATCACCAAATCGTCCATTTCTTAAAGAAACTACCTAGAAAGAGAAACGGATTCTTTTGCTCCATTAGTGGTAGCAGAGGTATCAAAATCTACGAGATTAAGATTCTTTCCACTTTTTCCCCATGTGGGAGTTACAATTAAATCCGGCCACATCGCAGAGCTATCATGTGGTACTGCTGCATCCATAAGCTATTTTTATTTTGCAGGAGAGAGCAGAGGATGGTTTCTTTCACAGTGATGGATGCAGAAATGACTGTCATTACCTATCGAGAGCTTAACAATTTCTCTATGTTCGTCAAGGAGATATCAAACAGACTCTGCTATAAAGAAAAAAATCTTACTTTCCTCCTCCAACAATGATATGCACGATTGAGGTGCCATTTTCCTGGTCAAGTTAGCAAAGAAACCATCCCAACACAAGCGCTGCAATCGTATGACATAATCATAGCTTGCACCACGAAAATGTGAGTTTGGTGAAGTACAACGAAAACAAGAATGTTTCAGACTGCATAGTGAACATGTGCACTGCTACATATGAGATGCATGGTTACTAACATGTGAAAGCAAGAGTCCCCTAACAGTATTCCCAAACGTACATGTCATAATTCAATCGATACATAAGTTTAACTCGATAAAGAAAGACCATGTTAAGGGGAACGTACAATCTATTTTCTTATTGATATTTCCTGAGTGTCAAGAATACAAGAGTTGAGCAAAGAATTGTTCCTTGAGTCTAATTCTTAATTCTCAGCTAAACTGAAAGAAATATGAGAAGCAATCATCTCCGATATGCCTACAATCTGTACTATAGAAATGCGAACTTTACGGTTTTCATCTATACAATGAAAGTCACTACTGTAGCCACACACTTCCTGTGAAGCAAACTTGTTAAGGGGAAAACATTCATCTACCACTGGTTTGGGAAAGCCTCTCTGTAACATGAATCTTCATCTGACCTCAGTTGCCTGACTGTCGCATCTGTTGCACGGGCATTCAGAAGTCTCTGAGACAATCTATCTTTTGTCGTCACTTTTTTGCGCAGCATGGACGCGAGTGTTTCTTTCTTATTTCTGGATGATGGTTTATCAGTACCAATACTGTCAATGTCTTCTGTAATAGCAGCGGATCTTGAAGTGGAAGCCAACGCAGCTTCACGAAGAACTGCTTCATTGTGTTCGCGGATTTTAGCTAGCTTGGCACGTTTCAATGATTGCTTGTCATTTATTCTCTTCTCTATTTCTTCTCTATCTCGAGTCCTGACATTCTTCACAGCTTGTTTTGCCAACTCCTTGACTACATCAGTCTCCGCAGCAAAAGTTCTACCATCTGCAGAGACATTCTGGTCGAGTGGATGACCAACACTATCACGAGGAATAATGGGTCCATGGAAGGGGCAAACTTTTAAATCTCTTCTCTGACACAGGCCCCCTCTGCTTAAAGGAGCATGGCATGGTTTGATATTTACTTGCTCTTCTTTGTAGACAGTTGCCTGAACATTCAACTCTGCAATTTTTTCTGCTGGAATAACAGCATCATAGTCTACCCGACCCCAATGGCTTTCCAGATCCAATCCCCTCTGATTAGCTAGAACACCACCATTCGAACCCCAATTGTTCAAGTAAGGGCCCCATCTCATTACTGGAGCGTCTAACAAGAGCTTAGTCCTCGAAGTATTTGTTTCACTGTCTGATTCATTGCAGGCCTTACTGCCACCAGATTCTCCAATACTGCATCCAGCAGTCATGCTTTTCAACCCACTTGTTGATGGAACAGATGGATTTTCATATTGGTTCCTCCGTGTTGTTGAAGACCCATTATCACTTGGTTCAATCTTTCCCTCTTCCCAGATATCCTCTTCCTCTTCTAGGTCATGCTTCACAGTAGTTGGTAAAGCAGAAACTAGTTCTTCGCATTTCCTCTTTACTAACTGAATCTGATTTTGAATGTTGATTAACTCCTTCAAAGCCGAATCTCTCAGCCTGTTATCTATCACGTCTACTCTAACAACAACAGTGATCCATTCTTGTACAGAAACTAAATGCCTTGTCACTAGAAGTCTGTACAGCTCCCTCAAAGCATCAAACAAAACTTTGTTATCCACATCCTCATGAACCTTTTCTGCTTCTTTCAATGACGCAAGACGTAGCTGCAGGATTTCACGAGAACGAAACTCATCACCATCTTCATCATCGAGGGGGACAAGAGGCACTGGCTCCTCCTTAGTACTAACTATATCCAGACATTCCCCGATCTCATTCACCGTGGTTTGTATTGCTTCCTTTATCAAGGGAAAACTTTCCTTGAGAGTTTCGAATTTTTTGCGCAAAATTTCTTGAGTTCTAATCTCCCTTTCCCTTCTCTCCTGTTGAATCCTAGCTGCACTTCCCTGTATATCGGGGAACTGCAATCTAAGGTTGTTTTTGCAGTAATCAAATCCTAATCTAAGCTGTCTGTAATGAACACCAAAAGAAGCATTCCACTTCTCCAAAAACTCAATGGCCTTGGAATGCAGTCGAGATGCGACTGCTGGAGGTGCTGGTAGCGGCATATTCTTCCGGAAGCCCACGCTGAAGCTTAACAACAGATCCAAGTTCTCGACAATAAGGGTTCTGAACAGCTTTGATCGCATAAAGAGTTCATCAATTATAAGCAGCGACATGTACCGGACCTGAGAAATATGAAACCTGAGTATACAATCTACAGAAGACATATGTCTAAGACCAAAAATCAGAATAAACGACCTCCTATAGACCAACTTGATGAGTATGCCATCAAAGAAGCATTATGCACTCAAAACTTCTGTCGCATCACATATACTTTCAAATTGATCCCACAATATGTACTTTAACCCCACAATGTGACTATAAACACTTTAGTCCCAAGCACCGAAATAAATTTAACATAATCAAACATTAAACAGTCCAACACTTTTTGATGATTTAGACCGGAAATCACATACTAACCAGGATATCAACCTTCCTTATTGCCATATTGAAACTCTCCAGGCAATTACGGACTCCAACCATATCTCAAAGACTTCCACTAAACCAGGAACCAGCCAATATTCTTTTTGCCGAAAAGGAAACAAATGATTGAATTCCCAAACCGACAAGTAATACGCCTAAAACCCCTATTTACGTCGCCTTATCCTATCACTATCCCGCACAGCCACAAAACGCAGCACAGCATTAGTATCGAAATCGAAATCGTAGCCAATTGGCGATATCTCGCGAACCTGAGAGTGGTTTCGCTTCATGAGGGACGTGAGGGTTTGCGCGGCGATCCGGAGCTCCGAATCGGAGTACCGGACGACGGACTTGATGGCCTTGAGGAGGCGAGGGTCGACCTCCGAGGCGGTCGTGTTGGTCGCCTTCTCGATCAGCTGCCTCACCCTGCCTTCCTCCTCCTCCATCATCCCAGAATCGGTCGACTGGTGCTCCATTTCTATCAAACGACGGACTGACAAAGGCCAATTCCGATCGAACCTGAGCTGATCACGACCCCATACGTTGAGGTCGAAGAACTGCGATTAGGAAAAAGGGGACACCATGCGGGATGCGAGCTTGAATTTCCAGAGCAGTCTTTCGAAATTGCAAATGCTTCGGATCGAAGGCGGAGGCTACCGCGGATAAGTCAAGACACGTAGACAAACACGAAGGTCGGTTTGCTTCGTTAAAAAACACAGTCTCCCTAAACATTTGAGATCTCTCATGTTGCATTATTATACTTCTCATAAATTTCACTTTTGAAATTCTCGAGAGAAATCTGTAAATAAGGATAAGAAATAGAGTTAATATCATAAAAAACTCTAAACTAATACACCTATAATAAATTTATTTAAATTATTTTTTTAACCAAGAAAAATTTCAAATTAAGATACGGTTGTGATAAATTTATCCTTACTTTTTTTTTACCATAGAAAACTCTAAACTAGTACATTTATGATAAATTTACAATAAACTAATTTTTTTGTCATGAAAACCCCAAACCGTTACAAGCGTGATAAATTTATCATTCGTTAAATTGGGTTAACACTACGAAAAATCTAAAATTAATACATTTGTTACAAACATAGGATAAAAATCTCAAAATGGTACACTGTGAACTATTACTTTATCCAACTCAAAGAATTTCATTTTTAAATTTAAGTAAAACAAATGGAGGGTAAATTTGTCACATGCGTATCAATTTGGGACAAATTTGTCATAAATATATCGGTTTGGAGATTTTTGTGGTAAAAAAATAGTTTGAGGTAAATTAATCACGGATGTATCGATTTTGAGTTTTTCGTGGTATTAACCCAAAATAATATGAAAAAGAATAGTTTTAATCTTATTATATCAGTACCTTGTCAATAATTAGCCAACATTTTTACAAGATTAATAACTCGTTTTCACAATTTATAAATTGTCAACTTTCATCATCTTTTTACTAACTGTTGTTTGCCTTTCTTACAATAACTTAAATATACCAACTTTCGTATGAATGTACTAATCTTTATTGGAATGACTTACGAGCTTCTCTCTAATTAATTTGTCAACTAGTTTTGTGATACCAACTCTTCTTGGAGTTAGTTACCAATATATATTTCTACCAAAGAATGACTTCTTTTATCATGTACAAACATTAATTCACATTTCTTACCGATGCAATACATATATGAAATCCAACTTGCATTTAAACAACATGTCATTTTTTCCTTTGATAATTTGCCAACTAGTTTTTTTGTCACCAACCCTCGTTAAATTACTTATTACGAATATTTATTTCCTCCTCTTTTATTTACTTATTATTCTATTGAATTACCACATTTATTTGATTATCTGTCAACTTCTTGAATTTACCTACTCTTTTTCGAAATTATCAACCTCGGTTAGAACGACAAAATCAACTTTTTCTGATTAACTAACCAACTAATTGTGTGTTATCAAATCCTATTTGAATTAGTTAATAATGTTTATTTAGTTATTTTTAAATATCGACTTCTTATGTCGGATGAAAAAAACCTTCGCTTATATTTTATTTATCTTGAAGTACACTATCTTTATTTGTGTGACTTATAACTTTTCCCAATTAAACCACTTACTAATTTTGGCTACCGAATCTCATTCGAGCTGCTTATAACCATTTCTCTCTCTCTCTCTTTCTTTTTTTGTGGACTTTTTTACTATTCTATTAATTTTTCACTTTCGATTGTCTTGCTTACCTACATTTTGAATTTACCAACCGTTTGGAGAATTTAACAATCTTAACTAGAGCGATTACCAACCTTTTTTTCCCAATCAAGTTACAAACTAGTTTTGCATTTGAACTTTTATTTGAGTTGGTTTCAAAATTTTATTTGGTTTTTGCTTATAAGTTCCTTAATTCTCTCATCTCAAATAAAAATAAATATTTTCTTATGTTTTTTCAACTTTTATTTTTTTTAACTTTCTTCACAACACCACTTTACATTTATTAATAAGTAAATTCGAAAAGTTCGTAAGTTAGACAAACGAAAATTGGCAAGATAGTACACAAATTGCTAGTTTACAAACTCTAGAATAGAGTAGGTAACGTCACAAATACGATTTACAGGCACAAAAAAAAATCATGGACGAAGCATTAAAATGATGGAGCTATAACATAACAACACTAGGAGATATCCAGGATAAAGCAGGAACAAATCATGGACATAACGTAACGTAGCAGCTAAAGATATGGATTCGCCGCCCTGATTCGCTGCCCTAATTCGCTTATCTGCAATATATTGAACTGCATAGTGTTATTTTTATGAACCGAAGAGTATTTTCGAAATTCAAGTTCAAGCTCCGGCCCGAGTCCGAGCTTAGCTCATGTTTAGACTCGTAGAAATTACCGAGCCGTCACTAGGATTCTCCGCAACTTGGAAGATATTCCTCTTGATGGCTTCATAGCAAAGATCCGAGCCAGCGCTCCAATTCAGGTAGAAGCCGAAGCCCTAGCTCAAGATCGATCTTTTTGGAGTCAAGGAGAGAAAAGGAACCGACGTCTCTAGAAGCGTGGAGAAAGTTAGAGTCTTGAAAAGAAGAGAGAATGAAAATTTATTTAGAATCCCGGCGTAGTGCTCTTGTTGAAGCTAGTCAATGGTATGATGGAGGTGTCTTGGGAGGTCGAAGCCCACATCGTAGAAGCTCAATTTATTCCGGCCCGCTTGCCCCACGTCACTTTAATTTTTGTAATAGAAAAATCAACCGACTTGCTGATTGGTTAACAAAAATCACCGTTTAAATAGTGTTCCAATATATTGGGTTTCTTTTTCTCCACAACTCCTTTGGAATTTGCTTTGTGTTAATGCCCCTTTGTCGGGTTCTTGTAAGGTCTCTTAATGTTTCTGATATCGCAATCGTTTTTTTAAAAAAAAAAGCCAGAGCTTGAAATCATGAAGAAAATTACATAGTCAAGCTCAAACTAGTGCTGGGAATGACTTGCAAGACTCGTCAACTACTAGATTCAACTCAAGATTCATCAGAAACTCATTTAGATTCGAGCTCAGACTCAAATTCGATTCGGGTCGGACTTGACTTGATTCAACTACACCCGGACCCTGATAATTTGCCTTGAATTAATTTCTCTTGGGCCTCATTGCCTCACTTATTTTCCACAACCAAATGCCTAACGTAGCAACAGATTTTTATGCACTCATGAACGACAAATATTTCTTTTTATTTACCATGGATTGCGTTGATGCCCCACATATTCAACGAATTATTACATCCTACGCCAAACAAAGTAGACCCTTCGGGCTTCACCCAACCAAAGTGAAGTTGGATTAGGATGACCCAAAACGCAGCCGGTGGAAAAAAGCACCCACGAACAATGATGTCTCCCCAAAAAGAAAGACCAAATCATCACCCCTGGCTTTCTGCAGTAGGATTCAAATTGGAGAGATTGACAAGGGCGCTCTCGCCAAAAGAATAAAGATGAACTCGGATTCGTAACAGGTCCTCATCTATTATCGAATGTTCGGGTTGTTGCCGCGGGAAGTTCATCGGTTAAACGCCACCCGGGGCCTACTAGTACGCTCTGCCGACGTGCTAGAAGTCCAGACCCCAGTTATTCCGAAGAGAAGAACGAGCACCCTTCTTCAATCTCGTTCGATCGTGCGAAACGGATTACATGCATTGAACAAGAATATGCGTGGATTAAACAAAGCAAATGCCCCGAAAGGAAAGGTGGAAAAAAGGGAGGAATCTCAATTCGCACGGGACAACCATTGAACCCCGAAAGGAAATGCAGCTCAGCAGCCACCAAAGAGGAAAAACGAAGTGGGGAAAGAGGATAAAAGCAAGGCATTGGAGAAAGGGTTGCCAGTCTCCACACTAAATCAAGGATAAGAAGTAATAAAATCACAACCATCTGGATAAGGTGATTTATAATTGGGCATTTATAATTTTGCATACCAAGTAAAAGATTTTGTAAGTTGGACGTACAAAATGCCGCTTTGAAAGTTTAAACTCGAAGCTTTCCTAAATAAATGTATGGTAAAATAATTTAGGAAAGAATAGCTTTAAATTTTACTACATCGGTAACTTCTCGATAGTGCGCAAACATTCTTATGAGATTACTAACTTATTTTTACCGTTTATAGATTGTCAGTTCTTATTTGAGTTACTTACCAATATCAACAAAATCTGCATTACTAACTCTTACTTGAGTTGGCTTTCAACGTTTATGTGGTTTTTGTTTGTAAGTTTCTAAATTCTTTTAACTCTAATGAACAGCTAGGCTTATGTTCCGCCAACTTTTATTTTACAACTTTTTTCACCACGTCACTGATAATGTCATGTAAGAGTTAGTAGGTACAACAGGTTAATAAGACATCCAGACAAATGTTAGTAAGATAATCCCAACTTGCTAATTTACAAACATTAGATTAGAGTAGGTGAAGTCACAAACATGATGATACCTAAAAAAAAAAAGTCAATAAACTTATAGAGATCGCCGACCAATAAAGTCGAGCTCGAACTCAATAAAAACTTATCCAGTCAAGGTTAAGCCAATGTCTGGCGAATCGCGTGCACGACTCATCAGCCGGTAGATTCGACTTGAGGTTCATGAAGAATTCATCTAAGATTTGAGCTCAGACTCAAATCCAAGCCCTACACATTCGCCACTAGATTCAACTTGAGGTCCGTGAAAAACTTGTCTCAATTCAAGCTCAAACTCAAATCCGAGCCCTGCACATTCGAGTCAATCGAGTGACGATTCGACTAGATTGATTACACCGGGGTAATTTGCTTTGGGCCCTATTGCGTCCCTCAACTACCGCCACCTAACGCCAAATCTAGCAACAAGATTTTTTATTCACTCAGGCATGACGAATACTTTTTAATTTGCTCTGAATTGCATAGACGCCCCAACATATTTTTAACGAATTGTCACATCTTACACCGAACAGCATAGACCCTTGACCCAACCAAAGCGAGGTTGGATTAGGTTGATAAAAAACGCAGCCGGGGAAAAAAGGCACCCGCGTCACCCAAAGCATTAGGCCCGAGGATAATGAACCGATCAGATTGAAAATCGCTCGGACGGACCGGACTAGTGGGTTTGATCCAGTTTTGAGAAAGCTTATGTCCGGTTCTCGGTTTCTAAAATTGAAATAGACGACCGAGTGGTCCAATTTCCTATTCCAAGAGCGGATTGGACCGATGGACCGCCCATCCGGACCGATCATTTTATTTTATTAAAAAAATATAAAACTAAATAGTCCAAATCTATGCTAAAAGAGAACAACTTCAATTGCATTAATAGGTTGGGAGACAATTCATCTGCGGACATCTGTTTATATTTCGATTGTTGATCAAATCAAACCATAGGTTGTCTTTGGTAGACATAATCTGTTTGCAGAGAGCCACAGAGTACGTAATTGACAAAATTTGGACCAGCATCGTTGGCGAGTAAGTTGTTGAACTCAATCAGCGGCTTTCGACCCTCCTGATATTTGGCTCCAACTGCATCTTCAGGCATCGACAAGGGTAAGAACTAGAAATAGACGTTCCACAGAATGCAATGCAACTGCATCTTCACGTTGCCTTTTCCGATTATCTTGATTCTTTGTTGTGTTCGGTCCAGTCCAGTTTCCGTGACCGTCGGTATGGTCCACGATTTCGGAAATTGAGAATTGGGACCACCGGTCCGATTCCTTGTTCTTGATAGGAATTGGACCGGACCGAGAACCGATGATCCCTAAAAAGCATAAAAGACGAACTCGGGTTCGTAATAGGTTGACGTCTATTATGGAAAGGAAAACGACACAAATAATCCATGATCTTTAGCTCGATACGCAGTGTGGTCCATAAAATTTTAATATGTTCGATATGGTTATTGAATTTTAGCCAATAAGTAATGTCGTCCCCGAACTTTTAAATTGTTCAATATCGTCCATGAATTTTTTTGTGTATGTTCAATTTAGTATCCGAATTATATAAAAAATTTCAATATCACTCCTGAGCTTGAATTTAAAAACTAAATGGAATATGTATAAAAAATTCATATACGACTTTGAACAAATTAAAAATGCACATGCCGTTAGTACATCCGACCAAAATTTATTGGCCATTTTATGTCATTATCCCGTAATGGAATAATCAGGCATAGATCGTTGGAGACCACCCCGCACCAACCCCGTGTGCTATACCGACGTGCTGGAAGCCCAAACCAGGCTAATCCGAAGGAAAGAACGAGCCCTGCCGCTTCGAGCGCGTTGGATCGCGCGACCTTGCTTGTGCAGATATCAGCAAATGAAACAATATGAGGTTGGATCAGATGCATCAAACGAGAATAGGAAAAAAGGGAGGAAATCCCAATTCACGCGGGGCAACCATCGAGCCCGAAAGGAAATGCAGCTCAGCGGCCACAAAAGTGGTAAAAAAACTGAAAGCGGAGGAATAGTGAATACGAGCATTCGAGAAGGGTCTCCCCTTCTCCTACACTAAAGGAAAACCAAGCTGTCAACATTTCCATCCTTGCCGACCCAAAAAAAAAATCTCGATCCTGACGAAACCCAAACGCCGTCCAACGTCGGACGACCGAGGTAGCGGAACGGAAGCATCCTAAGCACAATCCCCGTAAATCCAACGAGACGTTGCCGTAGGTTTGACCGAGATGCCAAATTCCTGTTTTGCCTCTTGGTGGGGTCGCCCGCGGCGCAATAAAGAGGGGAGCACTACAGGATTCGCTGTCATTCGTCGTCCGTCCAATTCCAATCCAATCCAAATCTCCATCGCTTTCCCTTGGCACTACTCCGCCCGCCACTTGTAATGCACCACATTAAGAGCCTCCTCCACCACCACCACGACCATCACCACGAGCACCAGCAGAAGGCCGGAATGACCACCATGGCGGAGGCCGGGGAGCGAGACCCGCCCACGTGGGCGGAGCTGCTGGGGAGCCGCGACTGGGAGGGCCTGCTGGAGCCGCTCGACCTCGGGCTCCGGAGGCTGATCCTCCGCTGCGGCGACTTCATACAGGCCACCTACGACACCTTCATCAACGACCAGAACTCCAAGTACTGCGGCTGCAGCCGCTACGGCAAGGCCAACTTGTTCCAGAAGGTCATGATGGAGAACGGATCCGATTACGAGGTACAGCAATTTCATACCGAAATTTCCTAATTGCAAATGCTGGATGTGATTTAGCACGAGGATTACGACGAAATTGTGATTTCACGAATTCGATTACCTCTTTTATGGCCTTGGGCTTTCGATTCGTCGGATGTTATGTTGGATTGTTGATCGGTCTGATTATGAATCACAGTCTAGTCGAGTATTTGGCAGTAATGGAATAGTATTGCGTTCTGCAAAGAGCAGGTCGTGTCCTTCCTCTATGGAACGGCGCGGGTCAGCAACAAGGAGACCTTCCTGTTCCACTCGCAGTCGCGGGAAGCGTGGGACCGCGAGTCCAACTGGATCGGCTACATCGCCGTGACCACCGACGAGGTCAGTGAGCAGCTGGGCCGCCGGGAAATCTACGTCGCGTGGCGAGGCACGACGCGGAACTACGAGTGGATCAACGTCCTCGGTGCGAAGCGCAAGTCCATCGAGGCGCTCCTCAGCACGAACAAGGACAACGGCAGACATGAACTCGGGGAAGAGGGGGTCAAGAACAACTCCAGCCGCAGCGATGACGACGACGACGACCGTGACGACAACAAAGTCCCGAAAGTCATGCTGGGTTGGTACACCATCTACACGACCGACGACCCGAGGTCGCCCTTCACTACGCTGAGCGCGAGGACGCAGCTCTTGACCAAGATCAACGAGCTGCGAGAAAAGTACCAGGGCGAGAATCTGACCGTCACCTTCACCGGCCACAGCCTCGGCGCAAGCCTGTCCATCTTGGCCGCTTTTGACATCGTCGAGAATGGGATCCGGGACATCCCCGTCTCGGCCTTCGTCTTCGGGTTGCCCCAGGTTGGGAACAAGGCGTTTGCCGAGCGGTGCAAGAATTACCCGAATCTCAAGTTCCTGCACGTTAGGAACACCATAGACCTCATCCCCCACTACCCGAGCAAGCTCCTGGGGTACGTGTACACGGGGACCGAGCTCGAGATCGACACGAGGAAGTCGCCGTACCTGAAGGACTCGAAGAACCCGAGCGACTGGCACAACCTGCAGTCGATGCTGCACATAGTGGCGGGCTGGAACGGCGAGGATGGGGAGTTCGAGCTCAAGGTGAAAAGGAGCTTGGCCTTAGTGAACAAGTCGTGCGACATGTTGAAGGACGAGTGCTTGGTGCCCCCGTCGTGGTGGGTGGAGAAGAACAAGGGGATGGTGCTGGACGAGGACGGGGAGTGGGTGATGGAGTCGCTGGCCGACGAGGACCTGCCCGTCCCCGAGTATTGACAGGCTGCCGACGGCTGTGGGTCCGTGATTGTTATTTAATTCCTTCGATGTCTTGAAAAGTTGTTCACCGTCCATGTCGCTGGTGTCCTTGTCCTCCGGACATTCACTCCTCTTGATGTGTTGTGTGTCTGTTTAGGTGTGGATGGAACTGGTGATTTTGCTGTGCAGGAGAGATCTACAGGACTTGTCGTTTTTGATCTAGTTAAGGACGGTTCTCCGTCTACGTGGGATGATGCGACCGCTTCTTGTGCAAGGTTTGATTAGTTTGCTAGACCGTGTTGAAATTTTAACTTACAAGATGAAGGTTCTCTTGAAAGGAGTTGACTACAAGGCACATTTGGTGAACATGTCTCGGCTCTGATATAGAGACCAACGGGCTTGGCACTTTGCATGTATATTTGTGTCCATAATATATTACTGCAGGCTATGATAGCGGGACCGAAAATTGCATAGTAAACATATAATAATGAACAATTATGGTATTACGGTGATGCGCCATGTCGAACGGGCATCCTCGACCACTTGTCCGAATTTCAAGTGTGGGCCGGTAACGTTAAAGACATCAGCAATGTTGCGAGAACTTGGTATTCGAGATGACACGAGCGGCAAATCATGAGGGCCTGCTAAAGAAGAATTGGAAATGAGGATCAATGCCTCTTTTAGCGAAACTACGTGTGCCTGCAATTAAGCATTGTCTCTTATTAAGTGAACGCTAAGCATACACATTTGAAAGTCCCTGTCTATGGTTAGCAATTGCGAGGATAAGGTTTTAAAAGCAAAATAATGCAGGTTTCTGACATTAGTGTTGGCCAGCTGGGGTGGGAATATGGCATTAAGTGTTCACACCGTGTTTAATTTTTCTCAAAGCAAGCTCGAGACAAATTTTGGAGCACAATGTTTTCAATGTTAAGCCCGAAAAAAAAAAAAAAAAGAAAAAAAAAAAAAAAAAAAGAGAGAGAGAAAAAAAAAAAAAAAAAAAAAAAAAAAAAGGTTTTTCTAGGGGGCAGCCCAGGTCACGCCTGAAGTAAAATCAAATTAAGGAGGAGGGGCAGAAGCATAGGAAATGGCGTGCGATATGGATGGTCCTTAATCTTTTCCTCGAAAAATTATAAATAGTGCTAAATCTAATGTATTATATAAATTTCCTAAATATATTTTGGTTGTGAAATAATTTTTAATAATATTTTACTAATTCTTCGATATTTTTCTTTTTTTTTTTTTTTTTTTTTTGGTCGACCTTGCGGCTCTAGTGAAGCTCACCCGCATCTTTCTAAGCTAGCGCTTCGGCGAGGTTGCCGGTGGGTCGGAAAAATAAAACATTAATTAACATAAACTGAAAATAATCTTATCTATTAAAAATTATTGTCGACGACTTTCGACAACCGAAAAATTATTAAAAATATTACTTACTTTTAATAAATTTAAATTTTTTTAATTTTTTTTTTTAAATATTCAAATTGTAATTACTTATTTTTTTTCTATTTAATCTCTAAACTTTTAAAAATTCGCTCACGTGGTCATTCCGTTAAATATTCGGTCACATCACATGCACTTTTTGAGCGCAACCTACCGCATCGGCTTTTTGGACCCAAACAATAATATGGGCGGTCGTGTTTTCTTCTCTTGGCCAAAATATGGGCTGTTGTTGTCACAAGTCGGCAGATTTTTCTTCTGGTTTTTTTCTTTTGAGCCACAGTAGCGGGGACATGACTAGGAAAGTCATGTGGACGGTAAGGTCACATAACAACATTTTCTTAAAATTGATCTCCGTGAGTTAATTTTAATTTTTTTAAAATTTTTATTTTTTACTTATGTTAAATTAATTTCGCGGATATTCGTTTGATGGTCGACGGACGAAAAATTATTAAAATATTACTTACTTTTTAAAAATAAAAATCATTACTTATTTTATGGGTAGTTGGTTGGTGGGAGATCGATAGTGGGCAATAGTTGGTAGCGGCGGGGTGATCGGCGGTGGGTGTCGGTGGTGGGGCAACAATGGGTGCGCGGAGATCGATAGTAGGCGGTCGAGGTCTACAATAGGTGGCGGCCAGGTGGCGGCCAACGGTGTTCGACAACGGTAGTCTGTGGCGACGGTGGCGGCGGACCCCGCGGCCGGTGGAGGCGGGCATGGTCAAAAAGAGGATGATAGCATAATGAAAAGAGGGTGATGCGAGAAATACTTATTGAGTTGAGAAGCAATTTTTTTAACTTCTCAAATTGGGAAAAAATTACTTTATCAATGAAAATTCTGTTTAAAAGTAGAAATTTCTTTCAAAAGTAACATTTTTACCAAACGATTTTTGCTTCGAAGTTAAATTATTAAACGGATTTCGCTCTAGAAGCGTTCGAATGTAAATTCACTTCCCGAAGTATTACCTAAGTTGACGGAAATTATGTCCACGTCAACCAACGATATTGGAACTTTTAACAGAAGGACTTCGTTTGATTGAAGCTTTAGAAATTCAATTGCTAGATTGAACAAAAAAAAGATAAATAATTAAGGGACTATATTAAACAATAAAGAAGAGTTCATAGATCACATGTATCATTGTTCAAACTAAATGCGACACTAGTAGCAAATTACCCACAATTACCTTTCATTAACAAGGGGAGTAATTAAGATTTAAAGTGCAATTTTGTGCATGGAAACTTTGGTTATCTACTTCTAACTTGAAGTTTAAGACTTTCTCAAGTCAAGGGCCCTGATTGCTCTTGTTTAGGTGGTGAGCCTCTCTCACTTCAAAAACTAAGTTTTTCTATATCTCTCTCCCGCATGACTTTTGAATTAATGGATAGTCATGAGCTTCTCTCATCCCAAAAATTAACTTCGAGGTTGAGGCTTTTTCTCACACTTATAAATTTACCACCAACCCTTTTCATAACCGATGTGGGATAACCCCAACAAAATTTATCCTCCAGAAATTGGCGTGCTTTCTGTGGTGTAATCAGATATGTGGACTGGATTGTATATGGATGAACTGTCTGCCATGGCTATTCTTGAGTTTGAAGTCTGCCTGTCCCAATCTTTTTTCTTGTGAAATTTGTCTTCTCATGGTCTGCTCATACATATACCTTGGAAAAGTGTGGCCTCTGTATCAACAATTGATGAATGCCTTTTCGTGTTTACCGGTTCAACGCCTGCCTAACTCAATTCTTTTATGCACAGTAGCTGCTCTTGCACAGGATTCCTGGACAGGGTCGCGGGGCTACAACGCGGGCCCGTTTGCGGCTCTTTGGTTTGCAGAATTAGATAGTGTTACCGATGAAGTACACAGCTAGATTGGATCCTCAAGAAGGCGAGATCGGCGCAGTGACTTGTGGGTTTTATTTGGTGCGGCTGGGGCTGCGGCTGCTGGTGTAGGCATCATGCCTTATTATATACAGACGCTTTACAAATTCTGCAAGGCATCATTTTCGCCCGACGGACCCATCTCAGATGAAGCTCTCGAAAGAGTTCGTGCTGGGCCACATAAGAAAAGACATTGTCTTCCTCTTAACTTATGAACTCATTATGAGCCAAATAATGGATAGACAGACGCTTCTCACTTTTCTTTCGGCTGAACTATGGCAATTGCTATTTCACAGAAACGAACCATAGAACTTACTTCACGAGCATTGCAGAATGTCTAACCTGAATTGAAGGGAATCAATATCTAACATGCTTGCAGTCTAGATCAGCCAAGTTTTGTTCTGCACTAAGCTGGTCAAGTCCACCGTTTTTACCTTATTAACGAGTGCTATCCACCCTGGGGAAGAAGTTGAGCATGAATATCTGGAGCATTCAATAATGTAGGACTCTGTCCCAAGTGAAATTTGCGAGACCATGTCGTCTTGTAAATACTAAATCATTCAAGCCTCATTTTCTGGCTTTCACTTCATTGCGAAACTTCTGACAATGAGATTGCAAGAAAAGAGCTAGCCATATGTATTGAAGCTTTGGCAATCTCGGAAGATAGTCTTTCATCGGACTGTCAGGAAAGCTCCATCATGGATCCTTTAGTGGCGTCTTTGTCTGAATGTATTACTCTGTAAGCGGATATCTGCTAAGATTTTCCATTAGTGGGTCTCTCGAAAACTTGATATCCAATGCATTTCTTTGGGGGCAGTGGTGAGTATGGTTCGGTCATCTTTTGGATCCCTGTCCTTACTTCCTTTATTGTTCGTTAGACTCAATTATGATCTGTGTTCTCGTATGGACCCTTATAACCAGTCTTGTTTGGTGGAGATGTAGCCGCTATTGTCTGGTGCAGATTGGAATCTTTACCATCCTCAATCATCCAGGAGTGACTGCTCAGCAAGCTTGTCTAGGAGGCTATGGCAGTTAGACCTCTCGTCTTTCCGCTTCGGTCTTGATGATTTACTCAAGGGAATATTTGGAAGTAATTTGCTCATCTTTGGGAGATAAGTGGCACAGAATGCATAGGAACAAACCCACGAAAATGGGAGGATTCGGTTGCAAGCATTGAACAGTGATGAGTACAACCGTGAAGTAATTCTTTCTTTCTAGCTGGATCTCTTTTTCTGTCCTTGGGTAGAAAATGGAATTCGGTCTGTGTTAATAGAATGCGTACTTTGAGTATGGACGAAGAGAGTTCCATGAGTGGTCATTGCATAGGTCGGATAAGTCGACAGACATCCCGTGGCGGAAATGGATGTGAGTAGCGACAGCTTCGTTTTACATCAAACTCCGCTGCTAAGCAGCAACGCGAGGATTCTGATGCAATCGCTTCACTAATTCGTCATGTCCTCCTTTTTATTTAATGATCTCCCCATCAAGGGAACCCTTCATCATTTTTCGAACTTTGGAACAGTAGTCTTTTGTTAACACTCATCATTGTTGTTGATTCTGCAGCAAGACCTGAGAAGCTTGTCAAAGATGCTGAGATGGCCGCGCCACATCCAACAACCATCCTTTAAACCACAGGCGGAGCCGACATCCACTGTTTTGTTGGACGATGGCCTCCAATGTGACTCGGTTAGAACAATTCCGCGGCCCTGATAACTCTGATTCGAAGAACGGCAAAGGTCCTGTCGTTAGTATATGACACTTCTTCATGCAGTGTACCACAAGTTTTCATGAGTTTTCTTGCATCTTACTGGGAAACCTAGAGGCAAATGCTGTGTGGCTATTGATACCCGGTCAATAACCAAGTAGTCCAGCCACTTGAAATGAAACGGTGCGTATATCTGTAAAAGCAATGTGCTCTGATTTTGTGACCTCAGTTTCTAGGAAGGAACAGCCAACTATTTAGGTTGGGGCAAATCATGTACAACTGGCGAGCTGTCAATGGCAATGTCAATGTATGTTTGGTGTCTTCACGAGAGATTCCTAACCCGAGGCCCAGTTGATTTCTTCGGCCCATGGCAGAGGTTTCAAATAGGTGGGTTGGATCTGAATGGGTTTGCGTTCGGTTAAGTATCGCTTATTTAACTCGTTTTAATCTATTTTTATGTAGTACAAATATAACGATTTATATCTGTCCAGCCCATACCCAATCCGACTCATATTACTAAAACACTTTCATATTTAATTTAATTTAGCAAAACTAATGAATTATTTTAAAAAATTATATTACAAAAACATTGTGGACAATTTGTATAATTTAAAAAATTAAACAAAAAATAAGATAGCTAGCTAACAACCCATTTAAAACATATTTAAGACCCATAAATTGTTAGTGAACAATTTATGACCCATTTAAGTTTGTTAAACAATTATTTTGACCCATTCTCTTAAATATGGGTTGAGCACGGGTTTTTGACCATCTTACCACCTCTAGCCCACGGAGGAAAGGTTTAATGCCTTGACTTTAGCATCATTTCCATTGCAGTTTCCCATCCACATTCGGTCTACTCCAATCTTGACAAAGCTTTCGCTACGCATGTCGCAACTTCTTAACACTATAAAACCTTTTGCTATCATGGTTAATGTGAGGATGGGGGATTGTGGATCGACAAATCCAATGATGAAGGTTAATGCTACATTGAGCTAATTCATGCCGTGTTCTCACAAGAACTTTTCCTCCATTTCACAAAAAAAAAAAAGAAGAGAAAAGGATCTATTTATAAGTGACCCATTGGAATTTTCGTGTTAGCTGCAATGGTCCTACTCTTTTGTTCCTCCTGGACAGAATAAATTGTGAACGAGGTTGCTGTAGTCTATCACGGTAGTGGAAATTGAGACCATCGTTATAGCGCTGCCTTGGCTTTACCTAGGACTAATTGAAGCGCACTTCCGCAGAGGACGACGCGATGGGTCTGGCTGTTGTACACGTGATGATCAACTTTCTTTCGAAATTAGATAGGATGGGATCCATCTGCCGCCCTTCGGAGGCTAAGGATTGAGGTTATCCACGACGGTTCCGCTCCTTATGTGGGCTGCATTACGTTCTCTAGCCCGTGAGCATCCGAGATGGCTTATGGTTCTGGAGGGAAGGGAATCTGTGTGGGGACCGTCTGATGAGACACTAAGTTTGACTTAGAGAATGGATCTTCTTGTTGATTCCGGTGTTGTTCCACAGATTTTGTCCTATTTCCTGGTGCTGTTTAAGTCTCTTTCCTGGGGCTATTTTTGGGGTTGTTGATCTCTTGTCCGTATGGGGTCGAGCCCTGTGCTGGGGATTCTGGCTGAAGAAAAGAAGGATATGTGAGGGCCTGACTCCTTTTTCTTCTCTAAGCTGGTCCAGCATGGATCTTGCCATTGTCATTCTCAGAAACTGGATTTAGGACGACATTTTCCTCCTCCCATGAAGTGAAGGAGGAGATTTTTTGGAGACGCTAAAGGGTTGATTATACAAATGAGCTTTGTACCCCAAAGACGAACAAACCTCACATGAAGTGATTCAAAGGAAGAGAACTATGAAGGATCCCGCTAACGTTATAGCGTGACGGTATAACAATAGAATGTCGGATATAAGATTAGAGGTGGGTTCATCATAATTGCTATATAATTTTTTGCCATATTCATAATACTTGCGATTGATATTGCAGCGTTATCGTTATCTGTTACACTCACAGTTTCTCAAGTTCCTTGGAAAATGGCACCAAAATCCCATTCTCTGTTCAGCTCTAAAAGAATCCATCCATCCCTCCTGAAAACATGGACGCCTGACCTTACAACGCATACATATTCTCTCTCTCTGGGTTACGGTTGCAGAGACCGAGTGAGATCGCATATGCCGCCTATGTTCGCGGCGGCTTTTTTGCCAACACGGCCATTAGTGCACCACACACAGAGAGAGAGAGAGAGAGAGAGAGAGAGAAGATGTCTAGATCTTTGAACCGCATTTCTGTGAATCCAACTACTCCAAATATCATAATCATCGCCTTTTACATCAATATTCTCAAAATCTCTCTCTCTCTCTCTTGAAATCTGCAAATCTACATACCAAATACCTTTTAAGTCTCCTAAAGCATTTCATGGGTTTAGTCTCCAATCTCCATGATTATAATTAACCCCCCTCTCTCTCTAGGGTTTACGTTGCGCCTGTGGGGATTTTTAACACCATATTCCATCGTGGGCTGGGGCTCTTAATTTACTGTTTCCTTCTGATAGCTCGCTCGGGAAGAACACATGCACACATATGCTCAGTCCCGATACGACTTTCATAGTTATTCACCAACTTGATAAATAAGTCATCCCCCATTTTGGCCTTTATAGATTTAGCCATGAACCTATCATACTTGGATTGCTTTTACATATGCATGCATTCTCTTAATCATTGCTTCCAACACTAAGTCATAAACATGTAGCTATGGGATTGCTTTCATCTATTCATGTGGAGATACGCAAGAAGTCGGGTTTAGGTTCCGTTCGTTTCGTAGAAAACAACTTTCGAGAAAAATATTTTTCGAATTTTCTAGCCTTGGATTCATGAAAAATAAACGAGTCAAGGAAAACATTTTTCATCTTTCCTTCTCCACTCCTGTGCATTCCTTTTTTGAAGTAATTTTTTTTATCTTTTTAAATAATTTTTATTTTAAATTGTTTTATAATTTTTTTCCCCTCTTCAACCGGTCGTTGGCCATGGCGACCAACCACAAGCTAAGCTCGGCCTTGCTCGAGGTTGGCAAGGTGAGGTAGGCCCGACCAACCACGGACCTCCCTTGTGGTCGGTTGCCGGCGATTGGCCAAAGAAAAAGGGAAAATAAACAAAATAATTAAATAATTAAAAGAAAAGAGGAAAGAGAAAAAATAATTAGCAACTTGAATTTTTTTATAAATATTAAAAAACACTCATAGAGGAAATTGGTTTTCCTTACCAAACGGCGGAAAGTATTTTTCAATTCATTTTCAGATTTCGGTCGAACACCCAAAAATAATTTTCTAAAAAACATTTACCGGAAACACTTCATTTTCCACAAAATAACTGGAACCTTTATGTAACTTGTTCTTCCGTAGCGGATCGATATCTACCGTTGCTAACACAAAACAAAGCATGTTCCTATGCGTGACTATATTCAATGCATACATGACATCGATTTGATGCAAGCAAAGTAGATACGTAAACATCAATAGATCTCAATAGATCGAGCTTCTTTGTCGAGAAAAAATTTTCCAATGAAAATAGATCACTTCTGCCCCTACAACTCAACTGGTAAGTGCATGAGAAATCAGTTTGTGGAATGATTGCTCCTGTATCTATTCTTAGACTGAGACTTACTTAAACCCTATACTCACATGTGTCGCAACCATACAACAAGAAGTAAAAGAAACAAAAAAAGATGATCAAACCATTTCTTCTGACTCTTTTTCAAATTCAATAAATGTTGATCGATCACATATTTCATTATAGTTCTATGTTTTAAAGTATCATTTCCTATTTGATCCTTTTCATGTGCCTCAATTGGAATGAGTCAACGGAGTTATTTAGTCCCAAATGACACGTCCTTAAGTCTCTTTCTTTCCTACAATAGACGCTCCTTAATTAAATGAAAACCATGTGCACCTCTGCAGTGTTCATAGCGTGCATGGATCCATTTTCATTATGCTCTAACCATAAGAATTAGGAAGGACACCCAATCATTTTCACGACAATTTCTGCATCCGAAGCAATTGAAAGTGATTGGGCAACCCCCACCACTTTGTGAGGAATATTTGCGCCTTGATAGGACCCCCCGAAAACTCCCGCGCCTATTCAATTTTCTTGGCGTGGAGCAATGAGTTTTGACTGATTTTCAAACCCTAGCATGGCGTGTAAGCGTTGTGAAATCTTTGGACAAATGGCATTCTCTGGATTAGTTTTGGGGTTTGTATACGTGCGCACGTATTCCTTCAAATTTGGTGAGTGGTGATTCGTGGAAGAGGATGTGTACACTATTCTGCATGAGGAAACCTACTCTACCGTCTTACTTCTTTTGTTTAAATTAAAGGGTTCAATCATGTGGAGCCATCAATCCTACTTAGGTAGCTCTCAAGGAAACTTGCTACAATTTCTTTTTTCTGTATGGCAATGTAATTCTTGTAAGTTCTTCAGTTAAATAAGAAAGACATTCGTTTGATTTTGCTGGGTTGCAGTTTCTTCATTTAGGGTTTAGTTCAATCGATTTACCCAACTTAGGAGGATGTCGTATCAGCACCAATAACTTTCAAAGCCTGAAATTTATCTCAATTCTTTTCTTCTGCATGTCTTTTCCTCCAACTCTGGTGACGCATTGTTGTCATCGTGCATCGAGATCTTTCTCTGGAGATGGGTCAGAATTCGGAAGCTTGGATCACATATAGTCAAGTGTGCCCATTGCCTTGAGGAGATAAACTGAAGATGCCCATTAGGCTATCAATTGGCTGGATGGACTCAATTGGGAAAACGTAGAAAAGTCGAGAACTCAATTGGCAAAATCAAAAGGTTTAGTATTGGATTGGCCAAAGTGTAACAAGTTTAGGACTTTTTAGACCATTTTCCCGTTTACGGTTAACAGCCCTCTTTACTTCATGTATGACCTAAAGTTTTTATTTGAACAATATGCCTTTATAGCCTTCTTGCTACATAAAAAGAAAAGACATACATAGCTCCTTCGTCCCCTTGTCAACAAACTAAATGTTCCTACTCAGAACTCGAACTACACGTACATAACAATGGACTTTTTACTTCGATTCATTAGCTGAAAGCGTTCCCTATTTCCTAAATCGAGGTTAAATTCTAGATGCTCGAACAGATTGAATAGCAACTTGCAACAGTCACAGGGCGGGACCAACGGGTTCTTGCTGGCCCTGGGTTTAAATATTAAAATATATATGGCTGAACAACCCCATCGTCTATAGTAACCGTGAATGAATGAAGAGTGGATGATGCAGATTATATAATTTAAGAGTAAGGTAAGGCTTCACTGCCCTGCTTTAATACACAAGGAGGGGACTAATTCTGAGAAAGATTCTTGGTCGCTGGTGCAACGTCATGAATTAGTGAAAATGTCAACCCTCATGCACAAGTAAAGACAGGACATGCAAGATATTATAATGGTACGTACGATCATTACTAATTTTTTTATTTTCTTAACTACAGAAGACGCCATATATTTACTTTAATCCTTCGAATATTTATCTTCACCTCCTCGCTAGATTCTCTCTCTCTCTCTCTCAAAAAAGACTTTTTGTTGACATATATTAATATGGGGTCACAGATCTCTAGTCAATTTTGAGTGTCTTGTAGCTAAACCTAATCCTTGAACATGATTCCCCATGGGGACTGCTTCTCTTCCCTAAGAGAGAGAAAAAAAAATTGGCCTTTCATGCATGGGGACAAGTATTCAAATTCTCTCTGAAATGCCTTGGAAAGTAAATCCTTGGAAGCTAGGAAAACAGGATGGTCAAAGTGGACAAAACCTCCCCCTAGACTTTATAACTTGTGGGAATTGAAAATTTCATCTTCAAGCGCTCTCTCCACTTTCCACCTTTTCACTGGTTCTAACTGTAATTGTCCCCTTGCTTTTGTGCCACATCGAATCTGAAAAGGAACCTTTATGAGCAGTTGCCAAGGTAAAGAGGTAAGTGACTATCGCTCGCTTCAAAAGCTTTATCGAATATTAACACGTGATGTACCCTTCACAAGGAAAGCTAATAAATTGACGAGAGGAAACACGTAAATCCGAAAAGAGTGGGTAGATGAATGGTCGCGAATTGCCAAGCGAAAAGGGGAGCTCCCCTTTGTGAAGCCAGAAATGAGAATCGAGTAAAACATCCGATGTTAAGTGTTTATGTTTATGCAATTGCATCTTCAACCAAGAGTAGCTATTGCTTGGAAGAAATCGAAAATTTTTGTTGGGTTGTGTCCAGAGACGGCGCAAGAGACAGGATTGTATTAGGGGGCAACAAGAAATTCTTTCCTGGTATGACTGTATAACACTAGCGCAAGAGCTCTTGGCCTTAATTAGTCTCCTAGTAGAAAGAACTTGGCGGAGTTAAATCATTGTGGAAGATGCTTACGTACGTCGAGTTTGTTCTCGAGTTGGAATAATGGGGGTCATCTAACATTCATCAAGAATTTCCAAAAGAATCTCAGTACCAATGCTTCATCCAAATTGAATACTATGTTTGGTAGGGGTTTACCTAACCCGATAAATCTTCCATGCTACTTCGGATGTTTATTAATGAATCAATCATGGAAGAAAAAGTAGAAAAAATAGAAGATGTCTGTCCCTTGAGTTAGCTATACAGCTCCTTAGAATTTAAAGCTGGTCATGAAAGGGCCATCTAATGATGAAGAGATGCCACAAGGGTTGATAATGGCATGTGAACTGCCATTGTAAAAAATAAAAGCTTACCATAAGCAGCGAAAGCAACAAGTTCATTTCTCAAAACTGTATTATGCGCACGCTAAGGGTGCACCAAATCACAAGAAAAGATCGTCAAGAACTGATCGTGGGATTAGGAAGGTAGGTGGTTGTTGAGAGAATGACGGACTAATCTCTCTAACTATAAAAGCAAATGGATATGGACCATATCTTGAATTTATCGTAGATTACTGCATGATGGTGGATTAATTGAAACGTGGGAAATGGTCGTTTAGGTTTATAATTCCATTCTAATTGGAAATATATCATTTTATTTTCAGGGTTACAACTATCATAACTTACACAATAGTATCGATTACGTGAAGGCATAGGTTATGATAGTGGTTTTTTCGTGACAACTATCTAGACTGGGAAGCGAAAGCGCCTTTTTGGTTAGGGCCATGATACATCATGTAACTACGTTTTCTAATAATATCTTAGCTGAATTACAACACACACATCTTCTTGATTTTTGTAGAGACATTTTTCTTGTATAAACTGGCTCTAAATCCTTTCATTGGAACATCAAATTCTTCCTGAAAATGCATTTACAGATTACAACTGGTAAAGCGTTGGACCTCCTCTTAGGAAATTCATTGCAAGGCTGGTCACAAAGTGAAACGCTGCTACCTGTGACTCACATTTTGAAGGCATATAAATTCTCTTCATTTTGCTCAGTCTTGCCATTAACTAATAAAATCCGAAATATATCATAATCCTATGTACAGGACATTGCCCAAGCTTTTACATTTGGTTGTTTGTACGTTTGGCTAACCAACAAAACTGGGACCTTAACGAGGTTAACTTATATGGTTTTAATTACAGAGAACAAGAAATAAATTACAAGAAAAGAGTGTCGGGTATGAAAGAGGAAAAAAAGGGAAATTGTTGTTAGAAATGTAGGTCGGATGGAGCTCGACATCCGAGGGTTGCATGCAGTTCTTTAAGATCGTTGCATGTGTGCACGTTTTTTTTTAATCTTTTCGAACTTCGATGTACTAAAAATGAAACTTTATTCCCTCCTCAGTTTTTAGAATAAGGTGAAAAGAGTCAACCAATAAAGATCATCACGGATGGGTAGGCAGAGAGAGAGAGAGAGAGAGAGAGAGGGCCGAGCTGTCAAAGGAGGAACAAGAACGAGAAAGGGTTCGAGAAGTCACATGAGTTTCGACTGTCTTGCACAGGTACACAGCAGATAGATGGAGGAGAGGAGAGAGTTGTTGGTTGTAAATGTAATTGTCAAATTAAAAAGGGTGGGGGGGGGGGGGGGGGGGAGAGAGAGAGAGAGAGAGAGAGAGAGAGAGAAGGAGCTTTCCGACAATAGTCTTCGTCCATTAATAATTTATGTAGCTAACGTGAGCTGCATATATTTAAAAGTGTGTAGCTCGCTCAGGGAATATTTGAAATGCTGAGGAACTTGCGGAAAACCCTCGAATTTCTATGCAGACACTCTCCCTCTCTCATCTCATCTCTCCACTCACCGACGCAAGTGTAAATCTCTCTCTGTCTCTCTCGCTCTCTCTGAGCTTGTGTGTGCGTTCTTGCAAAATTCTGGGTGTTTCTTTTTTGGTTTTTGATGTGTTCGGATCGCCTTTGCAAGCCAAGTTTGAATTCAGGGTTTCTTCACTTTTTGTTAGTCGTGTTGTTATGTCAGCTGTTCTAATCCCCATCTTCTCTCTCTCTCTCTCTCGTGCAGGGTCTCCTGGCCAGCTTGATTTGGATCCGCATGATGCTTGAATCGAACTCGAGTGATTTTGCGGGTAAGTCCCAAGAAAGCTTCGTGATCTCTGATCCTGATCTCTCTCTCTCTCTCTCTGCGAGGAGATTTTTTTCCTCATATTCTCTACTCTCTCAGACTTCAACAGCTACTTCTAATTCTTACCTAACTGATTCACACTTATAAATGAAGGACAGCTGTTTCATAATGAAGTTATCCTTTCACTAATGAGATAATTGGCATTAGATGGGTTCTTAGGTATCCGATCATCGTGATAGTTCGCATTTTATCATGAATGTGAGAGTGTCGGGGAAGTCAATTGAGCTTTGTAATAGCACTACCTATTCAGCAATTTACTACTCAACCAAATTAGGTTCTTGGCTTGTCCTAAAAACAATCATACAAGAATTCATATCCCAAAGTTGCTGACATTGAGGATTCCTAAATTTTGATTGGCACATTTTCTCCCATTGGGCCAATTCTTAATGCTGATTATATCGATTTTTGTCAAGCTTTTGACTAAATTGAAATGTTAATTACGACGTCCTTCTCATATTAGAAAGAAAAGAGGTCTTTTACTTACCATTCAAATGCCAAAATGAGAGTGCCCAAAATGGTTAGATGTAAGCAAACGGTTGATTTAGTTGGTAGAAGTCATCCTTGCTTAGTAACTGTGTATTGCTTCTTATCTCACTAATCCCTCTCTTAACTCATGTTAGCAAAGAAAAGGTGTTGATCAAATTTTTGTTTTTCCCCTGGTTTTCAGAAAGTGTCCTTGTAAAGTCAAAGTACTTCAAATTATGATCTTGATGCTCGTCATATAAGCTGTTTCCTTCCAATACCTTTTAATATCTACCGATCAGATTACTCCAAGGGGTTAGCTCACACAGCAGTCCAGCATTACCTGGGACAAGCCTTAACTCTGTGTGTGTTTGGGGTGTGTGTATTCTACCTCAGGGTTAGCACAGCAAGTCCAGCCTATGTACCTGGGAACCAAGGCCTTAATTCTGTGTGTGTTTGGGGTGTGTGTTTGGGGTGTGTGTGTGTGTGTGTGTGTGTGAGAGAGAGAGAGAGAGAGAGAGAGAGAGAGGACCATTGAGATATGTGCTTAACTGAGCTATTCATTAAAGTAGTACCATTACCTTATCATGGACACATAAACCCATGATAAGGCTGTAACTAATCAACTACTAAGTAACTGAAATAACATTGGGAGGGAAGATAGTAGCAAGAATTGATCTTATAATCGCCAGTCTAACATTTTCATTGCACAAGTAATTCTCGAGATCCCAACATAAATATGTCCTCTTTCATGCCAAATAAACAATTCCTGGTAGATGACTAGATGTGTCTCGATCTCAAGACCGCTTGTGCAAAAGAGAAGTTCACTGTGGCCGGTATAAAAGTGTTGGCCCCTTTAAGTTCTCGAACAGTGAGGTTTCAAGGGTAATGGGTACAATGTAGAGCAATGTCATCGGTACGTTATGGGATTATCGATTGGTAGTTTGAGCTCCTCTTTATTGGCAAGTGAATGCACTTGAATGACCCTAGGGTCATCTAGCTCATCGAACTTAAAATCTCTGTACTATTTTCGAATTTTAAGTGCATTATCTGTATCGTTCATACACCATCTCTTGCTATTTATTCGTTACTAACGTTGAACATATTCACTTAATATACCTGTCTCTTTCAACAGGTCAATAGCTGGCCTCGGAAGCTAGGGTTCAAGCTAGACCTTGATCCTCTACCATAAACACATACATACATACGTCCACGTACTTATCAAACGCGTGTCCAACTATGACTGACGATAGGCTTGAGATATCAGATGAAGACAAGAGTGATGGAGGATTCAGTGATGCTCAGTACAAAACCAACTCTTCAATAGACAGTTGTGACCAGAAATGCTTGTCGTTTGACTTGAATGAAGCTGCAGATGTAGAGAATGATGGGAGTGGTCTCAGTGCTGATGAGGATGCTGACTCTTTGTCCAAGGATGAAAATAATCTCAACAAGGCGGCATCACCAAAGGTTGATTCTTCGTGCAGTAACAACAACCGCACGAGCAACGAAGGAAAAGAGAGAACAGCAACGGTTCGGCAATACATTCGGTCCAAAATGCCGAGGCTTCGCTGGACTCCAGAACTCCACCTTTCTTTTGTGCATGCAGTTGAAAGGCTAGGAGGCCAAGAAAGTGAGTCTCGTTTATTTAGCTTCCATTTTCATGAACAAGTGGTTTTGAAACTTTTCGTGGGAGATGGAACATATGGGTGCATCTTCTTGCGTGTAACACAATTCTTAAATATAAAACCCTAAATTTTGGAAATACCAGTCCAAAATGAGGAAAGAAGGGAACGTGTATGGGAAAAACAGGAAGAGCAAATGGAGGCTAGGGTTCACCTAGCTGGGACAAAGGGCAAGAACTCCACTAATAAGAGAACAATTTTTCAGATGCATTGACCTACTTTGTTTACCAATAAGTTCTTCAGCTAGGACTGTCACCCTACTCTAGAAAGGTTGCCACGGAAAAAATAGAACTTTAATGAAGAAGATAGTTATTAATCACTGATTTGCCGGATAAAATCATTTTACTAATTTTGACGGGATAGAGCTAATCATGGTCACGAAAAAATGCAAGGCCAAATTTTTTTGTTTTTTTCCTAGTATTCTAGTTTAGGTTTCATTGCTTCTTGAAGTTAGTGTTTACAATTTACCCTATTAATTTGGAGCTTTGGACAATCGGTTAAGGTTAAATAAGGTCAAATAAATTTCTTTAAGGATCTTCTAAACATGTACATCTCCGAAAGAAAATAGAGGAACCAAAGTAGTAAGAGAACCTTTGCTCGCAAAGTGAACTCGATTTTACGTCCATGAAAACTGCCAACAGTTGGACTTATTTTTCCTTTTCATTTTTAAAGAATTATTTAAGTGTCTCAATACAAAGTGAACTTTCAAATACGGTCAAATCAATTGTGACTAAAACAACAAAAAGGGCACACAAACCCTAGCAACTGCATGGGAAACTGTCTCATTGCTATGTCCGAGGAGCCTGATTTGTATTTTTTTTTTCCTCCCTCTCTGTGCTGATGGGAACAGAAGCAACTCCGAAATTGGTGCTTCAGTTGATGAACGTGAGAGGACTAAGCATTGCCCATGTAAAGAGTCACTTGCAGGTACCGCAAAAGTAGAACATGGACAGAGAAGCTATGTCATCTTCTTAATTCGTGCCCTAAAATAAGTCATTTTGCATCATCTTGCTTTTCAACTATCTTGTCGATGTTTTAACTTTCTGAGTCCTGCAACTTTTTTATTTCAGATGTACCGAAGTAAGAAGCTCGACGAATCTGGACAAGGTAAACTTGGAACCTCACTTGATTAGCAATTTAATTTCTGCAACATAAATTGCATTCCCATGAGTATCATTCTCTTCCAAAGTTGGTCAATCAAAATTTCCTCTCTCTCTCTCTCAAAATGCCTATGGTCGGGTCATGCTTTGTGTTGCGAACTAAGCTGGTATTTCCTTTTCATTTACTGTATTTTAATGTTCTTGTCGTTACTTGAATCTTTGTTGTATTGTAATGACATTGACCTGCCGGACGCTAATGAGTCTTAAACAGTACAATTAAGTAGTCGTTAAATCGATAGCTTAGGGTTTACTTTGGAACTTGTAGAAGAGGCATTTGAAGCACAAACCATAGTTTGAGAAGATTTTAAAATAATGTTCAATCAAGTTCGTGAACTTTATAAGAATATCGACAACACGGATCGATGTGAATCTGGTTATCCAGGTAGAAATTGGGATTCAACCTGAAAAAGGGCCATCTCTTGCTTGTAGTGAAGTGGCGCAGATTAAAGATGGATTTCCCTTGGATGTGATCTTGTTTATGGATCTGAGAAATAACATCATCAAATCCCTTAAGGCAATCTCCACCTTCTGCTTCATTCTAACTATCATAACATAGCAGTCTTGACTTAATATTCAGCAAATATGTTCACAGAACGTACCAAACATGAAAGACTCTGTGTTCATGACTTGATTAACTTTTTCTTAACATCCGCCAATGATTTTGTTAATCAGCTTTTGGTTCAGTTTAAGTACTAGGCGGTTCTCGAGATCGCATCTACCTTAATCTTCTCCTATCTGTCATTCATAGTTTGCATTCCCACTGATCTTTTAAGTAGAGTAAATGATCGAACACTCTCTTACATCCTTCAATCGTATAAGCAGTTCTATCCCTAACAAGACAAGGAAGAGATCATCACCAGCTTCTCGAAATCTATGGAAGACTCAGTGCTCACGAGAGCTACCGAAAAGACAGTCGAAGCCCGTTTCTCTCGCCATTTTTTAAGCACGTACTCGGCTTAAAAGCAAACTCTGCTAGGTATATGCTCATCAAAACCCTTCGCATTACATAGTTCTAAGCATCTACTTGCCACTTACTTTGCATTGCTTAGAATTGTTTATCATCGCTAGCAAATCGAACTAACATCTTCGTTTCTTCTTGCTTTTCCTTCCTCCAGATATGCCCAACCGAGGGCTAATTTGGCTGACCAAATGACGAGCCCTACACTACTCGCCAGTTCAGCTGCGGCGTTTCAGAACAGGCACAAGTTGGATGGTTCAACGACATCGTTGTTCAGCGTGAAAGCCGATGGGTTGATGAGAGATAATATGAGGGGACTCATGAGACCAAGCAGGTCTCTCGAGGAGAAGAAATGGCCTCCACGAGAATTCATTGGGAGTCATGTCACTAGAACAAGGAGTTGCTCTAACATTTATCTGGACGATGCTTATAATAGTAATACTGCACAGCCTTCATCAATGTGGAGCACTATGAACAAGTTCAAACGTACCAATTCATGCAGTTACACGCACACATCATCATCAGCTGGTGATATTGTTGGTGAATCTCAGCTTCAACCCTTGTCTTGGCTTGAGGTAATAATTCGTTATACTTGCTAATTTTCTAATGCTCGTCATATGTGAAATGCGCAAATGTTTATCTTCCTAATCACAAGCAATGAAAAGGATGCACAATTAAGGAGAGTAATTTCCTCCTTCATTGTGTTCTTTCAAAATTTTCGATGGGTGCTTCCTTGTCTCCTCCTGTGATAAAGTTAAGCCGTGAAGAGTTCTTTCTTTTTTTTCCTCAAGAATATTGAATTGTGCCTTGTTTCGGGAATTTACATATTGTAGATTGATTGATAACATACTGATCGATGTGGTTTCCGAGTCATTGAACAGTTCCGGAGATTGCAAGAGAGAAGAAAGCAGCTCAGCAGCGAAGATGCAAGTCCGAGTTTGGAAAAAGTGAAAGAGAAGAAATGGCTACCTGATCTAAAGTTAAGTCTTAGCCACGACGAGTTTGTCAGAAATTTCGGCGAACTAAGGACGAAAGAAGCAGATACGACTCTCTCGCTCTCCTTGGCCTCCCAGTGTTCATCGAGTCAACAAAAAGTACTGTGAAGAAGAATTGAGAGTATTCATGTGTAATCTGTGAAGAAAAACGAATTGATCGTGTTCATGCTTTAGGCTGCTTTTGGGTTGAGTACTCAGGATCTGACCATGTCAGTGAGCAGAGGAGTGAGATCTTGTATAGTACTCGAACTCAATGGCCAAAATATTGGAGAGTTTCATTACATGCAATGTTTCAGTTTGACGTTGTGTTAAATCACAGCATGTTTTACATTGCTTCTTGTCCCTCCAGTTGACTTGATAGGATAATCTAATGTCTCTGGTGTAATTTATCCAATCCCTAGACCTTAAGTAAATTTTGCGGGGTTTTTAGGTACTTGACAACCTTCCTGGGCTTAACATGTTTATCGCTCGTGCATAAACGAATTCATTTGTTCATGGCAAGAACGCTCTACAAGTCAATATCCTTCGGACAGCGATGGTTCTGATATCTTAGATAATCCAACCTCACTAAGGAAAAAGTTATATGCTCTGCATCAGTATCAGTTAATGCGCCAATCTAGAAGGTAAACTAACCAAGCGCAGGTAGTAGTTTTGTAATGTCCACGTCAATTTTCGTCAGGTTTGCCGAAAGCTAAAGTTATCAAACTGTACTCCAAGCATTTGAAACCCTAACAATATAAAGTTTTAAGACACTAAAACCGAATAATGCAAGGACTAAGACCACTCAACAGTTTAAAAGATTGCTACGACGAGGTAGGAATTTGGATTTTGGTATGAAAAGATCTCCAGGCTAACAAAAAGAATAAGTGATACCGTGTAAGTAGTGCAACACAAGGTAAATGAATAGGTATACTAGAGGAATAAAGCTTGTAACCCGAGTAACATAAGTTTGAATAAAGGAGCAGTGCCTATCACCGCCTTGCAACCAAAGAAATTTTTCTCTGTACTTCACTTATTAAGCTTTGCCTCAGAAGAAAAACTGTAGACAATTTCTGAAAATTGCGATGCTTTAGGACTTACAAACAATCAGCCTGGACAATTCCAGGTAGATACTCTTTGAGTTAGGGACAAAGACAATTGGTTTCCTTCCAACAGGCTGGAGTCCTACTTGCGCTAATTACCATGTAAGTCGTAAGTATGTGATTCTCTCCAGGCAACCAGTGCTCGATTGTACAAGGTGGACATCAGGCTTTATACATACTAAGATGGACGGCGGACTCTGTGGATGGTTTTGCAGGTGGGAGTCTGCAGGATGAACACAACACCGTAAGAGAAATTTTGTGGAGTGGCCTGAAACTCTTCCCACTTCACCTAACCAAGCACAAAAAATATTGCTAAATGAACCAGGCAGTACATTCTGCTCTATTTCTAATCCAAGAATGGAAAACAGCAACTTCAGAGAAGAAAATGACTATTAAGTTACTCTTCAAAACATGCATTGCAGGAAAAACAAACATATCATGTCGATCATATTGTTCGATTATAGTGAACTGAACATGGAAATCACAAACATTTTCATAGAACAGAGCATCTAACTTGAGGGATAAGTCAGAGCAGGACATAAGCAGGAATAGGTCTTCAACAAGTGAAACCGCACGGAACAATGCATTCAGGAAATTTAGATGAGGTCGATGTTAACGTTGCCGCACAAGCTCCAGTAATCCCTGATGAAATAATGAATAGTACATGAATAAGAAAATGCATAAAGGTAAAGCGTGCAAACAGTGACTGAAGTGCTAACCGAATGCCCTCTGAGAAGTTAAATGCCCCTCATTTGATCAGGCGTTTTGACGGTTGTTTCCCACTTGGAACTAATATTGCAAGAGTTGGAAGCTTTTGACCCGTCAGGATCAAGCAAACCTAGGGAAAATCGAGTAGGCAAGTTCCCAGAGGATGTAAATGGCAAGGTACGGGTTAGCCAAGACTCTGATGGGCACTGTGGCAATGGCGGGGGAACAGGGAGATCTGAACCAATGTCATAAGAATTTGTATGGTCACCAGATCTCGAAGAAAATTGGCTTCCTAGATCCTTCCCATCACTACAGACTTCATAGGTCATTTTCGGGTCATTGCTCTGTCTGGGCCTGTTGACACAAATTTGCATATCCTCACTGAATCTATCGTGAGGAAATAGTGAAATGCAATCGGTTGACTTCTTGCTTTCATGCTCCAATGTCTCCCTTTCATCTAAAGCACTCGAATACTCGTCTTCATGGGCTGAAAAGTCAACAGAAGGAGCTTCTCGTACCTTATAGTTCATTACATTAGCTCCAGATTCATTTCGCTTGAAGTCAGGTTTTCCTGTTTTATTGGAGGATCCCGTGTTTGCATCACGAGATCTTATATGTACACGGTCAACATACAAAGTTTTCTCAACGAAGGGAGCTGTGAAGCCTGTATTTCCTGCATTATCCTCGCTAATCAGGAGTTCTTGAAAGCTGGGGAGTGCTTTTCCTGGAGGGATGCAGTCATCCACCCTTGAGTTCTCAGTTGAACTAGAATTTCCAAACAAAAATCTCTCTTCTTGAAGAATTGGATGAGATGATTCAGTCTTGAAGTGTACACTGCTGACTCCTTGAAATTTCCTGCTCTCGCGTGACCGATCTGGTCTTGGAGATTCTCTTCCACAAGTGATTTTGTTGATTGGGATTGATCTGCTATTCAGCACAAGCTTATCATCTTGAATCCCAGGCATTTGATGTCGATTGACATATCTTTGATTGCTTACTACGTTACAAGCATGCTGCAATGGAGAAGACAGCCAACATCAAACGAGCATTTTGAGGAGTAGAGTCTATATGAAAAATTTCAAAGTGAAAAAGCCAAAAATGGTTCACTTATACCTCACTGCTTTTATCATTGTTAGAAGCATTATGTGAAGTCTTCGTTTGCACCGTATGGGCTAATGAAACATGTCCAGCAGCCCGTGTCTTGGCACTTGGCACTGGGTTTAATAGACAAAATGTCTTCAGGCAAAAACGAGGAAGCATCCCACAGGCTTTGAAAGATGACTTTTCGGGTTCATCATATTCACTGTTGTCATCATCGTCGTCGTCGTCACCTCGGCTATCCACACCAATTAATTCAGGGGCATAATGGGATATCGCAGTTGGCCGGTAATGCTGTTCTCGCTGCTGCTTAACCACATTTATAGCCCGCTTGACAAATTTTGGTTGCTCTCTCTTCAGAGGTTGCGTCCTAGTACGACGTGGAGGCGTTTCCGCAGCCATTGCTTGCGCTGCAGGCAAGAAACGATCCATCATGAAATCCTGCATTTCTGGACTTGTCGAAAATTTCCCAGATACTCCAATGTCTCCACCATCCAACCCGCTTACACCACTGAGGCTACAGTTTAAAAAGAACGATTCGGTCCTAGAAAGAGTATCCTGTGCGTCGACATAGACCTCATCCCCTTCCTCCGAAACAGGAGACACCTCCTCAACACCCTTCTTGGATCCCTCGCATGCCACTGCTTCTCCTCCTTTGGATGCATCATTTGGGAGGACATTTACTCTTTGGGATCGGAAATTGAGGTTACTATTACAGACTTTGTCCAAGGACTGCTCTTTAACATTCATAGTTCTGCCTGATGAAAGCTGGGGGCTGGCGGGTGGTGGTCTGAGAGTTTGGATCTGCATGGCGCGCTCATGTTTGGGCCTCCCGGGGCTCCGTTCCCATGTAAACGGCACCGTTCCTGGACTACTTATTGGACCTGACTTTAGCTCTAATCTGTATGCAGGAGGAAGAGGAGGGAGTTTGGCCAGAGGATCACGCCTTATGCGCTGATCTTTAGCTCCTCCAGAAAAAGTCGACGTCGATGGGAACCGCCTTGTAGAAAGGAGCGGCTGGTCGTAATTCAGTTGCCTATCTTCCATGACAATTTCCTATTCAGATATAGTTTCTGCAAAAGAGTTGATATGGAAATGAATGTGAAAGAGCTCATTGAAGCCACGAAATCAGACAAGCGATGAATTAAAAAGAAGAAGAAAAAGGAACCGGAGAGATGCGAAAACTGAGGAAATGAAATATTCGGAAGTGAACCCTTTTATGTTTCTCCCGCAATCGGTACACTTAAACAAATAACTGCACACTACGACCACCCAATTTCTAAGTACAGGTTAATATTCCAGAAGCTCAATCACAGCTGTGTTCTTGGACCGAAAAGAAAAAATCACAGCATTGTTCGGATTTGAGGGGAAGAGAACAAATTCATAACAACAGTGAGCAGTCTACAGCAGGAGATGAATCCGGTCATGTCTGTCATCTTCACTTAGCATATCAAGGTTCCTAGAAAATACTGAATAGACTCTGCATCCGTTCTTACTCGACCCTAATGTCTTTTTACCACGAGCACATACAAACGGTGTATGGTTTCAGTCAGCACAACAAGGTCCCAAATTCATTTCAGGATCTTGTTCCGAGCGAATTCCATAACAGGATGGCTAAAGGAAAAAATCTCAACTCTTTTCCCAAAAACACCGACGCCAGTATGAGCTGAGGATACAATCAAACGGAAACGAAAAAAAAAAAAAATCACTTTTTACGTCCAGCCCATTTGAATACAGAACCCTGTTCAGCAAAATCTTCATCCAATGCGACCAACACTTTCTCCTACGTTCCCACAAACGGAAAAGGGGAAAAGAACAGCGCGACACGTTGCCACGACAGACTCGACTCCACATACGAAGTGAAGAAGTACAGGAACAGACTTGCGGTCAACATCCCACCTGCGATTGCACATGAGAACCAAAACTTGCTACGAAGCAACACGCGGAAAAGGGAAATACCCGTCGCGAGATGGCGACCCAGCAGAGATGAAGTCCAGTCTATCGCGTCCGGACAAGATGCATCAAATGAAGGAATATGATGAGAGAGATGAACAGCGACAGTATTAATATTGGAGGTGGCAGCTTGCGTCTTCGTCGTTGCCTTCGGTGGAAGAATGAGCGAACCCGTGGTCCAATGCAAAGAACGAATAAACAATTTAGAGATCTGAACGGGAGAAATATAGAAAAGACAATAAATAAAGATGAAGATGAACAGAGGAGAGACCTCGCTCTCGTTCCGTCGGGTCACGAGTTTAGGATCACGTGACGGGCGAATGTCAACCGATCGGCGATTGGACAAACTAGAATTCAACATCTCATCAGGCCCTCTCCGAGTCAACTCAGAATTAATTAGCATTCAGATTGATTGTGTTATAATATGTTCGAATTTCGTGAACGAAGCCCGTGAAATTTTTGATATATGTGGACGTTTATAGTGGAAATCACAATTTCTATTTGGTATAAGCCAAGTCACGAAGAAGTTGTTTCCATGTTGGTATCAAGATAAGGATGCAAGTCCTATTAGATATTCTTTGGTATTTATATAGTGGATATACTTGGCTGTTTGAAGTTAGCGAAGGAAACTAAAAGATATTAGTTTTCAAATCAAATTCAGCTTTATCGTGGACTTGGCTACATATATTGCATGGGTTAATGATTTGTCTTAATGCAAATAAAGATCGAGAATTATATTTGAACTCCTGCAATCTTTGGACAATGCTGAAAAGTCCAACATGGACTAGAATTGGACAGTATTCGGTTCTTTGGTGGTGACAAAATAATTCAGAAATTGTTTTATTATGGGTCTTGCTTTCGTATATAAAGCAAGGAATGCCGCGCCGAAAGGAGATAGCTTGAAGCGCCGTTCGTCGTGAGTGCTTGAGAGGGTTTTACATTCGTTGATTTTTGTTCGGAATTACATCAGAATTCAAGTGTAAGCCAATTAAATCTTGAGGTTAGATTTGTGTAATTCCTTTGCAATATTAGAAGATTATTTCGTGAGGAATTGAGGCTAAACTGTGTGCGTTCTTGGATGTAATTGAGGCTTGAGAAATGGAGTGTTTGAGTGACTAGTGTGATTTTTTCTCTTTCGCTTTATAGTGGTTTTTTGGACGAGTTCTTTCCTGTTTTTTTTTTTTTTTTTTTGTTTTTTGATTGGATTGAGTCCCCCTTAAGTATAGGCCTCGACCTTGACCCTTACACGGTTCAATTGGTTCGGCCGGACCAAAGTCGATTTGGTATACGGCGAAAATAAATTCGGTACCTTCATAACGAAACCAAAAGGGCAATACTTTGCCTAACCCATTTGGTATCGCGCCTCGTCCGGGTTAGTTCGTGCGCAGTGCCGACCAACTTTCTAAAGTTATTTTCGGGAAAAGGCAAAGTGTTTGTGAATAAGGTTTGCTAGCCTTAATGAGTGGGAAGTCGTCGGAACGATTGGTAGAGAGCCCGCTTCACGTCCGTGGAGGTCCTTGGGACCATCCTCCATAGTATTTTTCCAAGTCCAACTCAGCTCGATCCGACACGGCACTAACGATGCCCTTGGTTTTCGTCGGTGTGACCACCTGTCCACCGGGAATTTGTGACCGTAAAAACCAAACTAGAGACCCGGTGTTCGGCCGAGCTTTTTAAATCGACCGGTCTAGTCTAATATTCAAAAACTAATTAAGCATGGATGCCGCGTCGTGAAACGTGCCCGAGATAAACTTATGGGCAGAAGAACTTCGAAAGAGGTGCAAGAAATTATAAACTTGGAGCTCGCTTTTCATGATAGAAATCAACAGAAAAAAAATAAGGAGATGAGACAGAAAAAAGAACGGAAGCTTCTAATTCGGCACTTTTCAGTAAGATCGACGTCTTCCGCGGAGTGATTGAGCTTCCGTCGCGCCCGGCGTCCTTGTTGCGTCGAGGGCGAAAGCTTATAGACCATATGTTTTTATGGAAATTCAAAATGTGAGCGCCAAACATCCTATGGGCTTGAGAGGCTGGGCCTCCGTCGCGTCGATGTCCTCGGGCCCTAGCTCGTCGGGCGGGCTCCAGTCAAAGCAATGGAAGAGTCGGGCTAGGGCCATCAGGACCAGAGTCGCCTCGAGCGGCCCCTGGAGCGCTTCCTCTTGCCCGCGCCGAAGGGCGGGATCTTAAAGCCTGGCCGATGGCTTATCTCGACCTGGCTCCCGTCCTCGGGGTTTTTTCCAATTTAGTATAATTTTTTTTTACCAAAATAAGTTTCAAAAAAATTAATTATCATTTTGAGTGTCGCTCGGCAGTCAAAGTGCCGAGGCGTGCTTGCTCGGCACCTTGACTGCCAAGCAACAGCTTTTATTTTTTTTTATTATTGTTTTTTTTAATCTTTTTTTTTAAGTGCGGAGCGACCATTGTATAGAAGCTGTGCATGGTCTTATGTATACTAACTGATTTTTATTTTTATTTTTTTATTGTTTTCGTCGTGAAAAACTGATGCCTGAAAGCCAGAAGCTCTATATCTTTCGGCTGCAATTCGGGACAAGATCTTGCTACCATAAACATTTGGAGATAATCATTGTTAGGGTGGTGTTACCGTAAGTTCCCACGATTTCCTCTCCATTTTCCATGACTAGATACATATCAAACACTGATATTTCTTGTCTGAACTCACTAGTTTGTGCTATATGTTCTAGGGTTACCGTCCAAGTCCTTTGCAGTTACATCACTCTCCCCCTCTACGCTCCCGTAACCCAGGTACCGTTTCGCCTAATCTCGACATGAAGCACAACCTGATCCCTGAAGTAATTTTAACATCCCCGGCATCTTCATCTTGACCTCCAGATGGGATCGCAATTCAAAAGTGCAGTTCTGGAGGAGCAAACGGCGAACGTCTAAAGCAATGTCACGCGGGAGTGAGAGAGAAGAGGAAGAAAGCAGAAGGAGGATTCGAGTAGTCACGGCCGAGAGAACTATTCATCGACCACTAGGTATAGCGAGAGGACGAACTCGGACATGTCTTCTTCACACCATCGAACACTCACGTTCGCTGAGTTTTCCGGCACAGCCGAAATCACCGAAGAATTTCAAGAAAGCGGCTCCGATTGTGAGCTTGGCCGGAACGTTGAGGGTCCATCTGACTTCGTGCAAATAGAACTGTCACAACGAGTGACCAAGGACCATGCACAGGCATAGAGCAGAGAAGTTAGTATACATAGTCCAATTTTCAAGAAAACAATAAAAAAAAAAAAAAAATAGAAGCTTAGATTTGGACAAAAAAATTCATTCTGTTTGGACTCGCGGATGTCTTATCACCTCCGCCATGGCCCATTCATTGGTCACGGCCGAGGTATCCGTGGCAGCTGCCATCGTATTCTGCAATTCCATTATTTACTAATAAAGGAAGGAAATTCATTCTGTTTATGTGACATTGGACACTAAAAGAGGGAGACCTGAACGAGAGCTTTGATGTCCACATCGTCCGGGTGGTCTCTTCCATCCTCGCCGGGAAGAGACAGAAGAACGTCTATGAAGTCCATGTCGGAATCACCAGCGAGTCCCTCCATTTTCGCCTCTCTGGCTTTCCTGTGTTCTTCGATGATCTTGGTGTGGAAGTCATCCACTCTCTTCTCCACCACCTCCATCTTCTTCTCGCAACCATGGGGATCGATCCACCTCCAGAACGGCAAGTAGTCCCCAGGATAGATCCCCACGAGCCAAAACAGCTGGAGGGTTCTGTGCATGAACTCCGTGGCTTTGGGGGATGATACGGCCCCGAAGTACTGCTTCCCTAGCAGCGTCCTCGTCACGCTGTTAGTGGAGAATCCCCGCCCAGCACTTCCCTCATGTCGATCCCAGCCCGCTCCCCGGCCCGAGAAATCCCGTAAACATGACAGACCAGGTGCTGGGCCTCATGGGCCCGATGCTTTGCGAACGCCTCCAGGCGCTTCGTGGTCAATAAGTGCTCCATGCAGATCCTCCTCATCCGCTTCCAATGCGGGCCCCGTGGGACCAGGGCCACATCGCCGCAGTTGTAAGCGAGATGGACAGCAGTGAGGGTGCGGGGCCGGGAGGCAAACACCTTGTCCTGCTGGAGGAGGATCTGGCGGGTGACGGAGGGGTTTAAGCTGGTGATGGCATTGATGCCGCCGAGGCGGAGGTAGACGAGCGGGCTGTACTTTCGGCACAGAGAGGCCAGGTCCCTGTGAGGGAGGCGGCCTAACTGGAGGAGGTTGCTGATGATGGGCCATCTGGCGTGCCCGGAGGCAAATTCTTGGGTCTCAAGATGGAGCGGCGGAGGAACACGATGCAGACCAATAGGATCGAAGCAACGGTGATGGCGGAGGAGGAGCGCCATTGGGTTAGCAAAATTAGGGCGTATGAGATAATTGGCAAAATGTAGATGAATTGGTGCATCATCTTATCTTAGGTTAAGTATTAAATGGGGATTAAGATACGTGTCTTTGTGCTCGTATGGATGTTGATTTGATTAAAGATCAGATGAGCAGGAGGATATCAAGTAGGGCTTCTTTCTTTCATCACCTTCTTGGCATGGTAGCATGTTGGTGAGCCATGCTAAGTATGGATCGTTTAAAATGCGAATTGCATGTCTTACCAACTCAGGATCAAATTCATGGAGATCCAACTAAAAGAAGCTCTAAAATCTCCAAGCTAAAATGTTAGACATATCAAATATCATTAGGGTCCGCTCTCATCCAATCAAAAGTACGGCCAAGGTGGTTCTAAAGAATATCCCAAAATATTCATAGTGATACTTAATAAAGAAAAGCTTCGCATTTTGTGATATTGATTATACATAATACGAGAATGGTCAATATCTTGTTCATAATTGCATTTTGTGATATTGATTATACTAAATTGTCGCATTGAAAGTTTAAGACTAAATTGGAGCATAATTACAATAGATTTAGGACTTTTTTGGTAATTTACCCCTCTAAATCTTGTTCAACTTTCCCCGAGTCTTTATTAAAATGTGGATGTGACTTCAATCCGGGTGCCAAGATCATTAGTTGTATCGTAAACTATTTGCCGCCTTTTTCGTTTGGTTCTTCTTTCTTTTATCTTCAATTTGCTAAAAGATGGTCACTTCTTTGTGTGATTTGTCATCTTGTCAATCACAAAATTAGCATCTTTCTGAGCGAAGCTTGATCAACCTAGCGTCCTTGGGATGGGCTACTTGTCCCCCGGACTCATAGCAGAAACTTCTTTTTCCTCCTTATGACCTCCAAATGTATTCGAGAATAAATCCAGCAGCTGGTTATATGAGTACAGGCCTATATGTACATCAACAACATTAATTGCACATCCGCCAAAGGCGGGGAAAACTACATTGATTTGAGAAACTACTAATCACCAGAGAAATTTACACATTGGCAAAACTAATTCCGTGGCTACCAATCTCCTCGCTTTAAGCAACCACGTGCATTGTCTAAAAAGTAGGCAATAACCACCCGACGGTCCATCCCACAAGCAAAGCCCACGGTGGGCGCATACTTAGTAATGTCTAGCCGCATTGGCTCCCCGTTTTCCTTGTCTAGTGTTGGCATTCATACGAGGTTTCGTCTGCCCTGTTGTACCTTTGCGAGGCATCCAAAGATGGCATGGATGGCAGGGACAGGTGCGACAATTGGCTGATCAGTGTTATCCTAGCCAACGAGTGCCAAATTCTCGTGCTTTGTGGTAAAAAATAGACTTGATCTTTCAAGTAAAATCTCAAGAGCGGAAAAGTGTTCTATTAATTTTGTTTTTGGTGGTCAAATAAAATTAGACTTTTTCGTGGTGAAAAAACATTCCTAAAGTAAAGATGCTTTCAGGCCAGGACCGAAGTGAATCGGATCCGGCCCGGGAAAAAAAAACATGCCCGGGCCAATCTTTCTTTCGAGGAAAAAATTAAAAATCCGATTACAGGTATTGAAAAAAATAAAGTGTACAAATGAAAATCACAATTTTTATTTTCTAATTCGATTTTTTAATAAGTATTTTGAGACATCCGGCGGCGAGAATTGTGACATGAGTATTACCGATCTCGTGAGGCGCGAGGCTTGTGATTTGATTAAGAACGTACACTTTTCGGTTGCTCGTGTCGAACCGTAGTGGGACTACCCAAACGTAGGTTGCCTACCTTTTGCCACTTGGCAACGTTGGCTAGGGTCAAGTTTCAGTCACTTAGCCGACCTTGGAGACGCATCCGGCACTCTCACCCAACACAAAAGACTTTGATTTAGCTGGAAAAATATCGAAAAGCCCCTAGATTTATGGTAATTTTTTCATCGAATCAATTTAGTCCTATGCCCTTTCGGTTAGTATCAATTCGGTTTATCTACAAATTTAGGGTGAAAATCGCTAATGGAGATATCCCCGATCTTATATGATACGGATGATCTTTGCGCGGGCGTGTGTGTATATATATATTTTTGAATTTTTTCTTTCTTGTTTCATCTTTCTCTTTTGCCATGGCCGGTGAGGGTCAACCTTCTTGAGCTACGCATAGACAAGGGCGAGCGCCGCCTCGCCTAGGCCAAGGTGGCTTTGCCGAGTGTACACTTGGGCTTACTTGGTCTTTGCCCTTTGCTAGAAAATACATATCGTATTTGATCTTTTCCCTTTTGTCACTCCATTGTAATTATGGTTCAAAATCAATATCATCGACCCTTGCCCCTCTCCCAAGCGAAAGCCCTGGCGAGATCGCCATGGTCCGGGTGAGGTTCGGCCTCGATAGATCCGGTAAGGGAGGCCTCATTGGCACACGCCCCTAGCCATGGCACAAAGAGAAGGGAAAGAAGAAAAAGAAAAAAAAATAGAGTAATTATAAAATAAAATAAAAATTCACGTCGGCGCGGCTCGTGTCACGTATGATTTGCCAACATCCCCATCAACTATTTTCAACCTAAACTTGCCGGATAGGTTGAATTGGTAGTGATGTGAAACTGTTCGGGGATTAAATTGGTCTAATTGGAATGTGTATAATTATTTTTTGATCGGAAATGCCTATGATTGAATTGATATCACTAAAATAGATTTAAAATTTTTTACTACTTTTCCCTTGATTTAGTTCCGGCAGCAGAGCCAAGTCAATGGCCGGATTTAGGCAGCTCTTGTCCGAACGTCGCAACAATGCACACGGAGTTCACGCCATCGTCGCTGCAAAGATCCGCTGGGTTTTTTTTGTTCGCACTGTCTCCACGAAAATAAAGCCTAAAGTCATTCGATCGCACTTGTCTTTTTCTTATTGGATTGGGGGACGATTGGTAGGAGACGAGACGAAGATGCCTTTTCTTCAAAGCTTGACCAATCCAAAGTGGGGGGGGGGAGAAGGGGAGTCGTGTTTTGGACTGCACTGATCCAATTGTTTGGAATATTTATAAGATGGTGAGTAATGGGCGTGTCACGTTTGACTCAGATCCAATCCAATTGGGGATTAATTCGCAATTAAGTCTCTGTCTCGATTTTTTTTTTCCAATGGGGTTGATCTGATTCAGATCCGATCATGGTATAAGTCACAAAAGTTGCATTTCATCTTACAATGGTATACGGGTTCACGCCATTACCGATCCACGGCACTCGAAAATCAATTCGGAGATCACGTGCATAGATCTAGTCGAATAAGAGTTAGCACACCGGCGTGATGATGCCGAATTGTTTTTACTAGATTGCCATCGACCTGAGCATGATGAGAAACTTCTCCTACATCGGGACTCTATCTTCGTCTTTGCACTTGGTGGTGTGACTATCAAACAAGCTCTTCGTCTATTGGTCCGTTGCGGGACTTGAAGCATCCGGGAGCCGTGAATGATGCTCATCGTGCGGAACGAATGGATGAACTGTCCGTTATCCATATTGTTCATTGGGTCCTATGTTATGATTCAATTGCTATTGTTCATCTATATGATTCTTATTATGAGTTTTTGGCCAGAATTTGTTAAATAAAGAACATAAATAAGAAATAATATTTGAGCCACTCATGGCCCATTATTGCCACCAACCATGCCTAATCTACGGGAAAATTTTCAAATAAGGATGCGAAGTGTCGCCGTTTTTCTCAAATAAAGGCATGAAGTGGATTTTATTTCAAATAAGAATATGAAATGCCCTCATTTCCTAAAATAAGTGTCCGAAATGGACATTGTTTTAAATAAGAAGCGTGAAGGACGACTCACCAGGTGGGTTAAGGGAATTTTCGTCTTTTATTTTATCAAAAATTTTTCTTCGTTTTTTCCTTTTTTTTTTTCACTAAAAAAGTTAAAATTTTTTTTAAAAAAAATAAAGAAACACAAGCAAGAGGGTCGCCTTCCAGCCTATGGCCTGCCACCCCACCGTCGAGGTCTTTGGCGAGCCTATTGGCGGTGGGTGGTGTCCACGGGAGGGAGGGCAACCCTCCCGCTTGTTTTTCCTTTTTTTGTAAATTCTTTTTAATTTTTAATTTATTTAACTAACTAAAAATTTAGTTAAAATGGTATTTTGAGGGAAAATGCCTCCGGCCGGCAAGGTTAGGCCTCTATTTGCAACGGTCATAGTTATTTCATGGCCTTATTTAAAATTGTAAATGCCACTTCAAGCTTTAATTTCAAACAAAATCATTTCATACTTTTATTTGAAAAAAATGACGACACTTAAAATTTTTATTTGAAAATTTTCTTAAATCTGCCGAGCTGAAGCAAAAATGTTCCGATGGAAACGATCCTCGGCACCATCAACGCGAATCTCAAAGCCATGCACGGTCGCCCGGCCACGGCCCGTGGCCATTGCGAATGACAATCGCGAAAGGCCAAAAACCGGATGCTCCCCCACGTGCAAAGGGATCGGGAGAGTTTTCATTGGGAAGAAGCCAAGCGCGCACAGCGGGACTCCAGTTGGTCCACCACTCCCCGGGTACGAAAACACCGTACTGCGTCGAACAGTGGAAACAAAAGCACGCCTAACTCTGTCTTTGTTTTGGTTGTGGTTGGTGTCCGCGTTCGTTGGTAAAGAAACGAGGCAAAGGAAAATTGGAAACTTTTCAGCTCATTTTGATCCATCGATCGATCGATCGATCGTGCGTGCAATGCATGACGCACCGAGTCCATCGTAGCTGAACCAAAACATTTTGCATCTTTTTTGGTGATACGCAAATCGGATTCAGACGTCGATACATACCCAGATTTTGTTCTATGAGATTTGTAATAGAAACTATGCTCGTATCTGCACCGGTTTTTTGTTTGTACATAATCTAGGTCACGCTAATTTTTAGCTTATCAAAACAAATATATTCCCCCCCAGAAAAAAAAAAGGAAAATAGTGGCGGTGGAGCGAGCGTTTCTTTTTTTTTTTTTGGTAGGTTTCACGCGGAATGAAAGGCCGAGTCAGTTGGGCGAAGCCAACCTTTGCCAGCTGGCTGTCGGGGAGTGGCCCCAGATCTCCCACGCTTTGCACGTGACTCTCTCTCTCTCTCTCTCTATCTCTAAACCTGCAAAAAGAGAGGGAGAAGAGAAAGAAAAAGCCCATCACTTTTCCTTCTTCATCCACCATTTTTATCATTATCATTCATTAAGCCCAAAAATCCAGTCCATCTCTCTCTCTCTCTCTCTCTCTCTCTTTCTCCCTCTGTCTTGCCTCGTTTCCATCTCTCTTTTTAATTGCGCGCACACACTCTCTCTCTCTCCCTCTACGGAGGCCGAACCTGACCTTCGCATCTCTCTCCAGTATAATATCGATAGGGACGTTGCGTGACCTCCCTGTTCCATCTCCATCTCAACTCTCAGCTCCCTCCCGCTTCTCTTCGGCGAAAATTCCGGAAGGTTGCTCCATGTAGTGCGCTATGCGTCGGTGAGGATTCAGATGGTACTGGTCGGTGCACGGCTTCCCCGGACTGCGAACGCGTGGATCTGCTGGCGGTAAGTCCTCTCCCCTAGCTGCTCCGTTGTCGGTGATTCCCTTCGTCGTCGTCGTCGCGGTGCGCCCTCGATCTCGCTTGTTGTTAGATTGCTGTGGTTTTTTCCCGGCTCCTCGAGCTGGTCTCTGCTCGGATTCCGTCAATGCCATCGGCTTGGTGTGAATTCGAATGGAGAATTCTCGTCTTGACGGACTGGGAATTGTGCGGGGAAATGTGAGTCTAGGATGTTCTGCTGCTGGAGATTTTAGTCTGATTGGGCTTCTCTAGGACTGATGTAGCGGAACGACGCGAATGTGATTCGAAGAGGAGGAGACTTTTAGCTTGTCAGTTGAGCATTCCGATGGATGTGCTGAACTCAAATCTTGTTTCGATGCTGCGTGCAATCCTTGCTGTGGCGATTACTCGATGTCCCTCGAAGAGATAATTAGTCTCGTAGGTCAGCAATCTAGTAGCAGTGATCCTGGAAGTGAAAATCTGATCGATGCTACCTGTGTTGTAGATACTCTAGCTACGGGGAAATCGTGAATGTGCTTTTGGTAGTTGAAATCTATTGTCAGCTTCTGGCGGATGCATTGCCAGTTCCATGTCATTTGTATGTAACCAAACATCACCCCCTCACATTTTCCTGTATGTCCTAAAAATGGAATGTCTGTTGCCGGTGGATGCTCAAATTTAGTAGCCTGAAGGTGCTATAGTGGATGTGTCAGTTCGTCAGTGTCGGGCTGATAAACCAATCCTTTTTTTTATGTTTCTAGCAATCTTTGACAGTCAAAGTTTTTCCAATGCTTCTTGCAACATGATAGATTCAAAATAGTTTGGAGCGTTTGCACTGTATCACCATCAGTAAAGTGCATCCATAAGAACTTTAAGCTGAAAATATGTCCTTTGACAGTAAATTTCTTCATCATATTTGGTTAGATGTGTATTGTTGCCACAGCCATATGATCAATAACTACGTTGCGCATTTATGTTCCGTAAATATTGACATTGGTTTTATTTGCTGTTTGGTGATGGAACTGGACCATTTGTTTTTCACCAACATCGCAAATCATCATGGGGTGTTGGTATCAGTGAGAGAAAGCTAACTTAACTGGTGAACTTAGTAATAAGTCTACACAACATGTCTCACCTGCAAAGTCTGCAGCCTCGCGTATCTTGTTTTGTATTTATTGTAGGATTGTCCATTCACTACACCCTTTGGAGGATGTTCAGAGTTGATTGATATTCTAAGAATTTCTGTTGTAGGGGCTCTGAGGCCTTTGATCATTTGCCCTTTTTTAGACAAAATGTTTTACTTTATTTGGCAAATGGAAGAAAGGCATTTACTGCATTGGTTTTACTCCACCGCCAAGTCTTAATGATTTAAGCAAACACGTACTCAACCATCGTTCTTTTTGCTTCACATTTGTCCATCTCTTGATTTTCAACGTCAGAAAATGAGATTTATTTCTCAAAGAAAGTAATACGATTCCTTGCTAGCGTCGTTATCATTAGACTTTCATTCTACTGCTTTTTGGTCATGCCTAGATTTGATGTTTAAATTGCAAACTGACATGTTTGAAGGAATTTGAGTTTAATCTACAGATAGCTATTTTTGTGGGTATACTGTTATAAGTACATACAGGAATTTGGACTTTCTAACTTACGGATGAAAGAGGCTTAGGGATTGACACAACTTATTTCTGTGTACATTAAGAGAATGTCAAGGAAACTGATTGGGGCATAAAACTCTTCACTAGATGCATGAAAAAGATGATGGTGAAGGTAGGGCTCAAACTTGATTTTACTTTACTAGATTTACTCTAAGCTGTTAATATCAGATGGTGATATTGGTCTTGGTGATTCAATATTTGCAATTTTCTACGAGACACACATGGCAGAGCCCATAGATCAAGCCAAGCAAACCGGACTATTTAGCCTATTTGGCATGATGCTAATGATATTACTTTTGCTTGGGATTTTGCTACCTTTTGTTGCTGTTTTCTGCTTGTAGTAATTATGCTCACTTTAGTGTGGAACTCCATTGCTTCTCTAGATTCGAGGTGTTCAATATTATATTTTCTTTGTCCATTTGTCAGGTCATATGGCCCCCAGCTCACTGAAGTTGGACCTGAAGATATGTATGAATCACTTTTCTGCTGTCTGAGAAGTACATTTAGCTGAAAAGCTTTTTCCATGGGGTAAGAAGTGGGCGAAATGCTTTTGCATGTCAGAATTTTGAGGACATGGCAGAGACACGAGATGAGGCAGGGCCATCTGAGCAAGGGACTCCGACTGCTCCATGGTGGCCTTCAGATTTTATGGAGAAGTTTGCATCTGTTGCCTTGGGTTCTCAAGAAGAAAGTTTAAGTAACAAAGAATCCCCAAGGAATGCTGAGCAAGATGCATTGTCACCTCAGACAGCCTCCCAAATTCTTTGGAGCACTGGAATGCTTTCTGACCCGATTCCAAATGGATTTTATTCTGTCATTCCTGTAAGAACTAAGTTTGATATTGTTTGCTGTAGCTAATGGCCATCTGGTCTGAACTAGGGCTTCTCATATGTTTTTTGTTTTATTCCCTGCTACTTGTGATTATGCTTAGGCGCCGTTTTTAAGCTTGATCTTATATGGTTGGTGTAGCTAATAGCCTATGTTCGCACAATTATTTAACATGTCCCAACATTTGTTTGTGTTATACAATAGTGACACACTGATTGCTTACACTTTGACTTATTGTACATGTTTACACTTCTTTCAGAAGTAATTGTGATTCAGTTTTTGTTGCATCATGAATGGTTGGACTTAAAACTAGAAAGTGATTAATTTGCAGTGCGCTTGATTCTAAATACAGTCATCTTTAACTTTCAAATGCTTTTGTTAGATTGGAATTTGGAAAGACACATGGAACCGTAAGATTTACAAAGAGGTCTAGTACATCATATGAGCACTGTGAACTTTAGTCTTTGAGATCCTACAAATCAGTCATATCTGAAGCTGCGACTTTTCGTTATAATGCAAACCTCCTCTATGATACTCTCCAAGTTCTTGCTTTTGCTTGGTTAAAGTTAGTGAAAAGTGTGTTGCTACATTTCTCGGTATTTTCTGGGAGCATCTTTGCTCCAGCTTTTTCCTCTTTTAATTAGAAGAGCATAATTTTTTGGATTAACAGGATTGAAGCATAGTTAATGAATCTTCATACTGCCTCTTGTCTTTTAATGTTTATCTGGTACCCCTCTGCTGCTTTAATTTTACTTTGCTAGTTTCAGCCTTTGCAATGGTTAGGGTCAGGTGAACTTTTAGTTTCATTTCTACTCTCAATATAATGTTTTGGATGATTTTGGTATACACAAACTTAAGCATATTAAAAGGATTTCAACCAAATTATGTACAAAATTTGCAAAACTTAGTGGACAACTTTAGCTCGATCTTCCCGATTTGGTGTGAAAATCATCCTCTAATTGCATCCAGTGCAAATAACCAAGTAGTACATACCTCCACTAAAGAGCTCGCTTAATATGAGATTTATTGTTCATGCAAGAGGTTTAATTTAAAACGCTTCAGAGTTCACTGAATATGAGCTTTATTGTTCATGCAAGAGGATAAATATAAAATGCATCATTTCTGACTAAGAAAAATGTACGGTGCTTCATTAATTGGTTTTACCTCAGGAAGATTACTGTGTTCCAAACAATTTCGGAAATTTTGCGATGCTTTTTGATGTACTTTTATCTTGGTTTGTTTCCATGAAGTTTGCCAGATTCATATGACTTCTTATGGAACCTTAAGTTTTTGTTTTGATATGGTCTAAACTTTGATCTTGGAACTTTGAGCAGGAGAAACGGCTCAAAGAGCATTTTGATACCATTCCGACACTGGAAGAGCTTCATGCGCTGGGTGCAGAAGGCGTCAGAGCTGATGCAATTCTGGTAGACTTTAAAAAGGACAGAAAGCTGACTATGCTGAAGCAGCTGATGCTAACTCTAGTTAAGGGAGCAAATTCAAATCCTGCTGCAACAATTAAGAAGATTGCTGGACTGGTGTGAACTTTTGACAGCTGGCGATTTATTATGTGAAACGCATTAGACATTCCTCCTCCCCAGCTCATACCATGCGCTGTTCCTCTCCCTGTCCTTCTCCCTCTGTCCCCCCTCCTCCTTTCCAACATGATGGAATCCCTGTGGTTGCTTTGTACAGGGTTTGTGGCAGAATATCTGCATCATATTTGGATCTGTCAATACTGGCTTACTTGGGTAAACAATTGAAACAAGAAAACGCAATACACATGCACATTCCCGTTTAAAATTTTCTGGCTGTCCAACCTGAACGGAGTTTATCATTCTGATGTTATGTTGGCCACAATAGCTTGAGTATCATATAGTCATGTAGCTTTGTGTCTTATTTATCTTGTTATGTAATAAGTTGTCGCAGTTGCACTTTGAAACATGCACATACCCCCTCTCTTGTTGAGCTCACTCTTTCTTATTGCAGAGAAAAATTATAGTTTGTTGGCCACTGATGCTATTGCCTGAACAGGTTTCTGATGTTTATAAAAGGACAAATGTGGAGAGTCCTGCAAAAGCTGCACTAGAGGAGAGCTCCCACATGTTTGAGAATCGTGTTGTCCAGATGTTGGGCCAAATAAAGCATGGTTCATGTCGTCCTCGAGCTATTTTGTTTAAGGTTCTTGCAGATACAGTAGGTCTTGAAAGTAGGCTCATGGTGGTAAGTTTCCACTTGGAAATATGCTTTGTTTCTAATTTTTATAATCAACGCAGAATTACTAGTTTTCAACTTACTAAACAGGTTCTTGAATTCTCTTCTCAGGGTTTACCAATTGAGGGGGGCGTTGAGTGTGTGGACTTGTATAAGCACATGTCTGTGATGGTTACATTGAATTCGGTGGAACTGCTTGTAGATCTTATGCGATTTCCAGGTCAACTGATTCCCCGTTCGACTAAGGCCATCTTTATGACCCATATTTCTGCAGCAGGGGAAAGTGATTCTGCAGAAAATGATTCCTGTGATTCACCGCTTGAACCAAATAGCCCCCTCTATGGATATTCTGAGCAGGTGGATCCTGAAAGGTTAGTTTTTTGTATTTAGTTTGCTGAACAAGAAATTGGTACCGAAAACTTCTATTGACTGCCTGTGTAAGGTCATCATAAATGTGCTTCATGGAAATCATTTTTTTCTTCTAACTTCCCAATTCATATGATAGTGCTGACAAAGATGAAAGATTGCAATTCCATCGAAGACTAGAGGCCTCGAATATTTCTGGTCGGTCCTTGAGAGATCTGATGATCGACAGGAAGTTGAGGTGAACATCTGTCTCTCTTCCCCTCCCCCCCCTCTTCCACACACACACACACACCCACACCCACACACAAACACCCCCACCCACACTCGCATGAAAGTAAAGTGTTGTACTAGTCGAATAAATGTAGTTTCCGCCTTGACACTGTGCTCGCCCCTTCAAACTCGACTACAAGTCAATTTAGTATGACTTTCTGTACTCTTGCTCGACTAGAAAAGAAACTAGAGATAGTCAGGACTTGACTCAAATTTTCTGAATTTGTTTGATAAGTATAATTCGGAACACCCAAGAGGTGCCTCTTGTCTTTGAACTAGAAGCTAGAAAAGAATTTAAAAAGTTCAAAAGTGACTCAGTGTCGAAAGAGCTGCCACAACAATGCCAAAAACAATATGGCGGAAGGCCAACTATCTTGCATTACACCTGTGGAGCTTTCGTCATTTCAAAAAACGCTGCCTACTACTTTCCTTTGATGTATGTCAAAAACTAAGCAGGGGATTAGAAACAAACAAGCTTTTCCTATCTTTACACCAATTCAGCCCAGACCAAGTTAAGGGTTCCTCTCCGAGAGACCCTGCAACAACCCATCTAATCTGGAAATGTGACAAAACTGTATTCTCAAGTCTTAAAACTTCCAGGTGTCAAAGGAGTAGATGAGAAACAGATTCTGATTGTGCTAATGTTCAAATTTCACAAACAGCAATCAAATCAAGAGAGGATCAAGTATTAATTCCCTGCTGCGCCTCTTTTATGTTCAAACAAAATATGAAGCACCATAAAAGTCAAGATGACACAGTGGTATACATTGTAGTCGACAACGAGTTGGAATTTGTCATCCTGAACAAAAAAATTTCCAGTCCAATGATCGCATATTGAGATCAATAATAGAAAAAAAAAAAACAACTAAATAACATTCTGTTGTGAGGACCACCAACCAAAATATCTCCAGAACAATAATATTCAAAATTTGATTTCTATATTCAAACTGTGTAATCATGAGTAGCGCATGAGTAGTTGGATCCACTTACATCCCTGGTGTGTGCAACTGTTGAACTGCCAAATTATAATTGTTTAGATTTATCAAATCCTTTTTCTTTGTTCTTCTCAGCTTATCACAGAGTGAACCAAACATTGCGAACACATTTTGGAGACGTAGTCGGAGAAAGGTTGTTGCTGAACAAAGGACTGCTAGTTCAAGGTTTTAAGTTGCTTATTTATACATATCTTGGTCATGTGTTCATAAATTCATTCTGGTTGCATTGAGGATATATCCCATGGTACTTAACTCCTATAGAAATTACTCGCGAAAAATTACAATGTCTTAACTTCTGGAGTTGTCTTCATGTATTCTGGGCATTCTTGTTGTCTGAAGGTTATGCCACTCTGAGAGTTTCAGATAAATCGGAATATTTCACGTAGTACATAGATATTAGGAAAGATGTGACTTGAGATGGCCTCGTGCTCAGCTTGTCGGGGGGCTCATGTGGGCCATTGATCTCTGTGTGTGGTTCCCCTATTTTACTTTGCTTATTTATACATATCTTGGCTAGCTGTTGATAAATCTCATTTTGGTTGCATTGAGGATATAGCACACGGTACTTCCCATAGAAATTGCTTGGGAATAATTACAATGTCTTAACTCGTGGAATTGTCCTTGTGAATTCTGGACATTCTTCTTGTTTGAAATTATTCTTTTCTTAGAGTTTCGGATAAATGGGATTATTTTACAAAGTACATAAATATTAGGAAGGATGTCGGTTAAGATGGCCTTCTGCACAGCCTGGTAGGGTGTCAAGTGTACCATTGATCTCTGTGTCTGGTTCGCCTATTGTTCCATTTCTCTTCTGCCCTAGATTGTGCCAAGTGTACCATTGAGGACAGAGATTAGACTTTGCTTTTGCATGTGCATTCCTGAGCGGGTCGAGTTGGGGTTGATAGGGGAAGAAAAAGAAGTATGGCATAGTGATCTGAGTGCTGACCAAGCTAAATTGAAAATATAGGTTTGCAGGCTTTTGAATGGGCTCTAGCTTGAACCAAGCCGGCTCCTGTGAAGTTAGTTGCTAATTATTTCTTCCCTGGGTTCTAGTTTGCATATATGTACATGTCAGTATATGTGAAACAAATTGGTGCTACTGAATTGTTCTCTTTTTCATATTTTACCTGGTCACGAGTCATCTCTAATCTTTCAAGTGCAAAGAATCACAAAAATGGCTTAAACTAAGTTCCATACATTTTTATCCTTTTTCTCCATGGTTCTAATTTACTCTGCTTGTCTATCTTGCGCAACTTTGCATTTAAGCAGTCTGACTGTACAGACTCTAGAGCTGTTAGATGGTTCAGTGTATTTGCATTTCACCTGCCAATATCGAAGGACTTTCTCTGTCTATTTATGAACTATCATATTTTCTTTTACTTTGTAACTTGGAAGCTTACAATGGATATTTAATCTGGTGGGATTGGGATTATTTAATTACAGTCAAGTACAGATTCCGGACGCACCCGAAAGCCAAGAAATTTGAGATCTCAATTCTCTCTCTACTAGTTTCAATTAGGACAGAAGATTAGTGCATTCAATTTTGTTTTATGAAAAACTAAAGTTCTAGAATTTGGGACAGGTTTCACAATTGGAAATACAAAATGCAAACTATGAAATTGCGGTAAAGTTATGATGACACAAAACCAAAGGATAAGTGCAACTACTTTGTTGTCGGATGGTGACTGGTCAAGAGTGATCGTCTTTGGTCATTGATAGTTTGGTCGAGCAATTTTTCTTTCCCCAGTAGTAGGTTACCTGAATATTATGCATGAGGAAAACTACTAAAATTCTTTGCGCAGAGTATTATATTTATTTTACATTATTTTTGTTTTTCCAGCCCAGAGCATCCTTCTCTTCGAATTCGTGGACGGTCAATGCTTAGTGGTGATAGGAAGTTACATAGAGATTTTGTCAATGAAGCAACTTCATCAAGGTTATTATGTTCAGTAGTCATCTTTCTCTTTTGCATTTTATGTGAGTAAGGAAGTATTACCTTGGTATGCATATTCGCTTGAAGCTCTTAAAGGATCTTAGGCATTGGAGAGCACAATAAAATCTTTTTGCTTGAGTTTCTACCTTTTGTTGGTTCTATTCTTTTGGTGTTACTGATGGTGTCTATAGTTCCCGGTACTTGGGCTTTGATGTGATTGGTAGTATTTGTATTTGCACAGCAATAGGTGCTAACCGTGATTGTTTCTTGTGCTCTCTTCTTTGCCCGACGTCATGGTTTAGAAATTTGTGAGCTGGATTGCATACAAATTATTAAATTTTCCCTAATTCTTAGGTTAGAAGATAAACAGTTGTTGGAACTTTCTTCTTTGATGGATGTCATTTGGATTTATAAAGTAAATTTTTTTATATTCAAAATGAAACAGGAAATAAAGAAAAAGAGAGGATAACTCCATGGTCAGAAATCCTGTATGATTGGTTATACTTCCTGATTTTCTTTATATATGGGAGATGCATTAAATTCTTTGAAGTTGTATCTTTTTGTGGAAAAAACGGATCGTCGTTCAGATCATCCATTCTCTTTGGAATAACCAGTAAAGTTGTCCAAATCTTGGCTTGCCAATTGGAGAGAAGGATTTTGACCCAAAAAAAAAAAATGGAGAGAAGGATGAGGTTTGAATTTATAACAGCTAACAGCTTACAATTAATTACAGCAGCTAACTGCATTCTTCTATTGCTAGTTGCGTTTTAGCTATCAATTGGTTATGCTTAAATGGTACATTTAGTGTATCTTTCTGTAATATTAAGTACTGGTTTCGTCAGCTATTGGCCTACTTCCTCGTAATTTCACTTTTGTCATTTCTGCCTTCACTAGACTAGTTATACATGATGTTGAGGTTATGGTCCAATTTTGGATTTTGTGTCTGATCTTTGTGACACATTGAATACATTTGGGCTGACTCCTGTGGTATGTGAAAATTTGCTGAGCTGCCTAATTCAGAAAGAAAGTTGAATGACTTTGTTACTAGGACAGATTTCAGTCTTTGACTCTGTATGTGTGTGTCGGTTAATGAGTCAACTTCTGAATCAGAATCCAACTGCCCTCCATGAATTGCTTAGGTCTTTACTTTAATATCAGCTTATGAAAAATAGAAATATACTGCAGGTCAGAAGGTGCATCCACTTCAGAAGCTCGGAGGATAAGAAGAAGAAGCATAAGCATCACCCCAGAGATTGGCGATGATATTGTGAGGTTGGGGTTTACTTCGTTCTTTTTTAGTTCCAGGACCACTGTGTTCACGTGAATCAACATCATGGGAAGAAAAAATCTATCTTTGGCTCATTTGTTAAACTACTTCAATGTGGTTATGCTAGCAAAGGAGAAAAGAGAAAACGTAGGTTTTTCCTTCTTATTTTGGGAGGAAACGATGGTCCTTTCTTGTGTATTCCTACTAGAACTAGTTCTAGGCATCTTCTTTCCCAAAGTATTAGAAACAATATCATCCGACACTCTCATCTGTACAATGTAACATGTAAACTGCAAAAGCTCGTGCGAAGACAGAGACTTTGCATGATTTGAGGATTCTGTAGTTATGTGCCTAGAGAAGCATGAAGTTCATGCCATAGCCAAGGAATGTGCTTAGAGAGGCAACGTAAGTTGGAATACGAAGTTCATGCACAGCCTAGGAACGTGCTTCTGTCAATACATATGTTTTATTCTGGATTCTGGAATAATTTCTCCTTATCTTGTGTTGTGAAATATTTTGCAACTATGAAGTTAATAACCAGTGACCTCTTCGGTTGTAGAGAGATAAAGGTTTGAGAGACCCTCTTTCCTCTTAGGCTCGGAGCCAATTAAACTTTTGGCTTTTTGTGAAGATTAGTCTCTCTATGTAGTTCAATAATAGCATCCAGAGATTTATAATTTTGAAATTGCAGACGGGCATATATTTCACATAAAGATCTGACGTAATACAATCTAGATTAGTGCCTTATCTGGTAGATGGTCACAAAGACTAAGAATCATAGGCACCTTATTATTAGGTCGTTGATTATTTGCCAATTCTATAGCTTAATCAACGTTATAAGGACTGGTTGTACTTGTTTTTGTTAGTTCTTAAGTTGGCATCTTCCTATTTCTCAGCACATACAGATAATAATGCAGGGCTGTGCGGGCAATGAATGAGACATTGAAGCAAAACCGATTACTGAGAGAGCAAGGGAATGATAGGTCATTCTCTTTTACTTCAGATGAAAGAAATAGCAAAGATCTACAGAAAGATGTACGGTTTCCATAAACCGTCTGCTATCATATCCTCATCTGTCTTGTTGTGATTTTGTTTTCTTGGGGTGGCTGCATCAATATTCACACTGTCCGTATAATATTTTCTTGCTCCAATGAATGGAAGAACAAATCGTAGTCCTGATTTTATCAAGAAGGAGCTGCAAATGTTTGCTTTGTGTCATTTCTAAATTTTTCATGGTTACTTATTCTGTGCGATTTTTCTTTCATGTGCTTGCTTGAAGCTGAATCTTTTCTGTGTACAAGCTGCATATGTTTCGTGCTTCTCTTGTTGCTGTAGTGCTTAGGTTAGGCATGTGTCTCTGGCTAAAAGTTTGTTTGTTTCCTTTAAGACAATGAAGAGCGTTTGGTTGTTTCAGCACTTTTGTCTGACTTCCTATGTCAATCTTAACTCTCATCTCTTCTGAAATATACTCATCTTGGCTTGACTAACTTGATATACTTTTGCACATTTTCTTTCGTACAATCTCACAATGCACAACTGGTATAATTTTGGGTTTCCATCTGAAATTATTGCTGATGTGGTTTTACATTCTTGGTTTAAAACATTCTTGTCATTTCCTATGCATTTAACATTTTGCTGGCTATAAAGTGTGGCGTATTTACTACTAAGAAAATTGTGTTGTACATTATATGAGCACTGGATTGACTACTCTCATGGACTGCTGTTTCAATTGCCATATCCTCATGGAATTGATGACTGCCATTGAATTGCAATGGCATGCTGATCGCAGACCACATTTACAGTGACATGCTCATTCTAGTTACACCCTCTATATTCCTGGTAGAGATTTTTTAACTGTTTCCGCATTGCTGTATGGAATGCATATGAAAGGAATAATTAACTTTTTTGTTGGCTTTATGCTGGACTGTTATTCTTAATTGTGAGCAAAATGTGATTTTTATTTCTTTGTTCTAGCCTCAGGCATCAAGTTTCCATTTTGATGCTCATGATCAAGTCTCTGGTGGAATATCTCCGATGTATGATCGGGAGAATATAAGTTCTCAGAAGGCTATATCGTTGCCCTCATCTCCTCATGAGTTCAGAGGTGAATCCTCTGAGAGAAGCCATGTAGTGAACTATCCACGCAACAATGAATTGTTTTCGACGTGGAATAAAGTTCTGGAGTCTCAAATGTTCAATAACCAACCATTACTTCCTTACCAAGAGTGGAATATCGCTTTTTCAGAATTGACCGTTGGGACTCGTGTTGGGATAGGTAAGCCTGTATAATATCTTTCTCTGCTTTTTTGTTATCTTTTTAATCTTTTTCTCTTTAATCTTTGCACTTACTGTATGCTCTACAATTTTTGAAATGATTCTGAGGAGATTGATGATTGTTCCTCATGATTATGGTGCCATTACACATTCACAATTTTATGTGTACATTGCGTACTCTGGTCAAAATTGTTAGCTCATTGAATTCTAAAATCTCCGGATAATTTGAATGTGAAATAGTTTCGTCTAAGCGTAGGGTTCTTCGGGGAAGTTTTCCGTGGCATATGGAATGGAACAGACGTTGCTATTAAGGTTTTCCTAGAGCAAGATCTTACTGCTGAAAACATGGAAGACTTCTGCAACGAGATTTCCATTCTAAGGTTTGTGACACTGACCTGTTGATTATATTATCCACAACGTGTATCTATCTATCTGACTTTATGTGCTTGTTCTATGCCTACGTGGATCACCGTTCAGCCGTCTTCGACATCCTAATGGTAATGTTCTTTACTTGCTTGCTTGTCCTTGCACTTGCACGTTTGCACTGGTTTCATTTCCTCCATATAAGGAGAATAGATGGCATAGGGAGCATATGCAGAGTGGGGGTTATGTATATGGAGCATCAATCAATATCACACTTAGAATATTTACTGTTCTACACTGTCCACTATTCACATTGCTAATGGAAGCTCAAATTTTTTAGCCAATCTTTGTCTAATATCAAGCAAATAAAGCAACCTATTTTGTCCTTGCAGTGATTTTATTTTTGGGGGCGTGCACGAGGCCTCCACATCTTTCTATGGTAACCGAGTACATGGAGATGGGCTCCTTGTACTATTTGATCCATTTGAGTGGTCAGAAAAAGAAGCTTAGTTGGAGACGGAGACTTAAAATGATACGTGATATATGCAGGTTTGTGTGATTCCTCAACTTCAAAGATCTCCATTATGTCGTCTTCTTTGAGTAAATTATATTACATTGCATTCGAGTAATCCCTGTTATGGCATAAAAATAATTGGGCTCTGTAAAACTCAAGGGGCATATTCTTGTTAATAAAATACCTATGTCCAACTTAGGGAGACAAGATGCTACATCTTGCAATGAAAAGATATGTCTTGCCTTTAGGTTCTTGGCATTATAAATCCTTGAGTTTAGACAAATATCTACAAGCAGAGCGGCATCAAGAGTCTTGTCATTTTGTTCCAATCAACTTGATGGGGATGCACATGATTCCCCTGATTAGAGTAAGGAATGCCAATGAAGGGTATTATTGAGTTAACTCCATGGACTCAGCAAAAAAAAAATTACTTGAACTTCATACAAATCTTCTATCAATGTCAAGTGATTTTAATGGAACAAGCAATCATGTTGTTCTCAAGATAATTTGAAACAGTTAAATAACTTGATGTTTATCATTTAAGTTTGTATTTAGGTTTTTATGGAAGATTAAGCTCTGGGAAATCAAACAAGCGGAACTCAATCCAGAGTTTACTTGTGTTATTCTACTTTTCTTGGTTGCTGCTTAATTCTTTCATTTTTGTTGGTGTTGATGTGTGTACACTGGAAGCAGGGGGTTGATGTGCATACACCGGATGAAGATAGTACATCGTGACTTAAAAAGTGCTAATTGTCTTGTTAATAAGCATTGGACCGTGAAGATATGCGACTTTGGCCTGTCAAGGATGATGATAAACTCACCCATGAGAGACTCTTCATCTGCTGGAACACCAGAATGGATGGCTCCTGAGCTTATACGCAATGAACCCTTCACCGAGAAATGTGATATCTTCAGTCTGGGGGTGATAATGTGGGAGCTCTGCACTTTAAATAGACCATGGGATGGTGTGCCACCAGAGAGGGTGAGTAGGCTGTTCTTACTTTACCACCGCATGATACGTTTTGAGTTTCCGATTGTTTTGATTTGAGAACAAGCAAGTCTTGGCTGTTGCTTAATCCCATCTGAGAGATTAACTTTTGCACATATGACTCGGTTTGCTATAGCCGAATATAATGTTGAGAGTTTTATCAAGTGGAACTGGCATTGGGGCACGCAAATACTTGTGCATTTGAAAAGAAGATGATGAGGAGAGAGTGGATTAGTTGTGATTGAAAAAGAAAGGGAAAATGGACTCACTACATGAGTGAAGAAGTGTTGCCTAAGATAAGCGTTTATTGGAATTACGGTAACTGCCTCCATTTCCAGTGCTATTGCTTAATGGATTTTATTTTGCCTCAAAGAATAGCGCCAGCAATATTTGATAAATTGAAACAGACTCAAATACCTACTTGTTTCTGTTTTTGTATTGCATATATTGACCATACTGTATTTAGGTTTTGTCTTTGGCTTCTGTAATCGGGGATGTGCGGTATAATGTGGGTCCTTTGTGCTGTCAGGTTGTATATGCAGTAGCTAATGAAGGATCCAGGTTGGATATACCTGAAGGTCCTCTTGGAAGGCTAATCACAGGTCCTCCTTGGTCCAGTTTTCAACTTTGAACTAACTTAAGAGCTCCACGTTGGTTCGCACTGTGAGTTGCTTTTTGCAAAGTCTGATCTTCAGTTGACGTGCCCTTGCAGATTGCTGGGCGGAACCGCAAGAAAGGCCGAGCTGTGAGGAGATTCTCTCCCGGTTGCTTGACTGTGAATGATCTCACTGCTACTGGAATTTATCGGTTTGTGTATAGAAAGTCTGGAAGAGTTTTGACGCTTTCAGTTTCGGCTTTAACCTTGTAATCTGTAAAATGATTTTGCAAAATGAGAGCATAGAACGTCAAAGAGTTGATCGTCCAGATCTTTTTTGTGGTCCATTGTTTCATCATATGTGAGTGGAAAATTTCGGCTCTTAATTGATTTTGGGCCAGGTTTGGCCGAGGTCGTCAAATTTGTAAGGGAAAATTGACTAGAATCAGCTGGAGAAAGAGTGAAACAGGCGTGAATTTGTTCAACTGAAAGTAGTTGACACTTGACAAGAGATCAGTGCCTTGGCTAATCTTAGTTTATTAATTTCCAGACGACATTATCTTAATCATATCGATTCATATAACTTTGCGAATTGTTTTTCTTCGGTTGAAAATGGCCCGTTGAAAAAGATGAAAAAGAATGGCGGCACTTAATACGTACGAAAATTTTTCAAACGATCTTTTTAATGTTACAATTTTGGAAAACCCATTACTTGAGTCACTTCGAAAAATCTGATGTGGTTAGCCGCCGGAGTCACTTACATGGACGCTTGTAGAAAGTTTTCACTAAAGTTACTGTTAGTAAAGTTTTGTCGTTATTTTGAGAGTCTATAAACTTTTGCTCATACAAGTTTTAAATTAGAATTTTATGGAACGGAAGGCGAATGTTACGACTTTGTCAGTGCTTTTCTTTGTTTTGTTAGACTCAAAAAGTAAAATCATAGAACAAACATTCTTTCCACATAGTAGTATTTTACAACCACAAAGATTTATGTCTTTTCGTTGAAAAAAAAGGGAAGTAAGTAGATTTTTTTATCTGTTCTTGTAACTTTTTGCATTTGTTTCTTCTCTAAATATTGCTCTGCTTTGAGCAAAAGGACTTATTTATCTTTGATTAACAATGAGGATCAATGCTAGGGAAAGCTTGGAAATCAGTTTAACCTCAATTACCTTTATTGTTCTTAAGGCCAATTTAGGGTTAGAATTTTTAAGAAGCATTAATTTAAATTAGCTTCGAGTTCTGACGAGCTACTTCAATATTACAGAATCAGATTTTTTTCTGTTACTAGAGTCATTTGTAAAAGTCGTAATACTGAAACGATGGTTTGAAAAAACTAGAGAGGGATTAATGCAAAGTGGACATCGATATCAAAGTGGACAATCGAGTCATGGTTCCCTTTTAATGGAAACCAGAGAGGGATTAATGCAACGGAGGAGGGAGATGGGGAGAGAGGCCAGGCGAAGAACGGGATCGACTCAGTTACAAGGGCGGGGAGGAGGGAAGAAAGCCCAATCTGTCGAGCACAGCCCATGAATACAAAAAGCTCTCACTTGACTTCACCACCGTCGTCGGTTCAGACCCGCCCTCCGGCTACACCACCCTGCGCCTCTCCGAACCAGCCGGCTACCCTCTGATTCGACACTTGGGCTCGTTTCAAAAATATAATCTTTATCTTCCCCACCCCGCCACTGAGTCGCACCACACCATCGTTCCCCCCTCTCCTCCTCTCTTGTCCTCATCATAACCTCAGAGACCCTCGACGTCGTTCCCTCCCCCCATGGAGCCCCCCAACGGGACTCCCCCGCCGTCCCCCTCCCCTCCCCCGCCGCCCCGCCCCTCCGCCACCCCCCTCCCTCCCCTCCGCGAGGACTGCTGGAGCGAGGGCTCCACCTTCGCCCTCATCGAGGCCTGGGGCGACCGCTACCGAGCCCTCGACCGCGGCAACTTCTCCCAGCAGGACTGGCAGGACGTCGCCGACTCCGTCAACTCCCGCCCCGGCGCCCCCTCCTCCGGCAAGCCCCGCCGCACCGGCGTCCAGTGCAAGAACCGCATCGACACGCTCAAGAAGAAGTTCAAGCTCGAGAAGGCTAGGGTTTCGGATCCCCGCGACGGCCCCGGCGGAGGCTACCTCAGCCCCTGGCCTTTCTTCGCCGGCCTCGACGCCCTGATCGGATCCAACTTCCCGCCGAGGAAGCCCTCGCGGTCGCCGACGCCTCCGCCGGCATCCCGATCGAGGCCGAAGCGAGGGGCCTCTCAGCCGGCTCGGAGCATGCTGCCGGCGGTGACCGTGCCGGTGCGCCCCCGGAGCCACAACCGGACGAAGCGCGCGCCGGCGAGGTCCCCCGTCGGCGGATCTTTTTCCGGCCTGCCTTCTCGGCGGTGGAGGAGGAAGTGGCCGAGGGGGAGGGATCGGAGCGGTCCAGCTCGAGGACGAAATCGAGGTCCCGGAAGGGGAGCGTGGAGAGGAGGGAGAGAGGGTACGCGGAGTTAGCCGAGGCGATAGAGAGGTTGGGGCAGATATACGAGAGAGTGGAGAGGAAGAAGGCGAGGGAGATGATAGAGCTGGAGAAGCAGAGGATGCAGTTCGCCAAGGACTTGGAGCAGCAGAGGATGCGGTGGTTCTTGGAGACGCAGATTCACCTCCAAAAGATTAAGAAACTGAAGCAGACTCCAATCGACGGTAATGGGCTTCGATTTTCCGGCTATACGCAGTGATTAATCTTTGGTTTTCCGGCTGGAAGACTATTTTGCTCTGTTTTCGCTCGTAATTATGCATCAACTTCGCAGTTACTAGGAAGATTATACGTTCTTTGAGACATTGCCATTGTTGCTCACGGTATGTGCCGATACAAGTCAGGGAGACGGAACAATTTTGTTGTTATTGCTATGTTGTTGTCTTGTGGGAGAAGTGGTGATGTCAATTACATGTGTGAACTGTGAAGTTGGTTCACCATGTTTGGGCTGGGATGGGCCGTGGAGTTAAGAGTGCTCCGTCACTGTGAGAACTTGTGGCTTTGGGGATGGGGCAAAAGCCTAGAGACTCTGTAGTGGCCACTTGGGCGGGTCTCTTTGCAGAGTTTCTTTCACATGAAAGGAGCCTTCCTGTGTGAGCCTCACATAGAAGATAGAGAGCAGTTTTATTTTAGACGGTGTCTAAAGACTTCTCTCTGATAGTGGAGAGGAAAAGTGCAGATCTTGCGCAGTCTGATATCGGATCGGTATGCAAGTGCCTGGGATGTGGAGATTCAGATCATGGAACCGCTGAAGAGAATTCTTCGGTCGATGTTTACATGCCCCTAAGTTAGGTCATGCCATACTTTCCACGGTCGGTTGGGTTTTCTGAGTGAGAAGTACGTTGATGCCTTCATTTTTCCTATCGGTAACCAGAGACTTAAAGGGGAACGGGTGGATAAATTCTTCCTGAGCTAGACGCGTATAAAAGCTAATTCGCATTGCATCTAGCCTTTTTTTTCTGAGTTCCTTGGATTCTGCTCGTGTTTAAGCTCTTGCATTCTTATGATGTTCTCTGGTTCTCTGAGATGCTACATGGGTCAACTCCATAGCAAACCATCGCAGGCTGTTCAGCACTTTTTGTTTGATACTCATATCAGCACTTGATGCTTTATGGTTATTTCATTAGAATCTGAAGTCTTTGTATGGAAAGCTCGATTGAGACTTGCATCTATGCTGTAAACCTGTAGAAGCATATGACTTTTCAAATGTTGCTGTGGGCATAGATATGCAAAAACCGTGAATGAAGTATTTTTTTTTTAAATTAATTTCGTGTATGTTTTTCACTTTTATATCCAATTTTTTGGCTGGAGTGATAAAAAAGACTTTCTTTTTAGAAGCAGGTGATCATAATTTCATGTACCTTGGAATTGAGGGGAAATTGTCAAATTTCACTCCAACATCCTTTGAGTTTATAAGTTAGAACTATTAAACTCTACAAATTTATATATCAAGGGGTCAGATAACATGTTTCTGTTACTGTGCTCTTCAAAATTTTGTTGGCGTTCAAGTTTCGACCTTTTCGTGTCTTGTACTTGCAAAATTTCTGCAATAATTTGCTAAGAATGCTGAGTGAGTGTGATTTTCTTTGTTTCAGAGAGTTATTTGTAGATGGTCATGTCTGGGAGAGCCTCCAAGTCCCAGCTCCAAACATGGCATCGGCTTTCCTACCTGCAAAAATGTTCCGGTCGTCTCTTAAGTGAGAGTTATCAGAAAGGCACTCTTCGACGAAGCTCAGGAAGAAGTTTGGTTGCTTTTTGTATTTTGTTGGTTAGGCCAGTTAGTTTAACGTTTCTCTGTGGGCAAGAAGTACTAGAATTTACAGATAATAGGTTGGATTGACCATGTTTATATTATATCCCAGATGTAAATTTCTCCTTTTTCTTGAGAAGCTTTCACAGGACTTCCATGCTGGAGGTGATCTAGGCCCGATTGTTCAATGCTTGAACTTCTTAAGTTATTGGTGTATTCGAAGTAATTGAGAATGAACCCTTGGTATGTTGCTTCATCAAACGACTGACCCCTTCGACTCGTTATAAAAAGACGACCTGAGATAATAAACCGTCTCTCTCTCTCTCTCTCTCTCTCTCTCTCTCTCTCTCTCTCTCTCCAAAGAAGTAATTCGACAATTCAAAAGAGGCGTGATTGATGGTGCTCCTAAACTATAGCACCCGTGTAGATTTCTCAAGTTCAAGCCCATCATGCCCATGCAGGAAGAAGATCAAGATCTTGGTTAACATGCGCAAAGTAAGAGAGTATTCTTACGGAACGTTATGCTAGTACGCGATGGAATGGATATGTGCTAAATCACTTTGTTAATCAATTACGCAAATCAATCTTATTCAGCGCCTTTACTGGATAAAATAGGTTAGTTTGTCGGTGAGACAAGACATGATGCAATGTGAACAGGTGGGCCTAAATAAAAATTTCCTTAATCTTTCGGCATTTAACAGTAATGGGATAAGTATATTGAATATCTTAAAACTTGTCATGAATGCTCAATTTTGAGTCCTCAAACTTATAATAAGTATAATCAAGTTTTACAACTTGTTAAATTGGTGCGATCAAGTCCTTTAGTTAACTTGGTTCAATTTGGCTAACGAAGAATGCTTGATGTAACCGTTTGCTATTTCCTCTCTCCTATGTGGCGTTGATGTAATTTTTTTTTTGGGGGTTAAAACATGGAAAAACAAGGCCAAAACGATGTCGTTTTCATCTAAATCTAATTTTTAAATTCAAATATTAATTAAATTATATTAAGAATAAATTGATTTTTTTAAAGAGGAAGCCAGGAGAAGCCGCGTGAGGGCCTTGTCGTTCGCTGCCCCACCATCGCAAGAAAGGGCTAGCAAAAGCACGTGAGGAGCGGTGGGCTAGCGACCCTAGCCAATCGCGAGGGCCGCCCTCACAAGTGGCGGCCTTTGGCAAGATGGGCAAGATCTGGGCGAGGGTAGACAACCTTGGGTCAAGGTCTTCTATCCTTGCCTAGATCTTTCCAAAGGGTGGTGAACCTTGCCCAAGATTCAACACTCCCTTGCGGTCGGCCATGGTCGCCGGCCACCGGTGGGGCTCGGCGACCTCGATACTCGCTGCACCATCATCGGCCTTTTCGACTATGGTAGGCCCTCGCTCTCTATTGGCTTGCTCTTTTTTTTTTTTTTTTAGTTTATTTTAAATCTAATTTAAGTAATAATTAAATTAAAAAATCATATGAAATAAACGACATGGTTTTGGGTCAAAATTAGCCGAATTGATTGAATTGACACAAATTCAAAATGTTTTGGACTAAAAAAAATGTTTAAGACCGAATTGACACAATTACAAGTAGGTTTGAGACTATTTTGATAATTTTGCTATATTTTTTTCTAATAGTGGGATATGGGATGACAAGATGAAACCTAAAAAGATCTTTTTAAAGCCTTAAATTTCCTTAAAAAAATTTATCTCTTGTCTCAATTGTGCCTTTTATATCATAAAAAGCCTCGGTTTGATGTCCAGTCCAGATTTTGCCAATAATTAACCCTCAACTTTAGGTCATGTCTCAATTTTACCATAAACTTGTTTTTGTTCTATGAAAAACTCCCAAGGTAAAAATTTTACTTTCTAATAAAAACCCGCAAACTTTTGGTTGAGTCACAAATTTGCCCCCATTAACCTTCTATTCAAAAAATTCTCGTTAACAATTGAGAATCGAAAAAATTCTCAAGCACGAGCCGTTTGAGCGTCCCAAGCGCGAACTTCCCGACCACGAGAGATAGAACATTCCCAGGCATGAGAGATCAAAACCCTACTTGAAGATTGTGATGGAGGGTTAGTGGAGGCAGATTTAGAAATTACGCAAAATTTAGTAATCTTTTATGAGAGAAAAAGTAAAAAGCTCAACCTAAAGCTGAGATTTTTTATGAGACAAAAATAAGTTTAGGCTAGAATTGGTATTTGATCTAAAATTAAGGTTTTTTATAAGAGAAAAAAATGCACACGGTAGAATTGAGACTAGAGTTAAAATATAAGATTTTTTATGAGAAAAAAAAAGTTTAGGGTAAAATTAGGACTGCAAATAAAGTTTGAGGTTTTTAATTGAACAAAAGGTAAAATTAGGACAAGACCTAAAGTTGGATATTTTTTAGGGTAACAGTTACATTCCCCAATGCAAAATTTCGAAAGATGATTTAAATTAAATCAAAGCTTTGTATTAAATGATTTTGAAAGGACAGTCAAAGTTTATCAATTATGGATTGACAAAAATTATAATTAGACGTGGAAGTTCTATGAAAAATATCAAGGTGTCTCAATGTGCATTTTTTTTTTACTTCATTGTATGTAGTTTTTTTTATACCCCGATAGCTTCTTATAAGCTCCGTGTAGGGGAGTCTCACTACGGTAGAGAAAAAAAAAACTCACAAATTCTCTATATATAAAAAAATAAAGAGACTTGAATTTGTTTTTCAAGACTAATAAAATAATAAATAACATATTCGCCACAAGAAGGAACCTTGAAGTAGAAAGACGAAAAATAGGTAAGAAGGGGCTATTAGCGTTTAGGGGTTTTTTTTTTTTGACCTTATAAACAACACCAAGTTTTGTCCTAAATAAAACCTTAAAAGGTTTCGTCTGAATTTTGAGACATAAAAATTCGAGGGCATTCCGAGATGAGGCAAAAAAATATTTTCTCTCAACTTGAGGGGTAGTAGTGAAGAAGGAAAACTCTAAGTCATATTTGGATGGTGCCTGTTGGGTAGGCTCGTATAGTAGTGACCCGTGCCTGGGGTGAGTCATTGGAGTTTCACCTCCTACGTTGTCCGCGTGTACTTTGCACAATGCTTGTTAACTAGCTTGAAATAGAAAGGCAGAAAAATGGGTAAGTTGCCGATAAACGTAAGAAGGGGCCAATTTTTTTTTTTTTAACCTTATAAACAACACCAAGTTTTGTCCTAAATAAGACCTTAAAAGGTTTCGTCTGAAATTTGAGACAAAAAAATTTGAGGGCATTCTTGATATGAAGGGAAGAAGAATGTTTTCTCTCAACTTAGGGGGTGGTGGTGAAGAAGGAAAACTCTACTTGGTTTTCGGATGGCTATTGCCGGGTAGGCACGTATAGTAGTGACTTGCGTTTGAGGTGAGTCATTGGAGTTTCAACTCTTACGGTGTCGGCCTATGCTTTGCACAATACTTGTTAACTAGCTTGAAATAGAAAGACAAAAAAATGGGTAAGTTGCGAATAAGCGTAAGAATGGGCTTATATATATATATATATAAACAACATCAAGTTTAAATTTGAAGGAAATAACTAAATTACAGAAAACTGTGCTAAATTGAAAATGTAATTTATACGACTTTTGGTTCGATTTCCACGTGGAAATAGCCTGTTCTTCTGTGCACGTGTTCTTTATATGGCTTCGGTTCGATTTCCACGTGGAAAAAAGTGGTAAAATGTTATCCACGTGGCTTGGATAGGAGATTCGTTTTTGGTCAGAGGATAGGAAACTTCAACGAGCATACTTTTACATACGCGAGGCCTCTCTTCATCCAATAACACAATAATTTTCAGTGGACCTTTCCAAAATGGTAGAGAGGCACACTTATGCATTCTTCATTCCGCATTTGAGTCTGTTTCTAATAGATTTTGCCTTTCTTGATGTTGCTTATATATGAGATTTCAAGGGCCTGTAGTTTTTCTCGACCTAAGAATTTTTTTTTTTATGTTGAATCCTCTAATAAAGAAAATGCATATTTCAATATTTTAAGTTGAACTTTCTAGAATGGCATAGCAGTGCACTTTTGCGTTCTTCATGCCACTTATGGCGAAAGTTATTCAAAAAATTGCAAACATATTATGCGGCGGTCAACTCGGTCTTAGATATTTCGGTTGTGCGACTTTAGTTCTAAATCTTTTGTCAATTTCCCAATTCGTTTAGAAACCCGTCGATTGTACAAATTTAGTCATGAACCTTTTTTTGAATATTTGCTAATTTAGTTCTAAACTTTTTGACGAATTAACAACGTAGTACTTCCATTTGGTTTTGATTGAAAATCGCCGACGTGGGGTGGCCACTTTACCGTGAATTTTTTTTTTAATTTTATAAAAACAATTCTTGAACTTTTAAGTAATTTTCATTGGTTTTTTTAGTGTTTTCTTTCAAAGTGCTGGCGGGGTTGCCGATAGCTAGTTGAGGGCCGACAACCTCTATTAGCTAGTGGGCAAGGGTTGCGATGCCCTTGCCGGTTGCGGGCGAGGGTCGCGGCTTGTCGTGGCTGCGAGGGCTTGATCAAGGGCTCACAACAACCTCGTCGGCCACAGCAAGGGCTCATGAGGCGGCCCTCCCTCAATGGCCGACGGTGGTCGCCGACCCTCGTCTAGTGGGCGATGGAGATCGTTGACCCTATGAAAAAAAAATGAAATGAAAAGGAAAAAAGAATCACATTCGATTATTTTTTAAAAAATAATAAAATTATCCACGTCGGCGCCAAATGTGCCACGTAAGATGGCGGACGCCGATTGGACCACCACATTATCGATTTTCGAAAAAAAATTAGCCGAATGAATACAATGGTAATTCGTTAAAAGGTTTATGATTAAATTGGCAAATGTTAAATAGGTTTAGGACAAAAATTGGCACAAATGAAAATTTTAGGAATGACTTGATAAATTGTCAAAATGTTTAGGACTAAATTGGCACAATGAAAAAAATTTAAAACTGAATTGACTAACGTACAATAGGTTTAGGATTTTCTATATAGTTTTCCCGCCACACATAAGTTTGACTCTCATGTAACTTTCTTTTGGTTTTGAGATTCGGAACTTATTGGTTCTTCATTTCACATCTAATTTGATTCTAATGTGATTTAACCCTCTTTAGTTATAAAGCACATTGCTTATATATGAGATATCTCCCTCTATCTGTCTCTCTCCCTCTTGGGGGTTGATTTGAGCCACGAGGTTGGGGCCACAACCCCCATGATCCATATATATATACATATTGTAAATAACTTGCTAATTTCGATAAATAGTTACTATTACACAACTTTAATCTCGGCTGCTAACTTGTGCTCTTTAACCAAATTGCAACACTCGAACTGTATTTGTCCGTGTTGTTTCTTAAAGAAGACATCCATAAGTCGGTGGGTTTTCCATAGTCGTTCCTCTTCTTTCATTCTTTCTTTCTCGACAAGTAGGTTATCTTTATTTTCTGTGGGAGGACTGGTGCTTACCTAAACAAGATTTTTCATAAATTTGTCATTTTTATGTGGAAGAGGCTACTTTCATTCCAAATCCTCAAAGACAACCTCTTCTTTCTTTTTCTATTTTCTGCCATACGATTGAGCATTTTAGAGTTTGCAACAATGCACAGTCGAGGGGTTCAACTCGTAAGCTACCATAAACATCTGAACAATATGGACATGCCCGATGGATTCATAACGAGAATAGGAAGAGGCCTCAAGTTGATGTTTGGAGGGAGTAACTTCAAGTCTTGGATCGATATTGACCACACATTAATCTTTGCTATGATCATCCTGAATGCATGACATGTAGATATCTCGATTAAGTTCGAACCGCGATGTCTAGGACTATTGCTGTGATCTCCTCATGCATAAACATATGTCTGAGCTATTACCTGGTCAAAGATATCTGTCACGCGGGCATAACTAGTTTGCTGCTGTCAACTATCTACCCTAATTTCGACAGTTCGGGCTTTTATGAATCTACAAAGTAACGTGGTGAAAAAAGCAAGAAGATATATGATTGGTGCAGTTCTGTAGAAGTAATTTACATAAGCAATCATATTGCAAAATGAGGAGAAGCAAAGCAAGGCAGAGATGATATATATGGATATCAGCGACGAGTCGAAGTACACAAAAAGAAAAGACTACATGAAGCACAATCATATACTAACAAGAGTTGCTTGCTGTGACATAGTGATAGTACTCAAGAACGTGAAGCAAAAAATAAGGAGGCTTTTAAGCGCACCAGCAGCCGCAGGTGGTTATTTACATCATCAAATTGCATTGGCGCTCTACCAGGAGGCAAAAGCGGTGTGGGAAACCGCCAAAACCTGCCATTTTCTACCATTTCTTCTGATTATTATTAGCATGAGCCTGCATTAGAAGTTCAGCACCCCATATCAGAAAGCAAATACATCCAGAATGACTCTCCTAGGTATAGAATAATGTCGGAATGATTTGTTTTCCTTTTGGTACCAATAGGGTTTCATCTGGGTTGGCAAAAGTATATAGCAAGAATAGAAAGCATACAATGGTGGCCACAGGAATTCGGAAATTAGCTGTGTGAAAGTGGAACATTACCTGATAGTTTAGTGTTATTTGACAACAAAATAAGAACTTAAATGGGGCTTGTTTTGGTGTAGCATTTGTGTCTTTTTCTTGAAAGAAGATTTTTAACTACAATTAAGGATGAGGCATTTCAATTCCTCAGCCAAAACCTAAAGGTTGAAACAGCAATCATAGATTCATGGTTCTATGTTTGTGAGTTAAGTACTTAAACTAACTGATTCAATGTGGAAAGAAAATATCAAAGTCCTACCTAGATTATATCAAGAATCATCAATCAGCCAGGTGCTAGATCCTCATCAAATCATGACGTTACCGAGCCTTTCCCGTGTCAGTGATATATATTATTGACAAGGTTAACAAAAGAACCGTCCAAAAAAAAAAAAAAAAAAAGAAGAAAAATCTGTACGGACACATTCTTGAAATAGCCCTGTATAGATAGAATCACCTATTCGTTGCAACATTAGAGTACCGTTAGACATGTACAATCTATTGTAAGACAGCGTAGGTCAGCATAAAATGTTAAATCCGGAAGTATTAAGGATTGTGTAGCATCGGTGTTCTATACTAGCAGTTCAAAACTGCATGCTGGGATTTACTTCTTCAATTCGACTATATATTCTGAAATTTAAAGAAACAACAACCAATGGTGGGGACGAAACTCAAATGAACACAGTTGAAAAACTTCGGTTATAGTATGTTAGGACAGGTTTCTGGCAAAAAAACGTCTCATAAGCAGGTAATTGCATAGTTTACAGAAATGATGTCATCGCAAGAAGATCATTTCCACGGCTGAAGGTCGGTGGCCAATGATGAATGATCGCGAAGTCCGTTTTTAAGATTTTCTGTGTTTTTCGTTTTCTTGGCTCACATGTCACTTAACAAGCAGACAATTTAAGCTCTTTCACAAGCTTGAACAACTCCTTATGGAGAGAGAGAGAGAGAGATGGATTTATGCATAACATGTTTTCTGAGCAGATTTTTCTTGTCCCGAAACTGTTACATTGAAGAGTTCAGGAACTTAACTCCTACCCTCCAAAAGCATCAACCCTTCTTCAGATTCGTTTCTGTAATTCTTAGCTGTTGGAGTTTTGTCTAAGGAGGCATGGCTCTGTTGATTTCAAGGCCTAAGTTCAAAGATTCATGGTGCATCAAAATCCCATAAGCCACGCACTAATTATCTCCTGATTAGGCTGTTTTTTAGATGGACTGTCTAGAAGATTTCTTCTGTTGTCTACCTCTAATATCTGATGATCGTTTCTCATAAGTAATGAATTATTTTTTAAATCAAAAAAGGGGAAAGCATTCGCTCTCTATTAGGTCTGTTTGAATCTTCAATTAAGATGAGAGTTAATGGTCATTGCCAATCACTTGCCAAGGATTGGTCCTTGATGTTTTGTCATAGGATACCAAGATCCCAATTAAAATAGACCTTACGCCTTCTTGAAAGTGTTGCAAGTCTCAATGGGGTTAGAGATTTCATAGACTTCTGACCAAAAACCCTTTTTCTTCTTCCCCAATTTCTTACTGAAATTAGCAATATGCCTGGTGAATTTATAGAACTTTTAGGCAAGAGTTGAAACAAGTGGGAAATGAAAGTAACTGCGTATCTACGAAGGAAACTATCTTTTGCATTTGGACGAACACGTGGAGTACATTGATTGATGAGAGACACTTGATGGAGAAAATGATGGTCATAGAAAAATGTAATCGGACACAAAGATCATTCGATAATCAACCCAATAGGGTTTAACTTCGACAAACACATCATATCTATGTGAATCCCACAAATTCAAGGCACTTTGTGATAAAAACAGTTCAGCTCCCTTGACAAAAATAACCACAAGTTGTGTTATGGCAAGAAAGTAGACATGGTGAAGGCATAACACCCAAAATTAGGTGGACAAATGACACGGAGAAGATAACTGTTTGAATGAAATAATTTCTTTCTCTATGCTTCTTTCTAGATACGAGGAAAAGAGACAATACACAAGAAGGAAAATGTCGGCTGGACAGTTGTTAATAAACAGCAACAAAATCTTTATGCCATGTCTTAGATTTATGGAATTTGAGACTGGCAATGATGGCATCTGCCACAAAGATTTTTTATATGAGGAAAAGCCATTTTCGTGGGCGGTAAAATGTTGATGAAGGATGGCTATATGAAACCTTAAACTTTGTTTAATCATTTCTTTCCATTGATTTGATCATTGTAAATCATGTCAACTTGGAAAAGCGTTGTATGAAGATTCACCGCCCATTCGGGGGCACCAAAATCTTCAATATCTTAATAGACCCAAATTAAGGGGGGAAAGTTATTCAAGGAGCCAATATAAAATATATTAATGTACCATGTACACTGTTCTTTGCATGACAGGTGATTATACAACCATTAAAATTTGACAGGCATTTGAAGGAGGAGAATGGAAAGAAGCTTCCTTAGATATTTTTTCAATTAGCTCTCTGCTGTTCACGAATCTCAGTGAATTTATGACATACTGACGATGATGGGCCTCAGCATCCGCACAGCTTCACGCAAATTCAAGAAAATATTCCTGAAGTTGTACGATGAAACTAGGGTTAAGGGGGGTGTGTACAGGAAGAGCAGCATTGACCCACCCAGATTTTAGATGTTCGATCATTTTCAGGAATCGACTCTCTCTCTTGCTTAATTTCTTCTTCAGCTGGCAACTTCTTTGATTGATCTATTGACTCTCTTCCTCGGAGACGTATCAATGTTATAACACGGTAAAAACTTCAAGTAGCAAGTGAATGATTGATGCTTCCCAGCAGAGTTCAACGCCAATCTATGAAGCTAGAATCTATGTCGACATTTACAAACTATGAAGAAGGAAGATGGGTGTGTGCTCTTCGAAGTGTAAGAGAAGCCAAATAAATGAGATTATTACCGCTTAACCTTGGAAATGCATGGCTGAACTTGATCCATCGCCGCCCTTATCTTGAGTCGAAGTGGCCTTCTTCTTCTTCTTGTAAGGAATTCCTCTTGCCTTGGCTTGGCCCTCCCTCACCTCCCTAAGGTACACCCTAATTGCGCCGCTAGCAAAAGGGTTCGTCTCTGGGGACCCGCCATTCTCCTCGTAGGCAGCCCGGAGCCTCCCGATCAGGGCGTCCAAGCTGCCCCAAGCTTGGCGGAGGGGGCACGTGCACGGCGCGGGGGGCTCGGGCTGCCCGTAGAACATGCACCCTTGCAAGTGGACCTTGGTCTTCCCGAATTGATCGAGGTACCGGAGGAACTCAAGGACATGGTTGCAATTGCACTGCGAGAGCGGGACTGGTGGCCTCTGGTTCCGCAGGTAATGGCCGAATGTGTTCCAATCGCGCCGCTTCTGGGATTCATATCTGCTCGGTGTCGCCGGCTGCTGGTCGCTAGGAGATCTGGATGAACCCGACTCGGCTGTCTCCTTTCCTCTTTCACTTGACATCTCTCTGGAAGAAGATGGGGTGAAATCTTTTTCGGGCTTGTTTTGATTAATATGGCACAATTTTGAGGGTAAAACAACAGGAGGATTTTGGAGTGGAGGAAGAAGACGATCACATCATGGGGCCTAATTTCTTAGAGACATTAGCATATGGGCCACATGAAGCTGCTTTCTCTACTTCCTTGATATTTCGAATTTTACCGCTTTGTTTATTAGTATAGTGGTACTGATGTTCACTGTACATTCCTCCGGTGAAACGGAATTCAATTTCACGTTATCTGTCAACATAAGCTCTGTCATTTAATGAACCTAGACGTAACCATAACCTAAAGATTTTGAGTCCGTACACGCGCAAATGTCGCTCATTACGATGAATGGGCAAATAAAATATCATTGATCCTAACCTAGAAACTTTCACGCGTGTGAAACCTCCATATCAATAAGGGCTATTTTCAAACATGCAATAGTGGACGAGTTCCCTAGTTTGTAATTTATAAAAGGGTATCAGCACGCGAAATCCTAATAACCTAAAACTTTCGTGCGCCAATTCTTGTGTGGAAGAATACGAACTGTCCTCTTCCATAACATTATTCTAGTAGAAAGAGCAGCCTTAGTAGTCGAGGATTGGACTCCTTTCAAGTCATTGGTGGAATCCCTGAAAGCGAATAGTACAAATTTGACTTTTTCTAAAATGGAGAAGATGCGAATGAATGAGATCTACGCTTGAAGATTTCATGTCGCTATTGTGCTTGTCCTTTTCAGATATATAAACCTGAATGTTCATTTGTAGAAGCTCTAGAAAACAAAAGACTTGCTAGAAGTACTCAGAAAACTTTGCCCTGGAGAGATTCCAAGTCCAGTTGCTTGTCAAGATTTTGGAAGCGGAGCTCATGCATAAAGAAATACGATACTGGAGAGGTCACATTACTTACCAATATAAAGGAGGAATTTTCCTTTTGTTTTTGGAACTTGAAAAGAGAGGGAAAACTTTAAAAAAGGGCAATCAGTGCCACCTCCATTGAACATCACCGGAAAGCATAGGTGGCTCTCCGGAGCATCCTAGTCAGCAAAAAATAATTAAAAATCAATAAAAGAATCCACATAATATTAGAAAAAGTAAAAATAAACTAAAAAACTGAAAATAAGCTAAAACCACTTCGTACCTTTACAGGCATGATATTACATCCCACGACAAATAATCGTTTGAGTTCATTTATCAAAATGGCATTTCTTTTCCAAAAATATTCATCTCGGTTTTTTCTTCTTTTATGAATAATTAACCACCTCAATCAATTTCCAAGCCCCGATTCAATAATAGCCGCCTTGCTCCGGTCCGCTCATGCTCTCTCCCACCTTGTTGTCGGGGATGAGGAAGACCACAACAACCTCAAATCCTAGGCCGTCACAACTTCGGTGATCTCAATCCGTGATGAGCCGCGAGATTAAGAAATTTGATTTTTGGGATAATTGTTTGATTAGGGTCTTTTGGAAATGGTTGATGAAAGGGTTTTAATGGACGTGTATGAGTGAAAAACGAAGTTGGTATAGAAGCAGTGAGAGAAATTGTCCAATCAACCCTAAATCTCATGTATGAATGTCAATTCAGTCATAAACTTTACATTTTATACCAGTTTAGTCCTAAATATTTGCGCAAAATTCCAATGTCGTCCTTCCGGCTAGTTTTTGCCAAAAATAGCCGACGTGCCTTGTGCAACACAAGACAACCGATGATGAATAAACCGTCATGTTAGTGATGGTCGGGCGAAAATTGATCGGACTACATTGGCATTTCACACGAGAGGTTTATGACAAAACCGACAAACTTAAAAAGTTTATAATTGAATTGAGACTAATTGGATAATTTTCCTGAAGAAACTTACCATCAAGGCTTAAAGGATTGCATCGTCGGTTAAGGATAAAAAACTTAAATTCACCACTCCGAGCATAAAGGAATACACCACCGGCCGAGGAGAAAAAAACTTTTGGTTCACCACCAAAGGATTTGGATAAAGAAATATTCAAATGGCAAGTATGGACTACTCATACAAATATGATTGGACATTCATATACAAGGGGACTCTACTAAGCAAATTTGACTCTTTGAACTCTACAAAACCATAATGTCTATTGGATCAATCTTATAATTATTACTCTAGAAACTCACAATAGACTTAAGACTCATAAAAACTAGGATGTGAAATTGATAATACAATTAAGACACATAATAAGTAGGACTTGACCCTCTAAATTCGTTCACCGGCCTCGAATGTCGATAGACAAATCATGGGAATTGACCAACTGTTACTTGGTAGTGATCACAACCATGAAATTGACAACTAGTCTTGTGAGTAAACAACTAACCTTATAGGATTGGTAACTTCAACCGTGGACCTATGGAATCATGTTGTGACTGAAATTTTTCTTTGCTTGCATGAGTAATGATTGGGGTCGGACCAATCGATGGAACTTAAGTTGGGCTTAGTAGTTGTTCCATAGGACGTAATGCTCCCACAACATAGTTCCATGAACAATCCTTTTCGGGATTCTTTTTCACAAAACAAACCATGAAGAGTCCTCCCAAAATTGAATGAGACTTAGCCTCAAATTTGATAGGCCTTCATTTCAAAATAAGAAGAAAGGTCTCCTACATTGAGAATTGTTTATGTTGGGATGCATACGTGAGTTGTGTTAGAGAAGTCCCACATCGGATAATTGATATGGTGTGGAGCGAGTTAATATATCCAAGTTGGCCCACCGCTCATTGGCTTAAGCTTTTGAGTGAATGTATGTCCCTCTTGGATATGTTGACATGCTTGGACTTGGGCTCCCTCTTAGCCTTCTCCCCGGTGAAGGCATGGACTTTTGCTGCGTACTCCTAACAAATGGTATCGAGCCGATAATTGATTGGTGGGTCTCTAATCTATTCGGGTATTTGGTGTATATCTCAAGGAAGAAATCTCATGATCGACACTTATTTCGAGTGGAGAATAATTGCCACGCGATTGGTTTGGCGAGAAAAGACCATGGACAACTAGTCCGGTAACGCAATAAAGAGAACATAGGTATATCTCAAGGAAGAAATCTCATGATCGACACTTATTTCAAGTGGAGAATAATTGCCAAAGCACGATTGGTTTGGCGAGAAAAGACCATGGACAACTAGTCCGGTAACGCAATAAAGAGACCATAGGTGATACAATCCCAAGTTAGCAGTTGATGTTGGTTAGTTGTGGTACATAGTTGCTGATGCATTGTAATCACTTGGAGATTTAAGGTCGATGGACGTTGTGGTGTAGCAACGCGGGCTCGATGGGCGTTGATGGATATTCAAGTTGAGATATATTTGTCAGAATGATACTTGAATTAAGGGGAGCAGACCTAACACTAGAGCTCACATGTGAGGGAAAGATTATTAGGATACACATGTGAGTTGAGTTAGAGAAGTCTCATATTGGATAACCGATATTGTGTGGAGCAGTTAATATAACCAAGTTGGCCCGTAACTCATTGGCTTAAGCTTTTGAGTGAAGGTTGGTTCAATTAGATACGTTAACGAGCTCGGACTTAAGCTCCCTCTTGGCTATTTATCAAGGTGAAGGTATCGAACTTCTACTACGCGCTCCTAACTGTTGAAACATTATATTCTCCGAGAAGATCAACCTTGTATGCATTGTCACTTGTTCTCTCGAGTCTAGGCATGAGCTAGTTCTTTCATCAAGATGGAAACCTCTCCTTCATCAATATGGCCTTCCTTAAGTGTGTCCACACATTTCATATTTTTTTAGTTTTCTTTTTGTAAGATAAGTTTGCCTCTCCGATCTTGGATTGAATCCATTCATGAAGCTTCTTCAAAACATGAGCTCTCTTTCTTCTTCATGGTTCAATGGAGAGTGGATGGAATGTGAATCAAGTTGATAGGTATGAGAGCATTGATCTATACACAACTTCAAAAGGTGATCGACCTGTGGTGTACCTTGACAATCGATTATAAGCTTTAAATCTCAATCCTTCAAAGTCTTACTCACCAAACTTGGAAGGAGGGTGAGGATATGATTAATTAACCGAGTTTGGTCATCTGTTTGTGGATGACAAGTGGTGATGAATATTAAAAACTAGTGTAAAGCATTCTCCAAAAGGGTCATTCAAAAGTAACTCACAAACTTGGAATAACTATCTAACACTATGGCCTTAGACATCTCATGTAGACATAAATTTCCTTTGCAATATAGCTCAACCAATGTGAGAAGTATCATTCGTCTCATAACACAAAATTGAATGTGTCATCTTCGAAAATTGATTAATCACCATCATGATCCCATCTTTCTCCTCCGAGTTCTTGGGAGTGCCACAATAAAATCCATACTTACATCCTCCCAAGGTTGCATCGGAACCGGAAGTGGAGTATAAAACCCTTGTTAAAAATGATTCTTCACATTTTGACACATTGAACATCTATAATTAATTGTATGTACATTCCCATTCATCTTCAATTGATAAAAATGTTTTTAGAGGGCTTCAAGAGTTTTGTTGATTTCAAAGTGGCATGTCAATCCTCCACCATATGCTTTCATTAGTAGCTCTCTGAAGGAACTCTTTGGCACACGGAGCTTATTTCTTGTAAAGAGAAATCTATCCTAGATCAAATAAGCATCATGTACTCGTAGAATTCTCAGCATAGAATTCTATGGAGTATTAAGTACTTCTTGACGGGGCATAGAATTCTCTCATCAAGTTTAAGCCAAGGACCCTGGAGTTCATAATAGCGAGCATTGAGTACTTCTCGACAGGGGCATCCGCTACCACATTGGTCTTGCCAAGTTTATATTTTGATACCAAGGAAAAGGATTGAAAGAACTCCACCCATTGAGCGTGATTAATTAAGAAATTCATTTTTTGGAATGTTAGGATTTTTTTGAAATAGTTGATGGCAGTGTATGAGTGAAAAATGAAGTTAGGATAGAAGGAGTTCACAACTAAGGCTTTAAAGAACACACAATTAGCCAATAACAAGGAACTTAAGTTCACCACTTAATGTTAAAAGAACACACCACTAACTAATGACAAAGAACAATTTGTCTGTTGGGAGCATGCACAGAAGCTCGATACCTTCACCTAGGAGAGATTGCCAAGAGGGAGTTCAAGTTTGAGCCCGTCAATATATCCAATTGGACCCATATTTACTCAACAACTTAAACCAATGAGTTATGAGCCAACTAGGATATATTAACTATTCCACATCATATCAATTTTCTCTAACATAACTCACACGTGCATCTTAACAATCTCTCCCTCACATATGAGCTCCAAAGATTAGGTCCGCCCTTCCTCAATTCAAGTATTCTTTTGCATCAATTTTATCTCAATTTGAATCTCCGACGCCCATCAGTCCGCGTTGCTACACTATAATGCCCACCAGTTCAAAAATTGCATTAGTCACTAGATTCATTCTTTAAGATATTTACCAAACATCGAAATAAATTGTAGGTCTAACAATTAACCATCGGCTTTAATACCATTTATTGGGAGCATGCAACGAAGCCCGATCTCCAAGAGGGTGCCTAAGTCCGAACCCGTCAACATATCCTGTTGGACCTATATTCACTCGAAAACTTAAGTCAAAGTTATGAACCAAATAAGATATATTAACTACTCTACACCACATCAATTCTTTGATGTGAGACTTCTCTAATACAACTCACACGTGCATCCTAACATTGTCCACCATCAAAGGATTTGGATAAAGAAACAGTAATAAGAAATTCACTCACTTGAGAAAAACCTCATATATATATATTTATATATTCAAAATGCAAGTCAAATTCACTCACTTTAGTACCCCGGACCCTTTAAATCTCTAGAAAGTTAAAAAAAAAAAAAAATCCGTGTTGCATTGATTGAAATGTACTTGCTATTGGATTTCCAATTCCTTAGAACAAATTGTTCAGAGGCGAGAAACTTTGTTCACACAAAACTTTATCTATGTGACTAAACAATGGTGAACTCTGACAACCCCATATACGGTCACTATACAAAACCGAAACCGAAGTAATGAGATGAGCTTTTGGGGGGGGAGAGAGAGAGAGAGAGAGAGAGGCGCACAAAAAACCTATGCAGTCTCAGAATTCACTCTTGTTCGCTGAAACCTGTTTTAGCACTTGTTCGTATTATCTGGTTTAAAGAAGTATTAGGTTTTTATCTTGCGTGATCATATAATGGAACTTATGCTGAGCAAGGGGGCGTCGTTTTCTCAAAATGAAAATGAATTCTTGGACGCCATGATTTGAGAGCGAAGAAGGAAACCAGAGGTGCAATTCAATCTGATGGAGGTGACAGCCAACCAATCTATCTTGGGTCCACCCAGAAGATACTCCCCCTCGAAGGAAAACCTGCTTTGGAGTAGAGTTGTCAGCTACACATTTTTACCCGATGTGGACATGATAATGCTCGAGTACTATTGGGCTTTTGGTGCCGTTCATCGAATCATAATTACGAGCCAGTGTGATTTATTTGCGATTTAGATGGGCCGAATGATAGAAGCGTTGTACTACTGCAGATGATATTGTGGGGGAGAATTACCAACAAAAACTCTTAAATTTATTGTATTTGTGTCACTTCAATCATAAATCTTTTAATTGAGCTAATTGAGTCTCAAATTTTTTCACATTTTGCTCATTGAGTCCATCGGACCAATTTTAATTGAAAATCGTTAACATTGACGCCGACCGTCCTACTTGCATGGTTGACGCTAATGTGGACTCTTTCAATAATACTTAATAAACCAAAGCAAATAAAAAAAAAGTAAATGAAGGAAACGAGAAAAAATTATGAAAAAATTCAAAAAATTATTAAAAAATTAGTACAAATATCCATGATAGCACCAACCGTGCCATATACGATGGACGACATCCACGTTACTGATTTCTTGCAAGAATTGGCAAAAAAAAAAAAGAAATGAATTATGACATAATTAGTTGTATTAAAAGAAATATTACGAGTGAATTGGTACAAGTGATATGGTCTCCATATATTTACTTATTAAGACATGAATATCATGAAGACTGCAATGAGTTTTCTTTCTTTTTTTTGGTCGAGAAGACCGCACTGAGTTGACAAGGTGGTCCTTCACGCTATCCAAACTATATCCAAATTGATGAAGGAAAACTAGTTGCGCAGTTTTAATTAGGACGTCAAGAACCTAACAGTCACGAGCAGTAAGAAATTTGAACCCAAAACCGTCGGACAAATCATTTAGCGCCGACGGAAAGTTAATACCCTAATTGGGCATAAGGACACCTCAAGTGCTAACAATTATGAACGTCGCTCACTTTGGTGTCAAAATTTTTTTGATCACTTAAGTGTCAAATCGGAGAAAAACCATCACTTTAGTGCTAACGGTGAGAAATTACGACAACCTTATCGGAGTTGGCACTTAAGTAATCGTTTTTTAAAAAAAATTGACTTTTAAGTGACCCAAAAAGGATCTCCCTAATGTCAACGGCAAGAAATTCCGGTTACCTCACCGAGAGTTGACATTTAAATAATCATTTTAAAAAAATTACATTTAAGTGACCTAAAAAAATATTAGGATCAAAATGAGCGTTGTACACAAATATTGACACTTAAGGTATTCTTTTGCCACCCCAATTGCTTTCAGCTCCGAACATGATTAGATAGCTTGGTTTTCTACGACTATTGCACATGTGATGTTTTGAGCAACCACGCATCAGATCCTGTAGATTATATTGAGTTTTGCAAGATAGTCAGAGACCAACAACTCGAAAGTATTGCTCGACCGTCCTCTGAGATATCATTGGTCATTTGACGCCTTGACCTCTTTAGTCGCACAATGTTCCGATGGTACCAGCAAAGCTGCAGATATTGATCTTCCTTTTATGGATTTGATCCATGAGATATTGTTCTGTTGAATATTATTTACATAAAATTCTGACCAGAATAACGACATGGAGTCTTACGGATTGATATCAAGCTTTTCGGGATAGATCTTATGCGGGATAATTGTCCAAAAAGTCCTAAACATGTTGTATAATGGTTAATTCCGTCTTAAACTTTTCAATTGTACCAGTTTAGTCCCAAAATTTTCATTTATACCAAATTTAATCCTAAATCTTTTAGCATTTTGCCAATTTAGTCTTAAGCCTATTATTTGGAGGATTGATAGAAAGGACTAAATTGACAAATAGTCAAAAGGTTTAGGACTAAGTTGACAAATCGTTAAGATATTTAGGATTAAATTGATATAATTGAAAGTTTTATGACTAAGTTGGCAAATTTATAAAAGGTTTAGGAATAAATTGACATAATCAAAAAGTTTAGGACTAAATCGATCGCCGTAGATTAGGTTTAAGACTTTTGGACAAATTTCCCGACCTTACGCTTTACAAAATAGATTGCAAAAATTACAAATGACGATAAAGCTTTTGTAACTTGCATGGACTTACAACAAATCCACAATTCCAAAATCATGACAATATTTTGCGAATCCTAAAATGTGTCTAGACCCCCCGTTGCATACGTAATACAGGGGATTATTATGTAACAGTGAAAGCACAAAGGGCGACTTCATAAATGAGGCGAAATATGCAAGGTGTTTTTGCACGATATAACCCTTTCTACATGATATTTTATGAAGGTCAATTAAATAGATCTTGTTAACTAAATTAAGACATTGATAGTTAATGACAATACTAAAACATATCGTTGGTCGAGGAAAACATGAATATTTAAGCTCTGATAGAATAATTAAATGTTGAATGATCTTTGTTTATAGTTGTCATTATTTTCTAGACAATTTTAGTCGAAATCTCCTTTTTACAGGAATCGCGTAAATGAGCAGTTCGAGGAGATATACCGACAAAGTTCTGCGCTGCAATATCCCGGAACACTTTGGACTCTATTGCTAAGGATTGTCGACATTCATCTTTTGTCTTTACCAATCATTTCCTCACTTTTGAAACCCCTTGTGCTCTTGTTTTCTTCTCTCTCTCTCTCTTTTTCACTTACTCATCGTAATCATGGCTCCAAAAATATGACATGAACGTGCAACTTGTCGGACCAGTTTAGGCCAATAATGTCCTTCTCTTTCACTTTGTTCCGTTCTCGGTTGGTTTTGAAATATTGGCAGAAATAATCTTTAAATTCCGCCCAATGTAAAAGATAATCGCTAAACTTTTAATTTGTGATTCATGAAGTTTAGCCTAATATTTGATGCGACCCCTAAGCTTTTGATTTGTTTAATGTAGTCCTGAACTTTTGATACATGTTCAATTTTATCTTTAAAATATATGAAAATATTCAATATTATCTCCGGACATTTTCATATATTTCGGAGATTAAATTAAATAAGTATCAAAAGTTTATGGACTACATTAAATAAATTAAAAGGTCAATGACCGTATTATATATTGGGGTAAAGTTCATGGATCATATTAAATAAATTAAAAGTTTAAAGACCACTTTGCATATTAAACTAAAGTTCACAAAACATATGTGTCATTTTCCCGTTAGCTTTTTCATTGCGTTCGGGTGGATTCAGTCCTTTCAAGACGCCAAGATGTCGATCCACAAGTCGTCTGTAATTTTATTTTGGGCACTAGATTTCACTCGGGTTGTGTTTGGTTCTTAATGGTACGCTTTTGCTATCAGTGGATGATAAGAAAACATTGATAGGCCAGAGAGAGGGAGAGAGAGAGTATTGATGCTCACGAATCACGATACCCACTTGATAGTCGGAAAACACACAGTTTCCCTTTTTGGCAAAAGTAATTAAGCACGAAAGCCAGCACGTGATGCCTTGACTTGTAGAAAAGGGAGAACTTATTATTAGCCTAACCTATCCATGTTTGGTGAAATTTGTTCTTACCGAAACAAGTGTTGCGAGATTAGTTTACGTATTAACGACGCTGTTCATACTGCCACAATCTGCTTTGCATGTGTATTATTGTACATGTTTGATGCCAGGAAAGATCCTTTTTGTCTCCATTTTTTTTTGTGGGGTCCATTATATTATACTTTGGCTAACCACCGAAACTTTCTATAGCTCTACCTTTTAGGCTTTAGGGTTTCTCTTTTCCTCTTTCTCATGCACTATTCACGCCTTTCGAGCGCTTGCACTTTTTTGAAATTTTCAGCCTGACCGACCCCCCCTTTGGCAAGCTGGGATGAGATTGGCCTTCCTTGTGGATCGTGTTCAATGTTTTAGCAATTTTCAATTCCAAATAATTTATCCTATATTCTCATGGGAACATAACCAATTCAAGCTTAGCCAGGACATATCTAGGAGAGTTGTGCACTCTTTATCGAGAAGCGGTTGTCGCGAAGACGAATTACAAAAAGAGCAGGGCCGATGGATTGAGTTAAGCTTTTTCCAGATTAAGTGAGATGAACCGTCCGCATAACGGTGGTATCCTACTCTTAATGTGTCTTGTCATATTCGAAAAATATCTCTAATTTAATAATACATAAAAGTGCGTAATGGGTCCAACTTAAAAGGAAAAGTTCTCTTCTATCAAGATCATTTCTTGGATTATGCAAAACCAGCTGATTCTGGGTCACTGTTGCCGTCATCGTCAACATCGTTGCTTCTTTTACAATCAAAGAGTTTTCTCATAGGTGATGCAGAAGTTTTGGACCACCAACTCGCAACAATGATTCTTTGAGAGATCATTTATACATCCACTAACCACACCTGAATCTCGATGTGATTCCAGTGATACTTGATGCTTTTCTTGAGAAGGGTCAGAAACACGCTCAATGAACAGTCAGATGTAGCACGGCACCTAAACATGATCGAGATCTGCGCGTTGAGCGGCGCAAATTCAATTACAACATCGAAATCTCGAGTTCTCTTTCGTGGTTGCTAACCACCATTACACCCGAACCAACAATCTCGGCTCTATCACCAGCTGTTTGCTCTCCTTTCTCCCCTAATTTCTCCTAGACTAGAGATCCAATTAGTCCTTTACGTGGTTGTGCATCAGATGATGAAGTTCCAGATTGTTGTTGACCCTCCAGCAATTAATTAGCCTCGAGAAGAAAAACTGAGTACATATGTTAGGCATATTATGACATGGTTAGGGCCACTAATGACCACACAAACTTATTAAATGGGATGAAAGTCCATCTTGCAAAAGTAGCAGCTAGAAAGATATCCATGATTAGGGAGCATATGTTCGCTGTTAGGTGATATCCAGAGCATGCACGCTTATAATGATAGCTTGTCTTTGAAGGCTCCTGTAGTTCCATGATTACTTCTTCTAGCAGGTGCGAATCGTTTTGAAGTTAATCAACCCCTCATTTCCCCACACGTTCTTAGGGTCACTTATTTGGACGAGGGACTCGATTCAATGATCTTTGCTTGATCGATCATTGCTTCATTTTTGGACTACACTTGGGGATTAGGCAACTAGGGTTAGATCAAGCAATTCCAGTTGATGACAACCCAGGGTTTCCATCCAAACACCTGAAGTCGAATGTCATTGAAGTTCGCTGTTTCTTTTATGCAGTTTTTGCAGCTACCGAAACCAAAGACTCTCCCTAAAAATCTGAATTATGATCTAGGGTTTCGTTCTCTGGCAAGATTTACTACATGTTACTAAACAATAGTCATTTTGTGCTAAATCAGAGAAAGGTTAAAAAGGGAAAGGCTTAAGTATATTAAGTGATCTGGATCATGCATACAAATGGCAATAAAAACCCTAGAAGCACACTCACTGGATCAGCTTTAGAAATCTAAATCGCAAAGCTCCAAAAACATTAGATGGGTTATCGTGATACACGATTCCTTGGGGGTAGGCAAAGCAGATGCCACTCATATCACTGAAGCTGTGTGACATGAGAAGTCCTGGCAAGATGTGCGCGCTGTACAGAAGCACCTGCCGACTCAACAGGAAGGTCTCTTTCAAGAGAGGGGTTTCAGTTTGCTTTCACCAAAAATGGGCTGCCATTTCATGTCCTTGGAGAGAGAGAGAGAGAGAGAGAGAGAGAGAGAGAGGGGGTCTTTCTCTCTATCTCTTGCCATAGACAAAGCTGGTAATCAAGTTTAAGAGAGCGAAGCGCACTTGCCCCACGAATCCGTTCATTTTCTTTTAACTTTTGATTGACAATGAAGTGCCCTTTGCATACCAAACAAAACCCCTTTCCCATTGAATGATTGGATTTGAACAAGGATTATGGTTGTGATTCCTATTTTTCTGACAACTGTTTGTTTCTTCCGATGAATGATGATGATGTTGATGTTGATGTGATGATGATCACATTCCACAAGGACCCGGTCGACCCCTACTGGTGCCACCTCCTTCCCTTGCCACATTCTTAGATGCTTTGATTATTCGTTGTACCTTCATCCATTATCATGTGCTTAAATTATTGTTCCTTTGCAAGTGCAAATCCAACCCCCCACCTAGTGAGAGAGACACGTGGAGTTATTACAATGATTGTCGTGGAAGGCAGAAACGTGAACAAACGGAACGACTTAGAGTAAAAAAATGCAAAAACAAAACCTGAAGATAGCGGATACACATGATATGCTGGTGTGTCTTCTAAAGGGGGAGTGATCCACAAGATGATTTCACTCTAATTATGGGTGAACAATTGAATTAGTTCAACCTTAGAACTCAACTGAACCGGCCTTGCCTGACCGGTTCATTGCCCTAAAAATTTAGGAATAGACCTTGGCCGATTCGATTTCCAGTTGTATACCAGTTTAATTAAAAATGATCAGCATATCTCCATTACTCATAAGAGTGACAGAGACCATTACCTTAGCACCTCTCTTTTCGAAAAATGGAAGCAAGTTAGGTTCAGTATGTGACGTCCCAATTCGCTACACCTTCGGGCTTGCTACTCGTTTTCTGCTTTAATCTTTTATTACATAATGGCGCATGTGGAAGCTTAAATAAGAACAGATAGACGGCCATACATTACAAGCGCATGATAATAACACCCAAACAACAATGACAGCACGCCTATAAAAGGGTATGGCCTTCCATGGTTTCATTAACCAAAAAACATAAACAATGCAATCATACATTCATAAGATTACGAATATCAGTCAAAATTCAGCCCTTTATTTCATCACAAATTTACGGGGGTTTGAACCAATTTACAAACTACGGTCAAATATCTAGGACGCGGGATCAAAAGACAACCACCAAAGCTAGTCAATTGCTACATACGCCCAAAAATTGTCAATGGCTCACAACCACAACCCACTATACATGGTAAACATTATGTTTATACAATACTATATTCCACAACCACCTCTCCCAAGATCATCACCACCGTTGTATCTAACAATATCACCTAGAGGGAGGTGAATAGGTGATTCGAACCTGTTTTGAAACTTTATTGCGGAATATGAACAAGTTCAAAGCACCCACTAATATAGTTTAGAAATTGAGTTCGAATATCACGTGCGAGAGATCTAAACGCAGAAAGGAGATTTAGGGTAGAGAAAAGTGCATGCAAAGTTTATAGTTACGGCTTAGCAAGCCTACGTCCACTCTCCCACGCTAACGGCTAATTGGTTGGATTTCATTAGATAAATCAATAGAGGTTATAAGAGATATCACTCTCAATCACTCTTACAAAAACCTCTCAAAGATACAGCTTATATGATGCACTTAAAGTTGGCAAACTCGGAATGGGCTAAGATTTGGTCGACTACATGGAAATAGGCCGTTGATCAAAACTCACCGCTATGTTGTGACCGACATCGTTTTTTCACATTTCGGAATCGTTTAGATGAGTTTTTAGGCAATTTTTGTAATTTCAGTGGTGTTTTCATAATTTTGAGTTTCCTATTTTAATTAGGGTTAACACCGTATAAAATGGTGTTTAAGACTCCTAGTAGAAGCGAGACTTTGACGTTCTATCGATTTTGATAATCGCAATTGAGAGAATGGATTGTTCTTCTTTTCAATTTCAATTTTTTGTTTAGCCAATTTCTATTGCGATTCGGCATTATTATAGCTCCCGAGAACAAGTGTGTGAATCGAACAACTCAAGCACTTTGAAATTGTAAGTTCCGATCTCTCTTCGACTAGTCACTATGGATCCTCCTTTTATACTCCTTCACCCCCAAACTAGCTATTGGACATGTCTTCAAAGGATCGCTCTCCAATCATTGATTAAACGTCACCAATCGTGATTGAACGAGATTGTATCTTGAAAGATTAGTAACCGTTGGATTTGAGCTCGAACTCTTCGGATTCGGTCGTCCAAACATCTAAATCCTCGGTTTTCATAAGTAGAGTTAATTCAAATAAATAGCAAAATTTATTCCTAGAAGGTAATATCCAATCATAGATATTCTCATGATCCGATTGAAAAATAATCTTGTCAATCAAAGATAATAGACTTCTATAAATAATATCGTCAATATCGAAAACCTATCAAACGTGGGTCTTTAGAATGCATTCGAAAGATATTGCGAGAATCCGAACATTATTCAAAAGTAAAGATTATCTTATTCTAAATAGATTGGAACAGTGACTCGAGCTCTAGTAAAGTCCTTGATGACGGGGTCAAATAAGTCTTTTTAAGATTAAGTCTTCGAGGCAACCTCTTCCTCCATTTGAATAAAAGACTTTGACTATCTAAGAAGCAAATACATGGCGACTACCACTTGAGTCCGAACATCGGGTTTGGAACAATATAAGCTTTCGTGCACATGTTCACCTTGCAATTAAATATTCATAGGCATTAAATCGATTCTTTCTAAATAAGGATAGTTCTATTAGAATCAAAATATTCAAAAATAAGTTTTTCTCAACAATCACTACCATCAACACCACGAATGGAAGAGGACCTAGAAATACGTCCTCCTCACTAACCATGTACTGAGCCACAAAATGATATAGATTGGAGCAAACACCGGTCCTACTTCGTTTGACAGGGTCCTAACTAGTTTTTTGAATTTCACATTAGCATGGTCCGTATTCAAATGGTCCTCTTAGGAGGAGATACAATCTCAAGAGACTCCATAACACGGGATCGGAGCGACGGGACTAATTTGGGGCATTTTTACTATCTCAAAACCACAACTCAACAACAATGAGCTAATGCCGCACAAATAAATGTCTAACCCAATAGAATGCAAGTTTTGAAATTAGAATGCAACATCAATAATTCATAAGTCCTATGGCACACATATAAAGCAATACAAGTATGAGATTTTTTTCAAAATTCATGAATTTATATGCAATGCACTTCGACTCCTTCGCGGATAAGTCTTACACGGGTGTGCCGTCCTCGCGGAGAAACCTCACACGGCATCTCAATCCGAGGCATCTCGAGCTCACAAAGGCGGAGGCATCTTCGATTAAACAACATTGAAGGCATCCTGAATTTCCCTCCGGCTACACGGGGCATCATCGGATAAACCTCACCACGAGCGAATCACTTGTTTAATCATGAAGTGCCATGCAATGCATACATAATGCAATCTTACCCTCATTGGCATCAAAAGATTCAATGCAAATGAATGAATCCACTCGTTTTCATGATCGTTTTCAACTTAGAAGTTCAATGTAGAAATCATGCATATCATGCGAGGATTTAGAACACACAATCAGGATTTCAAATCATCGACGTACAATTGTAACGTCAATCCAATCAAACTATAAAAGTTAGACATTCACTCACCTCTTAACGGAAAGGATGATATCCAGAGACAATGATCGGGGACGGGTGGTCAACTAATGGTGTGCATGGCAACCACGACGGCACGGGACGACGGATGGAGCTAGGGCGTACACGGTGGATGGATGGCGGACTGAACGGGGCGTGGACGACTCGAGGGTAGTCAAAAGCAAAGTGAAGATGTTCGACGATTTTTCCAACGAAATGAACTAATGTCGAACTTTATAAAGGGGAAGGCTGAGTGGACTAATCAGCTTCGGGCAAGTCAATGCCCGAAACACCACGCAGCGCGCAAGGTCACCGCGTGGCACCGCTTGGCTTTCCTCTCCAGGTGTCGACACGTGGGCGCCCTGCGTGTCCGCGTGTCCTCATCCGGTCCCAATTTTGATATGTATATGGCTCTACCATAACCAAAATAAATCATAATGTATCGCCCTGTCATTTCGTTTTCAATCCACAATTATCCATAATAATTCCGGACAAGCAAACGAAGTTTTGGGTCATCACACAATAATTTTATATGTGTATCTTCGATCGCGCTAAGTAAAGCCTATCATTGAATTTCTTTAATATTATTCTTTCATGTGTGATGAGTGTATTTCTATCAAGATTGCATTGATTAGTTAGTTAGAAGTATAGATGAAGCTCGTGGGCAACATTTTTTTTTGTAATTAGCAACTTTATACCTTCGAATTGCACGTGAATTTTGTCCAAAAAACTTTAAATCTATTGCACTTTTGCCAATTCAGTTCTAAATATTTTAGTTTTCTAGTCCAGTCCTAAACAAAAGCCCCAACTGCCTCTTGGATACTTCGAAATGTTGCATATAGCACACACAACCCATAACCGTTGGACATCTGCTTCTATCTTATGCCAATAAAAATGCCTTTCTAGGTGAGGCAGAGTTTGATTACACTTTGGAGTTGATCAAACTCTAGCATCACAAAGGACTGTGAGATGCCTTATCCCTCCAAGTACTCTACTGCAAAGTCCCTAAAGTCCAATAAGGTGGTAGGAACAGCAGTTGCAACGCTTTACTAATAACATAAAAAAGGCAGTATGGACAGAAAATTTGCAATCATCATTGGCTTTTGTTTTCTTATCCTACCAATTTTATTACTTCACGGTAAACAAAGACTTTCCAATAGCTTGTAGGTCATGGTAGGGGCAGAGGAAATTTTCGGTGGAGCGGTGAAATACGTCGAGATTACCAATTGAGTCAATCTGTCAAATTTTAATCGAAATCACCGACGTGGATGCCGCCTACCTTATATGACACGACCAATGTTAACATGGACAAGTTTTTAATATTATTGTAATTTCGAATTTTTAGTATTTTTATTTTTTTCTTTAATTTTCTTTTCTTCTTCATTATGGTCGGCGAGGGTCGTCTAGCCCTTGCCCAAACCATTGCGGCTGTGGGTGATGCCCGTGACCTTCGGCCATAGCAAAAAAAGTGAGGAAGAAAAGAAAATAATTGTAAAAATTATTAAAATATTATCCAATTCATCGTGGCAGGCGGCCGACGTCTATGTCAATGATTTCTCGCCAAGGCGACGGATGAACTCAATTGACAAAACTTAAAAAGGATTAGAACTAAATTGGCAAATTAAAATATTTAGGATTTGAATTGGTAAAAGTGTAATAGATTTAAGATTTTTTTGGAAATTTTTATGCAAATTGCACGCATTGCCTTTTTGAGTTAAGTTCATCTCCACTGAAAAGTATAATTTGCGTTCGTCGATCATGGAAAACAGTTAGAAATTATGATAAAGCAAACGGTTTTCTCACGTGAGGATCATGAATCTCCAATGATTTTTTTAGAAAAAAGATTTTGTTTCATAAGTAATCATGACTTTGAAAAGCAATATTTCATGCAAATTAATTTTTAAATGTTACCTCACATTCATTACGTAAAATTGTTTATTTAAGATGCGTTCATTTCAATGAAGACTAATAATTGGGAAAACGTTCCTTTAAAAAATGAATATCTCTGTGAATTAAAAATTCAATCAATAACAAATATTCGTATTGTCAACAAAACTCAATGCATACAAATTTCGTAGATGATAAAAATAGTTTGCGTTACTTAATTTATTTCCGTAAGCGACAAGTGATATTTAAATAAAAAGGTTTCCAAAATTATCGAATTTTCACGAAACAAAAGTATTTAGGATGAGAAAAGGAATGCCATTATGATTCTAAGAAAAATGAACTCCGCTTATGACTCGGAAGAAATGCACAAAATCATATAAATTGTCTGCTCATTCAACCCTATATATCTCATTTTTATTTTGTGATTATTGGGATATTAACGTCTAGTTTAAAATCTATTAATGAGTGCAATATTTACAAGTTACTGAAAATATGAAAAAAAAATCCAAGATTAAATGAGGTTTGAATGAAAGCAATCAAATTGCACTAATTAAGTGTGGAGAAATTGTGCTTTCTCCACAGTTTTATTTATTTATTTATCACAACATGAAAACTCACGAACACATCAATGAATTTATCTCACTTCTAATATTAGACTCACATAAATCTTGACCATGGGAACTGAGATTCAATTAATTTATCAATCAAACTAGAATTAAATGCGTACAAATAAATCCGTTCGAAGAACGGGCATCAATTGCTAGTTTTTTCTTCTTCTTTTTCGGTCGAAAATAAGGGTGCGTTAACAAAACACTAAGGTTCCTTACAAGAAAAGCCCAACGAAGAGGCATCAAAACAAAGCAAAATTCGTTGGGGAGGTTTAGAGACCCAAGATGTCGGGACATAATTTGAGCAATGGAATTTTGCTAACCAGTCGGCTACATGGTTGACTTGACCCTACGGTCGGTGGGCCATGGAGACATTGCAGAATCGGGCCAGAAGGGATTGGGCTTGGTTGATATGGCAATTGCTAATCAACGAAAAAAGAGTAATGAAACATTTGTGATCGGCACTTCTGACTTCTGATTGTAGGTAAACTAATTGGGCCCGATAGAACTCATTTTAGAATAACCCAATTGCTAAGGCCCCTTTACTTTTGAATCACGGATTACTTCTTCTTTTTAATCCCACGAGATGATATAATGGTACAATTACCAAAGAGTCCTAAACCTATCGCACTTATAACAACTCAATTTTAAACCTTTTGATTTGGCCAATTTAGTCCTAAACGTTTTGATGTTACGTCAATTCAATCTTAAACCTTTCAATTGTGCTAATTTAGTCCTAAATCGTTTGATGATCCGTTAATTTAGTATTTCAAGCCAATTTTGGGTTGAAAACACGATGGGATGTTCTAGTTAGCGCCGGCCTTCCAACGTGGCATGACAAGCCCTGGCGTAAATAATTTTTTATTGTTTTAACTTTTTTAATGCATAATTATTTTTTATTTTTTTTTTTTTCAAACTCTTGGTCGATGAGGTCGTTGGCCAACCCTCGCAGGCTATGAGCATTGGTCCTCGCCTCGTGGCTGGCTAGGCCAGCGATGCCCTCATCCAGACCGGGCAAGGATCGCCAACCCTCGCTTGATATGCGACCTCGTTGGCTAAGAGTTGGAAGAAAAAGTGGAAAAGAAAAGAAGAAAAGAATAAAAAGAGAAATGAAATAAAGAAATATATAATATAAAATTTAGAAAATTAAAAATTTGCAAAAATTGTCAACGTTAGAATTTTCCAATTCAAATTGGGCGGAATAAGCAAATTAGCAAATTCTCAAAAGGTTTAGAATTGAATTGGAATAATTAAAATGTTTAAGATTAAATTGACAAATCGTCAAAAACTTTAACATCAAATTAGCACAAATATAATAAATTGACGACTTTTTTCGGTAATTTCCAGTGGTATAATCAACCTGCAGATTGCTAGGAAAAAAGAGCTGTAGAACCTCCCTCAATGAAGCTTTCTAATCTCACGTCCACAAGAAGCACGAAAGACGAACCCCTTTCGTCACTTCACCCGTCTTATTCTTGACTCGTTATAGCACGCGACGGAACCGGACCAGAAATCGACCGCGCCACGCCTCACCGATCTAAACGTGCATTCCAACCCGATCAATTCATCACACGGCGAAACCTGCCCCAGAAAAAAGAAACGGAAGTGGTTACAATAATCCCACGAATCCATTGACGTGATTCTTTTGGCCTTTAATGATTGTTGGTAGCGCCCCAGAAGTGCGCACCCAATGACGAAACTTGGTCCTAGTAATGAACTGCCCAAGTTGGAGCTACTGATGGTATGATCCATTCGCGTACGTAACATTGCCGCTTCCGGAGCAGGCGTGAGAATACCGCATGCCCCCACGCTTCCTCGGTGACGTCCTACTGCGCTCTCCTTTGACCTTCTTAATCTGGCCGTCGACACGTACATTATTATTAAACCAGATGGATGTGTAAAGTTTGCGAGTGCGTTGACACAAATTAGGGGCAGCAGAAGTCGGATCGCCAAGAGGGAGCTCAAATTCAAATCCGTTAACATATTCGGTTGGACGCACATTCACTCAAAAATTTACGTTAATGAGAGTTATGGGCTAATTAGGATGTGCATTACCTACTCAACACCATATTATTTTCTCGATGTGTGATTTCTTTAATACAACTCACACATGCATCTTAAGAAAACTAAACCGGCTTGGTGTGGGCCGGTTCAAGGCCTAGCTCGACTGTTTTGCTTTTCATTTGAATCTATTTGTTGTAATATTACGCGGAAACTAGCCATGATCTTGCAAAAAGTCAATGCGAAAACATGAGAAATAACGAGAAACGATAAAGGCATGAGATTACGTAGTTCGGTCAATATCTGCACCTACATCCAAATGAAGAAAATAATCACTATAATCGGAGAATCGCGATTCTCAATACGCTCGCTGTGTTTCTCAACTCAGATTTCACCCAAGCCTCTAGCATTTATAAATAATAAATCAACTTAGATGTAACCTCACGAAGCACAGAATCACCGTGTTCTCGGAATTCCTTCGTGCGAACCTCTCTATGCGACCTCAAGACTCCACAAGGTGATGGCGATGTCAGAGTCTTCCTTCTCGTGCGCCGCTCAAGTCACACTGTTTGGTTTATGCATAAGGGAATTAAAGTACAAAACCCTTCTTTTGTTTTATTCATGAACAAAAAACGTTTCTGCCCTCAAGTGGGCATAAAATATTATGCTCCCCTCTTTTTCGTCCTTTTGTGGCATAAAAAATCCTTTTTTATTTGTTCTTTTAGCCCCATAGCAAATTCACGGGCTCACAAGATAGACTCCAAAAATAGAATATACGTGTGCACTTCTTTTATTCGACCAGAGGAGTCCATGAAACCAATCCGATCAAATCTTGCACATTTCAAGATTTTTTTCATCTCCGTAAAAATTCAAACTCGAGACACAAAATAACAATTCTCCACCTTGGCTCGATGTTTGAAGTTAAATCAATAAGTGCTCATCATCCATTTGCTCTCTCATCGCCCCATGGGCGTCACTCTTTAGCGGCTTGAGTTCGCAAAAGAAGGCTTAGTTATCATGTGTTTGTCGCTATCTTTTTCACCACAACAAATCTCTTCACTAAGACATCACGAATGGGTGGTTCGATATTGATATGTTTGTCGCTCTGATAAACCGGATTATAAGCGATATATCGCACCTTGGTTATCAATGTATATCAACACTTTTCTGTTCTAATACAAAGTCCAAAAGCAAACTTTGTAACCATATGCCTTTTTCGCTACAAAGGTTAGTGCCATGTACTCCTCCTCGGTCGATAATAAGGCTACTGGTCATGTAAGGCGCCTTCCAACTAATCGCACCAGCGTAAATACCGCTAAAGACGCACTCATCCAAGTCACTGCATAATCGAATCCACATAACCTTGGTCTCACCTATTATTATCCCTCGTATCTATACCAACGTCTTGCCCTTCAAATATCGAGTATCCATTTCACGTTTCCCAATGAATTTTACCAGGATGCTTCATATAACAACTAACAATACCGACGGCTTGTGAAATATCAAGTCTAGTACATGCCATAGCATATATAATACTACCAGGCACTAGAACAAGGAACACGGGACATATGCTCCTCCTCCTTCTCGGTCTCGGTGATAACTTAGCGAAAGTTTAAAGTGTTTCGCTAATGGAGTACTCATAGATTTATTCATATTAAAACGTGCAACAATCTTCTCAATATATTTCTTTTGAGACGGCTAATAATCAGCCTTGTCACGCAAAATCTCTACACCCAAAATTTTCTTTCAGACCTAAATTTTTCATCTCAAACGCACTATTGCTCTTCGAGACATCAATATCGGATATATTTTTTTGCTATCAACATATCATCAACGTATAATAGCAAATATATCAAAGCCTCATCAGTCTCCTAAAGTAAACAGTATCCATCGACTTTTCGAATAGTCCGACTAGCCATGAAAGCATCAAACGCTTATACTCGCCTGGCCATATAAAGATTTCTTTAATAAACAAACATGATCTTTTTACTCGGAATAGCAAATCCCTCTTGCCTCATGTAAATCTGCTCCTCCAACTCAACATGAAGAAACGCCGTTTTTTATGCTCTAACTCAAAATCCTGTGCATCAACTAAGGCAAGTAAAACACGAAAGAAGTATGTCTTACTACGGGAGAAAACACCTCGTTGTAGTCATGCCTTCCCTGGGTATACCTCTTGCAACAAGCATCACTTTATACCTCGTTGCCTCGACACCGGAATGCCCTATTTCGTTTGTAGACCCATTTACTTGACAATCTTCTAGCTCTTGGGTACTTTAACTAGCTCCCATGTGATTTCGATAAAGTGATTCCATCTCTTCACTCATAGCCCCTAGTCACTGCGACGACTCGAACTAGTCTGCCTGAGTAAGACAAAGGCTCATCTGTCTCCACCTCGTCATTTACGGTTAAAGCATAAGCAAAATCGTATAAGCATAACGTCGGTGGTTTAATTTGTCCTCTCTGCGGCTATACTCGCGTGTCTGTTTGTTCACTATCACCGATTTCGGGAATTGGCCTCATCTGTCTCAACATCTGTTACCTCGAGGTCTCGAGTCTCCATCTGAAGCTCCACCTCACTATTGACACTATGATCTATTTTTTGCGATAGTGTTTGAACACCTCTGTCGAGCATTGCGGTCTGTCGAAGATTACATCTCTGCTAATTAGAAAATCGGATGATTTGGGATCGGTGCACCACGGTCGGTAGCCTTTCACCCCATGTGCATAACCCGAAATATGCACTTTTTCGACCTCGGCTCAAGCTTACCATCACTAGCATGAGCATACGGGACATCCGAATACTCGTAATCCGGAGTAATCAACGGGTTTCCCCAACCATACTTCCTCGGAGTCTTCCACTCGATAGCAAATGATGGAGATCGATTAATCGGGTAATGTGCCATGTTCCGCTTCGGCCCAAAATTCTTACCTATTTGATGCGAAGCATGCCGAGCCGCTCAAGTAAAGTTTGTTCTTCGTTCGCCACGCCATTCTTGTGGTATCCTATGTCTTGTGCGGTGTCTCACAATCCCTTCTCTTTCGTAGAACTCGGTAAAATCTTTACCACGGAACTCCATGCCGTTATCGGTTCTCAAGCACTTGATCTATTTATCCGATCGCTTCTCAATCAAGGCCTTAAACTTCTTAAACCGATCAAACACATCGACTTGTGCTTTGAAAGTATACCCATACTTTCTGGAATAATCGTCGATAAAAGTCGGCATATAACGGGCACCTCCTTTGAAGGAATCGGAAACGGGCCCCGGACGTCGAATGAATATATTCTACCGATTGCTTGGTCGAATGAATACAAGAGTAAACTTAATCATGCGCTACTTCTCAAAGATGCAATGCTCACATAAGTCTAACTTACTTATCTTTTGACCCTTTAACAACCCCTATCACTCGGATTGTCATACCGCCTCACTTATGTGCCTAAACGCATATGCCATAAACGAGTTAAATCGAATCGACTCACCGATGAACGGGCTCTGTCACGGTCTCTCCCAGTAGATGATAGAGAGAACTCACTTTCTTCCCTTTCATTATGGCACCTCGAGAGATTTTCGACTCCACCTTCGGCGTGTACTTGCACTGATATCATCGAGCGTCCCTAGAGAAATAAGGTTCTTCTTGAGCTCGTACATGCCTCACATTGTCAATGTGCGCACTACGCCACCGTGCATTCCGAATCTGTCTCTATCCCACGACCTTGTAGGCGTTATTCCCTCCCCAATCCTCACGGTAAGTAGTAAACGGGTTCCTATGAGGTGTCATATGATAAGAACACCTCGAATCTAGCACCCATTCGTCTCCGACAAACCTGTAGTCGCACACAAAGCGGCTCTACATCACTAGTGCTCTCTCAAGAACATTCGCCGCACCGCTTGTGGCTTTTCGCTTATCACCTATGTTTTTCAACTTGGGACAATCTCTCTGAAGTGCCCCTCTTCGTGACACTCAAAACACTTCCACGTTCTTTAGACTTTTTATGGCGTGATTTAGATCGCTTTTACCTCTTGCCTTTGGACCCTGTTGTTGCTCTCTATCTTGAATCACCGTCTCGCGCTACATCCGCTGGGATCGTCATCTGCAACTTTCTCTCGCCACTCTTTAGAAAATAAGGCGGACTTTACCTCTTCCGAAGTAATCGTAGTACGCCCCTACAATAGTGAATCGTAAAGTGCTCCCATGACTCGGTAAAGAAGCCAACAACATCATGCCCCGCTCTTCATCATCAAGTGTCTTACCGACATTCTTCAAATCAATCATGAGTTTATTAAATTCATGTAGGTGGGTTCGATAGACGTACCTTCGGTATATCTAAACCGAAACATTCTCTTCAACATATATAAGCGATTGTTCAAACCTTTCGTTACATAGAGCGCCGAAGTTTTTCCCACAATTTGCGGTATCCTTCTCATCGCCTACCTCTATTAACACTTCATCCGACAAATTCAACGAATTAGACTTCTAGCTTTCCTCATTATCACATCCTTTTATCTGTCATCGTTTGAACTCGCTTTGCCCTCCAATGCTTCGCTAAACCTTGAGTTGTTAATATCGCTCCATCTTGAGGCTCCATAACCCAAAGTTGTTCCTTGTTAAACTTCTCGATTTCAGCTTTCACTTGGACATAATTGCAATCACACGATATCCGGATAATAATCAAACAAGCAAAAGCCCCAAATCACAATTTAGAATATCCGATCCTATGCTTTCGATACCGATTGTTGTAATATTACGCGAAACTAACAGGATTTGCAAATGTCGATGCGAAAACATAGAAATAACGAGAAACGATAGTTAGAGATTACGTGTTGGTCGAATATCGCCTACATCCCGGGAAGCAAAGAAAATAATCATTATAATCGGATAATTGCAATTACAATCGCTCAATACGCTCGTGTTTTCAACTCTAGATTTCACCCAAGCCTCTAGCATTTATAAATAATAAATCTAACTTAGATGTAACCTCACGAAGCACAGAATCACCGTGTTCCCGGAATTCCTTCGTGCGAACTTCTCTATGCGACCTCAAGACTCCACGAGGTGATGGCGATGTCAGAGTCTTCCTTCTCGTGCGCCGCTCAAGTCACACTGTTCGCTTTCTGCAGAAGGGAATTAAAGCACAAAACCCTTCTTTTGTTTTATTCATGAACAAAAAACGTTTTTGCCCTCAAGTGGGCATAAAATATTATGCTCCCTCTTTTCGTCCTTTTGTGGCAGAAAAAATCCTTTTTTATTTGTTCTTTTAGCCCCATGGCAAATTCACGGGCTCACAAGATAGACTCCAAAAATAGAATATACGTGTGCACTTCTTTTATTCGACCAGAGGAGTCCATGAAACCAATCCGATCAAATCTTGCATATTTCAAGATTTTTTTCATCTCCGTAAAAAATTCAAACTCGAGACACAAAATAACACTATTAATGATTTATCGAACTATATAAGCAATCCCCTCGTTATCAGAGTGGGCAAAGAGGTCGTGAATGTTCTTTTCTCAGCTTTTGGGCAAGAATTCTTCACACTTTTTATCTAAAATTTCTCCTTTTTTTTTGTTGTTGTGTGTGTGTCAAAAGAGTCAACGTCGCTTATTGTTAATACCTTTCGGCTAGCCTTTCTTATGGTCAAAGTCCCCCTCTTTGGGAGGTCCGTATCGCATCCATTGATTGTTAGGTAAGAGTCAAACACAAGACAAAGCCGCTTCGTCTTTGTGCTGGAACATTCCATTTGACCGGAGAAGCCGCCGCACCAATTGACAATTTCCCCCAAAACAGAAAGGCGGAAAGAAGTTTGGAAAAGAGAGGCCAAAGAACATTAGAAGTGTCAATATTTATATATTACGCTCACTTTAAGCATTAACTTGCAAAACGATCACTTAAACGCTTAACTTTTTCAAAAACGATCATTTAAGTTCGTTGATCGTGAAGCTTACTGAAAATCCAACACGTGCTATTTTTTATTAATATTTGAGCGGACGTGGCTCGGTAGAAATGATTTGAAACGATCGTTTTTAAAAAAAATGACACTTAAATGATCTTTTTTAAAAAACTTGACACTTAAGTGATCGTTTTGAAAGTTTTGACACTAAAGTGAGCGTCATACATAAGGTTTGATACTTATAGTGTACTTAAGCGGAAAAGAGAAGCTATTGGAACATCCGGGCATCCTGGTGATGTCCTCGTCCATCTGGATCAATCACCACCGCGCATCAAGCAAAGTGTCTACGAACTTTCTCCCGTTCTCTTCTGACTTCGCATGCGGATCGGCGCGTCGCATGCGTCCCGCTCAGATAGCCCGGCGAAATTGAAATCTCTCGCTCTCGAGAAATGTCTCCGAGGAGAACGATTGGCTTTCGTCTTCAGCAAGTTGGAAAAAGGAAGGACCGAAGAGGAGTGCCGTGCCTTGCATGCACGATGATGTGTCTGAGGCGTGGAAAATTTGTCGTTTGACTTTTCGTCACGTGTTCAAAAGTTCCAAGGCCGTCTGCGGACCGACTCCCACATTATTTTTCCCACTTATGAAACTAGGATTTTTTTTTTCTAACCACAGGAAAAAAAAAAAACCTAGGGGTTTTATATAGATGCAATTGCTTATCTGATACGACAGCGTTCGTTACAGATCCCAAACCAATTTCACCATTTTCTATTCCTCGACGAGCGTGTTTCTACTTTCTTCTTCTTTACTTTTTTTAATGAGATCCGATCTGGCATCATTATTTCTCGTTTATAGTACATTGGCCGTCGATCGTATGGATGTCTTTTTTTTTTTTAGAAATATGCATGTCTTGTTAACTGAGTCAATTGCTAGAATCAATGTGTGTAAGCGAATGTGACAAGGCATAAGTATTGTGACTTGATTTTCGTGCTTAGAGCGTGGGTTACGGTATGCGATAAATAAAAATTTCTTAAAGTTGAAATGCTGGTCACAGCTCAATTCAATTAAATTTCATTTTTTTATTTAGAGGGGAACAAAATTTAGTGATCGAAATTATCATGAGCAACCACTACCTATCCTAGGTAAGCAGTAGACGTTGGTTGTTGCCGAAACAGTAGCTTAACTCGATCCTTTTCACACGATACTTGAGTACTACACTTAAGAAGAAAGGAAGTCGATAGACTTGATAAAGTCTGTGGTATTATATAGAGAAAACTAGCGTTAGCATGTGCAAACATGTATATGCTAGAGAGTAACTAAAAATGGCAGAGTTCAGTTGGATCAGAACTCAATATTCCGCAAAGGGCGGTTATTTTAGGCAAAATTTGGATGACCCAATTGAAACCATTCTGAACGGAATGCAAGCTGTTTAGTCAAACAAATTAAACCTTCTTATGCACTTCATCGATGATAAATATAAGATGCTTCTAATTCTTCCACTCAACATTAGAGGTGGAAACCATATTCTTGCTTATTCTATGTTTCGAACTTGGACCAACCCCCCATGCCAAGAAGTGTAGATCGCGAGGGAAGCCATTGATAAGTACCAACGTCCTAGGGTTTCCCTCATCCCAACAGCTGCCAAACCCGCCTTGTAGCAACCTTTCTGAGGAAGAGAGGGGGTTCATTCTCTCTTTGTCCCTCACCCCTTATCCTCTTCCTTTCTTTTTGTGTTTTGCTATCTTTTCTATCCTCGACTTCTTCTTTTCTCATTGATTTCGCGGATGATTTTGCCGACTTCTATCCACGTAAAGAGTTTTGTTGAATGAACTCATAAGTTCGAAGCGTGAACGCCTCGGAAGAATCGGCTATTCTGGATTTGCTTGCTCATTTCGGCTCCGATGTTTGCTCTATGTAATCGAACACGACTCATCTATTGCTTTAGCAGATCAACTTATCTAAAAGTAATTTTGTGATTAGCCGGTATCACTTTTTCGCATTTTCTCTCTCGATTTACGAGTTATATTTAGATTTGGATGCTTCTTCCATTTCGATCTAGAAATAAATATCGAATTTTCAAGATGTTTTCCGTATTCTTTCAATCTATTGGTGTCGTTATTATCTCTTTTCAGGTGATAGTCTTTGGGAAGGTTGAATCTAAGAGTGCATCGCCTTTTGGCAAAATCAAAAGTGGAGAAGGATATCTTAGCGTATACTCGTCATTGATGCCAAATTCAATAATCGTCCGTCGATTGAGATTTGATGACAAACCCATCTTTATGGTAGAACGAGCAAGTCCTCTATTGTATAAAGTTAATTTATCTTTCAGATTTACTTATTTTATTTGATTTGTATTTTTATCTTGAAGCGACGTACCTCTCTTTTAAGTAAAATGAAAATTTGTTTATGAGAAAAAAAAATACCAACTTTAATTTGTCATTCAGCATTTAGGTTAAAAAAACAAATGGCCAGTACACACCAAATTGGTCTTCAAATGGGGTTACGCTCGGTCAATTGAACCAAGGCAAGCTTTTCATTCCCCCTTTTTCTATAGCACGTGTCCCAAAATTATCCACGACCCCACAACCACCTTTCCCATCTCAGAAAATATTGAAAACCCGCAAACAATTACCAAAAATAAAAAAAAAAGTAAATAAATTTATAAAACTATTTTATTGTCCCTTCATATTTCGTAATAGAGCGGTTTGCGCATCGCAACACTTCTATTTTAAAATCAATTTTGATAAAAAAGTTGATTTTTCTATTTCTAAAGAGAAGTAAATTCTTTTTACTTCTCCACGTGACTTCAAAATTACCCCAAAGCAAAAAAAAAAGATTTCGGAAAGTAAAAATATAAAAATATTAAAAAAAGTACAAATATAAAGTTGTATAACCAAACGGTTTTTTTCTCCGAAATTACGTTAAAATTTCTATTCAGAATCATTTTTGAAACATAAATTCTACTCCTAAAGTATTGTCATGCGCGCCCCTGATAACTTGTTTATAGTTACACTGACGTTTTGGGCCAGATATTGTGTATACATATATTGTGTTCGTGTGAAATAGAAATTGAATATAACATATATATTTCTTTAAGTGAAATAATTGCGACTGAAAAATAAACAACTTTTTCTCGTTCAACCTTGTGGGGCTCGGGAAAGGATCGCTCTTTTGTTTTCTACTCCCGGGGTTGCTCTCACGAGTGCTACACTACACTTCGCATATTGCCATTGGGCTCGCTTCTTCTTTCTCAAACATTGAAAATTCAATATCAAAATTCTTTGTGCTTTCAAGATATTTGGCAGATTGGTTTTTTTCTCTCCTGGTGGTTCCTCCTAGGACGTGTTTAAAGGTGACTCGAAAACGAAAGCATGAGTCAAAATGCACGAAGTCGAGCAAAAGCGCAAGTCAAAAAACTTGGATGCCAAAAATCGCTTCAGACGTACCACGAGCCTCGGCCGATGATAGAATAGTCTTCGCGTTGAAGAGAATTTTGTGGATACGAGTAACTTTCCTTTCTTAAATTTAAAAGCACGACCGGCATTTTCGAGAATAATTAAAGACCTACCGGCATGTCGGATTATCAACCGGGAGCATGTATCTTGCTCGCTTTTTTTCTTTAATCCGACGCTCTATGAAAATAAACACAACGCTCAAGAAAGCAATCGGGTGAAGAAAAAACAAGTCAGTTAGTATGGTCTCTAATCATCCCATCGAGGGTTCGTTTGTTTTACGAAAAAAGAAAAATGATCATTTTATATCGCTTACGGGAAATGAATATTAAAAGAAAGTTACTCTTAACGAAAAAATTTGGCTATTGATTGTTGTCGATTATGAAAGAATTTTTCATTCACTGACTATTTCAAGTGTACAAACTATCGTTTTTACGAAAATATTTTTCAAATCATTTATTGGACTTGAATCAAATCGAAATGGCATCTAATCTTGATCCGATGCGACTGTTCTCTCGGACAAGATGGGATCCAGAGGGAGAGAGGCCCCTTTATAGTCAGTGCAATAACTAGGATTTAAAGATGGCCACCAAAATAGGGTAACAGAACTAAAAGCACCTTGACAAATTCCACGTGTTGCTCGGTTAATGTAAGAAGTCATGCCCAGTGTCTTTTACCTCAGAGTCTGGCGAATCCCCAAAAAAGTAAAAAAAGAAAAGGTGAGAGGATATGCCATCATCCAAAAGCATATTCCGTCCGACAAATGTGGAAGCAAGAATCTTGATATTGTCCATGTTGCTCCACGTTTTACTCATTCTTACAGCAGCACTTTACTTCAAGAATTCCATACATTTCTTTCTTTTTCCGGTCGTACCTCTCTTACAAATTAGCATGTTTAGTTATGTTTGGATTGAATCTTATGTTTTATGTTGTTGGTTCCAATCGAGAACGCTTAAAACTTTCACAAAATACAAATGGCGAACATTCATAGTTTTATGAAATGTCAAGGATATTAGCATTTTTTTTAGGAGAAAGTGAAGAAGGTTTATTATTATTTTTTTTTTGTGCTTTCGATAATTTTTGAACGGACGAGTTTTGATAGTTAGAATTTTATTTTATTTTTGTATAATCTTGTTAAATCATGAAATGCGGCCTATTTTATAGCTTAACATGTTCAATGCTAATCTAAGTCGATCTAAATTGCTTTTTCAAAAGTTAATATAATGAGTTCTGGGGACCAGATTTTACTTTCCTTGTTCTAGCGTTAAAAACCAATTTCGATTTTGTAACATTATGGAAAACTTGGATTTTCAATTAAATTATTAGACTTTTACTTTACCCCCAAAAAAATTAAATTAATAGACGGCGAAAAGCTTGCTCTTTCTATAAATCCAGAACTCACTCCAGGAGTCACTCTGTACTTCTCTCTCCCCTCTCTCTCGTGATCGACTCCTTGTATCTCTCTCCCTGTCCACTTTCTCGTGCAGTGATCGCAGCCTCTGCTCTCACTTTTTTGTCACTTTCCACAATCTTCCCTACCCACTTCACGGGATTCGTTCTCTTCTCCGTGACCCATCAAATCTTTCCAAAGTTGCAATTTTTATACCTGCACTGTTTCTTTTGTCGCCCCTCCACACACCCACACGCGGAGGGATTTAAGACCGGACAAGTAGAAGGAGAGAAGCTGAGAAGAAGTTTGAGGGGGGAGAGAGAGAGAGAGTGAGTGAGATATGGCGGCTAGGAATCTGGAAAAGCTTTCTTCGATCGATGCTCAATTGAGGCTGTTGGCACCTGGGAAGGTGTCCGAGGACGACAAGCTCATCGAGTACGATGCTCTGCTGTTGGACAGATTCCTCGATATTCTTCAGGACTTGCACGGTGAAGATATCAGAGAAACGGTAACGAGTTCTAGTGATTACTGGTTGATACAGCTTTCTGGGTCATTGTTGTGATGCTGCTGCTTGTGCAAGCAGTTATTGAGTATCCTGAATACAAATCCAAATTTTTGTGAAGTTTTAAACTTTATGTTTGTTTTGGTTTATTGAAACCTATAGAAGCTTGAATTGATCCATTACGGCCAATTGAACTGAAGTTTCAAGTTTACCTATACCAAAAAAGGCAGAGGGAAAGTTTGGAATAGCTAGTCTGTGACATACGACCCTGGAACAGAGGAGCCCACGTATCCATTAGTCCTTTTCGTGGTCAAATCATTGTTTTTGAAGGCTAGCAAATGATGTAAACTGTTGCTGGTTCTGCTTACTGGTCTGCTTGTTCTTTAACCTCGTTATCATATGTAGATGAATTGAAGCTTGTTTTTGGACTTTGGTTCAGTGATTTGGAGTGATGACCTTTTGCAATATTCGGGTGATTGCTTTTCGCTTTCTATTAAGTGAACTGGGATGATCATGCGAATGCTAACTGTGTATGGACCGATTTCGATTTTAGGTTCAAGAGTGTTATGAGCTTTCAGCTGAGTATGAGGGAAAGCAGGATCCTCAGAAGTTAGAGGAGCTCGGGAACGTGCTGACCAGCTTGGATCCGGGCGATTCTATTGTCATCACGAAATCCTTCTCTCACATGCTGAATCTGGCTAATTTGGCTGAGGAAGTTCAAATTGCGTACCGAAGGCGAATTAAGTTGAAGAAGGGGGATTTTGCTGATGAGGCATTGGCCACAACTGAGTCAGATATTGAAGAGACCTTGAAGAGACTGGTGGGCCAACTGAATAAGTCTCCTGAGGAAGTTTTTGATGCTTTAAAGAACCAAACGGTTGATCTGGTCTTAACAGCCCATCCTACTCAATCTGTCCGGAGATCATTGCTTCAAAAGCATGCAAGGTACTTTCTGGGCTCCCCAAGTGTTTCAGTTGCTAATGACTTAGCCATTAGTTGACAAACTATTAGTTGATCAAATGCATGTTGATCTCCTTTTGTATACTTCCAGGATCCGCAACTGTTTAACGCAGTTGAATGCCAAAGATATTACTCCTGACGATAAGCAGGAACTTGATGAGGCTCTGCAGAGGGAGGTATGCAAACGCTAGTTGTAGCATAATTAACACAAGACTTATGGGCTTATCGTATGAGCTGTGATTTGCACCCGAAATTGAGTTGAATCAGATGCAAGATGACAATTGCCTCAACTTTCGGTTTTTTCGTTACGTGCTTAAGTGATTTAGGGGAAGGCAAGGCTACTACGCTAATGACTGTTAAGCTTAGTGCATATCATCCTACCTATGGGCTATGGCATATACCCAGTTCTGATGAGATTGATATGCTAAGTTGTCATGTATATGTGGTTTGACATGGTTCTAACTTTGCTAATTGGATATTGTGCAGTAACAACTAATAAGGGCATCTTGCTGTTTTCTACTTCATATTTTCAGCGTTACTATTTACATGTGTTTGTCATTATTTATAAACAAGCGGTGCTAGTTCTAGATCTTGCACCACCTTTTCATTTATAGGTATTGGCATTTTCATCCGTAATTTCTTTTGATCACTAGTCTGCAACATGCGGAGACATTTGCAATTTGTGTCAAAACAATTATATGGGTATTGGTGCAACTGATGATACTAATTTTTCATTCATTTGTACCTTATCTTTGACGGTGCACTTCTATTTTGTTTGTGATTTGACGGTATTGAGTATGTCTGTGTATTAATGGTGATTCATCTTTCATGTCTAGATTCAAGCTGCATTTCGCACTGATGAAATTCGGAGAACTCCCCCAACTCCACAAGATGAGATGAGGGCAGGAATGAGCTATTTCCATGAAACGATATGGAAAGGTGTTCCAAAATTTTTGCGACGAGTTGATACAGCGTTGAAGAACATTGGGATAAATGAACGTGTTCCCTACAATGCTCCGCTTATTCAGTTCTCTTCTTGGATGGGAGGGGATCGTGATGGTTCGTAATCTTCATAAGAGCAACCTGGCAGTCCTTTGCAATTAGCGTTTGTCATGATTATTGTTGTAATGATGTTATTATTGTGCTTCACCATAGACATGTACATAGATACATGAGACTAGACGGAGGACAACACAATTGGGGAAGCTTATAGATTTAGATACGTGAATTGATTTCCCTAGCTTCAGGACCATTATGGTACATCAGAGAGATTGCATTGTATCTAAATCTATAAGCTTCCCCAATTGTGGCATTAATGCTCGTAAAAAACCCAAGAAAAAGAAGAAAGACGGTGATAAGATTATTTTTTCGGTTTTGCCGACTTTCTTCTTTTTTTTTGGCTTTTAAGCAAACCATGCCAGCAACTAAATTGGGTTCCCTGTCTCTTCTACGCCAATTCCTCACCTGATGCATCTATTAAGAGGCAAAGTAAACCATGTACAGATTTTATTGGCTAGCTCAGTCGTTCATATGTGGCTTTTATCGCAGGAAATCCTAGGGTAACTCCTGAAGTTACTAGGGATGTATGCTTGCTTGCGAGAATGATGGCTGCTAATTTATACTTTTCTCAGATAGAGGATCTGATGTTTGAGGTATTAAATTGTCCTTACTCATTTAATGATTGGTTCATGGCATTCAGATTTTGACAATCCATCATGTTCCTTTTGCATTCGGATTGTCCTGGCAGTTGTCCATGTGGCGTTGCAGTGATGAGCTCAGGGAACGCGCAAACATGCTTCACAGCTCAACCAAAAGAGATGCAAAACATTTCATAGGTACGTGGTCCTCTGTCGAGAAATCAGTTAATGTGACAAATATAATCAGTCCTTCCTTTGGAAATCCCTGCCTAAATGCTAATGTCAATTGCATTATTGTCTACAATGTCTATTACAGAGTTTTGGAAACAAGTACCTCCAAATGAACCCTATCGAGTTATTCTTGGAGATGTGAGAGACAAGTTGTATAACACGCGTGAACGCTCTCGGCAATGGTTAGCCAATGGGTTATCTGACATTCCGGAGGACACGACATTTACCAATGTCGAGCAGGTCTCCCTTCCTTCATGCAATCCTTGTGTTTTTTATTTAAAATTTGAACTATGACTGAGTTTAATGGTTAATCTGTGTCTTTTCGGTGCATTCTATTCCATGCCTAATCTGGACAAGGAGACTTCAAACAGTTTACAACTATGAAATACATAATATTCTGTTTTATGCTATTAGTCCTAGAGATGTCAATGACATTTATCTATTAATACAAAATAACATTCTATTATTTCTTTGTAAAAACTAAGAGCTCATGATACATCCTTGTAGTTTCTGGAGCCTCTTGAGCTCTGCTACCGCTCGCTTTGCTCGTGTGGTGATCGGCCAATAGCAGATGGAAGCCTTCTTGATTTCTTAAGGCAAGTTTCTACCTTTGGGCTTTCCCTTGTGAGACTCGACATTCGGCAAGAATCAGACAGGCACACTGATGTGATTGATGCTATCACAAAGCACCTGGGTATTGGATCATATCGCGAATGGTCTGAAGTGCGCAGGCAGGAATGGCTCTTATCTGAGCTGAGTGGCAAACGCCCTCTCTTTGGGCCTGATCTTCCCAAAACAGAGGAAATCGCTGATGTCCTGGACACATTCCATGTCATTGCTGAACTTCCTTCAGACAACTTTGGTGCCTACATAATTTCAATGGCAACATCCCCGTCTGATGTGCTTGCTGTTGAGCTTCTACAGCGTGAATGCCGTGTAAAGAAGCCATTGAGGGTTGTACCGTTGTTTGAGAAGCTTGCTGATCTAGAGGCAGCCCCCGCTGCTCTGGCTCGTCTTTTCTCGATCGACTGGTATAGAAACAGGATTGATGGAAAGCAAGAAGTCATGATTGGCTATTCTGATTCTGGAAAGGATGCTGGTCGTTTCTCTGCCGCTTGGCAGTTATATAAAGCTCAAGAAGAGCTTATAAAGGTGGCCAAGCAATTTGGGGTTAAGCTCACAATGTTTCATGGCCGAGGAGGAACTGTTGGAAGAGGAGGTGGGCCCACCCATCTTGCTATATTGTCGCAGCCACCTGACACGATTCATGGGTCACTTCGTGTGACTGTTCAAGGTGAAGTTATCGAACAGTCATTTGGGGAGGAGCACTTATGCTTTAGGACACTCCAGCGTTTTACAGCTGCCACACTGGAGCATGGTATGCATCCTCCAGTTTCACCAAAACCAGAATGGCGTGCACTCATGGATGAGATGGCAGTTATTGCAACAAAGGAATACCGTTCAATAGTGTTCCAAGAGCCGCGTTTCGTTGAGTACTTCCGCCTCGTAAGTTCTTTCTCAAAATTCTCTCTCTGGGTTTCCCACCATTAATCCGTGATAAGTAGTGCCTGTGATCCTGCAAATCGGGTGATAGGAAATATGAAAATTTATTGATGTAGTATGCCCATCTAATTTACTGCATTTTGTTGATTTTGATTCTCGGGTGCTAAGTAACTAGGAAGCCCTATCTTGCATTAATTGGAAAATATGCAGACTAACCTCCATTAAGTGGCATTTACCCCAAAAAAGAAAAAAACTTCATTAAGTGGCATGGACCTTTCTCTGAGTCAAGTATGCTAGAAGATTGTAAATGATCATCTTCACAGAGAAGAACTCTGCAATAAGGATCATAATCTCCAACAATATCTAAGAAGTAAATTATTTTACTTGCCACCATTTGTTTATGCATCAATAAGCTTAATCCGTGATCTTTTTTCGTCTTTATAAATGTTATCTCGTGTTGAAATAAATGCTCATGTTCTGGTACTTGAAGACTCCAGAAACTATTAAAGCTAAGAATGGTGGTTCTTTTAATGTTGCAGGCCACACCCGAATTGGAGTATGGTCGGATGAACATTGGAAGTCGTCCATCAAAGAGGAAGCCTAGTGGAGGCATTGAGTCACTTCGCGCAATCCCATGGATCTTTGCATGGACTCAGACAAGGTTTCATCTTCCGGTGTGGCTTGGCTTTGGTGCAGCATTTAAGTATATCATTCAAAAGGACATAAAGAATCTCCACATGCTTCGGGAGATGTGCAAGCAGTGGCCATTTTTTAGAGTGACCATTGACTTGGTTGAAATGGTGTTTGCAAAGGGAGATCCTGGAATTGCTGCTTTATATGACAAGCTTCTAGTGTCTGAAGAATTACAGCCATTTGGAGAGCGCTTGAGGACTAATTATGAGGAAACTAAGGGCCTTCTTCTCCAGGTAATACACTATTGAATCTTCAAGCGAACCTCTTGGACTTCCTAAGTATGGCAAACTCATTGTTTGTGGCTGGGTTAACTAGGGCTTCCGTTGATATTCACGTGGGTAGGCACCATGACTTTAGTTTTTAGCTGAGTTGGGATAACCTCAAATGACCTGAATGGAACTGAATTTACCTCAATGCTGGGCATTTCCCGTTCATATACAATAATAGTTTAAAATCTTGAATAGCTGTACTGGGATAGGTCAGGTTTTCTATTCGGTTCAGTTATTTGTGGTTCCGCCTACACAATGGATCAGTTATGGAGTGTTCAGGTCTGTTTAGATTTACCAACTGCCTGCCCTATCGGCCTGTTTTTTCTCTCTTAAAACATACAAACAGAGGACTTCAGCTCTAAGACTAGAAAGTAGTATTGACATAAACTTGCTTTTCTCGGTGACAGATTGCTGGACACAAGGATCTACTTGAAGGAGACCCGTATTTGAAGCAGAGGCTTCGTCTCCGTGATGCATACATCACGACTCTCAATGTCTGCCAAGCATACACCCTGAAACGGATTCGCGACACTGATTACCATGTGAAGCTGAGGCCACACTTGTCGAAAGAGTACATGGAATCGAGCAGCAAGCCTGCTGCAGAGCTCGTGAAGCTGAACCCCACCAGCGAGTATGCCCCAGGTCTTGAAGACACTCTTATCTTGACGATGAAGGGCATTGCTGCTGGCATGCAGAACACTGGTTGAGGCTTATGCTCTATATTAGTATGGTTTGTAAGAAATGCATGGTGTTTAAGAGATCACAGGAACAAAGTAGTGGTCAATAAATGAGCCCTGTTTATGACGGAACCCGCTTTTGTAAGCAGCAAAAAAAGTTTTTTTAACTCTTTCTGCTGACATTATGATATATCATTTAACCTCGATCTTTAGAAAACTCTTGGTACGATCTATGTATTTAGAGCTGAGGTTGGGCAGAATACATCTTATGCCCAGCAGAACTGCGGTACATTGGCCAGAGGGGGGTATTGGAGTAGGGGCGACACACATCAAACTTGGTAATAGCCAAAAAATAAAAATAAAAATAAAGTACATGACCAAAACGATGCGGAACCTGCTGAAGTTTGTCTTGGTTCATTATATTCAAGCAGCTCATTCCCAGTTTCGAGATTCGACCATGGAAAATAAAAGTACGTATCTTGGTGAAGAAATTAGTAGGGTGACGAGAAACGGCATCGAATTTGCAAAAACTGGAATATTCGTGTCTTCATGTTGGAGTCCACAGGCTAATTCCAACAACTTTGATTAGCATAAGGGCAATCAAGTTGTCTGCAACAATTGCTTCATCAAGAATAAAAGTCGTTTGCGCAATCTGATATATGAGATCTATTTACAGTTACGGATCACAGCGTGCTGTCCATGCACGAGAATTACAACATGCGTCTGGCGAGATAACAAATGCGTTCCACCAGCCTGCTCCCTGCAGCTCGGTTGACTCTCCCTTCTTGGGTAGGGTCTCGAGCACAATCACTCCATAAGAATTACTGCGGTCAAACCAAGAACCCCCAACCAGGTTCTGTCACTGGGAAACTCTGTTAACTGCAGAGAAAATTATGGAAATTAGATTATCAGGGCAATATCCAGGTTAGTTCAGTAAAGCAAAAGGAGCTTCAATTTGTCCTTGTGTTTTTCACATAAAGATATTGGCATCGACAATAAATAGCCTGAGAGATATTCGCTATCTGACACTTCATAGACCATGAGTGAAGATTAGACAACCACAGAAGGGAAAGTAGGCAGATCACACAATATAATATGAAGTTCTAATTTTTGATTTGATGACAGTCCGAAGCTCTCATAACAACACACGAACCATTTCTTAGATTAAAACGAAACATACCCACAAAAGCAGCTCTGGATTTGTAACATCTGCTTAAGAAGAGGATTCATCTGGGACTTTGTTATTTTTCGTGAGAGTGCTGACCGATTCTTCAACAGCTTGAACAAATGTAGCAATTTTATAGGTGAAGAATCCGACTAACATTGGTATCAACTCCAAATGCATTGTTCCATATTCTGGAACAAGGATCCTGCACCCAAGAACAATTAGGTTAAACACGAACAAGGAATACATTACAATTTAATGCTTTGCCAAGCAAATTAAAAAAGCCACAAGAGTGATAGTGTTACTTAAGATGCAGGTTGAATAGTACAAAAGTGAACTCCAGTAAAACCACAAAGACGAGTTCTCTGAGAAACTCAAAGCACTAACTTGTCAAATGGAGTACGTTTCAGAGAAAGAGCATTCAGGTGGCAACAAGCCAGCTTGTCCTAGAGAGTAAAGTAAGCCTAAAGTTACTTACGCATTCCACCGATTGTAGATCATGACTAAAACAACAGGAACTAGAAGCCTCGGCTGTCCAATTGCACCTCTGCAAGTAAAGTTTCCAATGACAAGAAAATGCATTCACATTACACAAAGTTAATCAGCACAGCAATGAAAAAGTTCATGAGGAGACTTAAGCTCAGAAAAAAGAAGAAAAAAACTGACTAATTTCAACTATGCAAATAACTGGTGCATACGGGAAAGGAAATACTTTTTAAACCCATATAGTTGCCATGTTAAAACCATTACTTCCGGAAGCTAAGTCATTAATAGGAATTGTCCTCAGCATTTCAGTAACATTTGAACTCCATTATAACTTTTATGGGGCATAGCGTGGCACAACTAGATCAGTAAAGCCCAGTCAAATACGCAATAGCGCCCTAGGTCTTAAGCCGTCTGATCATGTAACTTATTATTAACAGCTGCAAAATATCCCTACAATTGAATGCACAAAGCTAATCGTACAGTGTTGCTGTCAACTTGAATGGCAATACCAACATGAAGACTGATAATGTCATTGGGTAAACTCCAAGGAGAAACGCCAACTTTGATGAAATATATATGCACAGAGCAATCAGTCATCATGATCATAGTTCAAATCTGTTAGCTTGCATGAACTAGATAACAATTTGCACAGGCTGTTCATGACATGGTAAGTAGGAACACCTCTGATCCTAGCAGCATATGTTGTAGATAGTTAAACTACATCTGACGATATCACTTAACCACTACTAAATTGTCATCAATATTCACATGGTGCTCCTACATATGATCCTGGCCAAACTACTCCAGCAACTAGCTGCTCTGCCAATGACGATTATCAGTGGTGGGAACAGATGCACTGCATCTTAATGGTATTCGCCATCAAGTGTAGCTCAAAACACAGTCAAACAAAGATCAGGTACATACTTTATCAGCCCCTTAGCACCATCTGCCATGGAATCCACACTGCTCCCAAGCATCCTTATATAAACCAAGGAACCAAGAAACCCGGCACCGAAGCTGAAACATAAGCAGAATATAAGCAGAGAGATTTGCTTAAGAAGGTTTTTAAGGATTTCAGTATCATCAATATGTGTAGCCCATATCCCTGAAGAAAAAAAACAATGTATAGCCCATACTGCAATATTAAGAAGTGCAAAAATACCAGAGATAGTTGCGCTGTATAGTAATCTCTTTAAATGCTTAACTATGGTTTACAAGTCTCTTCTTTAGAGATTTCGGCACAGTTAAATACCACCCATCATCTCTGCTACTAAGTATCATTATTATTTCATGCAGCTAGTCATTGACAACAGCAGTCAAGCAGACAGTCCATAGAACTAAAGGCAATAAATAACTATTACTAAGATCGTGAGCGTATTTTTGCTAACCATTTCTAGACTCTTATGAACTCACTATGCGTTAAAAGCCCCAACAAGTTTCCAATGTGTGCAGTCCTTTATAGAAGAACTTGGTTGAAGATCTCTCAAATAGATTATAACTCATATGGACTTCAGCAACATAGAATCTCGAAGCATTGATCCATTAATTCACAAATAATGTTTGGAATTGGAACCATACAATACCAACTTATAAAAATACATGGAACTTATTGATGAACCATATGAGGATAGATTTAAATGCAGAAGAATATGTGGATGCAAGTAGGTATTCCAAAAAGAATTTTGACAAAGAGCAAACAGTTAAGCAAACAGTTAAGCCAAAAATATAGCAAACTAAAGTCAATATGGATATTTGGAAGATCCACCCACCTAGCACCAATTTCGGGAGAATAACAAAAATAAGTTGAGACAAGACCAATGCCACCTACACCAAGAGTGAGGACTTGCAATTTTTCCTTTAACTGTAAAATGAAAATACATCACAAGCAAGTATGAGATAATAATATCACCAAGAGAGGTACTACAATAGCTAAGGCCTAAATAAGAAATACAGTAGCTACTCAATACACCTTATAGTATTGCTCCTTTGACTGAGCAGCTAATACATTTGGGTCACCTCGAGGTCGCCTCAACTCGCGGAACATGACATCCTATACGCAAGCTATATTAGAAACCCAACTCTAACAATATTTACACAATTCTAAAATGGAAGTAAGAATAAGAACAATTAGCATTTCATCAAACATAAGTTTGAAAGTCAAGCTTAGACACGATGCATATGAGACTCAACAAAGTCTTAATAGAACAGGCAGGACTACATCAAATGTGTTCCTCTAGCCAACACATAGCACATCAGAGACGGCTGAGATTGATGATAAAGATTACTTACACTTCCCCCAGTAGCAGCTTTACTTGCTCTATCCCACTTCTTTTGCTCACGGCGTGTTGGCGCCGGTCTCCATCTGGGCAAAGCACTGGATTTGTCCTGGTCCATATTATCCTCGACTGGCTGTTTTGACACTGTCTTTAATGGTCTTGTGAGCTCTTTGCTCAAATCAACTTCTAGGCTGCAAGAACCCTACCCATTAACTTTCCGTAAAATAAAATTTCTAATTACACCTTTTTTCTATAATAAATAAATAAAGCACTGAGGAAGGATCTAAAGTATTGCATGGAAGGAGAAAGAACCAACCTGTCAAGGGTCATTACTCTGCTCAAGCTCAAAAAGCCAGAAGGCTCTTCCTGTAAACGCCAAAAAAGAAATGATGTTGGAGCCTTAACATGCAACAAATCCACATAAAAAGTCTGCAAGATAAGCCTTCTATCTGCAAATTCTACCGGTATACCAAGGCCTTTGGCCAATGAGAACATTTCTTGCTGAGATGCTTGTAGGTCTTCTTCAGCTAGGACAATTACTTTCATAGGCTGAACCTGAGTAGCCTCTCCAAATCATTAACTGATAAGTAAATTAAGGTCAGAAATGAACACATTCACCGTTAATCCAACCTCTTTAATCAATTCTTCTTGTCCAGATGTTCCCATTCTTTTCTTTTCAACTAAGATACTGTGGTGTTTTCTTTTTCTTTTCCTTCGATTCAAAAACTGTTCTCTCCAGTCATCACATAATGCCCTCAAAAACAAGAACCGTCAATAATTTGTGTTTCATTTTGGTGACTTCAATCGTTGGACACCTTGAGTTTTCTTTCCCATGCTAGGTTACTCTTTTCCCCCTCAAACATGACAACTTAGGTGTGTTGACGAAATCACCTTGCAAATTTGCATCAACTCATCATTCAGCATTTACATAATCAAATGAAACATAAAGCTTGTACAACTTGCGGCTCCAAAGTTCTCGCGAATGCATATACCAATATAAGAGAGTACATGCCAGCAAAATTGCAATGCCCACCATACATACTGAACAAAGCCCACCATACATGCTGAACAATGCCCAATTCTATCCAGTCAACCACACCACCAAACCAAATCTTTCAAATGTGTAAACCGAATTTCCACTAAAAGGAAAAGAAAATGGAGCGGCGCTCTGGCAAGGCAAGGCCATGCTTTGATCAACACAAGATCATATTTTTCCAACGAATTGATTCCCTAAGCAATAAACAATCAACCAGAAGCTAACCATCAGCATCCAGAATTCAGAAAAAGAAAAACACAATTGAGACTCAACGCACTTACATTAACCCGCGGCGATTCGATAGAAGAGCCGTCCTCCTCCTGGATCATCCTCTTGAACCGGCCCACGAAGTCCTTGTTCCAAATGAACTCGTCGGAGCTGAGCGGATCCTCCCCCTCGCCGCCCCAGTACTTCCGGAGCTTCGTCGTCGTCGGCGGGCCTCCGTACTCGCCGGGAGCGACGCCGGTGGACCACTTCATCGGCTTCTTCTTGGGGAGTATGATCTTCGTCGGCCTAGGGTTCGGCGGGGTAGGCGTCTGCGAGTCCGGAGGGACGGGCGTCGCGGCGGACGTCACCGAGATATAGTTGAGAATCGCCATCAACGGTTCGAGAGGAGGATGAGTGAATAGCGTAGTTCAGAGCCTCCTGGCCGCCGTCGCTACCGAAGAAACAACCAACCTACAGAGCCGCGCGTCGATGAAGAACTTGGAAGGGGAGGCGAGAAAGTGCGGGAAAATATCAGAGACGAAGATGGTGCAGGAGTTTGTGTCCGTTGACGTTCCACATCTGTTTCCCATTGTCGCTCGTAAAGATATTATGACGTCATTTTTATCCCGGATGACGATGACCCAGCACTTGCGTCAAGCGGAACGTTGCCACTGGCGTTCGCATGATTCCATCGTTCTGACATTTCGACAGTTACTTGTTGTGTCATCCGCCGATTCCCGCTTTCCTTCCACGATCTTCCCGCTTCATTCCTTGGATTCTCTAGAGATGAGTCCCGAGCGTAGGAAGCCTCCTGATTCGCCCTCGGACTCGGATCTCTTCTCCCCTCGCTATTCATCTGCGTCCTACAGTCCTAGACACGATCGCCGCCGTAGATTGTCGTCTCCAGATTCGACCCGCGACAACGTCGACATTGATTACCTCGGTTCGTCTCGGTCACCATGCGAGTCCGGTGAAGACGATTACGAAAATACCGCTTCCGAAGATTTTGGGACACATGGCGGCTTAGGATCCATCTCCGTGCAGTTCCCCGCACCGAAGGCTGGAGGCGGCATTATCAATCTGGAGGCCTCCTCCAATTCGCCGAGATTTCCACAGGCCATGCCTTATGTTCGTGTTGCGCCGATGCCCGTGTTCCGCGGCACGCCCGTGGAATGCCCTGTCGCGCACGTGAGCCGGTTCGCCAAAGTCTGCCGGGCGAACAACGCGGACTCCCCGGACACGATGTCGAGGATCTTCCCCGTGACCCTGGAGCACGAGGCGGCCCTGTGGTACGACCTGAACATCGAGCCGTACCGCTCTTTGCTCGGGTGGGACGACGTGAAGGCCTCCTTCTTGCAGGCCTACCAGAAAATCGAACTCCTGGACCAACTGAGGTCGCAACTCACGACGCTGAACCAGGGGCGCGACGAATGCGTGCGCTCCTACTTCCTGAGGCTCCAGCTGATCCTGCAGAGATGGCCCGACCACGGGCTCCCCGAGGGACTGATCAAGGGGATCTTCGTGGACGGGCTGAGGCGGGAGCTCCGGGAGTGGGTCGTCCAGCAGAGGCCCGAGTCGCTGGACGACGTGCTGAGGCTGGCGTTCGGGTACGAGCAAGTGAAGGGCGTGAAGGGGTTGTCGGCTGACGGGGCCGGCGATTGCGGGTTCTGCGGGGGCGGCACGAGGAGAGCGGGTGCGAGGTCAGGGAGAGGATGAGAGGGCTGTGGCTGGAGAGCAAGGAGAAGAAGATGGGAGTTGGGCTGGTGAGCGATGGGCTGGTGAGCGTGAGCGAGAGGGATGGCGGCGATCGAGGCGAGGAGGTTGGGAGGTCGGTCTCGATCGGTTCGACGAGCCTAAGGAAGAGGCAGTGCCAGTGTTGGAAGCATCAGTGCTCCAGGAAGAGGCTGGAGAGGAGCAATAGCCTTGTTGTGACTAGGAGCACTCGGAGTCCTAACGGGGAATGACTAGAAATTCTAATTTTTCTTCTCTTTTATTATTATTTTTATTCTTTGGGTTTCAATTGAAAGGGGATTTTAAGTTGATCACATGTTATAATGATGTCCAAATTTGTTTTTATTCTACTGTATGGTTAGTTACCTCCTTTCATCTCAATAGTACACCACGACCCCAAGAAGGACACTCGCTTTGGCATCTACACGTGGAAGGTTTGTATTGGGCGTCCGGTAGTCTTCTGTCCAAAAAGCAACCTCCTCCCGACCACAGTCCTACTGTTCGCTCCAACCTGTCTTAATCATTACTCGCAGAAATCGATTGAGTTCGATTTGATTCGCCGTGTTGATCCATCGATTGATCGATCGATCCCAATTCATATTAATCTCTCTCTCTCTCTCTCTTTCCAATTCTGTGAGATCGAGCTATGGACTCCTCCCGCGAGAGCCTAGTCTACGTTGCGAAGCTGGCGGAGCAAGCTGAGCGCTACGAGGGTCAGTTAGGGTTTTCTGTTGTTTCTCTTCATACCCCTTTTTTCTCCTTCCTTTTTCTGGTCCGTGATTTCGTTGCCCAACAGCTTGAATGTTGGTTTGAAGCACTGCTTTGAGTTTTTGGCTCAATCATGGATTGCTAGCGGCTTCTTGGTGCGTGTGCTTCGCGCATTTCATCTTACGAGCTCGAGCTTAGGTGTTGCGAATTAGAAGAGCTTTAATTGCAGTCGACCAGTTGGCACTTGAGTCAATTTGATATCTTTAGTGAGTTGGGCATGATATGCTTTTTTGGTTCGTTGTGATGTATCCTCGGATTATAGCGTATTCTGCTGCTTACAATTCACGGCTGAACATTCTGTGTAGTGAGGCTAGTTACGATAAGATCCTTGATCTTACTATTTAAAGTCATATCTTCAATATAAAAAAAAAAAAAAGTAGCTTATCTGATGGTGGTCACTGTTTTTCTGTCTGCTCAGTGGCATGTAATCAAGATCCTGTCAAGTCTCAACATTTTCGTGACATAAGCTAAGCTTATAATGATCCCGCATTTGGAAGTTGAAATATGTGAAATTCATGATTGGGTATCGGCTGATAGGTGATATCGGGGGTCCACTAGATGCTGTCTCCCCCTAGAAGGTTGTTTCTTCTGTTCTTGGTTCGCATTCTACCTTTCTGATAGTATTTGTGTTGGTAGAGATGGTGGACGAAATGAAGAAGGTTGCGAAGCTCAATGTTGCATTAACCATTGAAGAGAGAAACCTGCTGTCTGTTGGGTACAAAAATGTTGTTGGGGCTCGGAGGGCATCATGGAGGATTCTGACATCCATAGAGCAAAAGGAAGATGCAAGGGGGAACGATATCAGCGTGAAGCGAATCAAAGATTACAGGAAGAAGGTTGAATCAGAGCTCTCCAGCATCTGCAGTGATATCATGGTTGTACTTGATGAGCATGTCATTCCTTCAGCATCAGACGGTGAATCCAAAGTTTTCTACTATAAGATGTAAGATATCATATGTTGCTAGTAGACAACTTTTCCCTGTTTCTGGAGTAAGGCTTTCTATGCCAAGAGGTAACTAAGAATTGGTCCATCCGTGTGTTTGGTGGAACTTGGCCTTCACAGGAAAGGAGACTACTACCGTTATCTTGCAGAATTTAAGGCTGGTGACGAGAAGAAAGAGGTTGCTGAACTGTCAATGAAAGCATATGAGGTTCGTAGTTGGTTTTCTTTTATATAGTTGGTGAATTTTCCCCGTTTAGATGTAATTGTCCAACTAAGGAAGTAGGGAAAATGTAAGGAGAATGCTGGTTGACTAAGATCACCCAGTCTGGCCTTCCTTTAGAATATATCATTTGCAATTTTCAGTCTCTGCTGTAAAGTTTATGCACAAGGTCGTTCGGGGAATGTCTGTGGCATTCCCTGTTGAAACTTTATTATCTATTGTTTGCAATAACTCTGGTTGTATTGTTCTTTTTAAAATTTGTCATGAGATGATTTAAATTGAAATATTTGTTTTTATTTTTCCATTAGACAATTTGAGTAAAATTTAGAATCTCTGTTTTCCATCTGAACAAGAATATAAGTCTTCTTCTGTCTGCTTGATAATCCGAGTCTTGGCAATGATCGACCTAATACTCTGTTTAATGCTAAGATATTCTCAGGGATTGTCAATACGAAATATAGCTGTCTTATCTTACATTCTTAATGATATGTGTGTCCCAATTGTTGTTTTAATGCCTGATTCATTTCTTTCTCGCTTTTCCTTACGCTCTAATTGCTCTTCTGTTACATGTACCCAATCAGATGGCTACAAGTATTGCAGAGTCTGATTTGCCTTATACACATCCCATCCGCCTTGGTTTGGCTTTGAATTTTTCGGTGTTTTACTATGAGATCCTCAACTCAGCTGAAAGGTCTGCGAGATGGTTATGAACTTTAGCTTGATGTTTATGTCTCTGTTTGACTTTTATTTTCTTATTTTACTGTTTTTTTTTGTTGTTGTTGTTGTCGTCTTTTCTGCCAGGGCATGCCACATTGCAAAGCAAGCATTTGATGATGCAATAGCGGAACTTGACAACCTCAATGAGGAGTCTTACAAAGATAGCACTTTGATCATGCAACTTCTCAGGGACAATCTCACATTGTGGACCTCTGACATCGAAGGAGGTGAGAGAATTTAACTTGTTATGAATGTTGTTGAATGATTTTTTGGGATTTGTTTCAATTATATGTCATTGTCTTCAAAAGTTAAAAAATTACCATCGTACTCTAATTGCAACTTTGTTTCCTTGGGTCGACTATCTCTTTTTCCTTTTTATGTGAGGACAGGGAGTTTGATGGGTATGTATTTGTATAACATTTAATTGTTTGAGAATCGTACTGTCAGGCAAAGGGACAATTCTGTTTTGTTTCCCAATTTAATTGATTATGCTTTTTCTGTGGTTTCTGTATCTAGGAAACCAATGTTGGTTTTCAGTGTTAAATAACCAACTTGAAACATTAACTTCTGAAGTCTAAATTACTCTCCACTTCCCCTTTCATTCATCTTCCGGATCTTTATTTTCTGTTTTCCATCTTGTAACAGAAGATGCACAAAAGGTAAATGGCTCAGCTAAAGCTGGTATGGAGGAAGGAGAGGTAGGCCGTCCATTTAAACCAGCTTTGTGGCAAAGATGAGTTCACACTTTGTACTCACCATTTGGCAGTTTTTTTTTTTCTGCAGTAAAACAGGTGTAAGCTTGAATCATATGCCTTGCAGTGAAAATCGAATGGAGCTCACAATATGCACAGCTGGAGATATAACCTTATTCTACTGTACTATGTCATTTTAAGTCCTGTACTGAGTACTCTTGCTTAGGTGTGGTCGGTCGGGTTGCTTTTCCTCAGGTTTCTCCTTTTGGTTACGATTGGATGAAAATTGGTTTGATATGGCGCTTTTCCTACTATTAAAATTTGTACTACAGTCAAGCCGGATTGTTCTGTTTACATCATTTTCTTGGTCCAGTGTCAGGTCCAGTGTCAATCACAATGTATTTGGTTGCTTCTACTTCTGCCTGTGAAGTTTGGACCAGAATCCTATGAAATTAATATGCTATTATAGTGTTTGATTTGCCCTTTAATGGGGACTGGATATGAAACTTCTACTTGTTCTGCGGCCCGCCTCTTGGTTTGAACTATTTTGTTGAATTGAAAGTGAGTATTGGAAATTTCTGATGCTCTTCATTGCAACCATGCCGTCCATAGTTCTGTGTGTGCATAATCACAGTAACTGTTCATCAGATGGGAACATGCACCTTTTCCTTTGGGGATCAGGTATACAAATCCATGCTTTCATTGTAAAATTTGCGCCTGGAGAAGTATGAATTTTGTTTTTTTTTTTTTTACGAAACTACCACGCACCACTAGTGGAATTAGTCAATTCAATAGCAGCTCTGGTAAGAAAGAATACACAAGATGCCTCCTAATCACTCCATTTTACAGCGCAGGGAATAATATGAATGTCCAAAGACCTTAATTAGCGAAGAACTCGGCATTTTATTTGCGGAAACTACCGATTCTTATTGATAAGTACACGTCCTAGCTAAACTGTTTAGATAGCTATGGACATTTTTCTATTGCTCAATAAGTTTATGTCGGTTTTCGATATAAGATTGTGTAGTCAAACGAGTCTCAAGTGCACTACCTATGGACATGCTATTCTCTCTACTGTTGCAGCTTGTTATTTCTAACGATCTTCTGTTTACCGTAATTTTAGAGAGATTTTAGGATTAGAAACTACCTTTCTCTGTATCACTTTTGTTCCGAAATGCCACTTCCAGCTTTAAGTAATAATTGTGAGGGTAAAAAGATTCACAAAGAAACATTTAGGACAACGGGGAATTATGCCCAACCTGGGTGGTGAAGTACATGATAATTTGTGAGATATTTCTTGTACTAACCAGCAGATGCATCTAATCATTGGAGCTAGTTTAACTTAAAAAGCACCATCCAGTACATAAATGTCATCGCCTTGATTTAGAAGGGATGGCGGATTTTTTCATGTCTATGTTTGATATGATGAGTAATTGCGAAGACAAAAGCTTTCGGACAAAGGGGGAAAAGTGAACAAGATCGAAACAAACCAAACAAGCGAGGATTACTATGTTCAAATTCACCTCGGTTTCCTCTGCCTTGTCTCTTCCATGCCTGACCTCATCAAAACTAGTGAGTATAAAATCCGCCATCCACATTGTCTCAGCTCATGCGCTAGAGAAATTATTTTTGACTCCTGATCTTGCGCAGTTGTTCTACAATGGCAGAAAAGGAAGGAGCCATCGTGAAGAAGGGCCAAGAGGAGGGGCTCAAACTGGCAATCTCTCTCCTGCAGAAGTTTGAACTCCCACAGGGGCTCCTCCCGCTGGCCAACGTGGTGGAGGTTGGGTTTGTGGAAAGCACTGGGTACATGTGGATTGTCCAGCAAAAGAAGGTTGAGCATCAGTTCAAGATGATAAGCAAGCTGGTGAGCTACGACGCCGAGGTGAAGGGCTACATCGAGAAGGGCAAGATCAAGAAGCTCAAGGGTGTGAAGGCCAAGGAGCTCATGCTGTGGCCGCCGGTGTCGGAGATCACCGCCGACCCTCCATCCGGGAAGATCCAATTCAAGAGCCTCGCCGGGATCACCAAGAGCTTCCCTGTTGAGGCATTTGCTGCTGGCCAGTGAATCAAAGTGTCGATGATCTGGAAGTCTGATGTTTACTGCTATTTTGTTGGGCAAAAACAGTTAGAAGCCTCCTATAATTGGGTTTACTACATGGAGGGTTCTTTTTATTTATTTCTTTCCCTTAAGAGCGTTGGCTACTTAAGGGCGAAGAATAACAAGAATCAAAGGTTGCCTGCATTGATCTAATCAAATTTATCGCCGTTATAGCGAGGTCTTGGGCATTTTCATAATGAAGCTGTTTTCGGTTCTTAGCCCTCGCCGCAACATATAAATTCAGAAAGGGTGTCGTAGCTTTACACAATACGACGTACTGGATGAAGGTTTGAGCGTACCTGTAAATACTAACGACCAAAGGACAATCACTGAAATTGTTTTGTGTAATGGGAGCGGGTCAACTTGAAAATGTTGAAACATACAAGTTATTTGTGTCCTGAAGCTCAAACTAACAATCACAAAAGAATCCTAAATTTAAGTTAGATTTTCAATATACTTTTTACAACCAATGATGACAAATTGAGGTATAAACAGTAGAACCGACATTACATTTTATACGGATTTAACACCTTAACAAAATCTCAAGCTTTACCCTTCCGCCTTGATTCTATCCTAAACCCTTTTTCCGTATCATAAAAGACCCTGGACTTTTGCTTCATGACTTCGAGGAAGAAAGCGAAAAGATTCCAATAAGTACTCCTTCACATTTATAGTCGTGGGGTAATAACATAAACTGTACAACCAAAGGTAAACACTGTGTGCATATTTGTACAAATACATAATCCCTACGCGTTGTATCAATTTGTACAGAGGTAATTGTTTGAGGTGCCTGAAGAAGATGGGGACCTCACAGCAGTTGTTCTACGTAGTCATGTACTCTTCTCGGTTCTCACGTTGAAACTCTGTACAGATTCCCATCCCAATGAAATTGATTCACCATATGTCAATTGCCTTGTGAATTTCTAAGAAGTCTATCGTTTTGGCGCCGCTAGTCGGTTCTTATATATATTTCTTGAATTTCAAGATTCATAAAGTATCGTATTATACATCCAGCCGACTTCAGCTTCTAAGATTGTCGTTTTTACTGCTGACATACTGAAAATGGACTTGGTTCCAGCTCGAGATACTTAGCCAGTACCAAGTTATCCGTCCCAAAGTAGTATCGAGATGGCAGTCCTTGGAAAAGGGGAAGAGCAGGCCAGCTACAGCACCGTTCGTTATGATATGTAATATGTAGCCGGGTACAGGATCAACTCACGCACATTTCCAGTTATGACTGTCATCATGCGTGGGGCTAAGCTCTATCTGTGTCTCTCTCCGGATCACATTCTTGTAATTCAGAGCTGGAAAACTCAGCCTAGAGACGCATGTCAAACTGCATTTTGTCAATGACCAGCCAAAGACTGATCAGCAAAGAAGCATCAGTGAAAGTGATGAATCACTAGTGTGTTAGTCCAAAACATCGCATGCTCTACATCCTCGAGCACTTTGCTTGAAACTCTGTTGTGCATGAACCTGCTTGAGATGCAACTGACTCGAAGCTGCAGCGGTACCTATTTCCTTTGCATTCTGAATTTGGACAGCGGTTTTGAACATTGAGAACCATGAACCGGCAGAAAGTTGGTGGCGGTCGCTGCAGGCGAAGGCCCGTAGCAGCCGGAGGCGGCGATTGGCGGCAGTTGTGAGCGGTGATTAGCGGCGATCGACGGAGGTCGGCGGGGGGTTGGTTGCGGGGCAGTTGGCGGGTGGCGATGGTGGGCGGCGGCGCTGGCGATAGGCAGCGGCAGCGGAGGCCAACAGAGATGGGTATGATTGAAAAGAGGGTGAGGGCATAATGAAAAGAGTATAAGGCGAGAAATACTTCTTGAATTGGAGAAATTATTTTTTTAATTTTTCAAATTGGAGGAAAAATAACTTCAAAAGTGAAAATTCACTTTAGAATTAGAAAATTCTTTGAGAAGTAAAAATTTTTACCAAATGAATTTCTCTTTGAAGCAGAAATTCACTTCAGTGTTATCAAGAGCACCCTAAGCCTTTTCCTTGGTGGATTAATTTTTCTTTTTTTTTTTTTGGTCGGGTTTGATCGATTAATTGAAATGCGGATCGAAATATCTAGTACCTGTTGAGGGTGTAGCTTCAAGAGTGAGTTTGGAAACTAAGGTGTGTATGATAACCCTGTAGAAAAAGTGTTTTGTTTCCAAAGTTTTCCCGAACACCGTGGGAACAGAAATGCGTATGGTAAAAAGGTGTTCCCAAAGTGTTTCGAGAATATTTTTGAGAAACGTAAACACTTTTTGAGTAAAACAAAAACAAGAAAACTTACATCTGTGTTTCTGGAACACTTTTTAGAAATATATTTGAAACATTTTTTAGAAACAATTGGGAACAATTTTATTTTTTGAACACACTCTCTTCTCTTTTGTTCTTGCACGATGTTGACACTTGATTTTTAATCATTTTATTTTATAAAATTAATTAAAAATACCAAAAAAATTCATAAAATTACAAAATCCATTTTGGAAGCTTTGGCCTATCCTTAGGAACCAATTTTGAACAAAATTTTTTTTTCGTAATTTTTGACATTTTTCGGATTTGTTTTAATTATAAAAATATCCGAAAATAGGAAAAATAGTATTCGTGGTCAGAAAAATGAGCAAAAATAGTTCATATTTTTATTTTAATTATTTTTTCATTTTGGCCTCTTAAATTTTTAAAAATTCAGTTTGAGACCACGTGCCTCTTCATTGAATATAATCCTAATTTGACTAAAAAAATTTTATTTTAAATCATTTTAGCCAAAATTTTTTACTTTTAGAGTCATGAAATGAGATTTTGATACCATGCATCTCATTTTAGTCCTCATGTTTGGAAAAATTGCACAATTGGACTATAAGGACCTAAATGCACAAATAATTTTCATTTTATTCCCCGGTTTCACTCAAAGTACAATTAATATTTTTATAGGGGTCCCTGTTTAAAGGTAATCATATTTTTAACTACTTGGGAACATTTACGTGACTCATAATTGTAATTTTTCCTATCTACAGAAAACGTATTTGATGTTCTCGTTGTCCAATTCCAATTCGTCTTCTTTTTTAATTTTTTTTATAGTTGATCTCGTCCATATTGCAATTTGATAAATCATGCATAAATTACTTATACATATATTGGTCTAATTTGATTTAGTAAATTAAACAAATGAGATTTAATTTGATTTAGTAAGTTAAAAAGTTAAAGACATCTTAATTTTAATTCATTAATATATATATACATATATATAGTCCCCTTAATTAAATGAAAAAAATTAGGAATAATTTTTTTTACGATTACCAAACGCGTTTCTTTTCTTTTTTTTTTTTTTTTTTGTTCGGGGAACAAAAACTTTTTACAATTATCAAACACATTTCTGTTCTTTTCTTGTTCCAGGAATAGAATTTTTTTGCGATTCTCAAATGCATTTTTGTTTCCAAAAATCGTTGTCGGGAACAGAAATGGAAAAAAATGTTTCTATTCTACAAGTTGTTCGGGAACGAAAACGTTACCATATGCAACCTTAAATGCCAATTTCTTTTTAAAAATGTTTCTTTCAATGCCAACTCCGATGAGTTTCACCAGGAACTCGACATGACATCTATGTGGCTCACCATAACTTCCAAGTCAACAATAAAAAAACCTAAAAGTTAAAAAATTTAAAAACTAAAAAAAAAAAAAAAAGAAAGCCTCTATTGCAGCGGCTAGCGCTTGGAAGCCCACGCGGTCGCCGTCAACCATCGCCGGCAATGGCCGGTGAATGGCGGGGGATAACCGAGGGGGTCGGCGAGGCCTCGCCAAGGTCGGCAAGGCCCCACCGTGGCTGGCCTCGCAAACCCACGGCGAGCCATCGGCCGGGTGAGGCCGACCGCGCCCCACCACGGCTAGGCCTCGGTGACCCCCTCGGCCATCCCTCACCCCTCGCCGGCCATTACCGACACTCGGTGGGGTGGCAATGGCTCACCCTCGCCGTTGCAATTTTTGCTTCATTTTTTAGACTATTTTCTATTAAATTTTTATTTTAAAAAATTAATTATTTTTAAGTTGACCATTCCATGTGTGGGTTGATTTTTTTTTTAAAAAAAAATTGACACGTAATATAAATTTTTTTTTTTAAATGCCACGTGTCTTGCTTGGCTGGAATTCGCACTTAAGTGATTGTCTTTTCTCCAATTAGGCAATTAAACGATCCAAAAGAAATATTGGCACTAAAGTGAGCGCCGTACACAAATATTAACATTCCATGTGTCCTTTTATCATTAGTATTCATTGTGGTTCAAGGATATAGCGTGCTTATGGTTTAATTGCAGGTGTTGTCAAAATATAATGTATACGTAAGCACAATCTTTTTGGTAGAATTTGTTAAAATAATTAAATATTAAATCATACCTTCATCTAACGGTTTAAACTTTTAAAACAATTTGTAGTGTTCCAACAAAATCTTATATAGTATTTGAGCAGGAATTCTTTGAGTTCAAATCTTTTTAGACCCTATTTACCTCCCTAATGAAATATTTCCATGTTTACTACTAGAAAAGAAGATTAATCTAAGCATGGGGGCAGTGTTAGAGTGATTAAATACTAAATCACGTCTGACTAATTAGGCAGCGATCTCATAAAATCTGACATAATTATTAAGCCTGATCGTGAATGTTTGAAAATACTTTCAAGTGTTTTTATGTATCGTTAATTTGGGGGTGGTAACTTTTCCTTGTTTCACTAACCCTGCTCGTATAAGCGGTAGTTGGATAAGACCACTTGCGAAATTTTTTTTATATAGTAATGAATTTGCTCTAATTTTCTCGTTAGTTGGTCAATATAATATTTTTAAATCAGGCTTTCCCTTATGCTTTACTTATATAATTTATCTAGGATTCATCATTGGCCTAAGATATTCCGAGATTAGATATGAGATGTGGAGTGGGCATTTCGAATTCTTAGAACTCTTATGCCTCCCAACTTATGAGAAGTTTCTCATCATGCTCACATCCACACAATCTAGTGAAAACAGTTCGACATTATCACGCCGGTGTGCTCACTCTTATTCGTTGCACGTAATCTCCAAATTGGTTTTCCGAGGGCTGTGGATCGATGACTCGTATACCATTGTTTGTATACAAAAGATGAAATGGGTCTTCTATGACTTATACCATGATCGGATCAGATATGAATCAGACCAACCCCATTGAAAAAAATCGAGACAGAGAATTAATTGCGAATTTAATCCCCAATTGGATTTGGATCTGAGTCAAACATGACACGCCCATTACTCACCACTTTATAAATATTCCAAACAATTGGATCAGTGCAGTCCTAAACACGGCTCCCTTCCCCCCTCCACTTTGTATTGGTCAAGCCTTGAAGAAAAGGCATCTTCGTCCCGTCTCCTACCAATAGTCCCCCAATCCGACAAGAAAAAGATAAGTGCGATCGAGCGACTTCAGACTTTGTTTTCATAGAGACAGTGCGAACAACAACAAAACCCATCGAATCTTTACAGCAACGATGGTGTGAACTCCGGGTGCATTGTTGCAACGTTCAGACAAGATCTGCCTAAATCTGGCCATTGACTTGGCTCTGCTGCCGGTACTAAATCAAGGAAAAAGCAGTAAAAAAGTCATACACCTACTTTTATTGATATCAATTCAATGATAGACATTTTCAAACAATAAATTCTAGACATTTTAATTATGCCAATTTAATCTTAAACAATTTCATATTGCTATTAGTTCAGCCTATCCGACTAATTTAGGTCGTTAATAGTTGACATGGATGTCGGCAATCATACGTGTGGCACGAGCTGTGCTGACATGAATTTTTTTTATAGCTGGTTATTGCCGCTTTCGACTCAAGAATTCTTCATGACTTGCTTGTCCTTCTTTAGAGTGGCTTGAAGGTAGACATGAACGAGACCCCTACAAAGAAATCAATTTTAAATGGTTCATAGTCTAATGTTGGTGCTAGTGATTCGCTTCACATCCCTAGCCAAAAGCAGATGATACTGCATTTGTACCTCCAAATCTTTTAGATTTTGATCGAAAGAACTTTGATCTAAGACTACATCACGATCAACTTCATTTGTCTCTTCTTCAATATTGTCTGCTGCCACAGCTGCAAGTTCTTCCTTCTCAAGTTCATCCCATTCGGACATAAGGCGAACATATTCTTCACCTTCATTTAGAACTTTCCCCTTGTCTTTCACAAAGAGATGTCAGTACCTCATTATTTGATGATCCTGCCTTCTCGATAGTACGTAAGCCCATTTTCTAAGAAGTTTATCTATATTGCCTAATTTCAATAGTCATGTACATCCAGCCAACTTCAGCTTCTAAGATTGCATTTTTACTGCTGACATACTGAAAATGGACTAGGTTCCAGCTTGAAATAATTAATCAGTGCCAAGTCCTTGTATCTGTCCCAATGTACTATCAAGATGGCTGTCCTTGGAAAAGGGGAAGAGCAGGCCATCCACAGCACCGTTCGTGATGATATGTAGCTTTATACAAGCAAAGGTTTTCTAACATTATCTTCTCAGTAATGTCGCACAACTCACGCACATTTCCAGTTATTATTGTCATCAGGCGTGGGCTAGGCTCTCTCTCTGGATCACATTCTTATAATTCATAGCTGGAACTCAAACTTGAGAAACAAGCAGTCCATGTCACACTGCATTTTCTCAATGACCAGCCAAAGACTGATCAGAAACGAAGCCCCAGAGGGGCAGAAGTGATGAATCATTCGTGTGTAGTATGCTCTACATCCTCGAGCCCTTTGCTTGAAACTCTGTCATCCATGAAGCTGCTTGAGATGCAACAGACTCAAAGAAGCTGCACCGGCATCTATTTCCTTTGCATTCTGAATCTGGACAGTGGTTTTTAAGATTGAGAACGACGAACCTGCAGAAAGTTGGAAGTTACTTTATTAGTCAGAGGCAACATGGCTCTCGTAGTACCATCAGAGCAGCTGCATGGAACTGCAATCCTACCTGTGATGAAGTTGCAGAGGGCTCCCCTGGATTAATTGAAAGATTCGGGGAACGCTCAATGACAGACCCAGTAAAAGCCCAGCAAAAGCCTGCAAACAATTTTCGGTAATGGGCACCGGTTCACATTATAAGTTGCTACTATTGTTTGTCCGAGGAATTAACTAGGTCTACAAAGAGCAAATGAATTTGCTCAAGGACGCACCCTGGGACTATCAACTTTTGGTTTGGAAGGCTGAATTTATACCTGAAAAGGAGGGGGGGGGGGGAGGGGGAGGAGAGAACACGCAGGAGAAAGTCAGCTCCCAGCGCTTGAGAAGCAAATGAACTTCATCATTAGTACATTTACACATGCAAGGCACGCAAGCTTCAATAATCTCATTCATACTTCCAGGAAGCCAAAGTCATGTCCATGGTGTTTCCACCAGAGAGCAGGGGTTTCTTCGTAGGAACATTCTCTTTTTAGCTACACAACACAGATTTGTGCATGAATTGTCCTTCAACGATCTCCAGTTCCACGTTTATAAAATAGCAACGAGACTCCAGGATAGTAGACATAAAAGAAGTAATTTCTCTGGTCTACAATGTTCAGGTTTCAGATAACGACGAGCTACAAATAAATTATGTACAATTAAACAAGAGACTCAGTAAGGAAAAATTCAATTCTTACATGTTAGAAACCAAAGAAGCAACGTGCTGAAACTGACAGGCATAATACAATAGTGCCAGAGTACCACTAGCAACCAAAATTTGTGCCTAAAATGGGCTTACCGGTCCATTCAGCAGATAATACTCACTCATAAGACATAGAAGTGGCGGATTTTAACTTGCATTGAGGAGACATAATGTAAAACCCAAAGGAAACACAAATACAGATCCACAAAAGTACATCATCATTTTCTTTGAATTGCTCAGTATGACATGCCAATAAATTTGCAAAGTTAAGAAGAGAGGTCAGTACCTCATTATATGACGATCCTGCATGATCATTAGACTCCACTGCAGGAAACTTCAAACTCTTGTCTGCAACACTGGGGCCTTTTAGATTCTGCGATGGCTCTTTCCCATGAGAAGTTTTGTCTGCATAAATATCCAGTTAGACCTACCACAGGACGTATGCCACTTAATAGTACAACCACAACAACTCTACCAGTAGAAGCTTTCAGCAAACATTGTCCATCCAATGTCATCAATGTTCATGAAATGATTGGAAAGATGATCCTTAAATACATGTAAGAGAGGCTGACAACTAGCGTGTATCCTTATGAAATTGTTGCCTTCATGGAGCAGCTGTACAAAAAAAAATCTTTTCTAACACACGAGCCGACCCCAACACGTTCGCTGCAAATACTTATATTGAGAGATGTTCAAGTAATACTATGAAAACATAAGTATTTAGATGAATGTGAACAGAAAAATTAGAACTCAACCCTAGGACGAGAATGGTGGAGGACAGATATAGCGTGCACGAGAACTAAAATCAATGAAAGACCAGCTTCACTTTCATCAGGAAAGTTAGTCACAGTGTGAGTTTGATGCAACTCTGAAATCTTTATCCTTGAGCTTGTGTCTCCTCATTCTAAAGAACTGACCAGGTTGTCTTCTCATTCAACTCATTTGAACGACCAAGATGTAGTACAGAGAACTAGCCTTTGTGAGAAGATGTGATCGTGAGATCATTGGGCGGCAGATGGAAGTCCAAAAGTCATGTCCATAAAGAGGTCATCTTACATTTAATTTCTCCAGAAGAGCTGGTCGCTGTTGCTTTCGACTCGAGAATTCTTCATTACTTGCTTGTCATTCTTTCGAGTGGCTTGGAGGTATACATGAATGAGACCCCTACAAAGAAATCAATTTTGAATGGTTGATAGTATCATGTTGGTGTTTTCTAGTGATTTGCTTCACATCCCCAGCCAAAAGCAGATGATAGTGAATTTGTACCTCCAAATCTTTTAGATTTTGACGGAGAGAACTTTGATCTGAGACTACAGGATCAACTTCTTTTGTCTCTTCTTCAATATTGTCTTCTGCCCCAGCTGCGAGATCTTCCTTCTCAAGTTTCTCCCATTTGGGCACAAGGCGAACATAATCTTTATCTTCATTTACAAATTTCCCCTTGTCTTTCACAGAGATACTAGAAGCATCTTCTTTTCGACCTGAATTAAAATGGGAGAGGAGGTGGAGGCATCAACCATCTGTTAACAATTAGAATACTAATACACACAGACTTACAGCAGACGAAAGCTTAGGTTAAGACAACTACCAAATGCAAACATTACAGATAAGGACATAAGATATCAGATTCAGATGCTCCTTCATCAGATTCCTCCCGAGAGAGTTCTTCCCTTATCTCTACAAGACCCTCCTGGTGTATAAGTGGAATGCAGATATACTTAGAAAAACGTGTCAAGATGAAGATATGCCCGAAAAAGTTCACTGAAGCTGTCAAGAGAAATACGTCTTTCAGCATTAAGGCTTTGTTTGGGAGGATAAGTAAAATTTGAGGCAATGAAAATGGGTGTGGAAAAGTTGGGATGATTCCAAACCTTTGTGAGAAGCAAAATGTTTGGCACAATGTGCCATGTAGTCCTAAACGTTTCAATTTGTACAATCAAATTGCGACAGCTCAAATTTAAGCTTAGGATTTCTTGGGGTTCACTTCCTAATAACACCATCAATCTGCATGCCAGTATTGCCATCCAAGCTGACAGATGCACTGAACAGTTAGCTTTGTGATTTCAATCAGTAGGGACGTTTCGCAAATTTGCTAGGAATAGTAACTTGTACCGGATCAGATTGCTTAAGACGAGTATTTCGTTATGGTGGGGGGGGCAAGCTACTGTATTCAACATTTAGAAGAGCGTTTCGTTAGACTGACAAATGATGTGCAGGCAATCATGAAAAGCCAAGGCAAAAAGTTTTGAGACTAGTCCACACTCCACAGAATGTTGCTAAGGCTGTGTGTAAGTGGGAACCGAGTCCTCCCTCTGTTCTGCATGAAATTGCTGTATCTTTCTTTCTTTTTCTTTACTGGACTTGTGCATACGGAGCAATTTGAAGAGGTTATGCTGAATCTTTGCTCCACATTGTTCGTTTCCCCGGGCAAGCAGACATATTGTATGCTGCAGCGGTTGCACACCTCCACTGTTACTTGGTGCAGGATCCTCGTCACGGAATGTGGAAGAACGCATTTGGAGCTAACACACATGTTAGTAGGATTCTTTCACCTGTAAAATTGCTACCTATCTGAATTGATGTTCTTCCTATGCAGATACATAGTGCGGAGGTGCTTTAAGGGGTTTGTCGTGTTTCCATCTAAGAAAGGAATTCATGCCTCATTTGTGACAAATTTCAGTTTTCTTTCCTGTGAAGATAATCATGTTACAATCATACGACTGCTCCCCTATTCATATTCACTAAGCAGCTGAGAAGAAAAAACCCAACCATAGTGCAACAAGTCAAAAGGGCGCACATCATAGTTTAGACAATAGTTTATCTATCACCAGTGTTCTCTTGAATTCGAGGTCCTATTTCAAAAATTAGGTACCATTTCATTTCTTCCTTTTTTTTTCTTTCTAAATCTCAGTAGCAGGGATTATGAATAATAAATGAATTGCTTCATAAGCTTCGAGGGAGAGGCTTGTGTATTATGTTTAATCATTTTAAATCACTCGCTAATCAGTAGTTAATCTCATATTCATATCACGTGATGTGATGACATGGGAAAATCGAGATATCTTCCTAATACGGTGTACTGGGCATAGCTTTATTTATTACGAAAATCTATCACTGCATCGAAATTGAGTTGATCTTCGGTCTATTCTAATTTTGACTGAGACACATTGAATAAAACAATTCGAATGCGTGAGCTCTAATTTTTAGGTTAATAAATCTAAAGGTACATCCGTTTTTGTACCAAGTTACCATCAAAATTATGCTTTTTGCCAAGTGAAATTGGAATTCTATCTTAATTAATTCATAAGCGAGCGCGGGAGGATTGAAATTGGGTGGCCGAAACTAGATGTGGGTCCGACCCGAAACCCGTCCACGCAACTATGAGAGGAAACTGAGCGCAAACTTCCTTTTTAGTTTTCAAAAAATTTCCTCTAGTTGAGCGCGCTTAGCAACTCATTTCCTCTCTCTCACGACCTTCATTTGCTTTCTTGCTTACGGGATGGAAACTTTTGTGTTCTTTGTACATCTATAATGCTTCTTCTTTTTATTTGCAGTTAGATTTAGTGGACTGACAGGATTTCTGGTAAGCTCCATGCCACTGATTGCATTGGGTTCCATAGATTTCAATTTCACTTGCATTTGACGTGATTTCGGCTGCATGCATGATGATGATGATGATTGTAAATATAGACTGCTATGTTTTTTTTTTGTGAATGATTAGTTCTTTGTAGCATTTCGTGAGTTCGATTGTTGAATTAGGTTTCAATCTCCGTGGCCTTTCAATTGCGATCGAGAGTTGTGAATAGGTCTCTGCATTTTGGTACTCTAGGTGTACCTCGTTAGTTCTTTGGTTGCTGTTCATATGTAAATTGGGGAGGGTTATAACGGTAGAACTATGCTGTGCCGTAATTGGAGCATTTCATCAAATTATGCATATTCACTAAGCCGGGGAGTTCGGTTGTTGCTAAGGTGCAAGGGTGCTAAAATAAGAATCGAAGGAGTTAAAGAGGAAATTAGGAGCAAGCGTTGCCTATTCCTCCACAATTGGGCATGTGCACGCATTATGGAGCTTCTGAATCTGAAAGGGTTCGAGGATCGCAGGTGCCTCCAGCGCGTGGAAGTCAAGCGCCGCAAGGCGGGGGTAGCACGGGAGATGGATAAGGCTCTAGTGGCGCATGATTTCAAGTAAGTCTCTGTTGAATTTCTAATTTATATATTACAGTGTAGAATGTGTTCTTAACTAGATTAATTGTCACACAGGAATGATTATGTGCTTCCTCCGGCCTGATGGTGCCACAAACTCCTTCTTGGGTAGACTGGTAAATACTTCAATGGCTTGCTGTATGGTGCATAAGTAGGGTTAGTTGGACAGTCTCTGCCGTGGTCCAGCCTCATATTTGTTTCTCAAGAATTCATGGATGGTCTTGTCGATTCCTAGAATTTAAGTTGGTTGAGATTAGTCGATTTGCATTAACAAGCTTATCTTAACAAGCTAAAAAGTGAAGAAGTTGCGATTCTTGTGAACATTTTGAACAGTTTATCCATAAACGACAGATTAGGTGAGTGTCACTTAAGTTGTGATTCCTGCAAATCCTAAGGGGATAAGTTGCGATTCTTGAGTGAATACTTAAGTTTGCATAGGACGGAGTAAAGTATCTGCATTTAGTCCGTATCCGAGTGGGTGATCGGCGGATATTTTATCACAACGATCTATTTGGTCTAATTCGTGAAAATTCACGATACTCACTTAACAAAATATATATCACATCTCAAACAGATTGGATAGCGAGCTTTCTATTCTTAAAATAATCAAGTCAATTGGACAACTTACGGAAAAGTTATTAAAAGTCAAATTTTGGTCAATAATAAATACAAGAAAAAATATCCAACATTGGCACAATAACATTGAAATTTTGTTTGAAACAATAACTAGATAAGTCATCTCAACATAGAAAATTGTCTTACAAAAACATACGTATATGAACCTTTTTTTTTTTACATTTTTGTTTTTACGAGATCGAAATTTAGAGAACTTTCTAAATTCTTTGACGTTGACAAAATGTTTAAAGCAATGACATTATAATTTGAAGTAAATCTGCATCACCCGTAGAGAAGAGATTGCCAATTATACATTGTATAAACAATTGTATTTTACATGATCCATTTATGCTTTAGTTAAGCTGATAAAGCTAGATTTGGAAAGTTTGGCATGTCATCCCTTGTTTTATTTATTCAAGGTATATAATGGGAAATTAACCTAAAAAAATGGACACATAAGAACACAAGTGTTGGAACAAAAGAAAAAGAAAAAGATAGAAGTGATTTCATTTTCTCGGTGTGACCACGAGAAGACCAGCACCACAAAATAGATAGCTAACTAAAGCTTAATTCGATAAAATTACAATTAATGCTCCATTTATTTTTCGAAAAACAACTTCTAATTAAAGTTTTTCCGGATTGTTTTATATTTGGAGCAAAGAAAATTAAATTAGTCAGTGAAGGAAGACATATATTCGGTTAGTGAAAAAAAAAAACTTCCACGTGGGAAAAGTCCTCTTTTTTTTGTTTCCTAAAAAAATGCAAATAAGTCATTTTCTCCCTCTCATTCTCTTTATCATTTTTGTGCTTGCCCGTTCACTTCCTCGGAATTCCTGCGCCATTCACTTTTCTCCTCTCGTGTTGAGTGCAATTGATTGAGTATACATGGACTCCTTCGCTTAGAATTTATTTCATGTTTGTTTCTCTAGAATTTGTGGGTGGTCTTGTCGATTCCTAGGGTTTAGGTCGATTGAGATGAGTCGACTCGCATTAACAAGTCCTCCTTTTTTTTTTGGTCTGGTAACAAGCTCCTCTTAACAAGCTAAAAAAGTGAAGAAGTTGCGATTCTTGTGAACATTGTGAATAGTTTCTCCATAATCGAGAGAGTAGATGTGTATCACTTAAGTTGCGATTCTTGCAAATCCTAAGTGAAGGAGTTTCAATTCTTAAGTGCATACTTAAGTTTGCATAGGCCGGAGTAATGTATATGCATTTAGTGTGAATTAGAGACTGGGTGACCCGTCAGTAGGTTGTATCCGTAATATTTCACCATGTCTATCCGGTCTAATTCTCGAAAATTCATGATGCTAACTTTTACAAAAAATGAAATCATAGCTCAAAGAGATTGGATAGCAATCTTTTCATTAGTAAAAATAATCGAGTCAATTGGACAACTTATTGAGAAGTTAGTAAACGTCAAATTTTGGTCAACAATAAATATATGAATAAAAAAATCCAACTTTGGCACGACAACATAGAGATTATGTTTGAAATAATAATGAGATAAGTCAACTCAACATAGAAAATTGTCACACAAAAACAAACCAACATGAACCATAATTTTTTTGCATTTTTTATTTTTATCAAATAGAAACTTAGATAATTTTCCAAATTTTTTCAAATATCATCTAGTCCTTCATCCATATTTTCGAAAATTGGCATATATTATCCATGCATTCATATTTTCGTGTATCCCATTATGTTGCCTTCCATGTAAAAAAAAACGAAAAAAGGAAAAATCATGCATATTGCATTATAACATGTCATTCTCGCACGTCTCACATGTTGCAGGTCTCACATATTGCATTATAACATGTGAACCCTAAAGCACCTATTTATAATAATAAGCTAGGGTTTCGCGTTATTTTCATTATTTGCAAAATTATCTCTCAACTTTGAATAATCGCAATTTGGTTCGGAGACAAAATATTCTGTCCATAAAGCCTTTTTTCACAATTAATGAGCATTTTTAATTAAAAGGCTTTTTCCCAAATTAAACATTAAATGGGCTGATTGAAGCTTAATTTATACCTCAAGACCTTAATGAATTTTTCAGAATTGCCCCCTAGCTGGCCGAATTTTGCTCTTCGAGGTTTGGTCCACCGCTCGTTTATTTCAATCCATTTTCCACTCGCCGATCCGATTAATGTAAATGCAATGTAATGCAATATGATGCTAAAATAAATATAAAAAATGATATGATTATTTTTTGTAGGAATTAAAATTAATTCCTAATTTTTTTATGCAAAATAAATGACTAAAAGATTAGTCAAAATTTAGGTGTCAACAAGCGCACTTAGCAACTCATTTCCTCTCTCTCACGACCTTCATTCGCTTTCTTGCCTACGCGATACGGAAACTTTTGTGTTCTTCATACATCCGTGATGCTTCTTCTTTTTATTTGCAATCGATTTAGTGGGCTGACGGGATTCCCTGGTAAGTTCCATGCCACTGATTGTATTAGGTTCCATAGATTTCAATCTCACTTGCATTTGAAGTGATTTCGGCTGCATGCATGATGATGATGATTGTAAATATAGACTGCTATGTTTTTTTTTTGTGAATGATTAGTTCTTTGTAGCATTTCATGAGTTCGGTTGTTGCATTAGGTTTCAATCTCTGTGGCCTTTCAATTGCGATCGAGAGTTGTGAATAGGTCTCTGCATTTTGGTACTCTAGGTGTGTCTCGTTAGTTCTTTGGTTGCTGTTCATATGTAAATTGGGGAGGGTTATGACGGTAGAACTATGATGTGCCGTAATTGGAGCATTTCACCAAATAATGCATATTCACTAAGCCGGGGAGAAGCAAAACCAAACCAAAATGTAGCAAATTAATATGTTGCAATTCTTGTGAACATTCTGAACATTTTCTCCATAATCGAGAGAGTGGGTGTGTATTTCTTAAGTGGCAATTCTTGCGAATCCTAAGTGAATGAGCGGTGATTCTTAAGTGAACACTTAAGTTTGCACCGACCGGAGTAATGTATCTGCATTTAGGATGTATCGGAGAGTGGGTGACCCGGCAATAGAGCTATTTCATAATATTTCACCATGACAGTCTATTCGGTCTAATTCGTGAAAATTGACGATGCTCACTTTTACGAACAGTAAAATCACGTCTCAAACAGATTGGATAGCGAGCTTTCCATTGGTAAAATAATCGAGTCAATTGGACGACTTACAGAGAAGTTATTAAAGGTCAAATTTTGGTCAACAATAAATACATGAAAAAAAATCCAACTTTGGGACAATAACATTGAAATTCTGTTTGAAACAGTAAGGAGATTAGTCATCTCAACATAGAAAATTGTCCGATAAAAGCATACCTATATATGAACCACCTTTTTTTTTTGCATTTTTTAATTTCACAATATAGAAATTTAGAGAATTTTCCAAATTCTTTGACGCTAACAAAATGTCTAAAGCAATGACATTAAAAGTTGAAGTAAATCTTCATCACCCTTAGAGAAGAGATTGCCAATTATACATTATACAAACAATTGTATCTTGACATGATTCATTTATGCTTTAGTTAAGTGGATATCTAACCCCAAAAAAAAAAAAGTTAAACGGATAACACTAGATTTAGAAAGGTTCGCATGTCATCTGTTATTTTATTTATTCAAAGTATATAACGGGAAACTAGAGAAGTGTTTTAAAAAAAAAAAAAAAGCATAGAAGTGATTTCCTTTTCTTGTGATCGCTAGGAAGACCAACACAATGACAAGATAGATACCAAATTAAAGCTTAACTCGCGCATTGATCTTCTTCCACAGCTCTTGCTTCCTTCACTTACTACCTTAGAAATGAAGAAGCTTAACTCATACGAGCCTCCTTGCATTGTCACTCTGCTCTTTGCTCGCTGTCTAGGAGATCCATTCATCACCCCTATCACTCAACAACCCAACCCTTTCATTCATTACGATCTTGTGATTCTATGTCTCCGATGATTCGGCGGGAGGAAAGAGGCAAGGCTTTGACTACGCTAGAAGAGGGAACTCTTGACATTTCTCTCTTTCTTCTGGGGTCTTAGGACCCATATCAAGGCTTAGTCCCACATTTCTTCCCACAGGAGTCTCTATAGGTTTACAATTGCGCATTTGGGTACTCCGAGTAGTGGGTACCTCGTAGGACCTCGACCCGCCTACTCGGGTCTTGTATGGATATGCGGGAAGGGGTGCTCCTAGGTGTGTATAGGGGTTGTGTTTGTTCGCGAGAATGGATTTCTCGTCAAGTCGGTTTGGGGGTGTAGACACACTTGCGTGAATTCGGGTAACGGCTACAAGGGAGAAATCAAAAGGAAATTGTATCCGACCCGGGGATGGACGTAAACTCGTAAGCTATCGAGGGTAGGGATAATCGTCCAGTGTCTTATTGTGAAACAAAAAAGCCGGAAGTAAGGAAATGAGACGACTCTTTCTTGAACTATATCATAAACGGATGTTCCCCTCCACACCAATCACGAGTTTTTGTTCCTCTCATATATCGTCGTAACGCCCTTAATGCTAGGGTTTGAAAAAGACTTTTCATGTCATTCCCATTTAGGTCTGATTTGGATCCCTCCGTTGTTTCCTTTTCCTCCCGCACATTTTCCTCGAAATGAGAAAGAAGATGGTACACTCGAATTGTATTATTTAAGTGCTTATTGCTTGCCAAAGATCCTACTTCTACAATTGGTAGGTCACCGGATTATTCAAATAAGTCGTGTCCTACATCAACACTTTCCCCAACCGGTGAGACCCCCACTTGACTTTATCGGTTAATGCCCGAACCGAAATACTTCTTTCGCATTATCCATAGTTTAAGCAGCAAATTCACCCCCCGATTGTATCTCGCTGAAAAGCGTCCCGCATTCCCTTATTCCCTATTTTCTTGCCTAGCCTGATATGATAAGTACGAATTCGGTTAGGATAGACTTCATTCAAGAACGCGGCCGCCCCGGAATCAATAAGAAAACAAGGGCTAAGTTTCATATCGGTGAATAAAGCGAAAGGAAAGAAGAGACCTTTCTCGCTCGGCGTTCTTCGAGTAGGAAGATATTGGTCTTTCTCCTTCCTTCTCTTTGAAAAGAATAGGGATTTGAAATGATACAAATTCCTCTTCATTCGTTGTGCTCGTGAAGGAACCGCCAAGCATACTTTTTCGTATCCAAACTTCTTTGTTCTTTCTAAGTCTTCTTCTTGCATAGAAGAACGCGATTGGGGTTTTCGAAGGCGGGCGTACCTGAATTAGACAACGACTCAAGCATAGTGGATGATCCATTTAATTTTCAGAAAACAACTTCTAATTAAATATTTTCATTCTCCGATATTCGGAGCAAAGAAAATAAAATCAATCAAAGGAAGGAAGCCATATCTTCGCTCAGTAAAAAAACAAACTATCCACACTAGGAAAAGTCCTCCTTACTTTTATTTCCTTAAAAATTACAAATAAGTCATTTTCTCCCTCTCATTCTCTTCTTTTTCTTTCTCATCCTTGTCCCGTTCACTCCCTCGAAAGCCCCGCACCTTAACCTTTCTCCTCTAGCGTTGGGCGCATTGAATGATTATACATGATTCTTTCGCTTAGAATTTATTTCATTTTGTTTCTCAAGAATTTGTGGTTGGTCTTGTCGATTCCTAGGGTTTAGGTTGGCTGAGATTAGTTGATTCGCATTAACGAGCTCCTCTTAAGATGCTAAAAAAGTAAAGAAGTTGCGATTTTTGTGAACTTTCCGATCGGTTTGTCCATAATCGAGAGGGTGGGTGTGCATCACTTAAGCTACGATTCTTGGGAGTGAAGGAGTTGCTATTCTTAAGTGAATACTTAAGTTTGCACAAACCCGAGTAATGTATCTGCATTTAATGTGTATCAAAGAGTGGTTGACGCAACGTTAGGGCTGTATCCATAATATTTCATCATGTCTATTGGGTCTAATTCTCGAAAATTCACAATACTCACTTTTACGAAAAATCAAATTACATCTCAAAAAGATTGGATAGCGAGCTTTCCATTGGTAAAATAATCGAGTCAATTGGACAACTTACTAACAAGTTAGTAAAGGTTAAATTTTGGTCAACGATAAATATATGAACAAAAAATTCCAATTTAGCACAATAACATAGAAATTCTGTTTGAAACAATTACGGTTAATGCTCCATTTATGTTTTTAAAAAACAACTTCTAATTAAACATTTTTGAAATTCTTTGCCAGCAGAAAAACATGCCATCCACACAGGAGAAGTACTCTTTTCTTTTGTTTCTTAGAAAATACAAATAAGTCTTTTTCTCCCTCTCATTCTCTAAATCATTCTCGTGCTTGTCTCGATCACTTTCTCATAAGCCACGTGCCTTCAGCTTTTTGCAATCATGATGAGTGCAATTGATTGAGTGAACGTGGATTCCTTTGCTTATAATTTATTTCATATTTGTTTCTCAAGAATTCATGGATGGTCTTGACGATTCCTAGAATTTAAGTTGGTTGAGATTAGTCGATTCGCATTAACAAGCTCGTCTTAACAAGCTCAAAAGTGAAGAAGTTGCGATTCTTGTGAACATTTTGAACAGTTTGTCCATAAACTACAGAGTGGGTGAGTGTCACTTAAGTTGTGATTCTTGCAAATCCTAAGGGAAGAAGTTGCGATTCTTGAGTGAATACTTAAGTTTGCATAGGACGGAATAAAGTATCTGCATTTAGTCCGTATCGAGTGGGTGATCGGCAAATATTTCACCACAATGTCTAATTGGTCTAATTGTGGAAATTCGCGATACTCGCTTAAAAAAAATATTTATCACATCTCAAACAGATTGAATAGTGAGCTTTCCGTTCTTAAAATAATCGAGTCAATTGAACAACTTATGAAAAAGTTATTAAAGGTCAAATTTTGGTCAACAATAATTACATGAAAAAATATCCAACTTTGGCACAATAACATTAAAATTTTGTTTGAAAGAAAAACCAGATAAGCCATCTCAACATAGAAAATTGTCGTACAAAAACATACTTATATGAACCAGTTTTTTTTTTTTTTTGCATTTTTTATTTATACGAAATCGAAATTTAGAGAACTTTCTAAATTCTTTGATGTTGACAAAATGTCTAAAGCAATGACATTATAATTTGAAGTAAATCTGCATCACCCATGGAGAAGAGACTGCCAATTATAGATTATATAAACAATTGTATCTTTACATGATCCATTTATGCTTTAGTTAAGCTAATAAAGCTAGATTTGGAAAGGTTGGCATGTCATCCCTTGTTTTATTTATTCAAGGTATATAACGGGAAACTAGCCTAAAAAAATGGACACATAAGAACACAAGTGTTGGAACAAAAGAAAAAGAAAAAGCATTTTCTCGGTGTGACCGCAAGATGACCAGCACCACAAAATAGATAGCTAACTAAAGCTTAATTCAATAAAATTACGATTAGTGCTCCATTTATTTTTCGAAAAACAACTTCCAATTAAATATTTTCCGGATTCTTTGATATTTGGAGCAAAGAAAATTAAATTAGTCAGTGAAGGAAGACATATCTTCGGTTAGTGAAAAAAAAAAACTTCCACATGGGAAAAGTCCTTTTTTTTGTTTCCTTAAAAAAATGCAAATAAGTCATTTTCTGCCTCTCATTCTCTTTTATCTTTTTGGTGCTTGCACATTCACTTCCTCAGAATTCCTGCGCCTTCACTTTTCTCCTCTCGTTTTGACTGCAATTGATTAAGTATAAATGGACTCCTTCCCTTAGAATTTATTTAATGTTTGTTTCTCTAGAATTTGTGGGTGGTCTTGTCGATTCCTAGGGTTTAGGTCGGTTGAGATGAGTCAATTCGCATTAACAAGCTACTCTTTTTTTTTTTTTTTGTCTAGTAACAAGCTCCTCTTAACAAGCTAAAAAAGTGAAGAAGTTGCGAACATTCTAAATAGTTTCTCCATAATCGAGAGAGCAGGTGTGTATCACTTGCAAATCCTAAGTGAAGAAGTTTCGATTCTGTATCCACATTTAGTGTGAATCGAGACCGAGTGACCCGTCAATAGGGCTGTATCCGTAATATTTCACCATGTCTATCGTTCGTGTCTAATTCTAAAAAATTCATGATGCTAACTTTTACGAAAAATCAAGTCATAGCTCAAAGAGATTGGATAGCAAGCTTTTCATTAGTAAAAATAATTGAGTCAATTGGACAACTTATTGAGAAGTTAGTAAAGGTCAAATTTTGGTCAACAATAAATATATGAATAAAAAAATCCAACTTTGGCACGATAAAATAGAGATTCTGTTTGAAATAATAACGAGATGAGTCATATCAACGTAGAAAATTGTCACACAAAAACAAACCAACATGAACCAAATTTTTTTGCATTTTTTATTTTTACCAAATAGAAACTTAGAGAATTTTCCAAATTTTTTCATCACCCTTAGAGATAATCATTAAGGAGTCAAAGGCCGTCAATATATTCAGTAGACATAGTCACTAAAAAAACTTGATTTTGCTCGAGATGCCTCTATCTTGGCGATTGTCAAGAGCACAAGTGAGCGGAAGTGTGGTTGGCTCCAACAATGGTAGCCACTACCTTGCCTAGCATCAAACTCCTATTCGAAATTAAACGCCGAAGAGTCAAAATCTTTGCATGGCAAAGTCCATTACATTGCTGAAGGAAAATAAAAAAGCACAACAAAAGAAGATAACTACTGGCCAGGAAAGCGTATGATTAGGTTGGCCGGCTCGAACCTGAATCCGGCCAATTTCAGCTAGGAAATTATGCTTGCTAAAGTAGGGTTCGATTTTCGAGCAATCTAGGTCGATGTGATCAAGGAAGTGTGGATTCATCAGTGCTATGTGCATCTTCGCTTGCTCCAGCGAATCCAGCAGCAATACTGACCATCCTTGATTAGATTGATGATCTCGTTGAGTTCATTTAGAGCTGTATCTCGTATAAAGAGATATAGGTCACGTTGTTGCTGACTGAAGACCCAAAAAGAAAATAAAAATAAGAGACCAAAAAAAAAAACTAGAAAAGAAATTGCAATACACTCACTCGATATTCGCTCCGGATCAATATCTCTGCCAATCCTTCTCCGCAACTCTATATATTCACCAAATCACTCACCCATTCTATCACTCTTCCAATTAAAGCGAAAAATACTAAATAAATTAAAGAACAGGGCACAAAATAGAATTGAAGAATTTATGTATACTTCGATGGGTAGATAGAAATGGAATATTGCATAAATTACAGTCAATTAAAGCAAAAATATCCATAATATTATAGATGCTCAAAATATCATAGTTTATCTAGCATAATCTAAATATAACTAACAGAGTATCATGCTATCATAATATATCTAGCATAATCTAAATATATCTAACAAAATATAAAAGGAATAAACGTGAAACTCGTTATCAAAGGTGCTTGGTACGGCTTTGATTCCACTGCTGCCCCGATCTGCGAGTCTTGGGCTGTGCCGGGCTCTGGATTGTTAATTCCGTTGTTCAATAACTGTAATCTCTTGACAATTCAATGATTATGTATAACTGAAGAGCTTTAGTTTTTCCTTTTCTTCCTAAAAATGAACCAGAAGGAGAGGTGTTAGAGTCATGTACCGCTCACATTATTTCTTGTAGGAGGTGGTTAACCGCAAGTGGTGTACTATGTGGATGTAGATTTCTAGTAAATATCGGGCTAAATCTTTGGCGGCGATTAGAAAGTCGTGGCCTAGATCAGCGATTCAAAAGTTCTAATCATACATATCTTCGATTTTTTCTTCACAAAGAGGACGCCGGCTGTCCTACGTGGCTTCATTTGTGCTACATAGATAATTTTTTAAACTTAATTTCTTTTAATTTTCGTTATTATTTGTTTATATTTATTTCCAATTTTTTCTTTGTGGCTAGCGAGGTTGCCGATGACTGTCACCATCGCTAGGCGAGGTCGACCTCGCTCGTTGAAGCGTCATAAATAAGGGATCTCATTGATTTCCTGGTGATTCGGACAGAACAATGCATATATTTTTTGGTGCACAAGGTTTTGGGGAAGCAATTTAGTTCATTACTCTAAAGGCATGGTTAGCAATGATTCCGATTCTCGATTCTATTCTCCAAAAAAAAAAAAAAACATGTTTGGTAACGTAAATTATTATGATTCTCAAATTCTCTAATTTTGTGGAGTAGAATCAAGAAAAAAAATTTGATGGTAGAATTATAAAAAAAGTTGTATACTTTTTTTTGGTCAATTAAGTCATAAATATTTTGTAATCTATGCCAATTCAGTCCATTTGACTAGCCATTGCCGATGTGGCTCCGCCGCGCTGATGTGGTAGTTTTTAATATTTTAATATTCTTTTTCTTTTTTTTTCTTTTTGGGTCAGCTTACTCAAGGGCCGACAAAGGTTGACGACCCTTGCCCGGTTCTTGGCAAGGCTGCCGGCCCAACAAAAAAAGAAAAAGAAAAGGAAAGACAAAAAATATTAAATATTAAAAATGAAAAAATATTAAAAATTTATTAAAAATTTCCCATGTCATCACTAGCAGGCCAAATGGACTTAATTGCCACAACCGCAAAAGGTTTATGACTTAATTGGCGAAAAAAAAAGTTTACAACTGATTTGACACGATAAGTTTATGATTTTTTTTGGGTAATTTTTCCAAGAAAAAGACCAAAATTTAAGTGAAAATTGCCTATTGAGCTAATGTTGATCTTGCATATATCTTCATGCTCCACGAAATAAATAGACTAATTCTGGATTATGCATTAACTATATTCATTTCATTTGTGATGCTATATATGTTGACTTCATAGTGACAAAACGTGATTATTTGATTTAAATGAAAACAATTGGAAAGAGAAATTGTCCCGAAAATAGAAATTTTGTGCGGTTAGCAAACACGTTCTAATTCTCTAAAACTTGTCCAGGGAACGGAATTAGAAAAAATATTTATCGTTGCCAAATTAAGTGTTTTTCCGGAAGGTGCTCTATTTAGAATTTGACAATTCGCGGCATTTATATGATATTTATGTATATTAAGAGACTCCTCGTGACTTTAGCCCAAAATTTGGTTCAAAATCTTATCTATACCAAATCTTTTACTTCTCTTTTCACTAGAATTGCAAGCAATGGTATCCGATAACTCACGCTTTTCACAGACGCGAGTTCCCATGACATAAAGGCGTACATCTCTCTGATGCGCATCGCTGATCTAACCAAGAACCAACTCGTGTGCACAAAAGTTTAACAAAGGATAAAAACATATATACAATCGAATAAGTGCCATTCAAAATTTCATTCAATTAGTATAGTAAACATCGATGAGAATCTGAACAATGCAAATTGATACTTTCATGTGTCAATGGCAAATTATTTCAGGGGAAAGAGCCACATTTGTTTAATGCGTAAGTCGCATAATCGCCAAATCTTAAGATGAGTAATAAACGTGTTTATAATGGGAAATTGAACTTTCTGCTAGATGATCCCCATACAGTTTCTAAAGTTCCACTGTGATGTTGGCTCCATATGTTGGCTTTCCGTTCTACTGTTCTACTCAAATGAGAATAATTTAAAACCCGATTTAAAAAGATTATCAAAATAAGAAAACAGAAAAGAAGGAAACCAAAATAAGGGGAGCATCTGAAAAAAATGAACGACACAAAAGATGTCTTATAACTGGGGCGGTATGATCCAGAAAACAAAAACGAGAAAAGATAAGTCCTACGGGATGCGGTAATTAAGACTTGTCTCCTACAGCCTGAATCCGGCACTTTCGAGCTGGCGGCGTATGCCCCGGCATATGTCCCTCTTGCTGTCAACGACAACCTTTGCAACCTTGATGTGTTTTAGGTTACCACGATTGTTCAAGAATTCCGGCAATACAGATACGAACGCCCTAGCTTCACTTATCGTATCTAGGACCAAAACGTCGTATTCCCTGATCAAGTCCATACTCTGGTTGAAGTCGTTTTGTGCTAGCCCCAGTGCATCATGAAACTCTTGACGTTCTTGAATTCTGAAGACAATAAAAAAAAAAAAATACATAAGAGCCCCACAAAAAGATTTTTTGAAAAAAAAAAAATTTGTGACACTCACGTAAGGTCTAGGTTATATTGGTTTTCAAACCACGCCTTCTGCGCCACGACATATACGTTGAAACTTTTGCGGAGGCGGCTACCCCTATCCATGGGTAGAGATGCGATATGAATCCCAGCGCTCCTTCAGAGCACGGCCCTTATTAGAAAGATTGATGAAAAATAGGAAGCAGGAAAATTCAACAAACAAACATATACATTTGAGACAACATATGTAAGAAAAAACTCACTCGACTTCCTGTCAGAAACAACAACGAGATAAGAAAATATTGAAGACTCACTACCCCAAACAAGAAAAAAGTTCAAACTTTTGCTCTATCGGCCAATGCATTCGACTGAAAGTTCTCCACGAAAATCTGCGACTGTGTATATGCATCGTTCGCTTAGCGGAGAGAGAGAGAGAGAGAGAGGGCGAGACATTCTTACGAGGTTACCCTGTCGGCAGATTCGGCTTCAGATCCAGGGGGAACCCTCTTGGAGATGAAGAATCCATAGGCGCGGGCATGAGCTCACCTCCAGTTCGGTAAGAGCCTGTGGAAATCTCGTTTTCTTCTTGTTCCTTCTCAGGATACTCCGAAAACCCTCCCATTCGATATCTTCTTCAAGATTCCCGATCAGCTATATCCTTTCAAACCATGTATAGCGATCGACATTGTGGAAAGAAATTACGTTTCACAAAAAAGAAATATTGCGAGAAGGATATTATTGCTAATGGCACTTTTATTTTTACAGTTTCCCTTTTTTCAATGAGATACTTGAAAGTTTCATATTGAGATGTAGATTTGACATGCTACATCTACTTATATTCTGAAACTTGGTATAGTATGTTAAATTGAAAAAAAAAAAAAGAGTACTTTTTTACTATTGATCGATCCCAAACAAACAGGAATTATAACTTTAGATTTCTTCACGACAGATTTTAAAAGGATTAATTTCCCGAAGAACCCATAATTTATGTCCAATCTTAATTCTATCTCGAATTTTTGTTGCACCAACTTTTAAAAGAGTTAATTTCCACGGAGCTTTTGGATCAGTTTATTATCACTTATAATCGCCGCTACTGAATATTTTTTTTATTTGATTTCATTTTATTTTTGATAGGTACAGGTACCGCTTCTAAGTATGAGTCCATGCAGAAAGACACTGACAACTGCAGTACTGAGTTCCCCTATAATTTCACAAAGACAATAAGTAAATGTTGCTGAGTTCATGATCTTGCCCATGATTTCCCATGTGTTACTTTAGCTATTTCTTTCGTTTTACATGTAACCTATTTTTCTTTAAACAGAGACATTTAAAATCATTTACTATTTAGTTTTTTTAAGCAATATGCAATTTTTCTTTTACAGTACAGCGCAAGTACTAGGGAGACTGCATTCATTTCACATATTGCAACCCGTGAGCTCCGATTTCTTTTCATATTTTCTAATGTTTTGTCGACTCATTTCTTTTTCCCAAAGTAGGATTGTTGGTGCTGTGCGAGAAGTTGGCCTTGAACTCGAATGATAACGAAACAAATTTTCCACACACAAAAAAAAAAATAAAAAAAAAGAAAGAAAGAAAGAACAAAGAAATAAGAAAAAAGCTTGAATGGAGATTTTGAGCTGGCCAGGCCAGAGATGGGACATGTCGAGCAGCCATTCTAAGATACCAAACTGGGAGCATAGTTATCTTAGTGCAGAGTCAGCAAAGGGCTCGCATGGTAATACTTCTCTTCCGGAAATCAACTTCGACTATAAGTTGATTTCTCTACTTCTCCTCAAAATTAGAAGTTGATTTTTCTACTTCTGCTGTAGATTGACTTTTGATCGAAAAATTCGTTTGATAAGGGTTGAAAATTTCTATTTTTAAAATATTATTAACAAAATCTTCGGCGACGGTGGTCGGCGAGGTGACGGTCGTCGGCGGTTGGCGGCGGGCGACGGCGGAGGATGGGCGACGGTGGTTGATAATCGGCGGCGGTGGTTGGTAATTGAGAGGCGGGCGGCGGTGGTTGGCGGAGATGGGTGTGGTCCAAGAAGTGATTCGGAGCCGAGAAGTTGGACCAAAAATGAAAATTTTTTACTTCTCAAAATTGGCAAAAAATCCTATCATAAGTGAAAAATCCTACCATAAGTCAAATTTTTTATCAAATGGATTTCTACTTGAAAAGTATTTTTACCAAACGGATTTCTCTGCCGGATTAACTTCCGGCAAATAAATTGAGAAGTAGAAGTGTTATCATGCGCACCCTAAGCTACGGGGCATCGAGAAGGTACATGTTAAGATACATATATATACATTTTCTCCCACAATCACATAACAGGTTGAATAATAGCCATGCATAATAGCTAGGACAAATACCAAAATAGTCTAAAACTCATTATAATGATATCAATTTAGTCCTTTGTATCAATTTATTCCTGAATATTTTTATACATTGTCAATTGATTCATTCCAACCAATTTTAGTAGAAAATCGCTAACGTGGATAATGGCCGTTTTACGTGGCATGGCTAGTGCTAACTTGGACAATATTTATATTTTTTATATTTTTTATTTTTCTTATTGCTACCCTCGCTAGCCAAAATGAGAGGAAAAAAAAAACAAAACAAAAATTTGAAATAATGATCAAGCATTGTTAGAGAATGTTCATGTCGGCGTTACTCATGCTACGTGAGATGATAGATGTCCATGTCAGCCTTTCTCCGGCCAAAATTTGTCTTTTTAGTGTGCTTTTACTTAACGGGGTGGAGAGGAGAGGGGGAGAGGAGAGGAGAGGAGAGGAGAACAGGGTTCGAAAGTTTCGTTGTTCTTAATTGTTATTTGTTGCCATTATGGAAGGAACAAATAAAAATAAAACCAAAGAAATCTCCAAAAAATCAAATCTTAGATATTATCTTCGTGCTGATTTATCAAAGATTCTGTAATATATACTTTTCGATTTGTTGCTTCATTACACGCTTATATATAAATATGTGCGCTCTTCAACTTCCCACCCATTTGATCCCAAAAAAAAAAATCGCACCCATCTATTGGATCGCCCCATGGATCTTGCTAGCCGTCTCGAACAAGCCTTCGACAAGCTTCGCGTGGCCGATAAGGAGCATATTAAAATCCGATATGAACTGTCTGCCAAGTGAGTATTACAATTCTTTAGCGTGAATCTTATTTTTGTTTTGTTTTGGCTCTCATGTACGTTCTTTTCATGTCTTCAGCCAATTCGAACGCCAGTATGCAGAAGCAATTGCAACTGCGTACCGGAATGAATTGAACGAGATCATCGATTTGATCAAGATGCACGAGGTCTTAGTTCTGCATACGGTGGAGCAAACAAGGGTATTCACGCGTTTACTGCCGGAACACTTTAATGATCGAGGTATCCTCGATCACGTGGAAATGGGCAAGGTCGGCGATGAAGCCAGGCAGAGGATCCGCGTCCTGCTGGTCGAGGCCGGACTCACGAAGGGCGACCAGAGCTTATTCCACTTCCCAGCCTAATTATTTACCGAATATTCCAATTCCTGCAAACGCCATGCGTTTTCTTGTTACTGCATTTATTTCTTCATAGATTTTTTTCCTTTTCCTAGTCGAAAGTCAGAACTTGGCGATGCTTGAATTTTAAGACATATTCCAGCAAGGTAGGTAGTTTTTTGAGTTTTACGTATCTCGTCCTAATGTAAGTAGAAAGAGTAAAAAAGTTTGTTTAATCCAATGCAGCATGCGGCACAACAAGAAGAAACTCTTTGCTTCCCCCATCTTGTACCATTGAACATCATCTGGCAGACGACTAATCAAACCCCCCTTCTCCTCCAGGTCTTCGACTAGCGAGAAAGGATAATTCCTTTCGGAAGAAAACGGAAACTGTCTCATCACCAATTCAAACACACCCTAATTTCACCCACTCCTCAATGATCAATGGCTTTACTTCACTAGAACTAGTGGTGTCAACGCCGGTTGGAAACCCACATTTTAAGTCATTCAATAATGTAGGTCAAATATGAGTTAGTAAAGTTCTAATAAATAGGTTTAAGTTTTAACCCTAATTATATGTGGGTTGTAAATGGGTTTGACCCATTTACGATTCACTTGGCTTGTAAAATTTATAAGTTTATATTTTTTAAAATTTTATTTTTTGTTTTAAATAAGTGCTTAAAATGACCAACTTGTCAAATTTGTTGGCCGTTTTGCACTTGCCACTCAAGTGCTTGTTCCAGCGGCAAGACAACAACATTAGGGGCAATTTTGTTCGAAATTTTATGCTTTGACCAAGTTTAAAGAAACCCCAAATTGAAGTTAGGGTTCTTTTATGAAAACGGTCCACCTTCGGGTCTTTATTTAAACTTTCCTAAAATGTGGTTTTGAAAATTTTTCGTAATCGTGGAAGATCACGGTCATGTCTCTTATGGAATGATGGACACGACGAGACAGAAAACAAATTAAAATGTATTGACTGGGCCTGTGAAGCCCAATCGTTGGATGACGGGCCGAAGGCCGAATCTTAGGGGAGCAGGCTGGAGATGCCACCATACATTAAACAAGCTTGGGCTTTTTTTGGTTAGAAGCATGCTTGGGCTTGATTTGACCCAAAATGCATCAAAATTGTAAGCGTCGACTTTGACCAAAAGTCGCAGCAGATCGAGAATCATGGACGGCGGTCGCGAGCTTCACGTTAGATATCTATGACTTCTTCGGGCAAATTACTGATCCAGTTTTGACCTATTTTCATATCATATAAATTTAACAACCTACACCTAGCCGACCCGACTCGTATTTCTTAAATACTAGTGGACCATCCGGTCAACAACGCTGGGATCAATTCCCATCTGCAAGTCTGAAGATCTTTGGCGACATCACCAATTTTAGAAGCTGTCATGGTAATTCATCCACCCACTTTTCCCGAGATTTAGGATTTACGATGCATCGGATTGTTTATAAGCATTTACCAGAGAGGGAGTGCATCCGAATGGGTAGTGGCTATTAGGTCGTTTTCCTTTTTCCTTGGATGGAAGGGAACAGATGTGATTAGAATCGGAAACTTGATTAAGGTAGAGCGCAGGTGGTGCCCAAGGTTCCTGAGTATTCAATCGACCGATGCGGGACAGTCACTACTGGGGTTCGATCTATACCACCCGGTTCGCGAGATCCATGCTTAGGGTACAGCAGAGGCAAGATCACCGTGCTTTCTTCCTCGCCTCCCGGGTTGCGGCGGGGCGGAGGGTGGGGGGGTGGGCGGGCGGCTACACACGGTGGCACGCGGCAAAAGCCGAGTTCCAAAACTTTTTTACATTTTTTTTAATTTTAATTTTTTCTTTCTTTTAAGTATAAAAAAATAAAAATATATATATAAACTATTATAATTGTTGCCCATTTACAAGTGATGTTTGATAAGGGGCGGGCCACCGGAAAAAATGATTAAAAATAAATTGAGTTAAAATTCATATATGAATAGGCTTTATAAGCCTAAACTCATATTTGATTAAAATGGAGGAGACCACACTCTACGTAGATTAATGTTACGCTTTGATGTGAAACGCATATGAGATATTCACGTCAAAACGTAACGCGAATCTGCATCAAATGTCTCCTCCATTTTAATAATGCATGACTTAGTCCACCAATTGCACATATCGCGCCCTCTCCTTTTCCGCTAACTCGGGTTTATGTTCCATCTCCTCCAATAAATCAAACCACTCAAAATCAAGGCCGGTGACCTGAGCAGTACACAAATGCATCCGTCTCCTGGAAAGAACATTACTAGCTTGTACTTCTCTAGATGTCAATCGAGATAACAAACAGGCATATAACATGCATTCCCATTAACCCAATCCAGCTAAAAAGGCAAATTCCCAAACACACCCTCCGATTGGATATCTTTTCCAAAATTCCAAATCAGCCATATATTTTGTTAACGATATTTAACGATTGACATTGTGAGAATAATATCATCGCTAATGGCATATTTATATTAATTTTTTACTACTTTTTTCCATCCGAGATACTTGAAAATTTTACTGCCAACATATAGAGTAACATATTATGCATTCATAAATTCTCAAACTTGGTACAACTTTTTATATTTTAACAAAAAAGCGCTCTTTTTACTTTCGATTAACCCCAAATGAGCCGAGATTATAGCTTTAATAGATTTCTCAACTACGAATTCGAAATTGAACCATGAAACATGATGATTGGATTGCTAGTCTAAAAGACTTATTTATGTTTCGAACTTACTCATGAATTGTTCTTTAATCTCGATCCTAATCACGGGTCAGAAACTTAATCCATTGTTCATATAATATTATTGCACCTTTCTAAATAATTGGGACCGAATCATGTAATATTATTGTAGCTTTTAAAATATTTAGGATCTGATCGATGGTTAGGAGTTTTCTTTTCCAATTTTTTTTTCTCGAAAATCCCACGTTGTTCAATCGAGAACAAAAACCCCTAAAAGAAAACCAACAAGAGAGAGCTGTTCACCAATTGACAACCAAATTCTGGAGCATTTGCGCTTTCTTCTGGAATTAGCTTCAACTGAAAGTTACCTTCCCTGTAGAAGAAGAGTACTCCCATCCTCCGATCTGAGCATCAATCTCGCTCTCTATGGAAAAGGAGGAGTCGAGGTCAAAGGATCAGCAGAGCTCGGAGGTCACCGACGAAGCAGAGGCCGTCGAGCTGGTCCAGTTCCAAGTCTCCGAGTGTTACGTCTATTTGGTATGTGTTTGATCATCGCGAAAGGGCATTCCTTGCCCTGTTTAATCTACCGAAATTTTGCTGGGCCGCATGCGAATTTTCGAGCTCTCTTCTGTTTTTTGTTTGACTTTGTAGATTCTCGCCCGTGGTTGATTTGATCTTGGCATGAATTGCAGCAAGATACACTGATATTGACTTAGAGCGTAGAAGATCAGTATTGGGGTATCAGCGATGATTCCGTCATGCGTGATGTGTGTTATTGTTGCAAACATTAGAATTAGCGGATAAGCGTGGCTTTAACCCAGAACCACACTTCAAAAACCACATCCAAAGTGGTAAAAGTCGCAAATTTCCCTTAACAAGCGAAGATTAAATCCATGCTAATCAGCCTTGCATCGACTTAAAACACGAGGGGGCTTCTTTTTAACTGAGACTTTATGTTTGTTCCGATCGTGTGTGGGAAGATTACATTGGATGTTGGACAGAATTATGGGGTTCTGTGGAATGGAGAATTGATCTTATTTGGGAAGACAGGATCCGTGGTTAACACAATGGCAAAATACAGGATGGCTTTCTAAAGCAAGAAATTCACCAATATTGCAGTATTCAGACGATAGCAGAGCACTTTTTTTATGATATTTGTGCTCTTAAGTAGTTTTGGAGCTGTCAGTATTGTAAAACATCTTTTTTTAATGTATGCAGTGCTGAGTTTATGTGTAATTTTTGCAGATACCGCCGAGGAAAAGTGCAGCTTCTTACAGGTGCTAAAACTTGACTGTTCAAGGAAAAACCACTCCTGCAGTTTTTATTTTGCATTTCAGGGAAAAGTAGATAGTAAGCCTGCTGTCGTGACAGAATATTATGTGATGTGAACTGACAAAAGGGTTAATTTTTGGAATCATAATTAGGACTACTTCAGTCAACTTGTCAGTTGAACCGGTGAAGCAATGAAAAATCTATCAAAAAGTTATCTTTGTAAGTTGCAACTATCTCGAAGATGGCAGATGCAGAATCCCTACCAACTTAGTGTTAAAGTTTATGGCACCCATGTAACTTTTTATTAGATATGAGTTATGGAAGGACACGAGCGAATGTTTTCTGCACTTCTAACTTATAATATCATGACTTTTTTAACGAACCATATTTCTTTCCAAAAGCATGATGGTTGCTGCAAAGTGTCGGAAGCAGAAAAGTAAAATCACGACTTGTCCAATGCAGAAACAATGTGGTGCATTTTTCCAGAAACAAGAACATGTAGCTCATATGTGTGAATACGAGGATGACAACTATTGATAGTTCGTGACACTAGGTTTTGTTTGATTTTTGCAATGTAAGTTTGATACCCATTCCCATAGAAGATGGTTGGTGTTTTTAGACTTGTTGGCATTGTTGCTTTCTTTTTTCCTTTCCACTCATCCAGAATGATTAAGCATGCGGCTGAAATTCATCTAGGGCGGATGAATGGAATGTGAACAAGTGGGCTTGGGAGGGAGCATTGAAGGTAGTCAGCAAGGGAGAAGAATGCATTATCAAGACTTGAAGACAAGACTACTGGTTAGCATAAATGTCGAGCTGCTATTAGATGTGTCCTTTGTGTCTTATATCGGTTTTCTTCCAACTTTGGTTCATCTGTTTAAAATAGGTGACTTATACGCTCGGGCATTCTTGAGAAATGGAGAGCCACATCCAGTGGAACCTGTAATTGACAGCAGCAGGTTGAATACCCTTTCTGCTAGACAAATTTGACTGTACTTGGACATGAATATTAATGGAATGTTACAAGACATGATGCAGAGCGGATAATGTCTAATCTGATTATTTTTGCTGATTTTTCATTAAGGTTCTTTTTCTTTTCAATGTCAAGGTTCCGTGGGATTTATTTGAACATTCTTGCTTTGCAGATATTTTGTTCTTCGTATAGAAGAAAATATTGGTGAGTTTGCCATCTGTTGATAAACATACTGCACTTTTATTGTTCTGAAAAGAGTGCGAAGGTTTGTTAATGCTAGTGACACTGCACAAGTTCCAAGTTCCTTGAGGAGCAACTCTGAGGCAAGACAAGGCTGGTTTTTGATAGACATTGCAAGCAGATTGAAGGAGCGTCTGTTAACAATCTTTCACCCCATAGACAAACTATGATGCTGATCAGCTTAAAGCTATGCAGGTGGTCGTATGCGACATGCTTTCATTGGCCTTGGATTTCGAGAAAGAACGGAGGCATACGATTTCCAAGCAGCCTTGCATGACCACATGAAGTACTTCTCGGTTCTCAACTATCTTTACGGAATCTGAATTTCAACTCCTTACTGTCATATGTTGTCTTTTCTGTCAGATTTTGGAATAATGTCTTGTCTTAAATGATGAAATCTATTGGCCGAATCTTACTAATATGTATTTGCTGATTTCTCAAGATATTTGGACAAAAAGAAAACTGCAGAAGAGATGGAACAGCATTACCAACACAATTCTTCAGTTGATTACAGTTTGAAAGAAGGGGAGACTCTTAAACTCCAACTAAAGAACGTGAGATATCTGGCATCTATCTATGGATCCAAAAACCAAACTGAATCGATCTGCGCTCATTCATTGGCTGATAGCATTTGCCCTCTAATCTTGACAGAAAAGCAGTGGTAGTTTCAAGTCGAAACATTTGGAGCAAAGTCTGAACAATTTGTCTTTGGAGGAGAAGGCCAATAAGGAAGAGCCCGTGGTATGCCTCAGACCACCCCCACCTCCCCCGGCGCCGCTTTCACCTTCTACTTCTGTTCGTGAGTCTACAGCAGACGTGTCTCCGCATCCGTCTCCTCGACAACTCCCTGAACATAAGGCTCTCAGCTCAAATAAAGAAGAGTTAGGGCAATCAAATTCTAACGACGACCAGAGTGCGCAAGAACTGCCGGATGATGATTTTGGCGACTTTCAAACAGCAGGATGAAAAGGACTTGAGACGCTGATGTATAGGGCTGTCCCAGTGCATGGGATTACACATTGCAGGGTATGATGTACACCGAATCAACCAAACATCTTATTCCTTTTTCTTCATATAAGTAGACCAAGAAGGTTTGCAATTTTTAAGTTTATGTCGACTGCGCTTCAATTTCGTTCATTTGGTAAAACTGGTAGAGGTTTTCGGAAGTGCTTTTATCGCGACATCTCTCTGTTTTTTTGTGTGTTCTTATGCATGATTCAATCTTAAAGCAGAAGCATACTGGTAAGTTGATCTGCATGATCCATGCCTGCGTCGCCCTCGCCTTTTTCTTATCTGAAGCACGAAGAAAGACACTCGCATATGAAGCCACCTTCATGTCTCTACCGTCTCCATATGCACAAGGGACTTGAGAAGCTTGCGCAAGTTATTTGTTCGCCATGTTAGTTTCATCCAAGCAAAGGGCATCTTACTTGACGTATGGTGCATCCACTTTATCTATTCCTGCCACTATAGTACATATTCTCTTTAGGAAGGAATATCTGTTCTCTGACTTTGGAAGCCAATCTTCCCTCCTTTATTATTATTAATATTATTATTCGAATTTAACCAACTTACTTGATCAAATGTCACTTCTTGTTGTTATTGTGCGCCTATCGCGATCAGGAGTCTGTATTGCCAATTCCTACGGGCGCTCGATTTGACGTTGACCTTGAGGGATTTGGTATACTTACTACAGTGTGTGCTTCGACAGCAAATGTCTTGTCTTCAATCTCAATTCATTGATCTTGTCGACGTATCCAAGGCACTAAGACCACGGAGAAAATGTTGCAATCGATAGGACCGCGACCCTTCCTCATTTTGCACGAATTAATCGAATGCAAAACAATCATGTCATATCTTAGAAACATCGAATGTAATATGTATCGGTGATGCCCTAGAAAATGAGATGAGACATTAAATTTACCTCTAAATTGGGGAGATTGAACTTGTTAACGCGCTTATAAAAAAGGCTTTTAGGTCATGCAATTAGGTGGGGGGAAGGCAAATGAAGCTAGAGTTGTGGATAATTGGTTTGAGTATTTACGATTTGATGTGTACGGATGTGTTGAATTAGAATGAAAGTTGGCGTACTTGTCTAATTGAATGGAAGCAATTTCTTTTTAAGGATTGAGTTTATGGTGTGTGCAAAATAATTCATTTGAGTCAATAGCGAGTGATATCAAATAAAATTGGATCAAGAGAAGAACCAGTTTTCTTCTTCAACTATATCCCATCTCGGTTTAGGCTGAAGAATGAAGGTTTCATTTTCGCGCCCGTTCCACTCGCCCTTTCCATCCGATATCAACTTTTTGTGCGCATCATATGCTTCATTGATTTCGACTTCCCAAAAAACCGTGAATCTTAATTTATAGCAAGTCGTTATACTATATATATGAACTCAAAGACTTACTAAATGGGAGCAAAGCTAAGTCCAGCTACTTTGGGCACGTAATTCGATCTTAGCTTGGTGTTTTTTGAGGTTGACTCATCCGATTTGAGCCGAGTTCACGCCCGAGCTACTTGAGTTTCTTATTTGTGAATTTGGTTTATTGGACTAGTTGGATTAGTGCTCGATGCATTCAATTCACTTCGTAATATATTATACCGATCGATTATACCGTCGATGCCCATGTAAAATTTTTATCATTTACATATTTTTTTAATGGTATTTTTCTTTTTAATGCTATAATCTGCACACAAAACGTTAGAGATTATGATGCTACTATTGGTATATTTGATATATTTAGAACGATAGTGATTGTTTCCGTTTATTTTGCAGGCATCCTCTTTGTATTGGGTCTAGTTTGCCCTTGGCTTTTGCAAATGGCAATATTTAAAAAAGCAATCATGTGAAGCTTTCGCAAATGGCAATATTGGAAAAACAACCTTGTCAAGCTTCCGACGATTTCCGAACCGGCTGGTTCGATTTTTGTTTTGAAAAGTCACAGAGCCAGTTCCTAATTTCAGGTCGAGAATCAATTATCCTTAACCTTTAATTTACAATCTAAAGAATTTTTTTTTTTTTGGACAATAAGAAGGATTTCGTTAACGGGTGGATTTAAGATACTAAACAATCATGCTTAACTACTAAATTATTTTAATTCTCAACATAGTGATTATAGGGAGGTAGTATATTAAGAAAACTAATATTGTTTTACTTTTGTTTTTGGGCATTCTTTAAGAAAATCGCGTTAAGAATGATATGAAAAAGCTCAATCAAGAAAAATAAGAAAAGGAGAACAAGCCTTGTGGGGTCATAACAAGCCTAATTGAAGACCCTGACCAATGTTTTATATCATGATCATGCCACGTGTCAGTCAATAGCCCCCAAATAAACCTAAAGAACTGTGTCCGCACGCCTCCCTGCCCTCTCTTCCTCTCTGCGTTTTCCCTTTGTTCGTAGTTTGGTTGAATGCTTGTGTGAGATAAAAGCAAAACCAAAGCTGGGATTTTGCAGCGAAATACCAAATTTCTGGAGCTTCTCGCTTCTGGGTTTTCTTTGTCTCGCGCAGCACGTAAGTCTTTCAATCTTCGATAATTCGATTTCAATCGTGACTTGCTGGGCATGTGCATATTTTTTCGTCTTTTTCATCGTCGTGTGGATGATCATGCGAAGAACTTGTCCTGATGATTGAATTGAAGTCTAGTGGTCGAAGAACCTGACTTGCCTGTTCCGAGGAAACTCTGTCTTTGCTTGTTTGGAGCTGGTTGAAAGATTGAATTTTACTGAGAGTGTCGCTTAGCTTGACGATGTTATGCGAAACTTGGTTTGTATGTCCTTGAGATTTAATTGCTTTTTCTTGGGTCTCGATTATGGACGTTTTTGGTAGTTTTTTCCTATATGAGAGGTAATACTTACTTTTCGAGTGGAGACCGGTTGATTTATTTTGCTCTGTTGCAGCTTCAGTGATAGGGTAATATACTTCACGGAGCAATTGTTTTGATACCTCTCCTTTCTTGAATTTTCGTTTATTCTCTGAAACTCATTTGTTAGTGATTAGTAAGGAGCTTTACAAGCTTTGGACTGCTGAAGTTTCGAGTGTATAGCAAGAAAGGGTAGATGAATATGGTGCATACTTTGGTGGCTAACTATTTTGGCATCGCCTTTTAAGTATTAGCTAGCTCTTTCTACTACCGATTTGACACTGTGCTTGTCTGGCAAGCAATTTACCGTAATTTGACAATTACTCGAACAATCAGAAGCTGGGATTGTTCAGAGACTTCTATGTATGCTACAACAACAAATTCTTGTTTGATTTTTCTTGTCAGAAGCAGCTATAGTGCTTAGACATTAATTTCTTATCCGAAGCTTTGAACCATATTTCTACTTACAAGAATGCGAGTTTTATATGTACATCTAGATACTTCATTCAAACAATAAGTTAATCGAGATTGAAGAAGTGCAGCTTCAAACCTAGGTTGCTCCACTTAAGTTACATCTTTGACATGGAACCCTGAAGCATAGTTTCTGTCTTGCATTATTAAGCCATCTAGAGATAAGTCTTCATGATATGCTTGTTAATCACAAACTTATATGAATGATGAGTATGGGATTTTCAGATCCTCTTTGTTCACTTGCTGAATCCTATTATAGAATGTAAAATAAGAGCAAGAACTTCTATCCTGCAATATTTCCCTTTATCTAATAGGTAGTCCATGACTTGATGGATAATTTATTGTTTAAATGTCTGCTTGGTAGGATGGCTTTTTTGCAGTTTCCAGAACAATGGCGTCTGATAAAATTGATGCTTCATAAATATTTGAGATGTTTTAAGTAAAATGTTGTTATCCTGATTCTTCTCAGTAGAAGTAGAGGGTCTGAGGGATGGTGTGCAGAAATTATATTGCAGCTATTGTTAACATGAATCTGCAAAGAATACTGGGTTTTCATGGATTATCAAGCATCTTTGGTTTGCATCTAAGATGGTGCCATTCATTATGTGTTGGGCAGTAAATACTAGTATTCATAACTCCATGTGGTATCCGGATGCTTGGTTAAAGGTTTCTGATTTCATATTGTACTTTGGATGAGATTATGATATTTTCCGTTTAAGCTGTTCTCTTTGGATGATGGGTTCGTTAAACATGCCGCGATCAGTTGCTAGTTTCTAGTTTGATACATTGCTCATATTCATGATTACTTTGCCTCAATAAGCGTATGTCTTTATTGCATCAGCCCTTTGTTGCACTCTTTGATGCCATGGTATTGTTATCGACTTGCGTCTATGTTGTATTTGACTTTTCATTGAGCATTTCTGAATTTTTTCTTATGTTGACGAATTTCATATAGAGCAGATGCTGAAGGAGTTATAACTGCCTGAAATTGGAGGAGAGTGGGTGAAGTACTTATCAGAACCTCAGTTGGGCCAAATCTCTGGCAATTAAACTATGGATGTAAAAGGCATAACATGGGTTGGAAACATATACCAGAAGTTTGAAGCTATGTGCTTGGAGGTGGAAGAAATCATGTACCAGGTACATATTAATTCTTGAGTCGAAGGTTTGCTTGTGTATGTATTACCTAGCTATGACCATCATGAGCTGTTGAGGGACTGTAAAGAGGAGGGCAGTTGGTGGATCCGTTTCTGCAGTTTCTCATTACTAATTCAGATATCTACCACTGTGATTGAAATTGTCTTTCTTAGTGCATGCCACCTCAGCTTTCTTCTTTCTGCTGTTGATGATACCATTTTCATCTGTTCTTGTCAGGTTTATAGATATCTGTCTGTATCTTCAATGGTTGAACGAACTGTCTTAGTTTCACTCTCTGATCCTAAATCTGTAAATGAACTCCATTCGCATGCGTTATATTTCGAGTTGATGTTTTCTGTGGACAGGATACAGTTAAATTTGTTGAGAATCAAGTCCAGACTGTCGGTGCCAGTGTTAAGAAGTTCTGCTCGGAAGTCGTGGAAGATATGCTTCCTCCGTCATGCATTGACCCTGACAAAGTGACAGCCCCTGAATTTTCTGTAGTAAAATGCAATGATGTCCAGGTATGCAAGAAGGCGAAAGTATGTCGGAAAAGAGAACCAGCAAAGGCTATCTATCAACTGAGTGACGATTCAAAAATACTTGGTGATGTGAAGAAAGATGTCCTACGTGCACCGTGTTTTCGAGGAACTTCTTGTGCAGATAATACTTGTCAAACACCATTTCAGGTCTCTGCCCTGCAAAAGGCTTCTCCTGACCTACATTCAGGAAGTACTGGTGATAAATCTGTGCCTGATTCAGCTATCACTGTCAATGAGAACTCGGGTGTAAATAGTATGCCATCTGCTGAGACTTCAAAGGTTATTGCTCCAGGTGAGCCAGAGTTTATAGGTTTCTTGACCGAAAATGATGAATCAGCCCATGATCAAACCACAATTGCAAGCTCCGCTTCTGTTGAAATTAACAAGGGTGACACCATGGAAAATCATATCAATGATACTGAAAGAAGAAGTAGGTGTGCACCAGAATCTTCAGGTAATGGCGCACTGTTAAACAAACTTATATCGGATCAATCTGTGGCGACCTGTGAAAGAGAGAATAAAACTCCCTCGACTTCTGGTGTTCCATTGGTCGAGTCATATGGTAATAGTTCTTTCTTTTCCACCTCCATCAAATGAATTATCAGTATCACGCATTAGACTTACCTCTCTCTCCACTTGTATATTTGTGCTTCAGTCAATTTCTCAGATATCGAGGCAGATTCTGTGGATTCCTCTACAATGAGTGAAAATATATGCAGCAGATACGTGTTCCCTCTTCCAGGTATTAGTTAATGAGTCTCGTTGCATCCAGGACTTCTACTTTGCCTATATTAATGATTGGCTAGGATTTCTTGGAGAAAGATGCCATGTTTAGTGTCAATCCATAGTCTGTTCTGCTGACTGGGTTCTAAAGGAACCAAAGGATGTCCACTAAACCAGATGGGCCCTTTTGCGTTTTGTTACATTGTTCTTTGAGGATTCCAGGTCTCTTGTTCTTTCTCCTATGACTAACATTGGAAGCCCTAGCCATTTTGCTGTTGTAATGAAGTCACACCCATGTTTCGGCCACATGATTTTCCTCGTAAATTGATCTTGAATGGGCAAGAAAGATGATAAGAAGAAAGTTATTTGCCCATTGTAGCAAGAAACAAGGCTATATGGTGATACCATAAGTGGGTGCACGTGCACTCAACACACACAAATGCATGAGTGCACCCACACATGTCTGGGGTCATCAAGCCCTGGTAGAACGTCCAGGGATGCTGTGAGAATGCGACTATGTGCGCTCGCGTGCGCATGTGCATGTGTTTGTGGGCGTGCGCATGAGTGGTCTATATGTCTCTGCCACCTGTGTGTTCCATGCGGCGGTTTTCTTTTCCTCATAGTAGATGATATGGACTTGAAGTACGCAATTCCCTTTAATCTAGATTTACCTGCTCAAAAATAGGGCAGTCCTGATGATTATTTGCCATGTGTGACTACTTTAAATGGTGCTTAACTTTGTTTTGAAGCATAAGAATTACAGCAACCAAATATTGTAGGATGTTCAAATGGCTTGAGTATGAATACAACCAAGGGCGATTCTGACACTGAACAAGATGCCGCAACCTTCGATCAAATCGATGAGGCAAAACTTGAGGAATCTTGCATCGTCGTGAATAATGATGAAATTCATTTTGTTGCTCAGAGGGAAGGCAAACACCGATCTTATAAGGTATTCTCTCCTGTCCATGTGTGATTTCGTTCGACTTCTTTCCCTTGGTGCTTGAATCTTCCTTAATGGACATTTCCGTCAGAAAAAAGTTCGAGATGCCTTTTCTTCAAAAAAGAAGTCATCAAGGATACTGGAGTATGAGCAACTTGCTATATGGCATGGAGTTGACGCAGAATCCCGTAAAGATTGCAGAAGAAGGTCCAGGCCAACTCTCAACTTAGAGGAGGAGGAGAAATCACAAGCTCATGATTATTCCGAACCTGAGTGGGAGCTGCTCTAGGCATGTTAATAAATATCCTGTACATATTAGATTTCTATAGTTTGTGCAGCCTCCATTCTTGTTGAAGGCGATCTAAATATACTATATTGGCAGGCTAAATCTTCTCCTGCTGCAAAATTTAAAGCTACTCTACGTGTTATCATAAAGAGGATAACCCACTTATTATTGTATAAATCTTTATCATGCCGGGTAAGGCTTTGTTTATGCATAAGAGCGCTATATGGAGGTGACCCAAGTTATCCCATTTATCCTCTCCAGTTTGCTTCATTCTTGTACAGTTTAGTTTCCTTTCGTCTCTCCTAGAATGGTAGCCCTGAGAATTTAAGTCGAAGACGACCGGTCATCCTCTTGAGAATATGTTGTTGGTGGGGTCGCATCTGAGCTGCGCATATGAAGACAAAGTTGTACTTCTCGTGGTGGGCAAGCCTGGTGTTCTTGTTAGCTTGGTACTATCTTGTAATGCAGATGGCGCTCGCAAGTCGGAGAGTATTCATTTTACTTCCTCTACAAAATACAATGGAAGCACCTGCAACACATCAAAGTGTGTTTGCAAGGCAACTAAGTCAGGTGCCTAAATCACAGCTTGCGTAGGCAGCTATATCATCTGTACTGGCTAATGAGAAAGCTAGAGTAAATTCTGTTTCTATGTTGGGCACAGAAACGTAACGTAACGTGCCTCGGTTGGATGACATTCCCTCTGTCATGACTGTTGTTGGTATTTTTAGTAATGCCAATTGAGCCCGGTCTTCTAGTTCCTCTTCCTAATGCCTCTACTGTTATTTGAACAAAATAGAATTCGAAAACAAAGAAATAGAGTGGCTCATGGCCTTTCTATGTGGAATCTCTAGTCATGCCAAGTTAAATGATTTGGACAACTAGCAGTATCAAACGAGGAACTTCTAGGAAGCTACGAGAACCTCGGGTTTTTTTTTTTTTTTTTGTCTCCCTTGGCCTTTTCTATTGGTGTTTAAATAGACTGAGGAATGAAATGACGCGATTGCCTATGGACATGTTTCTATTGATTTAAAGGAAAATTTGATGTCCTTTGCATCATACAGTATGTACTGTCCCAGATTGACGACTGCATCCAGTATGGGGAAGACGCGGATGGGAAGGTCAAGGATTTTGATCCAGAGGATGACTGAACTCCCTATATGTACTTTCGATATAGTCGGAGGTTATATTATCTCTTGTGATAACTTTGAAGTGCTGGGCTGCGATGTTGATCCTTCCATCCACATGTTATTGGACAATTAGTGACACTTGGACCGGGTCAACCACGGCCGGTTCACAATCGCTCTAATTTTACTGATTTCATTTCATCCGTTTAGGCTGAATAAAAAATTATTCACATGACTGGTTCGACTAGAAATTTTCCAATATAAAATCTGGACGAGTCCATGCAGAAATCTGCTGAAAAAGCTACGACTGATGTCCAATGAGATGAGTGAAAGGTTAGTAAGGCATATTGACAGGGAAACAAGGGGAAAATTGCCAAAAAATTATATTTTTGTCAATTCGGTCCTAAACCTTTTGATTTTGTCAATTTAGTCCTAAATTTTTTGCATTTCTGTCAATTTAATCCATCCGATCAATTTTAATCAACCTACGCTGACTGAATAATTTTTAATAATATTTTTTTTTCAAAATTTTTATTCAATTAATTATTTTTTTTCTTTTTTGGTTCATCTTCAACCTCCTATCTCTCGGCCAACATCAAGAATTTCCTCTTTTTGCGTGAGAGAGAGAGAGTGTGTGTGATGGACTTATCTCACCGCTTTGGACGATGCTATGGCCGAGTGAGGCGGGGTGACGAGCTTATCTCATTGCTTGTGCGACACCATGGCTGGGTGAGGCCGACGTTAGATCTAGGCGAACCATGGTGTCGAGGCCATGAGATGTAGGATTGCAATGAGATGCTAGGAGAAAGAAAGAGAGTTAAAAACTAAGAACTTCTTGGGGTTAGCATGAATAGAGCCTTTGAGAAATATCAACCGGAAGCCCCTCCATTCTTCTTTCTCTGAAAAAACAAGTCATGCGTGACCCATTAATTACCAAAAACAAATAAAATAGAAAGAGAAATATCTGCAGAAATACAACAACGTATTAGTCTCCCGTGAAACTCCTCCTTTAATTATTAATTGATCCGGCCATTTTCTTTAGGCGAAGTTGAAAACAAGTTTAAACAGCGGTTGTCACGCCCCGATCCTCGAGCCCGCGACATCCCTACCAATCTCGCCTCGGGTCATGAATGATAGCGCCCCAGATAAGGCTATCGACCTACGACAATAAGGCGCATGCGGAACGTGCAACACTCCCCAAACAATAGTATCGGCGGGGATAGTATAGTAAGAAAATCAATACAGTCATTTCACAAAACCATTTCATTTATAAACCATAGCATATGAATTTTAACCCTACGGAGCTACAAGTAAACCTATACAACCCCATTCTTCGGGGCGGCTCACTAGGACCTCAAAATGATATATGGTCGGGTAAGGTTAAACCTTCATCTACTCCCAAAAATCCTACTCGATCACCATGCCCTAACATCACGGGCTCCATCACTTGGGACCCGAAATGGTTAAACGACGGGGTGAGAAATTAATCTCAGTGAGCCAACGCCTAAGCCCGGTTAGGATGTTGATTCGCTCGAATATCCTAACAATCAATCACATCAATATATAGCAGCTACTTCAACCACATGCAAGCTTACCGGTCTTCACCAGGCATAATGCAATGCAAACGACTCAACAATCAAGTCAACCACACCAATTTAACGCATTGGCAAAGCATCACATCACTTGCATGCATAGGACACCACATGTAGTCCATTTATTATTAACAACGACCCGTAGGCCCAAAGACACTAGTCGGTTGGTGCTCTCCAGCGCAGACCCGGGCATCGTCCCTTACTTCCGGCGACGGCTTCGATAGTCCATGTGACTCCGCTCGACCAACCGGAAGACAATGATTGTCGACTCGGCACGGAACTAACAGGTATCCTTAAAAGGCTTCGGCCATTCACAAGCTACGACCGGCAAATGTACAGCCGGAAGACAATGATCGACGCGCATCCAAAGAATCGAGAAGACAATGAATGCTAGGACCGATCGACCGGAAGACAATGATCGTCGGAATTATCCCATTATGTGACCACTCAAGCACTTCGACAACCAGCCGGTTCATTTCTTGGAGTTAGGTCGAATGCTCACACTCGCATGTTCAAATACTTGGCCCAAGGCCGTTTTCGTGCAAAATCATGCAATTTGATCTCATACGTGGTCACATGAATGCGCAATTACATCGACCGACAAATCAATCAATTTGGGGTGATTATCCTCTAATCGGACCCCCACAAAGAATCAACAATCAATCTTGCTTGAAAGCCAACAATTTATAAATCAATTAGTCGATTGCGGGCGATCGATTTATTTCCAATTTCAATTTTCATTGATAGCCAATCGCGCACTCGTCTACGACCTATCGCTCGCTCGCGATCAATCAACACAATCAATCGGTTCAGCTCACCAATTAGCCACCGACCACTTAGCTAATTGACTAATCTTAATTAATTACGGTCATTTAACTCGAACCTACGTTTCTATCTAGCCCGACCGTAATTAATCTACTTAACCACCCTAATTAGCTAATTAATCTAAATCCGAACGCAATTAGCGTCCTAACCAAGAGTTAGGGGCTAACTCACAATTTTAATTAGCTCGGGCGGTCTCAACTCGAGCGATGGCGACACAAACTCGGCCCGGCCCGGCGGCGATGATTTTTGGCGATCCGCGATCCAACTCGAGCTTCGGGCTTCTAACTTGGTCAAAGGCGGTCCGAAGACTTGGCGACACCTCGGGACAGCGGCACGAGGCTCGAGGGGTGGCGGCCGGTGGCCGAAGCTGGCCGGAACAGTGGCGGCCGGCGGTGAACAGTGACCGGGCAGAGGAAAACAGAGGAGGACAGTGGACGTCGGGGGCTGTTTTGGGGGATTCGGGTGGTGCAAGGGCTGGGGAAAGGTTCGGCCACGGTCGGGGGTCTTCGGGGTGGCTTTGTGTAGCGGCGATGGTGGCTGGTCACGGCTGAAGGCGGCGGAGCAGTAGCTCGGCCAGAACAGGGCGCGAAACAGGGGATCTCAGCAGAACAGGGGAGGTCCGTTAGGGGCTGATCTCGGGCTCTACAGGTCTCGATCGGCTTCCGACGGCTGTGGGGGACGGTGACAGGTCAAGAACGACGACTGGGGGTGGTCGGCGGGCGGTGGGTCTGGGCGGAGCAGCTGCAGCGGCGGCCGTAGATCTCGGCCACCAGAAACAGGGGATGCGGGCTGTGGAGGCTGCTCACGGTGGTCTGGAGACTTTGTGGCGGCTGTCGACCGTCGTGGTGGTGGCTGAGAGTCGGTAAGGGGATGGAGTGGTGGCTGGCGGTGGCTGGGAGCGGCGGCAAGGGCTGCAGCAGCTTCCACAGTCCACTGAACCCGAAACAGAGCAGGCGGGCTGGAGGGGCTTCGGGCGGCTGTCCGGCGGGTCCAGCGGCGACGAACGGCGGCGGGACGGAGACTGAGTGGCGTACGAAGGTGGCTAGAGGCGGAGGGCTGTGGTGGTCGCGCAAGAATCGCCAAAAAGAAGGAGAAAACGTGCGGGTGTGAGCAGGGCAGAGATGGAGTAGTCGTGAGGGAGGAGAGAGAGAGCAGCGGCAGAGAGAGAAGAAAGGGGGAGAGAGAGAGAGAGGCTGTTGACCCACTTTGACTGGGTAGTTGGGGGCAATTAATGACAAATGGGGCCCACAAGATATTTTAAATATCTTGTCTTTTGTGCATTATTAACGGGCCAATTGGTAATCTAATAAATCGGGACCGATTGGATTTTTAGCTCAACCGATCGGGAATGAAATTGGATTTTTACGGGCTAGGTTCGGTCCAGAATAGGTCTAGGTGCGAGGATTAGAAATCCTAAGTCGCAATGATCACGATTTCGAGGCCCAATCGAAATCGAACGACGTTTCTGGAATCGTCCAAAATTTGTCACTTTCGTCCTTGCGATCCGAAATTTGCACCAACTGAAATTCAATATTCGTTACTTTTATTGAATTCCGGTATTTTATAGATAGTGAATTTCCGGGACGTCACAGCAGGTCATGAAAAATTAATGTTGCTAAAGACCTCTCACCATTTTGAAACTTGAAACGTTCTATCATAACGGAATTGGAGGAAGAAATTTGCAATTGACTTGGTAAGCGATTTGCAGTGCAGGGTGAGTTCTTCCCTTCATCGATAGTTAAGAAAATATTCATCTGAGGAAGAAGATGACAAAAAAAAACCAAAAATAAAAATAAAAATTTGGAAAAAATAAAATATTATTGAAAATTACCCGGTTAGAGCCGGCCGGCGTCCACGTCAAGACTAGCTGGCCATAGTTGGCCGAATGGACTGAATTAGCATAAATGCAAAAGATTTAGGATTAAATTGACAAAAAAAAAGAGGTTTAAGACTGAATTTGCGCGAATGCAAAATGTTAATGACTGAATTGGCAAGATTAAAAGGTTTATGACTGAATAGGCAAAAGTGCAAAAGGTTTAGGATTTTTTTGACAATTTTACCAGGAAACAAGTGATATGCTCTATGACAATTCTACATATTGCAAGACCAATATCGACTAATGAATTGGACGGTCTTTATTGACAACATTGGTCCCAGTGCGTAAGGTAGGCAAATTAGTCAGACTGCCAAATGTGAAGAACTAGAGCTGCCTCTGCCGTCTGGTGCTGTCTAAAACCAAGGACCCATACAGAAGCCGGTTCCATGTATCAGGCAGTCCAGAGAGACACCAATGGCTGCAATCAGCGTGAACTTCTGGATGTCTTTTCTCTTCCGCTCTCAATGACTTTCCTCCCCTGCTCGCGTACACTGTCGGTCTAGCATCTCTCCCAGACTCCGACAGTTTTGTGATGTTAAGGTACGTTACCGGAGTTGCCGTTCTCTCTATGGTTCTCTCTGTGATTTCTCTTATGGTGTGTGGAAATGTTTCTTGGTGCGAATTGTCCATGATAGGCTGGGTTTCGTTGTGACGCCATTGCTTCCCTTGGTGTTCTGGTGATGTACCCCGAAAACAGACTTCTGCTTCTGTTGTGTTGACAACGATCCAACCCACCCAAGTCTTCATGGCCGTCTCGAATGCTAGCTCTGTCTCCATGTTCTGAAATAGCTCCTTCTTGTACTGGGACAAAGTTCCAACTGCGAAATAGTAATTCTGGCTCCTGTCCAAAGCTCTTTAGTAACAATAGGCAGTCAACTATGATTAGTCGAGTCGTCGGGATGATTGTTGGTATTAACATATGGTTCTATGCACAAGTCCTTTTCGAGGTGCAAGTTTCCTTTACGGTTCCGTTTGTTTCGCGCAAAACAACTTCCCCGACAAACGATTTTCCGGCATTTAATTCGGGAAAAAAAGCTAGTCCCGGAAAATATTTTTCCACTATAGAAAAATATCCTTCAAAAGTAGGATATAAAGAGCGAATATGATTCAGCCGAAGACCTTCGAAACAAAATTGACACCAATTCCACGTCTCAAAATCTTACCTCCTCCCAACTATTCTCGCCAAATTTTCTACTTTTTACGCCAATGCCAAATCCTAGATAAATCAGATAAGTAAAGAAAATGGGAAAATATCATTTTTTAAAAAAATCATATTTACCAAGGTTGAATAAATAGAGGGAAAACTAGAGCAAATATCATTGCTGTGATTTTTTTTTTTTTACAAGCGATCTTATTTAAGTTCCCTATAAGGTGGCTTCATGCCTGATAATGGGAAAAAAATGCCATATTTAGGCTCCGTTTGTTTCACGGAAAATATTTTTCTGGAAAACATTTTCCCCAATTTTTGATGTTTGGGGGCGCGGAAAATGAGCGGTCAATGGAAAATATTTTCCGGCCAACAAAAAAAAAAACTTCTAAAACTAAGGAAAATGATTTCCTCATTTTGAGAAGAGGAAAATATTTTCCACACTTTTCATTCCTCCTCTCTTTTAACTATTTTTTCTTTTTAATTATTTTTTGCTTTTTTTTATTTTTTCAAAATTCAATTTTTTTTTTTTGTTTTTTGGATAAAATTTATTTTTTAATTACTTTCTTTTTTTTTCTTTTTCTGTCTTTTTTTCTTTATTTTTTTTAGTATTCCTTCTTCTCCCTCGACTAGTCGCTGCCACGGTCGTAGCCGGTGGCTCCGACCTTGAGTAAGGAAAGCTATCGCGAGGAACAGAGCCATGACGTCCGTCCCGAACTCCTCGTGCTCCACGCGGAACTTGGCGGCGGACTCGTCGTGCGGGACGACGTCGGCCTTCCTAATCTTGAGGCTCACGGCCTCGACGTAGTTGACGTCGACGAGCAGGTCGGTGAGGCACTCCACGGCCGATTCCGAGTTGCCGCCGAGTGGCCTCCCGAGGTGCTTGTGAGACCTTCGCGGCGCAATCGACGGGGACCACCACGCTTCCCAATGAACGCCGGCAGCATCGCGGGCCGAGAGGCGCCGAGCTCCGAGCACCGTCGCCTCATGCTTCCTTTGCAGCATTAGTGGCGTACTCCATGTGCGCTCCGAAATCAAAATCCCTATTACTCAAGACGGGGATTATATTATGTGCGGCGCCTTTCTCCTTCGAGTTTCTCTCTCTATCTCTAGAAACGCGAGCTAAGAGAGACAAAGAGGAGACTTCAAAAAAGTAAGCGCCAAAATCTATTTTGAAGAAAAAAAATAGAACAAATTTTCCTTATCAAACGGTGGAAAACATTTTTCAAAACATTTTTAAGTTTTTGCCAAACATTAGAAAATGAAGTCATTTTCCTGAAAAATGACTTCCCAAGGAAAATGACTTTCCAAAAAATATTTTCCGAAAAAGGTCATATTTTTCGTGAAACAAATGACTGGGTTCTAAAGAAACCAATCTAAGCATCTACACTAAACCAGACGGACCCTTTTTGCGTTTTGGTTTCTTAAGCTCATTTGATGGTTTTTTGCATTGTTCTTTGAGGATTGCCGGTCTCTTGTTCTTTCTCCAATCACTAATATTGGAAGCTCCAGTCATTTTGTTATTCTAACAAAGTCACACTCAAATTTCGACCAGATGATTTTCCTTGTAAATTGATATTGAATGGTCAAGAAAGATGATAAGAAAAAAAAGTTGTTTGAGCATAGTGGCAAGGAACAAGACTGATAGCAGAAGTGCGTGCGTGTGCACTCGACAAACGCAAACACACTCGTGTGCACACACATGTTTGGGGTCGTCAAGTCCAGGTAGTAAGTCCAGGGATGCTGTGAGAATGTGAGTAAGAGTGTCGTGCGCGCGTGCACCTGTGTTCCATGCAGCGGTTTCCTTTTCCTTAGAGTAGATGATTTGGACAAGTACAAGATTCCCTTTTAATCTAGATTTACCTGCTCAAAAATAGGGCAGTCCTGATGATCACTTGGTGTGTGTGACTACTTTAAATGGTGCTTAACTTTGTTTTGAAGCATAAGAATTACAGCAACCATATGTTGTAGGATGTTTAAATGGCTCGAATATAATACAACCACGGGCGATCTTGACACTAGACAAGATGCCGGAACCTTTGATCAAATCGATGAGGGAAAACTTGATGAATCTTGCATCGTTGTGTTGAAATTCATTTTGTTGCTCAGAGGGAAGGAAAACACCGATCTTATGAGGTATTCTCTCCCTTCACTGCAATCTTGTTCCACTTATCTCCCTTGGTGCTTGAATATTCCTTAAAGGACACTTCCATCAGAAAAAAAGTTCGAGATGCCTTTACTAAAAAAAAGAAGTCATCAAGGATACTCGAGTATTAGCAACTTGCTATATGGCATGGAGGTGACGCAGAACCTAGTAAAGGTTGCAGAAGAAGGTTCAGGCCGACTCTTAACTTATAGGAGGAAGAAATGCAAGCTCATGATTATTCAGAATCTGAGTGGGAGCTGCTCTAAGCATGTTAATATTCCTGTTGACGTTAGATATCTATAGCTTGTACAGCCTCCATTCTTGTTGAAGTCAATCTGAAAATCTCTGATGTCTAAATCTTCTCCTGCTACAAAATTTAAAGTTACTCTACATATTATCGTAAAGAGGATAATCGACTTATTATTGCACAAATCTCTATCATCCCGGGTATGGCTTTGTTTATACATATGAGCTACATGGAGGTAGCCTGTACATTTTTAGTTTCCTTTTGTCTCTACCAGTGAGAATTTAAGTCGAAGACGCTCCTCTTGTAGAATATGTTGATGGCATCGTGTCTAAGCTGGGCATATGAAGATAGAATGTTCTTCTATGGAGAAGGAAAACTCTATGTACTTCTCGTGGTGGGCAAACCTGGTGTTCTTGTTAGCTTGGTACTATCTTGTAATGCAGATGGTGCTCGCAAGTTGGCAAGCATTCGTTGTACTTCCTCTACAAAATACAATGGAAGCAGCTGCAACACATCAAAGAGTGTTCGCAAGGCAACAAAGTCAGGTGTCTAAATCACAACTTGTGTCGGCAGCTATATCATCTATACTGGGTAATGAGAGCTAGAGTAAATTCTGTGTACTTATGTTGGGCACGGAGATGTAAATACGTCAATCCCTCAGAAGCTTAGATTACATTCTTCTTTGTTGTGACTATTGTTGGTATTTCTATCTAGTGATGTCCACTGATACCCGTCTTCTAGTTCCTCTTCCTACTGCCTCTACTGTTATTTCAACAAGAAAGAATTGGAAAAGAGAAGCAGAGTAATTCATCCAAATGATCAGACTGCCGAATGTGAAGAACTAGAGCTGCCTCTGGTGCTGTCTAAAACCAAGGACGCATACAGAAGCCGGTTCCACGTATCAGGCAGTCCAGGGAGACACCAATGGCTGCAATCTGCATGAACTTCCGGATGTCTTTTCTCTTCCGCAGTCAATAACTTTCCTCCCCTGCTCGTGTACACCATCGGATGAGCATCTCTTCTGTACTCTGACAGCTTTGTGATGTTCAGGTACGTTACTGGAATTCTCGTTTTCTGGATGGTTCTCTCTGTGATTTCTCTTATGATGTGTGGAAATGTTTGTTGGTACGAATCATCCATGATAGGCTGGGTTTCGTTGTGGCACCATTGCTTCCCTTTGTGCTCCGGTGATATGCTCCGAAAATAGACTTTTGTTTCTGTTGCGTTGACGTTCTTGTCGATCCAAGCTGCCCAAGTCTCCATGGCCGTCTCGAATGCTAGCTCTGTCTCCATGCTCTGAAATAGCTCCTGCTTGTACTGGACAAAGTTCCTACTGCGAAATAGTAATTCAGGCTCCTGTCCAAGCTCTTAAGTATCGATAGGCAGTCAACTATGATTAGTCGAGTCGTCGGGATGACTGTTGATATTAACATATGGTTCAAGGTCTAGTTTAAAGGCTTCGTAATACGAAAGTGATTCTACTTGTGCGTTGAACTGATCTCTCTCGTTATATTAAGCAGTTAAAGATGAAACTGAAAACAGAATGGAGTTCGATTCGTACGTGTTGACCTTCCCTCGCTGCTTCCACCAATGACCGGTGTTGAAGATCATGATATTGGCACCTTTCCATTTCTTGGCTGAGGCGCAGATATTGTCAAGATTGAGAATGCTGGTACCATTTGCACGGTCCGCTTCTAGTCGAACTAGAAACGGGCTCCAATAGAATTCAACGGAGCAATTATAGTTCTGCAACATTGCCCGTAGTCGCCCATAACCATAAAATAATTCTTAAAAGACTCAAAACATCAATGGAGGAGAACTATTTGCGAGATAGTCACGGCAACTGTAGATGAACTGTGACCACTAACCTTTGAGCGGAAGACTTTGTACATGCCATCTCTAACCTTAACATGGGCATCAGATGAGGCAATGGATGAGTAAAGAAGACAAGCAAGGGATTCCCACTGGTTCCTGTTAAGCGAGTCCCCAACTATGATCATTCTCTTCCCTCTTAGTCTCGCTAGCATGTCTGTTCCATTGAACCTGAAAAGGAACATCTCTACACTTTCACTGAGAGGTCATTGCGCAAAACATGCTAATATACTCTCCTAGTGAAAATTCAAAAGTAACTTCAATCTTATGGTAGTCAGACATGAAAATTGCAGTCTCGGCTTACCTAGGAATAGCACATTTGTTCCCTTCCCAACTCCATCTCTCGTACTGAGAGTCAGGTCGACCATTCCTTTGGCAACTCACCTGGTTGCTTAGAAAGGTACACTGAACTCCATTATAAAGAGGGCTCGCTTTCGGATCGTAAATCCATTTCCCATCAAATATGTCACATCCACTTTGCTTCTCGTGCTTCGGCTCCGTGCTGTCCTCGAAGCTAGGTGAATCGGCCCGCTGACCGGTAGATGATGGGAAGATGTCCAACGAGGATGTGGCCAACAATTCCAAGCTTCGTGGACTGGAGAGATCTACGGAGTCGTGGCCCTGCTTGAGGAGAAAAACTAACAAGACCACTCCAAGAAAGCTAGCTAGAGTGCAAATCCTCCATCTGATATTGATGTTGGTCGAGCCAATATCCATCTCTAAGCACAAAATGTTAACCGGAGAGCAACTATCTGCAGAGTGAGCACAGAAGCCAATAGAGTCAATTCAAGTATCAAGCTTGGTTGACAAGATGATGATTCAGGCGCCAATTGCACCAGCATAAAACTGTTTGCAGGTGGTGTTAATGTATAGAAGAAGTAGCAGGTACTATTTGGTTTGTGTTAGTCAATAGTTTCACTTCTATAAGGTTTGCGTCAGTTGAGTGGTAGATATAACGAAACCGCTTTGAAGGTCTCCTTTTCAACTACCCTTGGAATATGAAACCCGTTTCTTGCCAACTCTTGACCATCCTGAACTGGTTCCTTGGCCAAAAAGCGAATAACATGAGGCCCATGTCATACCATTCTGCACTCTTGCAGTACAGCTACTAACTGGAAAGGTGATATCTGGTTTGACTTCATGCGTTTTCACTCCTGAAGGAACACAAACCTACAAATCAGCCACCTTTTTTGGGGTCAATAGCATGCAAGTTCCGCATTATAGTTGACTATCCGAACTTGAATTGCCACCACACAATTCCATACGGTCTCACCAAAAACCTATCAACTATAAGGAGATAGGATTATTCACGTGCTACCACAATATGAACTTAGTGAACACCACAGATCCAAGCCCACACTCATATATACACAGAGTGAGCTAGGCAAACTAGAACTATGCGATGATGCCATTTTCTCAACCATGTAATCTTTGTTAACAAAGCACTGGATTTAGATTTAGATCTCGCCCCGGCAAGAGCTATATACGTTTAACTAGTCAAAATTTTGGCATGCCGTTGTCCCTTTTGTGAACGAAGGCGGAGGACGATGACGGTGATGAGTTGATAAGAAGGGAGCATTAGTCGCACGAACCTGTTACCACATTGCAGCCGACCGGCCGCTTGTCTATATTGGTACATTCACAATATGGTGTTGCATGTTCCTTGATCGCTTGCTAGCCACTTTCCATCCTCGAACACGGTTGCTCTAGAAGCAGCAGAAGACTAGTAGTGACTTGCCATCCGAAGAGAACATGGCAAAAAAGTCCCTTTTACGTTTACTAAAACTCGTGGACTGTCATCCTTATCAATAGCCACAAAGTTCGAATGATGTATCGAGTAGTTTTTTAAGATGAGCGCGTTCAGAAAAAGTCTTAACCTAATTCAATGTATACATCACTTTTGGAATTGAGTTGATAAGCATGGAATTTCTTCATCTTATTATCGCTTATCCCCATGGGTAATTCAAACTTCAAAGCATAAGTAATTAACTTATTTATCCTATATATAGTGCGGACATGGAAACAATTTTGGCGATGCCCAGGCGAGTTATGAAAATTTATTTGAAATTTCGTGATTACATATCCTGTGAAAAATTAACCGAGTTATGTTTTCCGTTTCGGAGATGCTCTCAGGTGAGCACAACCCCATTAATTAAAGTTTCATCAAACTTGTGTGAGGTGATACAAACTAGAGTGATTTGTGGTTTGATAACATTAATTTGAAATTCTATCTTTATCCGATTTTTCATCAATTTATCTTTTATTCAGCTTTGGCAGTTAATCTATAAGAAGCTATAGCTAGACTTTACATTATTCACTTATTTGAAATTATCATGTTCTTAACAGATTGCATAAGCTAGAGAAATTGCGGGGAAAGAAAATTCAGCTTTGTTAATATTTCTCTTTGCTCCAATGTATTCAATGCAAGACCCAACAGGAAGAAAGTGATTTTTCTCATTAGCCTATGTTCTTTATCTTCCACTTTAGTTCTTTAGGAGAAATCGCAGTGCTATTCGAAAGATCTGTCTTTTAACGGACAAATATTTTGATAAATAGAATGATAATTCTCGAATCGAATTCGCACAATCCACTCTATCAATTATTGGAAAATAATACACATAGTCCATTGATTTTTACCCTATGTGCAATATCATAATTGAACTTTTAATTCGTTCAATACGGTCTTTGAATTGTATGATTAATCTAGTACATAGAATTTTAATTTATTCAATCTAGTTCTTCAATTTTTATTATAAAAATTTAAAAAAATTCATAATTTTTTTATTACCCGGATTTCAGAATATCTTTTCATTTCAATCCATTTTCTAAATAAACGAGCTATCTTTTTATTGCTTTGTTACCTTTTCGGTCTTCAGAACCATTACTATATTTCCATTTAAGTATATTTTTGCGTGTGATCTCTATAATAGAAAATATAGGACATCACTTAGAGTTATATCATACTCATGTGTTTTCGCCTCTAGATTTGCGTGCTTATATTAATCTAAATCCCATACCCAATCTTTCAGATAGATAAACTTCTCAAGTTGTGTTTAGTTTATTCTTCATTAGATTTAGCTAAATTTGTAAAGCAAGAAAAAATTGCAGGAATATCAACCCAAGTGATGTTCTACCTTTTCTATTATAGAGATCACGCGCTAAAATATACTTAAATGGAACTATAGAAATATTTATAAAGACCAAAAAGATAATAAAAAGATGGCATTAAATTTTTTTTTTTTTCGCTTTAGGAAATGAATAGAAATGAAAAAATATTAGTACAAAAGCATTGGTTGACTTCAATATGAAAAGTTGACCGAGTAGATTGAACCGATTAAAAGTCTAGGAATTTGATTGAAGATGTACAACGCCAAAAGTTAGAAACCGTTCGTGTCCTTCTTCCATTTATTTTCCACGGAAACAAGACTTTTCAATGGTTAATAATGGACGATTAGAAAACAAAAGAACTTTCAAATGACATCATCAATCCATCGACCCATTGGTATCATTAATCCTCTCTCCAAAGTTTCCAGCACGCAACAAGGGAAATTCACAAACTATCACAATCACGAATCAATAAGAACTCCCCTTCACACATAGAAGCCAATAATGAATCTTGCATGTTCTGGTGCAGCAACTGTCGTCCCTCTCTGCTTCTGTGGCGACGGCAACGATCGAAGCACAAGAGGACCATCCAAAGCACAAGCCAATCTCACACCAAGATTCAAAACATAAGTCTCATTCTCACTTCCTACGTGTAAGATCCACGATGATTCCATCGTCGTCTTCGATAAATCCATGTCTTCGCAGCAAGCGCACCACCTTGCACGGAACACACCCCCTTTAACGTAATGTTTCCCATGCATCGAAGTCGTCCGGAGACTCCGCGGCATTCCGGCTGCAGTGGACGCGACTTCCCTCGGCTCCATTATATAAACCCTAGGGCGATCCATATCATATCATATCATCAAATCCACAATTTAAAATCCCAAAAATGATGACTTGAAATAATTAGTTAATGAAAAAACAATCATTATCCACAACAATTTATGTCTATATATTCTTGTGAATCATGAAAATTATTTTCTCTCCTCCAAATTTGTAAATGATACATGACCTTTTTAGAAAAACATTTTCCGGAGCATTCATTTTTCAAAAAAATCAAAATGAGCCTCATAATAACCCGACTCTTCATGGCATGTGTGTCTGTGCCTATCCCTCCATTAATTAATAGGAAGTTGCTGGGTTTTCTCAACCGTGACGTTCCCTGAGGGCATCAGCCAGCTAAAAACCAGCAAGCTAATCTCCCTGTTGGAGCAAGAACTCGCAGATTGCGGCTTTGACGGCGAGAACCAAGGTTGCGAAGGTGGTCTCATGGAGGACGGTTTCCAATTCATCATAAACAACGGAGGCCTCACCACCGACGCTAATTATCCCTATGACGCGACGAAAGGAACTTGTAAAACCGCAAAAGAAGCCTCCCACGCGGCTAAAATCATGGGCTACGAAATCGTGCCTGCCAGCAACGAGGCCACGCTGTCGAAGGCCGTGGCAGGTCAACTGGTGTCGGTGCCCATTGATGCCGGAGGGAGTAGTTTCCAGTTCCTGCAGCGGCGTGTTCACGGGAGACTGCGGGACCGATTTAGATCACGGCGTCACGGCGGTCAGCTATGGTGCCACCGCAGATGGGACTAAGTATTGGCTGGTGAAGAATTCTTGGGGGAGAGTTGGGGAGAGGAAGGATATATTAGAATGGAGAGAGACATTGATTCCAAGCGAGGCTTATGGAGAATCGCAATGGATTTGTTAAAACATGTTGTATAGTTTTGTAGGTTTTCCTTACCTCTTTTCTTTCTCTTTAGTCCCACATAGTAAGAATGTTATGCTCCTTTTCTCCTCTAGCCTATATAAAGGCTTCTCTGTACAATGTTTAACACACCATTATTAGAGAATAAATATTATTCTCTTTTAATCTTTCTTTCTTATCATGGTATCGAGCCGGTTCATTGTCTTGAAGAGTATGCTCTGCGGTTGCCATCAATTGGATCTTCGCATCGAAAATAAGACAATGAGCTCATTATTTTTTAAAGTATGCTCTGCGGTTGCCATAAATTGGATCTTCCGCATCGAAATTAAGATAATGAGTTTAGGGCCATCATCCTTGCTCGTTCTAATCCGTGCTTCTTCTTTCTCGATCCTTTCGATCAATTTTTCCACCTCAATCCATATTTCTAGCTTTGCTAGTGATTTCTTTTTTTTTTCGTCATGGGTGATTCTAGTGATCGTATTGACGTCAAACTCGATGGTTCAAACTATTCTCTTTGGAAACCATCGGCAATGACAACACTTGTTTATCGCGACTGTTTGAGCATGTTGAGGGACTTTGTCCTTGTCCGGTGCTCTTCAAAGTGACTCATCGATGAAGTTGCGAAACGTTTCTGAAATTCGAGCATGGAAAGTTGCTAATCGGAAGGCATGAGCTATCATTTTTGGTTCATTGATCCGCTCTTCGCCCACAATTTTCTAATATTGTTGAGGCAAAAGTTTATGGGATCGGCTTGCGAGATGTTCACCCAGGCGGGGGATATTCGAGTTTATCGGTTGGAGCAAGAAGTTTACAATGCTACGCAGGTCTCGCTCTATTCGAAACTTCTACAATTACATGCACTCACTTTGGAGTCAATTGGATATTCTTGCTCCTATTCTCCGCCCATCATGCCCGAACTGTACTTAGTGTCCATCTACTCGGCTTCGGACTCAAGATAGGCACCGTCTACATTCTTTTCTTATGAGCTTGGCTCTCCCTATGAAGGTGTTCGCAGCCAACTTCTTCACCGCTCTCCAAGACCATCCCTCCTTGTGTCAAAGAATTACAATCGAGGAAACTCGTCTTGGTCTTCTTTCCTCCTCGGCAACTTCGATTCAACTGCTATTTTGGTGCTCCACCACGTCCTTCGCCTATTCGTGGTCCTCGCCGCCTTTCATGTACGTATTGTCATCGTCTTGGTCACGACGAGTCATATTGTTGGAAGAAGAGGAATGCTTCACGTCTTTTCGCATCACCACGAGTCACTACCGCATCTCCAATCTCTCGGCCTATTACTCGGTTTCTCCCTCTACGGATGACCGTATTGCTGCTCCCGAGGCCCAACTTGCCCGATTAGTCCTTCTGCCTGGGTCTTTTTCGATTCTGTACTTCTACAACTCTCTCATCTTTGGAAGCCCTTGCGCTACTCCACCTTCGGGTGATATTTCTACTACTTGGGTACTTGACTCGGAGCCGCTAGACATATGTTTACTTCCGTTGTTTTTCTCACTAAGCTCTCGAGCTCAAGCAACCAAGACATTTTTTACCGCTAATGGTTCTCCTCTACTAGCTACCCGACGGGGTACTCTTACCATCTCCGAAGGTTTCAATGTTCGATGTGTTACATGTTCCCTCTTTGGCTCTCAATTTATTATCGTTGGACAACTCACCGATCTTGGATGTACGGTAAGCTTTACAAATAGCTCTTGCTTTGTGCGGGATCGTTTGAGTGGCAAGATGATTGGCGAGGGCGATAGACGGGATGGACTTTATATTATGCAAAATCTCCATCTTCCAACTTCCTCTCTTCCTCATCCCGTGTTGGCTACCCTCGATCTTGCTCGGTGGCATCGGCGTCTTGGACATATTCCGTCTTCTCGTCTCACCGTCCTTCACCAACAAGGTGCTTTGGGTCCTATTTCTTCTACTAGTCTTCCTCCATGTTCTATCGCCCTTTGGCCAAGCAATCTGCTAAGCCTTTTCTGTTAGTAACTCTAGAACTAGTGCGTTTTCGATCTTGTTCATTCGATGTTTGGGGTCCCGCCCGCTCTCTTCCAAGAGTGGTTTCAAATATTATGTATCTTTTATTGATGATTATTATCGTTATACATGGGTCTATCTTATGCGTCAACGTAGTGATTTCTTTTCCATCTATCGGTCTTTTACTTCCATGGTTTCCACACAATTTAATACAAAAATCAAAATTTTCCGTTCGGATTCGGGGAGAATATCTCTCTGGTGTCTTTCGTTCCCTCTTAGCTAGTGATGGTACACTTCCTCGGTTATCTTGTCTGGGGTTCCGGCTCAAAATGGAGTTGCTTGAACGCAAGCACCGTCATATTCTAGAGACCACTTGAGCTCTCTTACTTGGCACATCCGTTCCCAGAGTTGGGGAGGGCTCTTCTCACGGCTATTCATCTAATTAATCGCCTACCCTCATTTGTTCTCCATCAAGACACCCCGTTTCGGCGTCTCTACTCTCGACCTCCTAGCTATAATCATCTTCGAGTTTTTGGATGTACTTGTTTTGTCATTCTTCCACTCTTGAACGTACAAAGCTTACCGCTGCTCTATCCCATGTGCATTCTTGGGTTATAGCATCGAGCACAAAGGTTATCGTTGTTATAACCCAAATGCGCGACGTGTACGTATTTCTCGTGATGTTACGTTTCATGAACACATCCTTTCTTTCCGACAAATACTACACCTCATGTTTCGTCTCTGTTCCATTTATGGATTTTCTGTTGATCCTCTACACCCTTCTAGTCCCTCTTCTACATCGGATCTAGATATATTGCTACCTTCTCCATCTTCACCGATCCCTTGTCTTGCACCTCTGTCGTATTGCCTCAACGATTCGCACAACTAGAGCCACGCCGTAATCCTCCTCGAGATCGGCGTCCACCCGCCGGTATGTTCTTTGCTACTTCTTATTCTACTGAGTTTGGTTCCTTTTTTAGCTGCTGTTCATGCTGTACAAGAACCTAATAGTTATCGCGAGCGTCAGCATGTAGAATGGCGCCGGGCTATGTCGAGGAACTCTCGACTTTGGAGAGTTTGGTACTTGGGAGCTTGTGCCTCTTCCTCCAGTCGCTCCCTCGTATCTTGCCGATGGATATATAAGATTAAGACTCGTTCGATGGCGGTATTGAGCGTTACAAAGCTCGCCGGTTGCTCGAGGTTTCTCGCAAGAGTATGGTATCGACTACGAAGAGACCTTTGCTCCGTAGCAAAGATGACATCTGTCCGTGCTTTATTAGTTGTTGCTTCAATTCGCGATTGGCCTCTCTTTCGGCTTGATGTGAAGAATGCTTTTCTTCACGATGATCTTGGGAAGATATCTTTATGCAACCTCCGCTTGGTCTTGCTCATACCTCTGGAAAGGTTTGGCTTGCGACGGCTCTTTATGGTCTCAAACGGGCCCTCGTGCTTGGTTTGAGAAGTTCGGTGATGCTATTCGATCTTGGTTTCACTCAAGTGAGGTGATCATGCTATGTTTGTTCATACCTCTTCTTGGCCTATTCTTCTTCTTTATGTTGATGATATGGTCATCATGGAGATGATCGTGACCATATTGAGCATACCAAGCGGCACCTTTCAACATTTTGCCATGAAGGATCTAGGACCTGCGCTATTTTCTTGGGCTTGAGATTGCTGCGTTCACGTGGTATTCTCATTTCTCGGCGAAATATACGCGATATTCGTGGCTTATCGTTACGTCTGTTTGCCACTCTATTGAGCTAAATCAAGTTTTGCCCGGACGATGGAGAACCTCTTTCGATGTCACCTTATCGGACCTTGGTTGGGTCTTATTTATCTTACTATCTCCCGACCCGACATCGCTGTCTTGTTCGTGTTGTCGGTCGGTTTGTTCTTGCTCCTCGAACAACTCATTATGCGGTTGTTCTAAGAATTCTGGCTATCTTGAGGCACTTTATCGCATTCCTTATTTCTACCATCTTCTCTACTCTCAAGTTGCGTGCTATTCGATCTTGATTGGGCTTCCAATGTCACGATCGCAAATCTATCCTGGTTATTGTTTTTCTTGGCGATTCACTTATTTTTGGCGATCCAAGAAACAACATATTGTCTCCACTTCTCTGAGTCCGAGTATCGTGCTATGTCGACACTTTGTTGAGATTGTTTGGCTTGCGCTTACTTCCGATATGAGTGTTTCATTTTGGATCCTACTCCTTTGCATTGTGACAACAAGAGTGCCATTCATATCGGTGCAAATCCGGTATTTCATGGCGTACCAAACATATTGAGATCGATTGTCATCGACTCGTCATCATCTCCAAGCTCGCACTATTTCACTTCCTTTTGTTGGCGGAATCAACTTGCCGATTGTTTTGAAGGCTCTTACATCTAACGATTTAAATTTCTTCTTTCCAAACTCTCGTTATTTGACCCACCTTGAGTTTGAGGGGAGTGTTAAAACATGTTGTATAGTTTTGTAGGTTTTCCTTACTCTCTTCTTTTCTTTAGTCCATGGGAAGAATCTTAGGTCTTTTTTTAAGTTATATAAAGGCTTCATGTACAATGTTTAACACACCATTATTAGAAAACAAATATCATTCTCTTTTAATCTTTTTTCTTATCGGGATTCATCTTATCCTCGTTTGACTAGTGATGGGTGAAGTTGGATGAATTGTGCTTGTAAATCTTTTTTTTTTGTGGTCAAACTTGTAAATCTATTTGAAGTCCATGTGTATTTTAGCTTTACGGCTTTTTCCCTTTCTGCGTAAATATGCTTGCTATTGGGCCCTAAGGCCCAAGATGGTTTTAAATTCTATGGGCCAAGTCATGATATAGGGGCCGAGGCCCAAACCCATATACTTTGTGTTTTATGGCCCAAGGCCATGGCTCCTTCGCAGTTGCACTGTATAATATATTTCTACTGTCCCTCTCCCGCGTAATCACTCTCTTCTTGTGATCACACGGACTCGTTAGAAACTTGAAATATGGCATCTCCACTTTACCGCCATGCCATCTTGCTCGACAGACATTGCGAGGGGCGTCAAGCTCTCCAAAAGGCCATTGTCGACTTCCACTATGCTTAGGCCAATCGCATTACTATTAGGTTACAATGACTCAATTCTAGAACGTAATATCGTCGGCGACAAGAAATCATTAATCGACATGGAGCAGCTCCTAGTGAATGTGAAGGGTTATATCTATTGGCCAAATCAAAGTTTCCCTTGAAGTGGAATGCACGGTGTGAAATCGATTTGTGCCTTAAATAAGAGAGTTTATGGAGAAACATACACACTAATATTTATTTCGATAGTTTGACTCTCATGTGATTTTGGAGCTAGAGTCAGTCAAGTTATGATCCTAATTTCGTTCTTCGTGAAACCACCAGTTTGGGAGTGGAAAGTCCTACGCTGCGGCATCTCTTGAATCAAATACCTTCAAAATACATTGCTATACCAAGTGATATTCATTCTTGTAGTGCTCGACTTTAAGTAAATATTCTTTACCAGACGATTGAAGCAAACTCACATGATGCTTGACCAAGTCATTATAATCTTTAGCATGATACAATTATGATACTATTTATAGAACAATGCAACTTCAAACCTAACCCCTTTACTCAATTTTGCTCCCCCGGCTACCACAATATGAACTTAGTAAAATAAATCTGATGGTGGTCAATCAATAGGTGGGTACCATAGATCCCATCCCAACACTCATATATACAAGGAGTGAGCTAGGCAAAATAGAATTATGGCGATGATACCGTTTTCTCAATGGTGTAATCCTTTTTAAGAAAGCCTTCGATTTAGGCCTTGCCCGAGCCAGAACTACATATGTTTAACTAGCGAAAATTTTGAAGCCCCATTGTTGGCGTAGGTCGAGGCCGGAGGAAATAAAAAGGAAAATAGAAAAAATAAAGACAAAGGAAAATAAAAATTATATATTGTTAAGAATTGTCCACATTAGTGCCAACGATGCCGCATAGGATGGTCAATGTCCACATTAGCTATTTCCGTTTAATAAGGTTGAATTGGCAAAAGTGAAAGGTTTACGATTGAATCGACAAATTCAAAAGGCTTGTGATTGAATCAGCAAAAGTACAAAAGGTTTAGGACTTTTTTAACAATTTTTCCAAAGGTTGGGTATTAGTATAATTATAAAAACTGTTTAATAGTAGGAAAAGATTGCTCTCACCTTAATACGAAAAGTTGAGGGGGAGTAGATTGAACAGATTGAAAGCTTAGGGGTTAGATTGAACATTAAGCAATAGTTAAAAGACCCTGTTAAACGAATTAAAAGTCCAACAAAAATGACATTACATATTGAATTTAAAGTTTAAAAATCATTCGTGTCGTTCTTTTATCTATTTCTATTGAAACAAGAATTTTCAATGGTTAATAATGGACAAAAAAAAAAAAAAATAGGACTTTCAAATGACATCATCAATCAATCGTCCTATGGTATCGTTAATTCTCTCTTCAAAATTTGCAGCACGCAACAACGGAAATTCAAAAACTATCCCAATTAAGAATCAATAAGAACTCTCCTTCACACATAAAAGCCAATAATGAATCTGTCATGTACCGGTGCAGCATTACACAAGCCATCCAAAATCGCCTACCAGCAGCAATTGTCGTCTCTCTCTGCTTCTATAAGCACAAGCCAATCGCACACCAAGATTCAAAACACAAGTCTCATCCCCACTTCCTACGTGTAAGATACACGAAGATTCCATCGTCGTCTTCCATAAATCCATGCCTTCGCAGCAAGCGCACCACCTTGCACGGAACACAACCCCCTTAATGTTTCCCACGCATCGACGTCGTTCGGAGACTCCCCGGCACTCCGGCTGCAGTGGACACGACTTCCCTCGGCTCCGCTATATAACCCACAGGGCGATCCATAACATATCATCAAATCCCAAATTTTAATATGGCTGCTTCGGCTATGATTAGGAGTCTCTTCCTCGCCCTCGCTCTTTTTGCTTGCGGAGCTTACTCGCGCAAGCTGCAAGAGCTGTCCGTAGTGGAGAGGCACGAGCAGTGGATGGCTAAGTACGGGAAGGTTTATAAGGACGCGCCCGAGAAGGAGATGCGGTTGCAGATCTTTAAGGACAATGTGGAGTTCATAGACGCGTTCAATGCGGCCGGCGATAAGCCCTACAAGCTAAGTGCCAACGCATTTGCCGACATGACCAACGGCGAGTTCAAGGCCTCTAGGACTGGGTATAAGACGGCCGGCAGGACCACCAGGACTGGTAGAACAACTTCGTTCAGGTACGAGAACGTGACCGCGGTGCCCGCATCTCTCGACTGGAGGAAGAAAGGAGCTGTCACCGGCGTCAAGGACCAAGGACAATGTGGTAAGGAAAATCAAATTGATGCTTCTGTCATGCATAAAATTCACTTTTACTGATAGCATTTAGGCTCCATTTGATTCACGAAAAAAATAATTTGAAAAATATTTTCCTTAAAATTGATCACTTGCAACATTTGGAATGACCAGTCAATAATATTTTCGCGCATATTTTTGCTCTTTTCATTTTTATAAGTGATACAAGCAACCATTATTAAAAAAAATATTTTTAAAATCGTTCATTTTTTCGTGAGACAAAATATGACTTAGAATAACCCGACTCTTATGGCATGTGTGATTGTGCCTATCTCTCTATTAATTGAATAGGAAGTTGCTGGGCTTTCTCAACCGTGGCGGCCACCGAGGGCATCAACCAGCTAAAAACCGGCAAGCTAATCTCCCTGTCGGAACAAGAACTTGTAGATTGCGACGTCAACGGTGAGGACCAAGGTTGCGAAGGTGGTCTCATGGAGGATGGCTTCCAATTCATCATAAACAACGGAGGCCTCACTACTGAGTCCAATTATCCCTACGACGCGACCGACGGAACTTGTAAGACCGCAAAAGAAGCCTCCCACGCGGCTAAAATCACGGGCTATGAAGTTGTGCCTGCGAACAATGAGGCCACGCTGTTGAAGGCCGTTGCAAATCAACCGGTGTCGGTGTCCATTGATGCCGGAGGGAGTAGTTTCCAGTTCTACTCCAGCGGCATCTTCACTGGTGACTGTGGGACTGATTTAGATCACGGCGTTACGGCGGTCGGCTACGGTACCACTGCCAATGGCACTAAGTATTGGCTGGTGAAGAACTCTTGGGGAGAGAGTTGGGGGAGGAAGGATACATAAGAATGGAGAGAGACATCGATTCCAAAGAAGGCTTATGTGGAATCGCCATGGATTCATCTTATCCTACAGCTTAGACTAGTGATTGGTGAAGTTGGATGGATTGTGCTTGTGAATCTGTTTGAAGTCCATGCGTGTTTTCGCTTCCCGCTTTTCCCTTTCTTTGTAAATATGCTTGCTTCCCTAAGACTGTAAAATTCAACTGTAACTATTGGGCCCGAGGGCCTTAGCTAGGGTTGAATTATATGGCCTAGCCATGTTGTGATATATGGGCAGCGGCCCAAACCCATCTGCTTTGTGTTTTATGGCCCGAGGCCATGGTTCCTTCGCAGTTGCACTATATAATGTATATTTCTACTCTCCCTCTCCACACTCTCTCTTTTCTTCTGATCACACAGACTCATTTGAGAAATTTGAAATATGGCATCTCCACTTCATCGCCTCGCCATCTTGCTCGATAGACGTCGCGGACGCCGTCAAGCTCTCCAGGAGGCCATCATCGATTTCCACGATGCTCAGCTGCCTTACTGTTGAGCTACTTGACTCAATTTTATATCACAAATATCGTTAGCGACGACGAGTAATTAATCTGACGCATGGCAGCTCACAGTGAATATGAATAGGCTATGTCTCTTTGCAAAATTGAGTTTCCCTTGTAGTGGTGTTAACGAATTTGTGCTTTGAATAAGAGACCTTACGGAGAAAAATACACACGAGTATTCATTTCGCTTGACATCCCTCCAATCGCTCATGAAAGATAGCGTGCACCTATCCCATGCTGATTTAGCAACACTCCCAAACATGCAAGATCGGGGGATAGGAGAACACACAATGCTTATTTCACAAAATGTAATTTCATTCATCAATCAAAGAGATGAATCTTAACCCTACTACTATAGAAAACATAATTAACCCATTTTGGCGGCTCACTAGGACCTCAAAAACATACATTAGGTTAAGCCATCATCTACTCCCCAAAAATCTTAACCCCAGCCCTAACATCCACGGGCTTCATCACTTGAACTGAAATGGTTAAACGACGGGTATAATTCGATAATCTTCACCTATCAGACAACCATAATATACAATAATTCAACCCATGCAGTACATTGCTTCTCAACATCAAATCAACCACTCTTTCTGTACATCCTTCCGTCCATTTATTACTGGCCCGTCGGCGCTTAGACTGGCCGATAAGAATATATTTTTTAGATCGATAATCTTAATCCGTCGCGGCACGGGCATGTTATCGATCCGACGTGTGGTTCTGCAATAATCTACGGACTTGTGATATATCCCTCAACTCATTCTAATCAATCAATTTTTATCTTTATGTAACGCCGAATGCTCACGCATCGTGCCCAAAGACTCAAATTTTTGGTTGAGTTTACGGTATATATCAACCAATTTATTAACTCTAAATCAACATTTCATGAATCAATCATTCAATGCAGTCAATTATTAATTCAATTTCTTTTCATTGATAGCGTTTTTCGCTCTTCGACGCGATCATCACCACAATCAATATTCAATCAATTAGCCAAAACAACCTAGCTAATTGACTAACTTAACTAATTACGGTCATTTAGCCTAAACCACGTTTCTATCTAGCCCGACCGTAATTAATCTACCTAAACACCCTAATTAGTTAAATAAATCTAATTAAGCAATTATAAGGAGTTAGGGCTAACTACAATTTTAATTAGTTGGGGTCTCAACTCGAGCGACGGCGGAACTCGGCCCGGCCCGCGACGATTATGCGACCCGCGATCCAACTTAAGCTCCGGCTTCTAACTCGAACAAATATGACCCGAAGACTTGGCGACACCTCGAGACAGCGGCACAGGACTCGAGGGTGGCGGCCGGTGGTCGCCGGTGGCCGGAACAGTGGCGGCCGGCGATGAACAGTGTTCGGCAGAGGTAAAACAGGGCAGAGCAGGGGGCGTCGGAGCTTTTTGTGGTGGCTCGGGCTGTCCAAGGCTGGGGGATGGTTCGGCCAAGGTTGGGTGGTGTCTGGGGTGGCCGTAGATGGCGCTGGTGGCGGCGGCGGACGGTCGGAGAAGGCCGAACAGCGGCAGTACAGAACCGGCGCAGAAACAGGGGACTCGGGGGCAGAACAGGGAGGTTCGGTCCGGGTGGTTCACGGCTCTATGGGCGAAGACCGGCGTCCAGCAGCTCCAGAGGACGACTAGAGGTGGAGAGCGAGGGTTGGGGGTGGTTGGTGAGCGGTGGGTCTAGGCGGAGCAGGCTGGAACAGCCTCGGCGGCCTGGGCGACAGAAAACAGGGCAACAGGGCTTCGGTTCTGTTCTGGGGCTGTCGGGCTGCTCCGAGGCGACGCACGGCGGTGGGGCGGTGTCTAGGGGTCGAGGGGAAGATGATGTGGTGGCCAGTCGTGGTCGGAAGTGGCCTCGAGGCGGCTGAGCAACTCGGGCAGCCCTTGGACGCGGAACAGAGCAGTCCGGCTCCTGGGCTTCTGCAGGCTGTCCGGCGGTCTCGCGGCGGTGCGGGCGGCTGTCAGAGGAGGCGGAGTGGTGGCTGGATGAAGACGAGACGGCCGGTGGTGGTTGGAGGTGGCCGCAAGGGCGGTTGGAGTTCGAACAGCCCACTGGTTCCAAAACAGGGCAGGCGCACGGGCAAGGCTTCGGGCGACTGTCCGGCGGTCTGGCTGCGACGAACGGCTGCCGGACGGAAGCTAAGTGGCGGCTGGAGGTGGCTGAAGGCGGTGGGCAGAAGTGGTCGCACAAAATGAAGACCAAAGGAGGAGGATGAGGTGCACGGTGAGGGGGTGTCGCACAATAACAGAGGAAGAGGAAGTGCAGACGGAAGAGAGAGAGAAGAGAAGAGGGAGAGAGAGAGAGCTGAGTTGACTAGCTTTGACTGGTAGTTGGGGATAATTAAATGAGGTGGGGCCCACGGGTCTCATCAGATTTAATCTTCTTCGTCTTATATGCATAATATCCAAGGCGATTTCGTAATTTGATAATTGGGATTTGAACGGAATTTTTGGAGTTTTCCGATGTCTGGTGCGAGGATTAAAATCTGAACCACTTTCGAGCCATCGAAATCGAACGACGTTTAAATCGTCACTATCCTTGCGATCCGAATTTGATCGACTAAAATTCAATTCTCTTCCTTTATTGAATTCGGAAAATTCATATTAATTTCCGTCACAATTCATTTCGACAGTTTGACTCTCATGTGATTTTGGAACTAGAGTTAGACAAGTAATGATCCTGATTTTGCTCTTCGTGAACTAGTTTGGGATTGGAAAGTCCTAAGCTATGAGTACATCTCTTCAATCAAATACCTTCAAAATACATTGCTATACTAAATGGTATTCATACCCGTAGCCCTCGACTTTAAGTACTTTGGAAAGCTGCATTTTCGAAATGTAACTATAGTTTTTTAATTTCCAATTTTGTCCTCGCTTAACTTTCATAATTCTGAAAATATACTCAAAAAATCTGATTTTGTTTGTAAAGCCCTCGACCGCCAACGAAAGCTCTGCAAACGGCCGGCGGCAAATAGTTTACAAGATTTTTAAATGAAAAGAAATATGTAATTTTTCCCAAACGACATTTACTTTTCCAATGTGTTTTTAAAACACATCTTACCAAACATTACTTTGCATTTCGAAAATCTCCTTCGCCCTGGAAGGTATTTTCCTTTTTCTCAAGGATGTTTTCCCAAATTTGAACCAAACAGGCCATAAGATTGAGAACCGCTCAATTTCAATACCTCATATCGTCTCGAGTTGCAGCGTAGCTCGCATGTATAAAATTCCCCAGCTAATCCATAGTCAATCCGACTACCTAAACCATGAATGTCTTCTTCCTTTCACGATGACGGAGTTAGGTAAATACAGCCAATTATGCACATCACGGGTGGCCGCCACACTATGCATATGATGGAGCCTTTAGGAGCGGGGACAAAGCTACACGTATTGATTAATTTGAAGGAGATTACGCTAAGAAAATATGATGTAGAGAGAGAGAGAGAGAGAGAGGGAGTTCCTTATTTCAAAAGCAACTTTCGAGATTCTAGGGCAAAAAAACTTTCCATTTTTCTGGTCCATATGCATCATGCCCGGATGGTCCACATAGCCTCAAGTTGAGACGGCCGATGGTGACTCGTTATGGAGTTGGTTTTGTTTTGTTGCTAAGCAAAGCCATATGGTGGCAAACTTGTCGTATTAGATGGAGAGAAGGTGCACTCACTAGCTCATTACCAACTAATTATGTGTTACCCAACAATTATAATCACGTTAATAACTGCATTTCGAAAGTGGGTCTCGAATACGATGTCGAGTAATCATAGAGAAGATTCTGTGTAGATATATTGGTGGTTAAGGGAGGCTTCCTCAATGGGGAGTTTGTTGCTAATGTTCGTCTTTCTTTCTTCCTTTTTCTCTTTCTTTCCCGAATAGAAGTTGCGAGATGCCGCGTCAGTTGACGTAGTTGTTTTCTGGTCCAATTCGCACCTATAAATGGTCGTCGCTAGATGCAGGCATCCAAATCTTTTGCTCCCCCTCAAAATCATGCAAGTTATTGAAGTACCACGTTGGAGTGGGTCGCGTCACATGCGCGAATGGGGTAAAGTCGAGACCGGGACGGACCACCTTCTTTTCCCCTTGTGGACGTGTAGAAAATCCTACTCCACATATAATTTGACCTTCACTAGCTTCAAAAATTGAGAAGTTTCCGAGATCAATGAAACGAGCTCGAGAAAAGAAAGAAAGAAAGAAAGAAAGATACATTTGTCTGGATGCTAAAGAAACATGTGGTTGATTCCATGATAAAGAAGATAGCTGGAGCCAACAGGGAAATAAACGAAGATAAATAGTCATTTCTCATTATAGATAAGCACCACATATCTTGGTTGTAAAGATCGTGAGCACTCGCGTCATATGTGTGCCCTAAACATCTGGGGCCGCCCTACCAATCTTTATGCCAGGAATCATGTGATATAAGGCGACATTGATAGTAACTATTTAACGGGAAAGAAAAATAAAGTTGGTTTCACAAAAAGAGGAGAAGAAAAACGAATATTAGGGTTTTAACAACAGCTATGCGATGGAAGCTCCTCCTTTTACGTGGTGGAGACGGAGACCGTATTGTTTGCGGAAAGAAGTGTCAAAAAAGCCTTGAACTTATTTTATTATTGTTAATTTAGTCCTAAATCTTTGACCCAGAGTCAATTCAGTTCTTTCGACTAGTTTTGGCCAAATATTCCGGCGTAGACATTTTTTAAGAATATTTTGATAATTTTGATTTTGATTTTATTCTTTTCTTTTTTTTTCACCTTTCTTTTTTCCTTTCTCTTTTTTTTCTCCTCTTTCCTCCGATGGCTGGTTCATGGCCTGAACGGTGAGAGCCGACCTCGCTGGGGCGAGAGTGAACACTGGCCTGAAAATGGAATTATCTCCATCTCTGTAACAAGGCGATAGATTGTTCTATGCATTGTTTTCATGGGGCATTGTCCATGGACGGCTGTTTATTAAAGAAATTAGTTGTTCATTTACGTACTTCTCATGTTTCTTTTTCGAGAGAGATTTAAATATGAAGGAGAGAATCCACTAATTGCGACCATTGAAGGCATTGCACGTCCACCTGCATGCTGAGATTACAAAAATCTCAATGGAAAGTGATAATTCTCTGAGTCATTTATCGCATCTGTCCTTATTGAACTTGATCTTTTGTAACTCATCCTACAGCATTATTGGTAAGGAAAACAGCGACTTGTTGTGGCCATCCGGCTTCGGAGGTACTCTTGAACGTCCCTTTCACGATATCGTTTTGACAATGTCTTCTAGCTAATAATCGGGATTGCCGCTGAATTATTCTTAGTAATATGTATTTGGGCTTCTGCTTTCTCTCCACGACAAGTTTGCTTAATCTTTTCATATGGGGCGACTTGATTTGGAGAGTTAAGATTAATTCCGTGACAACTAATCATCCTATAATTAGATCAGACCATATTATATCTTGAAGTTCGTCTCCTACCGAAAGATTTGGGAAACTATATGATCTTGGGTGTCTTAGGAAATGGTAGATTCAGTCAATGACAACATTGAGAGAACTTAGTCTGATGTGTCCAAAAACCATGTCTTACTATTTTGCGAACTATAACTCATTGAACTAATCGGAAATATCAACAATCAATTCTAGTAAAAGTATGAATCTGCGGGGGTGATCCTCAAAGGAGCGAGAGGGAGGATATGGTGCAGCTGACCGCACATGGAGGGCCTCCCAGCTGAGCAACATCAACCACAGCCTGTCGGCCACCTGTCTCAACATTAACCGCTTGATCTGACTTCTTGGTTTAGTCCTGATTACAAGCTAATGATCCTGCTTACATACTAATTGCAGACTAGTGCGCGATGCTTTCATTTGGTGCCCACTATACTTGTCCCCTTGTTAGGAACAGGAGATGGGATCTAGGATTAATTAACTTATGACATATCTTCAGCTTCAGGTAAAAATTTATAAATAGTTGTGATAAAACATAAAATTGCATTGATGATATATGGATAGAGCAATTAGAATCACACTATTTGCCTCGACAGTAATGCCATTCTAAATGTCCTCCATCAGGTCATGGGTAATTTGCCTTGTTGGAAATGTCACTCTACTGGGCTGTGAAAGGCCGTCGAGGGCGGGGACAATCTTCAGTGACCTCAATACGAGGTTATTGAGGGTTATCGATGGCGATGAGTCCAGTGTGTGTGTGTGTGGAGAGAGAGAGAGAGAGAGGGTGAGTTAGAGGTTCGCAAGAGCGATGACGTGATCGGAAAGGGCAATAGAATTGTACTTGCTTAGAGGAGAAGGAGAAGAAGAAGAATGGAGAAAGAGGTTAACAAAGAAGCAAAAGAAAAGGAAAACTTAAAATAAAAATAAACACATTTTGAATCGACTAATTTAGCAAGTATTTAAACTGCAATAAATTGAACATGTCAAATTTCACCTCGGTAAATAGAGATATCTTGATTCATATTGTAAGTTTTGAACAGCAAAACATGTGAATACAAAAGAGTCTTACATCCAAAATCGTGTTAGGATGGCATTATTAACAATAATTTTGTCACTCCAAAAGTTAATCATTTTGAAATAGCAAGTCGGGCCGCCACTGTCCTAATCTTTTAAGTTATTGTAGTATGTTCAGTTGGTAGTTTCAAAAGGACAACATGAAACACTATCATATGATTACATTGCTTCAACACAATCAATCGAAAAAAAGAAAGAAAGGAAAAAAAAACAGAATAAGTTGCCTTTTATATACTGCATATTTTTCTATGCAAAAATAACCTATAATATCATATGATTAATCTGTTCTGTCCGACCGTTCATTTTTCCTTGCAAATGAGACACTATGAATGTGTAAACTGTGACGTGTGATTCACATTTCTCGGGTGGAACTTTTCTCCGTAAATTTGATTTTTTTTTCCTTTTTACCCAAGAATCAGAGGAAAACAAAGGAAGAAATTGCATCGATGCATACATTAGGAGGAGATAGGATAGACATATGGAATCAAGAAGAGGCACCTAACTCCCTCTTGTCTACTTTGGGCCTACAATAAACCAACATGCCAGCCAGAATTGGTGTATTATTTGTATCGTTGCACTAACTAACTATGGGCAAATTGTTTTAAAAGAGAATTCCCTTTTTTATTCCCTCATTTTGGTCCAATCTATGGTACAGATAATTTGGATTTGAAAAATCATAGAGAAGCTGACAAATGGCATTGACTTTTCAATTTTGCGGTGGCCTTCCTTCAATCATCACCCTAGTTTCTTCGCTCGGGGACTAGACTGAAAGTTCTGTACTTTTTTTGCAGCTGAATTTTGCACCCTTACATTAGAATAAGACATACACCATTGACATTCATTTATGTAGCAATTTTGTGAGAAAAAACCCGCTTTGAAAAGTAAATTAAGAAATTCAAAAAAGGGTGAAAAACGAAACTAAGGGTAAAAAAAAAAAGACTAAAACGATATCATTTACTCGACAAAACGCATTTCATGAATGATGAATATAAATCGTACACGACATTAGATAAGCGTCTCCTTACCTAGTTGGAGACACTTAATATTTAAACGGTCTCGCCCTACATTAAATATACCATAAGAGACTCTGTTATAATCGCCAAGATTATTCAATGGAAAGTGATTTTCACTCTTGTAAAAGCATGTGGAAAACGAAAGGAAAGCAAGTCTGGCTACTGGCTCAGTGGCTGACAGCTATGTCGATGACCCTACAAAAAAAGATTTTAAATTTCAGCGTTTTCCATTTCCTTTCGAAGTCCACCTTGTGGAGGAGTCTTTGGGGCACTTTGTTGGATAGTCCTTGAACCGAGTCTGCTTCTCCAAGTCGTTCACGCAAACTATCGAACAAGAGACCGGCGTTATGTAATGGAGGAAGGGGTCACTGTTCGAGCATTTGATGCAACGATGCCGCCACCATCTTATTCTTCAAACACGTGTTCTCCAACTCTTCGTCATTCACAACCCCACCCCATCGAAACCCCTCTGTTCGTCTGGACACCTCGTGTTGAATTTAGCGACGTGACGAGCTTGGACTTGGCGGTCATACGAGCTGCTGTCGGTGTCACACTCGCCCCAATACAATAGAGAACATACGTTAAACAAGAGGGGTGTTGATTGTTTTGCTCCGGAATTTGCGATGGTAATGAGTAGACCTGTGGACCAGGAAGCAAATGAACAAAAAGTTGCAGCTTTTCTTGACTTCAAGTAGTATTGCGTTTTCATGCTGTGTATCCTCTCCGTATGCCAAGGCAAAACGAAAGAACCGGTTACCACATACACCAGCAAACAGAACCAATGAACAGCACGAAAGACCCAATGGAAACAGATCGAGGGAGAAAAATGGTAAATTTAGTGGAGCAGTATCAGTAGTATTTACCTTCATTTGTAAGGACTAGGAACATTTATTGGATTGAGTGTTCATTAATGGCACAATGTTAAGGATGAGTTCATGTGGGGATACTTTTCACACGGAAGGCAAATGGGATTTGGCCGCGTCATGATTGGTGGCAGCGACGCCACTGTGCATTCCAGGCCCCAAGTCGCTTCAGCCGCCTCTCCTTCCTCCTCCTGGTCCAGCACTCATAACTAATCCGATATTGATATCATATGGAGTTCTCATGAAGATTGAAAGCGAAACTGATCCGAATTGCCAACATTACCTTATCTTCTGGCAGTCTCTTCTTGTGCCTCTTTTGTTTTTGTGATTTGTCATCTCTTTTTTGAAAGTCACCGGAATGTTTAATCATCCTTATTGGCTGTCTAAATCCCCTTTCCAGATGGAGCCACACTTGCTTGACAAAGAGGAGTTGTGCCTCGCACGCCTTTATCTTATCCAACCATTCAAAGCTCCAATGCAACATAACTTACAAATCGATTTTAGGGCACATTGAGAGTTGCTACAACTCCAGATCCAATCATTGTTTCTATTCTCTGAAGCAAATATTCCTAATCAAGTGCTGCGTAAAAGGGTTAGCTTCAGCTGGCAGAAAATGGTCTGCTTTAAGAGATTATATGCGGCTTTGTAAATTTCACAAAGCTGCAACAAGCAAAGGGGAGGCAATCGTGGATCTTAAATCTTTATTTTTGTTGTTTCTGAATCGTGGAATGATCTAAGTCTCTTGCTCCACCAGAGGCAACCTAAAGATTAAGAGACAGACGGAAGAAAGAAGACATCGGATAGCGTGTCTCAATTGGGACGATGGAATACAGTGAATTTGCCACATTTTAGAGCACGAGGGCAAATGTAATACTTTAATAGCAGCATCATCTGTTGTCATTTCACAAATTTGTTCAGCTCACAGGAAAAGAGCAACAAACAAAACAGCAATGAAGGATAGACATTTGAATCATCAACCGGTAAAAGAACTTCAAATGCAGCATTTCTTGATTACTATATCTCTCTGGTGGGGCGTATGTGTGCATTATTTTAGAATCAAGACCATCATGACACCCAATTTTTTTTCCCCTCAAAAACCAAGGATTGGATCCAACCCCACATGCCTAATGTCGAAATGAATCCATCTAAAGATTTCGAGAAGAAAAGGGAAAACCTTCACTTTGTAAGATATTACTGCTAGTACTAGTAGTCCTATGCCACACACCATGCGAAAGCACCCCACACACACACGTACATGCCTTATATAAGCACTTTGTTTCAGACCAACTTTTCTCCTCACTCCTAGTCATTTTCTTTGCACAGCTCATGGGGTTTTTCCAAAAACCCAAGATGGCTTTCCTGTCCAGAGCCATCTTCCTCTGTTTTATCCTGCATCATACGAAAGCAGAAAGCTTCCCAAGTCTCACTGATCAGAGTCTCATCACCACCAACTTCAGTGCAAGAAAATTACTTGCTGGAGGCTGCAATTTCTTCCAAGGGAAATGGGTTTACGACGCTTCATACCCTCTCTATGGCTCCTCAAGCTGTCCCTTCATAGATCCACAATTTGACTGCATCAAGTACGGGAGGCCTGATAAACAGTACCTCAAGTACAGATGGCAACCCTTCGCTTGTAACTTGCCAAGGTCCAAGCTTATAATTTAACCTCTTCTCTCTCCCTCTCTCCCTCTTTCTCCTCTGCATAAAGTTGTGTCCTTTGTTCCTTGTAGCGCGCAAAAATGAGCCCTTTGGGCCTTTTCTTTATTATTCACTGAACAGAAATGCGGGTGTTAATGCAAATGTGAATGCGATTGTTGTCTTGCAGGTTCAGTGCAGTGAATTTCTTGAATAGATGGAGGGGGAAGAAGATCATGTTCGTGGGCGACTCGCTGAGCTTGAACATCTGGCAGTCTCTGTCTTGTATGATTCATGCCCAATTGCCCAATGCCAGGACTTCGCTCTTCAGGAGAGAGGGCCTCGCTTCGCTCACATTTGTGGTAAGTCCGCAAATACACACCCGCTGTTGTCACTCTTTCATCAATCAAATCGCCACTGGCTTGGCTCGAAAAAGAAAAGACAGGTCGCTCTGGCTTTTCCATCTTTCTTTCCTTTTCTCTTTAACCTCCTTTGGGAACCCAGCAAGAATCATTGCTTCCCCAAAGTACATGCATGCGCTGTCGTTTTTTTACCTCCACATGCCCTTTAGAGGAGGCAGAGTTGTTTTTTCAAAATTCGAGTGAAACCAGTTTCTGTTTCTTCAAGTTCAGTTCTTGCGTGGGTTCTTGTTCCTGTCCCTCTCTCTCTCTCTCTCTGCTGCTGCTGCTGCTTTCTTGGTTTGAAAAGATTTTCATCAGTTCCTACTGTTTCGAGCATTGAACTCGGTTGAGACACGAAGCTCTCAATCACTGCGTGTGATTCTTGGAGCATGAGCATTAAAAGGGGAGCGTGATTGGTGGTGCTCGCTCTCACTTTTGTTTCTTTACTCTGCCGGTTCCTTTACCAGGTCTTTTTATCTCCTGTTCTGTATTAAAATCATCATTAATGTCTTGTAAAGGTGAAAGTCTCCGAAGCACGTAAGAACAGAATCACCTCGGCTTCCTTCATTAACCTCCATTTCCGGTTCAGGAGGAATGATTTGAATACATCCTTTTTTGCATCAAATTGCCGCTTGAAAACACAAGATGTCATTCCTCCATCGACCCATGTCATGTTTTGTCTTGGCAAAGGTTCTGCTCTCGATTTCCTGAACTCCGGGAATTTTCTTGGATGCAGCCCATTATTGTCGTTTCCATAAATTTATTTGCCCATGAAAAACCCTCTTTTTTTTTTTTTTTTTCCATACTGTTTCAATAAAAAAACACACAGTGATGTAAAGTGAAATTTGATTTGAAATCCCCAGCTAAACCCACCCCAGTAAGCTTCGTCCACTTGGTTTATTCGTGAAAACCCCCCATCGCGTTAGGACTAGGAGGACGAGGATGTCAGATCCTCACATGGAAGAATTCAATTTCAAAACTCTTTTTAAATAATTCTATCACGATGTTACCTTTTTATTTTTATTTTTTTAGGAATGTCGTGTAGCTAAATAATTAATTCGCGTACTGGACAGGCATCCATAAGATATTTTGTATGTACGGTGGGGATTTTATTACGAGAGCAAAGGGTGGGGGCGACTGGTAAACTGGTTAATTGACCTTGGTCCATAATAATTAGGACGAGCAAACCCCAGCAGAATTAAACAAGATTAATTAATGCTTAATTAGCAGATGGAAATGCCTGTGAAATTCAAGCACTCCCCAAATTCCTTTTTTATTTTTTTTTATGTCAACATTGCTGGTCTTTGTTTCGATTTCGGCGACTTTATTCTTCATTTATTCGAAAAATTTTAGGGAGTAGCTTTGTCTACTTTGCCTTATTATGTTAACCGGCACATGGATAATATAGATGATTAATCTTTCTTTACGCTACCCGCTTTTTGTTCTCTTTTCAATGAACTTTTGCTCCTCGTGTGCCAGGGATTCCCATGTTCCGGACTTTTTACGGCAAAAAAGGGCAATTAAAGTCGGGTATAAAGGGGTGATAATAAGGATAATACCACTTTGCATAATCACACTACATGGACCCACGCTTAATTATAAAAAAGAGAATCAATCCTAATTAATCAAAGTTAAATGGGCCCACGGTTCGATCTCCTTGTGAATTAGTGAAAATTTTGGGAAGAACCCCGTTCAAACTTAGAGTCAAACTTTCGCTTTCTATTTTTTTTTTTTTTTTGCCCTTTTTGCTGGATTGATCATCTCAGTGCTTACGTCATCTTGACTGACTGACTGAAGAGACTGAGGGAGAAGATAATATGCACCTTACCCTTATTGAATCGGCAGATCATATCTTATGGGACTAATTTAAAAAAAAATTATATGTTATGAGCAGGACTATGATGTGAAAATAATGCTGTACCGGACGCAGTACCTGGTGGATCTGGTGCAAGAGCCGGCGGGACGAGTGCTGAAGCTCGACTCGATCAGGGGAGGCAACGCGTGGCGAGGGATGGACATGCTGGTCTTCAACTCCTGGCACTGGTGGACCCACACCGGAAGAACTCAGCCGTAAGATTCATCTTGTTTTGATTCAACTTCTTTGAGAAAAGACCCCCGCTAAATCTAAATCACACTATTTCTGAGCTTCATTTTTACATTCAGATTCACTGTTTCTGCAATGAAAAAGGGCAGGTTCTGCAATGTGTTATGGTCGTGATGAATTGTGATATGTCTAGCTGGGTTTCCGTTTTCCGATAACACAGAGTGACCGACACGGTCGTAGTTCCTAGTTCTATGCGTTATGAGATAGTTTTCATGTCCGCATGATGTTGAAATTCGCCGAATCGCACGGTAGGGTATAATGTATGTACATTGCGTGCGTGACTCAATTTTGGGCATATGGAAATGCAGGTGGGATTATATGCAAGAAGGCAATGAGCTGTACAAAGACATGAATCGACTGGTGGCGTATTATAAAGGAATGACCACGTGGGCTCGATGGGTGAACCGTAATGTCGATCCGACAAGAACCAAGGTCTTCTTCCAAGGAATTTCCCCGACCCACTATGAGTAAGCACAGTACCATCTTCTTTGTTATGCCCGGTTTGGCGTTATGTCTTTGAGTTGGTACTTGCCTAGTACAACTTTTTGCACATTGAGACGAATTCGACGCTAATTTTCTCATCTTGAACCTTTTTTTTCCCGGACTATTAGAGGGAAGGACTGGAATGCACCGTCGCAAACTTGCTCCGGCCAGAAACAGCCATACTTTAGTTACAGGTATCCCGCGGGGCTTCCAATGTCTTGGGTCGTTGTCAACAAAGTCCTAAGCAGGATCAAGAAGCCTGTCTATCTACTTGACATCACGACCCTCTCGGAGTACCGGAAGGATGGGCACCCCACGTATTACAGTGGCGACCATGGCGGCACCATGGATTGCAGCCACTGGTGCCTCCCGGGGTTGCCCGACACATGGAACGAGCTCCTGTACGCGGTTCTATTCAGCTGAAGCTCCAGCATCCCGGTCGTGTAAACTGTTAGTAATTTATTCTTAGTGAGATTTTCAGATTGAAACTCGATTGTTTCAAGGCTTAGGGCATTCTCTTTAGTCTTTACACGATTGATGAATTTGTAGGTGTCACAATAAGAGGATTCTAACATCACGTGTATATGTGTATTGGTTTGGGGGGCTGAAGCTTGGCCCCAAGATGGAAAAAGAATAGGCCCTGGAATTGATGAACTTACAATGTCACGTTGTACTTTATAAAATCCCACATGTCTGTAAGTGAAAATTTTAAAGAAAGCCAACCTTTTCTGATTTGTCTTTTCACCCTTCTGTGGTAGCCTTGTATTAGGAAATTCATTTATTTCATTTTTTAGATTTCCTTGATTTGAATTTTTGGAGGTAGGTTCAATCATATATCTTCAGGTCCGATCTATAGTACTGACAATTTGGATGTAAAAATCACAGGGAATTTAACAAAGGCGTTGACTGAACCATCACCCAGGTTTCTTCACTCAGGACTAAACTGAAACTTCTGTATTATTTTTTTAATGCAAAATTCTTCACTCAGTTTCTATACGAAGTTTCTGTAGTTCTTCTTGTTGATGCAAAATCCTTGGGGTGCGAAAATTTTATTAGCAATCAATTCCGAAGAGAGTTGTGAGCAAATAAACATCACGTGATATTTCAATTAGGACAAGAGAAGCGTACCTAATGTTATTGAGAATTTGTCCGAATTACTTTACAATCATCATCTAATGTCATTTCAAAAAAGTTATTCAGAATTACAAGAAAAGGGAAAAAGAAGAAAGAAAGATACTATTGCAGTCATCAACCTGGTAAGAGAGGCTCAAATGCAGCATTTCTGGATTACTAGATCTCGCGACTTGGTGGGAAAATGTCTTCGTTGTTTTAGAATCAAGATCATCATGATTACAGATGTTGTTTTCCGAAAACGAGGGATTGGATCCAGAAGTCCATCCAAAGATTTCAAGAAAGAAAATCATTCATTTCATGGGACGATACTGCTAATACTAATCCTATGCCATGTAAGAACACCCCCACAAACACACAGACACACATGCCTTATATGTTGGTACTTCTTTGAGACCAAACGTTTATCAACATTCCCACATCATTTTCTTTGTAACGACCAAGGATTGTTTAAAAATAACAAATTAAAAGACCTAGACGGCTTTCATGTTCATAGCCATTTTCCTCTGTTTTTCCTATTTCATGAAAGGCGGATAGGTTTCCCGAAGCTTTGGAACCCGAACCTACCAAGTCTTTAATTTTCGAAACCTAAAACCTACCTCTACATACCCCGAAATCTAGAATCTACCCTGTCACAGTTTCCGGGGCCCATCAGATCCACGAACTTGCCAATTTCCTTCGAGAGAAACTTCACATTGACATCTTTCTAACCCATAAACACGAATTCCATCATTTTCATAGTAAGTCAATCATCATAATCACAAATTATGATGTGATGAAACAAAAGCAAATTGCCAATTGAAAAATCACATGCATACAGCTTATCCCGAGCCTCCCGAACCCACGAGACTCGAAATTTAACGACCTCGAAATTAAACGAAATAACAAATTAATATAATTAGATTACATCAAATATCATTTTTGTTACTCTCTAGAGTACCTTCAAATTCAAATCTTCGATGGCTCGAGAAAGGGAGAAGGATAGCAAGTTTTCTCCTTCCCAAGGGCTTGAAATCGGTCATGGTAGTAGATTTATGCCGATTCCTTGAGCGGCCTTTCAATTTCCAAGTAAATCCGGATGATTTATTTTTTTTTTTTTATTAAACCGTCCTTTAGCAAAATAGTTGCAAAGGAGCTCGTCACTTGTACCTTCACACGACGTCGCAGTGATAGTCGATGAAGGAATTAAGAAACAGAGGAGACTTGGGAAATGATGATAGCCAAGGAAGCAAGAGTTTGAGATCCCAAAACCAAGCGTCAGTTGAGAGGAAAAAGTGAACCAAGAGACGACTACGAGATGAAAATAGAAACTCGAAAGCTGAAACTAGGATTTAGAACTTTAGACACTCCGATTCCGGGATTCGGTTCCGATTCGGTTCCATCGAGAACCGAGAATCGGAACTTACGGTTCCTAAGAACTAGGAACCGGATCCTAGTTTACAACCTTCGGAATCGAACCGAACCCGGTTTGGTTTTACCCTGGAACCATGCTCACCCCTAGTTTTTCCTTTACCATGCAAAAGTAGAACGTTTCCCGATTCTCACTAACCCCAGTCTCATCCCCACCAATTTCAGTGCAAGAAATTTACTTGCCGAAGGCAGCAATTTCCTTTTTTTAAAAACAAAAATAAACATTTATTTAAAACATTATATTTCTTTTGCTTGAGATAAAGTCATGAGATTGAAATCATTTTTCAAAAGAAATCTAAACACTGAAAAATATTTTTTTCGGTCATATATCACCAAATAAAAAAAACTAATTATTTTCTTAGAAAATGATTTTCGGAAAGCATTTTCATTTTTCATGTTGTTTTCCCCAAACAAATGCACCCTATCGTAGCTGGTACTATTCTTTTAGTCAAATTGCATGTGTGTTGAACATGAATTGTACGTGACTTGCTCGTGAGGGAGGGTGTTGAAGGATTGCCCCACATCACTTCCATGGCTTGCACGTGAGATGAAGTGTCAAGTATTGTCCCACATTGCTCGACAATGGGTCATAAATACTTTTTATATTCATGCAATCTCCTTTCACCTTTCAGCTTAAACTTTTACATTGGACTTCTTGTTTCTTGCTACTCTATCTAGCTTCGCTACTTTAGAAGTAAAAGAAATAACTTGGTATTGAGTAAGCATCTCCTTTGCTATACTGGGATTCATTGTCTCACATAACTTTCTTTCGCAAACTAAATGATCACAAATTCGATTTTACCTTTCTTTCTCAAACTAGATGATCATAAGTTCGATCAGGTAAAATATGCGAGTATATACAAAAATTTCTCCCTTACTTCATGTTTAAATATATCTAAAAATGTGGATTCGGAAGTATAAGTACCAAATCCCCAAAATTCTCTCCTACAGGGGCTTCTGGGACTAGGAGGAGGGAATACCCTCTAATGTGTTTTACATCTAAGAGATCTCAAGGTCCGGATGATGCCTTACATGAAGTCTTTGAAGGGCATGCTTAGGTCCATCCCTTCCTTCATGTTCAATATACCTAAAACTATGGTTTGGCACTGTCCATTGGCTTGTGTGCTCACTCTGCAGATTGGCTTGTGTGCTCACTCTGCAGATAGTTGGTTTCCGGTTAATATTGTGCTTAGAGATGGCTATTGGCTCAGAGATGGCTATTGGCTCGACCATTATCAACAGCAGATGGAGAATTTGCACTCTAGCTAGGTTTCTTGGAGTGTTCTCGTTAATTCTTCTTCTCAAGCAAGGCCACGACTTTGTAAATCTCTCAAGTCCATGGAGCTTGGAATTGTTGGTTGCATCCTCGATAGACCTCGTACCATCATCTACCAATCAATCATCTCATTCACTCCCCATCGAAGAAACCAGAGAACCAGAACACGAGAAGAAACACGGATGTGACATAGTTGATGGCAAAAGGATTTACGATCCGAAAGCAACCCCCTTTATAATGGAGCTTGGTGTCCTTTTTAAGCAATCTGGTGAGGTGCCAAAGGAACGGTAGAGGCGACTCTCAGTATGAGAGTTAGAATTGGGAAGGGAACCAATGTGCTATTCCTAGAATATTGAGAAAAACCTCTAATTAATTTTGAACTTGACAAAACAATCCATATTCTCTAATATATGAGTTAATGCAATGAAACACTTATTTTGCAGATTGTCTGTATTCGAATGTTAAGGAATAGTTACACATAATTGAATCTGGCAGAAAATGCGCAAACACTATTTGAAAAGCTCAAACGTTGAGCGGAGAGCCGAGACGTTATTACAAAGCTGAAGCTCTAGAGGAAGTATTTCATGTCCAATGATTAGATTATTTTGAGATATCTTTGAGATGATTTAATTGAGATATTTGTAACAACTACTAGCAAATCAAGTTGGATTCATTTTTGGAGATTATCAATCATAAAAATTAATCAAGGACGTGGATTAAAGGAGATGAGGATGACTTATCTTTTGAAGAACTCTATCTTTGGAAACCCAAATCATAATTCTATGGGTGCGGTTTGATCTAACGGAAGATTGTTTTTTTGGTTAACCTCAACGGTTACGAAATCATTTGTATACAATCTCATCCAAACGGGAAGTTTAGAGAGTGATCCTCTGGAGATCTTGCAATGTGTAGTTGGAGATGGAGGAGTATAAAAGGAGACCCCAAGACTCAAGAGTGAACACACGAGAGAGCAGAATCTTAAATTTCAAGATCAAGAGAGCTTCACATCATTCATATATTCTTGATTCAAATACTGTAATACTTAGAGGAGTTCATTCAAGTGTGTGAGTGTTAGGCGGGAATTCAGTCGATTCGTCATTACCAGCATGAAGAAGTGGATGTAGACTTGAATAAAGTCGAATCACTATAAACTGTCTATGCAAATTCTCTATCTCTTAAGCTCATTCTTATTATTTTGTGATAGTTGAATTATGCACACTGCTGAATCTGAAAATACTTCGGATCTTGTTAATGATCATCGTATGAACCTGAGCTTTGAGCTTGTTGGTATAAATTTCACATTATTTTCTAAAGTTTATTGAAATAACCTATTCACCCTCTCTAGTTGATAACGCTAGTACCAACATAGGTAAGCCGAGACACATGCAAATATGATTCCTCATATAACATGGTCCTTTGTGGGTGAAGATTTTTTACCTAGTGAAAAAGTAAATGCTCCCAACATGACTCCCGGTGCGGGTAGCTACTAAACTAGCCTACCTAGGCAGTCGTTAGCCGAAGCTAACCTAGGGTCTACCTTTCTTAGCCGCCACCCCTAAGTTTCCTCTCTATCTTTTTCTTCCCTAGAGAGGGGGAATACAGAGAGAACTTACAGGGAGATCCCTCCACCATACCGGGGAGTTCCTTCCCCTGTCTCTCTTCAAACCTTTTAAGGTTTTGCTTAGGACCAAAATATGATTCCTCATATAACATGGTCCTTTGTGGGTGAAGATTTTTTGCCTAGTGAAAAAGTAAATGCTTATGGTTTTCAATCGATAAAGCTTACATTTGTACACTAATTCTTCTCACGTGATTGGTACGTGCGTTGGATAAAACGATAAACGGAACAAGTGCAACAAAGTAAAGATGGAAGGGCATAGATTTACATGGTTCGACAGGTCGGCCTGTCTACATTCACGGAGCAATCACACGTAACTCACTTTGATAACCAAGATAATTACAACGCACACCTCTCAACTTGAAAAACACCAAACAATGGGTTGCACTCTTAATAGTGAACCTTTTCTTAGTACAACTCTCACAACCACATAGATCTTGCACACCTAAGATTCGCCTTACAAGAGATAATCCCAGACCCAAATCTCTTTTTTAACGAAATGCAGAGAAAACTCAAAGGAATAACTCAAAGCCCCGAGGACTTACAACTGTTCCCCATTTTTTCTCTCTCTCTTTCTCTCTCCTTCACACATACAAAAAGGAAGTGGAGGGGTGGTTACTAGCACTAAAGTAGTGGAGGGGTGGCATGGGCAGTTAATCTCCTATTTTTTTGTTGTCACGACATTGATGAGTTATGCAGATACAAAAACAAAAAGAAAATAAAAAAACTTCATCGAACTCAATAGGAAAATGACAAAATCAACTAAACCATGCACACGGATATGTTGAAGCATACTCAATTAGAAGATTTTGCAGCTTGGTTTTGTCAATAATAAGTAGCAAAAATCGGATTTTATCTGAAAATAGCGAAAAGTAAAAAAAAATTAGGCAGAATAGAGATATCATTTCGTTTTGAACCATGAAAACATGAATGTATTCCTCTTTTTCATGGAAGAAAGGAGCTAAGAAAACACCAAGTACTCCTCACTGATGAAACTAAGCTGCAATGCCAATCGACAAGTAGGAAACAAATGACCACGTGGGTTCGGTGGATGGACCTTAATGTCGATCCTTCAAGAACAAAGGTCTTCTTCCAAGGAATTTCCCAGACCACTGAGTAAGCATAGTACCATCTTCTTTGTTATGTCCGAATTGATGTTATATCTTTGAGTCGATTCATGCCTAGTGCAACATTTTGTAAATCGAGACAAATTCAACACAAGTTTCCTCATTTTTGTGGCATCTTTTTACTGTGCTATTAATGGAAAGGACTGGAATGAACCGTCGCAGACTTACTCTGGCCAAACACAACCGTACTTTGGTCGACATCACGACCCTCTCATAGTATCGGGAGGACGGGCTTCCATCGGTCGTTCAGTGGAGCGCACAAAGGCTTGGATTACACTCGCTGGTGCCCCCCAGGGTTGCCCGACACCTGGAACGAGCTCTGCTATGCGGTTCTGTTTAGCTGAAGCTTTAGTATTAAGCTGTTCTAATTTGATCCTAGGGCATTCCCTTTAGTCTCTAAGTGATTGATGAAGTCGTAAGTTCAACGATAAAAGGGTTCTGACATCACGTGTATACGTGTATTTTTGGTTTTTGAAACCTTTGGTTTCAAAGGTCTGGGGCTTTCTTGATGAATTTGTGATTGTAAAAAAAGGGTTGCAAGGGCCCAAGATTGGCCCAAGAAAAAAAGAATAGGCCCTTGAATTGACAAACTTGCAATGTCACATTGTACTTTATAAGATTTCACATGTCTGTTAGTGAAAATTCTAAAGAAAGCCAACCTTTTCTGATCTGCTTTTTGTCCGTTTTGTGTCTGCCGTGCATTAGGACTTTGATTTTTTTTTTTTTCATTTTTTACATTTCCTTGACATGAATTTGGAGGTAAGTCCAGTCATATATTTTCAGGCCTGATCTATAATACTGATAATTTGGATGCAAATACGGAGAAGCTGATTGACATATATCAATTTTGGGGAGCAGTTTCTGTAGTTCTTGTTGGTGGTGCAAAATCTTGGGGTGCGAAAATTTTATTAGCAATCAATTCCAAAGAGAGTTGTAAGCAAGTAACCATCAGATGGTATCTCAATTAGGTCAAGAGCAGGCGTCTGTGACATGAATGAGAATTTGTCTTAATTACTTTACTATAATCATCTAATGTCATTTCAAAATAGTTATTTAGGACATAAGAAAAGGAAAACAGAAAAAGGGAAAAAGAAGAAAGAAATATACTATTACAGTTATCAGCCTGGTAGGCCTAATACTAAAAAAAGACCCTCAATTTTAGTATGTGTCCTAATTATATCCAAATTTTCTTATCTCATAAAAAAAACTCCCAACTTTACCCTATGTCCCAATTATATCTAATTTTTTTGTCTCATAAAAAATCCTCCATTTTTACTTTTGTCCCAATTCTACCGGCCTGATATCCAAAAAAAAATCCCGAACTTTTTGTCCCAATTACATAAAAAAATGTCTCATAAAGTACCCACAACTTTTATTTTTGTCCTAATTTTAACGCCGTTAGCCTTTTGTCCATAATCATCGTTAGTTAATCTTACGTATTTCTCGCCAAACTTATCAATAAATCTTCGAAATTTAAAAATAGCAGGTTTCGGGGACGATGAGATTTAAGATCATTTATAAAAACAACTAGATATCCGCATCTAGTCATTTTTGGGTTGTTTTTCAAGCTATTGAGTGTTGGGGAGAATCCAAAAAGCGTCGTCTTGACTCTGTATCTCCCAGCAATGTGTAGGCGAAGCATATAATAGAAAATAAGTTGTGGTGTTTTTTCATATCGGCTTTGCCGAGTTAAAACCGACATGAAATTAATTAACGACGTGGAAATGCCATGCAGGATTAACTAACAAGTGATTACGGATGGAAGATTAAAGGTGGTAGAATTAGGACAAAAATAAACATTTAAAGTTTTTTGTTTATGAGATAAAAAGAGTTTTGGATATAATTGGGACTAATGCAAAAGTTAGAATTTTTTGGGTATAGATTGGTAGAATAGGGACAAAAGCTAAAGTTGAGTTTTTTTTTTTTTTGTATTAGGCCGTTAGAATTAAGACAAAAGTAAAAATTGAAAGTTTTTTATGTGACAAAAAAAAGTTTTGAATATAACATAAACAAGTGCTGAGAGACGAGGGTTTTTTGGGTATTGGGCCAGCCTGGTAAAAGGAGTTCAAATGCAGCATTTCTCTCACCTTGGAGGGGAAATGTCTTCATTATTTTAGAATCAAGCCATCATGATTACCGGTATTGTTTTCCAAAAACAAGGGATTGGGTCCAAACCCACATGGCTAATGTTGAAAGAAGTTTTTTTTTTTTTTTTTTGGTTGGTCGGATGGTAAAAGAAGTTCAAATGCAGCATTTCTTGATTATTAGATCTCTCGCCTTAGTGGGGAAATGTCTTCATTATTTTAGAATCAAGAGCGATATTGCTTTCCAAAAACATGGGATGGGATCCAAACCCACATGCCTATTACTGAAAGGAGTCCGGCCAAAGATTTCAAGAAGAAAAGGAAGGAAATCCTTCATTTCATCAGTCGTTACTACTGTAACACATACCATGACTTATATAAGCGCTTGTTCGAGACCAAACTTTTCTCAACATTCCTAGACCACAAATTCTTTGAACAGATCAAGGGTTGTTTACCAACAAAACCCACATGGCTTTCCTGTTCAAAGCCCTTCTCCTCTGTTTTTTCCTTTACCATGCAAAAGCAGAACATTTCCCGAGTTTTTCTGACCAGGGTGTTGTCGCCACCAACTTCAGTGCAAGAAAATTACTTGCTGGAGGCTGCAATATCTTCCAAGGAAAATGGGTTTATGATGCTTCATACCCTCTCTATGACTCCTCAGGCTGTCCCTACATAAATCAACAATTCGACTGCATCAAGTACGGGAGGCCTGGTAAAGAGTATCTCAAATACAGATGGCAGCCCTTCTCTTGTAACTTGCCAAGGTCCAAGCTTTTATCTTTAAGCTCTTTTTTCTCTCTCTCTCCCTGTAAAAGTGTGTCTTATCGTTCCTCAGAGTGCATAAACATGTGTCCTTTGTTCCTTATAGAACATAAAAATGTGTCCTTTGAGCCTTTTTCTATTTTAGTAATGAGAAGGATTGTGGATGTGGTTGTAAATGTAAATGCCAAACGATTTCTGCTGTGCAGGTTCAGTGCAGTGAATCTCTTGAAGGGATGGAGGGGGAAGAAGATTATGTTTGTGGGTGACTCGCTGAGCGCGAACATGTGGGAGTCTCTGTCTTGCATGATTCATGCCCAGATGCCCAACGCCAAGACTTCACTCATCACCAAGGGAAACCTTTCTTCGCTCACGTATTGGGTTTGTCCCCACCATTTCCATTAAAGAGGACAAAGATATATTTTACCTTACCCTATAAAATCAGCAGATCATATCATCTATGGAAATATATTCAAAAAATTGCATCTTGCGAGCAGGAATATGATGTGGAAATATCTCTGTACTGGACGCAATTCCTTGTGGATCTCGTGCAAGAGCAAGCAGGATGGGTCCTGAAGCTTGACTCGATCAACGCTGGCAATGCGTGGCGAGGGATGGACGTGCTGGTCTTCAACTCCTGGCACTGGTGGCCCTACACCGGAAGCGCTCAGCAGTGAGATTCATCTTGTTTTGAGCTTCGAATTTGGACAGTGATTTTGCAGTACACAGTAGGTAGGATATCATATATTTACCATGCAGTTGGGATTATATCCAAGAAGGCGACAAGTTGTACAAGGACATGAACCGACTGGAGGCGTACTACAAAGGCCTGACCACGTGGGCTCGATGGGTGGAGCTTAATGTCGACCCTTCAAGAACAAAGGTCTTCTACCAAGGGATTTCTCCCGACCACTATGGGTAAGCATAGTACCACCTTCTTTGTCGTGTCCGAATTGATGTTATATCTTTGAGTTGGTTCTTGCCTAGGGCAACATTTTGGACATTGAGACAAATTCAACGCTAGTTTCCTCATTTTTGTGGCTGTCTGTTTACCGTGCTATTAGAGGGAAGGACTGGAATGAACCGTCACAGACTTGCTCCGGCCAAACGCAACCGTACTTTGGTACCAAGTACCCCGCAGGGCTTCCGACGACTTGGGCCACCGTGAACAAAGTCTTGAGCGAGATCAAGAAGCCAGTCTATTTGCTCGACATCACGACCCTTTCACAGTATCGAAAGGACGGTCACCCGTCGGTGTACAGTGGAGGGCACAAGGGCTCGGATTGCCTCCACTGGTGCCTCCCAGGGTTGCCCGACACCTGGAACGAGATCCTCTATGCGGTTCTGTTTAGCTGAAGCTCCAGTATTTTGCGGTTAGTAAGACTGTTCGAATTAGATCATAGGGCATTCCCTTGCCTTTTGTCTCCGCCTGATTGATGAAGTTGTAAGTTGAACGATAAAAGGGTTCTGACATCACCTTCATTGGTCTACTGTTTTGATGTACTAGAACCCCCAGAAAATATGGTTTTCCTGCCCACGGATCCGCCGAGCCAGCCTAATGTGGAAATTTCAAGATGTGAAATTCATTCAAAAATCTTCTGTTCTTCTGTGTAGTTAACGCGTTAAGTATCCCGCCTGGGGAGTACGTTGGCCCAGTCTGGAAAATGGATGTGCCCTTTGATTGACATACTTACGGTGACTTTGTGCTTCTTATGCTCTGATACCATGGGAGAATTAAGAGAAAGGCTAATGAAAATTCGACTTTGCCTCTTATGCAAATCTTTTTTTTCTTTTAACTATGATCGATGAAGCATGTTGTGGACTGCTAATGAATATTGCCAGAGCGCCAATAGCTTAATACAACAAAGCAACAAGCTTACAACTTTAATTTTTGGCTCGCCCTTGTCACATTGAATTGATTACATTATTCTTTGCAGGTCTCACTATTGATTTGATATTATTTCTTACCTTCTTTTTTTTCTTTTTTAATTTTAGTTAAAGATAAATTTATCCACATCTCTTCCAAACAACTTTTTTTTTCACCCGCTCTACCCAATAAATTACTAAAATCCCTTGGGTCCGGAAGAAATTTATTGTTTCTGGCTACTTATATACTTGTATTCATCCACGATGGAGGCCATCTCTAGTGGCATGATATAATCCCATGTCATTTTTTCCCTTTTCGATAAACATTGGCCCACAAACACTTCGAAATAGTTTGGTCTCTCCCTGGCATTCTCAAAGAATTTATCCAAAACAGCCTCTAAAATATTTATACATCTTAGCCGCAGCCTACATGAAACATTTACCGATATGAACATTTTAATTTTGAGAAGTAACAATGAAAAATGGCACAGAATCGAATTCCCAATATCTACGATACAAAAATTATGTACATATTTATACATAATTCACAACTATTCTTCTTAAATTTACTCATATATTTCAAGTAAGTATAAACAAAAGATTGATATGGCAACCCATCGAGATAAAGATGCAATCGTGGCATATTATCACGATCACAATCAGATCATCCCAAGAATTGTGGCATATTATCACGATCACTATCAAATCACGCTAAGATCGTCCCTCAAGTTGGCATGTGTAGGTTATGAACACCCAACTTGGAAAGTAGCCGCATGTACCGATCTCGGCCTAATGGTTTGGTAAACACGCCGCCTAATTGTGACTCGTACCTAATTTTCAATGAGCAATGAGGCCGGCTTGTATTTTTTCACGAACGAGATGGCAATCTATTTCAATATGTTTCGTGCGCTCATGAAAAACTGGGTTGGGCACATGTGGAGGGCAGCCTGGTTATCACAATGTAAAGAAATTGGGACTTGGAGAGGCATGCCAATGTCCCGTAAGAGGTATGATAACTAAGTAATTTTGCATGCAATTCTTGCCATGGCACGATAATTCGCTTCCGAGAAGAGCGTGAGACCGTGCTTTGTTTCTTGGTTTTCCAAGAAATGGGGCTATCACCCAATAAAATACAATACCTAGTTGTTCAACAATGAGTCATGAGACAACTAGCCCAATCCGAGTCACAAGTTGAAGTTCATTTTTAGCCGGGTAAAAGAGCCCTTGGCCTATATTAGCCTTAAGATATCGTAGAAGACGGTATCTTTGCATCTAAATATGGTTGGCATGGTGCATGCATGAATTGACTCGGAATATTGACACTATAAGCAATGTCCGGTCTAGTTACAATCAAATAAATAAATCAACCAATCAAGCGCCGATAGAGAGATGGATCCTCCAATAGAGTGCCAAGTATCAATGCTTAATTTTATAGTCTATTCCATGGGAGTATCCTAGTTGGGCTCTACTAAAACCACAATCTTCTAGAATATCCAAGATATATTTTTGCTGGCATAAATAAAGACCGGAGTGGGATCGAGCTACCTCAATGCCCAAAAAATATTTTAGAGGCTTGAGGTCTTTCAACATAGTCTTAATCGGTGAGAAACATTAGTGCCCCGTAATCACTAGATCATCAACATATAGTACCACAAAAACAAAGTCACTCTCATTGCGTAAGACAAAGAGAGAATGATCGGCTTGAGAATGCTTGAAACCAAAGTCACATAAGGCAGTAGAAAACTTAGAATACCATTGGCGGGATGCTTGTTTCAACCCATATAGAGATTTGTGAAGTCGGCACACAAGATTCTCCCCTTACGTCGAAAACCAGATAGAGGTTTCATATGGACTTCTTCATCCAAATCGCCATGCAAGAAGGCGTTGTTAACGTCCATTTATTCAAGAGGCCATCCCTTAGCTGTAGCAACAGCTAAGAGTATGCAAACTATAACCAATTTAGCAACAGGTGCAAAAGTATAGTGATAGTCTTCCCCTTCGACCCGGGTGTAGCCTTTGGCGACTAAACGAGCCTTATATCATTGAATACCGCCGTCGGATTTTCGTTTAATTTTATAGACCCACTTGGAGCCTATGGCCTTCTTACTAGGTGGAAGTTGTACGAGAGACCCCGTATGATTATGAGAAAGAGCTTTGATCTCAGCTTGCATGGCGTCTCGCCATTCCTAATGCCGCATTGCCTCGGTGAAAGTGGATGGCTCGATGGTAGTAGATAAAGAAGTAACAAATGCCAAATGTGGTTGTTTAAAATGAGTATATTGAAGAAAATCAAAGATGGGATAAGAAATACCTGGACCATTATCTTCGGTGGAACTTGGCGTTTGAGTAAGCGAACAACAATAGTCCCTAGAGGTAACAAGGAGGTTGACGTATCGTTGAGCTCCGATGCATTGTTCAGCAACGGAGGTATGGGTGTTTGTGGTGATGTGGGCATTGGGGGTTGTGGTGGTGTCAAGTTTATAGACGAGGGTTGGGTTATTTCATCACATTGTGTGACAAGTAATGGTAGTATAGGCGACCCCGACAAGGTAGGTTTGGGGAGCATCGAGTAAGGAAAAACTGTTTCGTGAAACACAACACCTTGACTTACGTAAATTTTTTTGTTGAGGAGATAAAAAATGCAATATCCTTTTTGACCATTAGGATATCCAACGAAAACTCCCTGGAGTAGCACGGGCATCAAATTTATTTTGAATAGACGTATTGCGCCCAAAACATAAACAACCAAAGACCCAAAGATGAGTGAGATTCGGTAATTGACCATGCAAAACTTCATATGGAGGTTTTCCCTTTCAAGACGATAGTGGGAAGTCTATTTATGATATAAGAGGCAGTGAGGACCAATTCGCCCCAAAACTCAATGGGAATGTTGGATTGGAAGCGTAAGGCACGTGCAATATTTAGAATGTGTTGATGCTTACGCTCCGCCACCCCATTTTGTTGAGGGGTGGGCACGCAACTTGATTGATGAACGACACCCATAGAGTCTAGAAAAGAAATGGTAAGTTGATTGAAAAATTGTTTTCCATTGTCGAGCGGATGCAACAAATTTGTTTACCGAACCGGGTTTTTACCATGGAGAAGAAATTAACGATAAAATGATTTACGTCGGCTTTAGAAGACATTAAATAAAGCCATGTGCTACGGGACTAATCATCAACCACAGCCAAAAAAAACGTGCCCTAGTTAAAAAGATGGTCCGGTATGGGCCCCAAAGATTCTAGATGAATCAAATCAAAACATGAAATAGTAGAAATTTTACTAGAAGGAAATGGCAAGCGAGATTGTTTCGCAAGTGGGCACACAATGCAAGGAAAGGTATTAGAAAAAGAAATCTTATTGTCTAAAGCTTGTAGATGATGAAGAGATGATGAACCCGAATGTCCCAACCGCCAATACCAAAGGTCAAAATATGCGCCCGATGTGATGGTGGATGTCAAAGAAGTAGGTTGGGTTATGGAAAGATAGTATAAACCATTGTCTTGCTTACCCATCTTTAAAGTCCTCGTCGAGATTGGGTCCTAAAACAAGCAAGTATCGAGGTAGATTTAATATTGAGAGAACTATCAATAGTAAGTTTACTAATTGAAATAAGGTTAAACCGAAATTATGGAATAAATAAAACGTAATCAAGAGTCGATTTGGTAATGGAGGAATCCTCCAATTCGTTCAACGAGAACCATAGTTCGATCGGGAAGGGACACGGGATTGGAAGTTGCATTTTCATAGAATTCAGAAAATAAGGTTGTGTCACAAGAGATATGATCTGTCGATCGGAGTCTTGGATCTAAGATGAAGTGGAATTTAAACAAATGGAAGTACTGCTAAATTCACCAAAGGGTGAGAAGAAGGTATGGTATTACCAACCGGAAGTAAATGAAGAAGTTGTTCTATTTGTACAAAGAAGGGTCGATGGGGAAGAGTAATCAACAGTGGCGATTGCGGCAATAGTCGGAGAACCAGCTAGGCGTGAATGTCGTTGGCAGCCGGAATCATTAGTAGGGCACTTGTTACGATCATTCCGTCATTCCGGATATGTGTTAAATGCTTTGAATATGTCCATCTGTCCACGGTAACAGCGCGTTGTTGTTCCTCTTGTAAGAGTAATGCATATGCTTTGTTGACGGTAGGAAGTAGATCCATAAGGAGGACTCCGACTCCGAATCGATGCATAAGATTCATTAAGGCCTTGGAGGAAATCTAATGATGAATTTGCTTCAAGAAAATGTAGCGAGTTCGATGTTGCACCACAACTACAAGTCGGCAAGTTTTCGGCACGAGGACAGTTCATCTCGATAGGATTTAATCACTTTGTGTAATATGCGATATTGAAGCCATACCTTGTTGATGTATAGATAATGCCCTACATATCTCGAAAATCCGAGGAGCGTTACAAGGAGAGAAATGCTCGCAAAGATCATTCCAGACATCATTTGCGTAGTCATGCTAGAGAATGCTATGTGAGATCATTGGTATAGTAGAATGAATCAACCAAGATCTCACCATGCTATTGCAACATACCCATGAACAGATAATCCAAAGAGGTTGAAGCAGGATGCGATAAGGACCCATCAACAAAACACACTTTATTTTTTGCCTCCTGGGCCATGAGCATGGCACGATGCCATGTTGGATAATTTGCATTCCATCTAAAGGAGGAGAAACTAAAGGAGCATTTGGATGGTCACTCGAGTGAAGATAATATGAAGAAGTTACATCGATTGTGCGAGAGACAGCGGAAGTATTTTGATCGGCCATGAAGAAAAAACTACATCGAGATCGATATTTGCTCGATATCATGAGAAGTAACAATGAAAAATGGCACAGAGTCGAATTCCCAATATCTACGATACAAAAACTATGTACATATTTATACACAATTCACAACTATTCTTCCTAAAGTTACTCCTATATTTCAGGTAAGTATAAACAAAAGATTGATATGACAACCCATCGGATAAAGATGCAATCGTGGCATATTATCACGATCACAATTAGATCATCCCAAGAATTATGGCATATTATCACGATCAAGATCACAATCAAATCATGCTAAGAAATTTCAACCGAAATTGGAAGGATACCAAAGTGGTTTAGTCACAATGAAAATTCTAAAGAAAGCCGAACTTTTTCTAATTAGTGGTTTAGTAACAATGAAAATTCTAAAGAAAGCCGAACTTTTTCTAATTTTTTTTAACCTTTTTATGATCGCTTCGCAATTGAGGACTTTAAAATTTTTTCTCCCAGATTTCCTTTGATATGTATTTGGAGGTAAGTTCCCCCGCGACTTAGCTGAGTTCTTATCAAATAAGCTTGGACCACGATAACGTGTCGGAGTTCATCACACGTGTCGAAACCCCATAGCTCCAAGACAAAAACTCCCTCCTCCATCTTCGCACACACGTCCACCTTCCCAAATCGCTCTCGCCAGCGGATGCAATTCACAGACAGACGAGCACTATCCAGAACCGAAGCAGGTTCAGACCCAAAACAGGGGCTCGCTACTAAAACCAAATGGCCTCTGAACAAATCCACCGAAGAGACCACATCAGCAACAACAACGACGTGGAGAGAGACTTAGTCCCCAAGATGACCAGCCACTACGAGTCCCTCGCCGAGAAAGCCAAGGACCCCGCCATCACCATCGTCGGCGGCAAAGACGCTCCAACTGAAACCCCCGCCCCCAAAACAGAGCACGACAGCCCTTCCAAGATGGCAGACAAGAAAGGTGGCGATGGCGATGGTGATGGCGACACGGGAGGGAAAGTGAAGGAGAAGGTGGTTCAGGGCGCGAGGGAAGGCTATCAGGCCGTGAAGGAAACGGTTGCGAAAGCCAAGGACTATACGGTGGAGGCAGGGGCCGCAGGGCACAAGGCAGCAGAGGTCGCCGCAAAGCCCTTGGTGACCGCCAAGGATGCCGTGGCGGCGGTTGCCGATAGAGCGAAGGAGGCAACGGCTGCAAAGACGGAGCAGATGGAGCGAGAACGGCAGGTATATGGAACGATAGGTATATAGGTGTTGAATGATCTATGAGCTGCCTCTCTCTTCAAGCACACACTATTTATTTTCGTCGTCGATTAGATCGCATGAGACTTCAGGTTCTACTCGACTGTTTGTTTTCGCTTCATTACGCCGCAGTTAATGTAGATGAATTCTACAAGTCTGTGACAGATCCAAGTTACTGACACTTCGTCCATTTTCAAAAGGTTATAGTGAACTTTGGTTGTTGTTCATGTTTTCAAATGGGTTCACACGTGTTTAGATTTGTGGAAGCGTGGTCAAAATCACCGAAACCTGGCTTTCAAAACGAAGATCAATATCTTGCTGCGGTATATTGCACGCTTATGCTGCAAAACACGAGGAACATTGGCGGCGAGATGTGCCTCTTTGATTCTACTTTGGATATAGTTGTTATTACTTAGGTCAATATCATCACTGCGACCTCATTATGAATGAACTGTGTGATTTGTGGAGGGCACGTGGGCGAGCGAGCAGAGAGGAACCAAGACGATGGACGAGATCTCGCAGGAGCCGGCGGAGTACCAAGACAAGGAAAACCGAGCCACCGGGGAAGCGGAGGTCGACAGAATGCAAAAGCAGGGGAAGCAGGGGAAATTTGGAGGGATACTGGGAGCCATTGGAGAGACGCTAGTTGAGATTGCGCAGTCGACCAAGGACATGGTTTTGGGCAAGGACCACCGCAGAGGCAAGCCTGAAAACGCCGTGGTGTATGACTTGGGCTATGGCGGCAAGCGACCCGAGCACGATGCTCAGGGACCTGAGCAGTGAGAAAACTCATCCTCAACATAAGAAGCCCATCTCAATTACAGCAAAAAAAAAAAAGTTATGTACCTACGTGTGTGTGCAGAAGACATCTCTTTTCAATCCTTGCTTTCTAGGACACTCTTGAAGCGTTCAAATGAAGTTTGACAGATGCTTGTGATTTTGGAATGGTTGAGTGGTGTTCATAGCATTCACCTGCAGCAGCTAAAACGTCTCTCTCTCTCTGCCAATTTCTAAGGCAGAGAGATTTCTAGTGGCGGGGGATTGATGTTCAAAGGCACATCTCAATCAGTAGAGCTGGGTTCTTCCTGTATTTTTTGGAGTAGAATACAGGCATTGCTTCAGGATAGTGCTTTCAATTCTAGACTTCGATTACTTACGATGGTACGAGCACGGTACATGGTGAAAAACACATCGAAGATAGGAATGGAGAACGAACTGACATACACCCTGTTACAAGACATCACCACACGAACTGCAAGCTCTAGATCTGGACTTAATAGTTGCGTGGGGACAAAACAGTAAGGGGAAGCCACGAGAAATTTGTGTATCGTCTTGTTGATGTAGTCATGCAAAACAAACGATGGCGATAACACCAAGCTCCAAACGAAACCCACCATAATCCTGTGAACGACAACAATCCGCATATTCCTAGGTCGACCAACGTTCATCGTTTCAGCAAACCTACCAGGATTTGCACGCCCCATCAGATCCTCATATAAATTAGCCGGCACTTGTCTTTGAATCGTCAATTTTTGGAACGAGTTCAACAGCTTTTCGGATTGAGTTAAAGTGTGGGAGGAGGATTGATTTGATTCAAGTCCAAATGTTTAAGAAAATACCAGAGAGATGGAGGGAGTTGAGTGGGCAGAACAACTGGAAGAACCTCCTGGACCCTCTTGATCTCGACCTCAGGCGTTACCTCATCCACTACGGCGAGCGGGCCCAAGCCACTTATGACACCTTCAATGACGAGGTCAGGTCCAAGTACGCCGGCGGCAGCCGCTACTGCCCAAAAGATCTGTTCTCGAAGGTTGGACTGTCCATCGCCAACCCTTTCGAGTACACCACCACCAAGTACTTCTACGCGACGTCCTCGATCAAGGTCCCCGAATGTTTTATTCTGAGGTCCCTGTCCAGGGAAGCCTGGAACAAGGAGTCAAACTGGATGGGGTATGTCGCGGTGGCGACCGACAAGGGCAAGGCCGCGCTCGGACGGAGGGATATATTGGTCGCGTGGAGAGGTACTATTCAGATCCTGGAATGGGCTAGCGATTTCGATTTTCCGTTGACGCCTGCTACAAAGATACTGGGGGACACGGACTCCGACACAGACGCAGCTGCAGATGCAGATGCAGCCGCAGACGATGTTGATAATATAATTCCTAAAGTGCACAGCGGGTTCCTCTCCGTCTATATCTCGGAGGATCCTCGCTCGGAGTTCAATAAATCTTGTGCCAGGGAACAGGTAAACTCACTACCTCATGCAGCTCATATTTTCTCTACTGTGTCTCTAGGCGTTGCTCTCGCATTGTGGTGTTTCTGATGTTTTCTTCATCCACGATTCCAGGTCCTGACGGAAGTGCAGCGGCTGGTTGACCAATACAAGGAAGAGGAAATCAGCATAACTATCACGGGCCACAGCCTAGGAGCATCACTTGCATCGCTCAACGCCATCGACATAGCCTGGAACGGCTACAACAAGCCATGCGGAAACCAATCAAAGCAGCCCTGCCCTGTGACTGCCCTTGTCTTTGCGAGCCCCCGCGTAGGAAATTTCAAATTCTGTAATATCGCCAACTCCATCCCGAGCCTGCGCCTCCTGCGCATTGCCAACTTGCCCGACATAGTGCCAAAGTTACCATCTAAAGGGTTCTACTCTGACCTCGGACAAGAGTTGCTGATCAACAATCAACTGTCCAAGTACATGAAGTACCCTGGGAATGTTAGGAGTTGGCATTCGTTGGAGGGGTATTTGCATGGGGTGGCCGGGACGCAGGGCATAAAAGCACCGTTCAAGCTGGCAGTGAAGAGGGACGTGGCGCTGGTGAACAAGCACACGTCGTTCCTTAGGGAGAAGTATCTGGTGCCGGAAGCGTGGTGGATGATGAAGAACAGAGGGATGGTCCAGCTGGAGGACGGTTCGTGGCAGCTGGAGGATCATGAGAAGAACTGCGATTCATCCGATGATGAGTCTTGATCCCATGATCCTCCGACCATTCGACGTTGCCGTAGCCGGAGATGAATCTCTCTAACCCTGACAAGCTAAGTGCCAAATCGACTGCAGAGAGAATGGTCCGGGACATCTATCCTAATTTCTTATACAGCAGCCTTTGGTCCTAAGAAAGGGACAACTGAATTGAGATATGACCACCTCAAAAATATCGATGATTTCTATTCACGACCATTGTCCGTTCCACTAGGCATGGAATCCTGGAACATCAGATTTCTCTTGTGGAGCTTGTGTCAATTAGGACAAACTAGAATGGTGGTGGCATAGGGAGGGTCAGAAGCAACTAAGAAACGAGCAGTGAGGATGTAACGCGAATATGAGGAATATGTGCCCCAGAGAAGTCACCTCGACATGCGAGGATCATTGCATTTATCATGATCGAGACGATCATTTAGTCTTTATCTTCAGATATCAAGGAGATGAATGTTCACCGTTCTATCCAAGTTTAAGCAAAAGCCAACCAAGAGCTGCGATCACACGATTGAGTAGTGCATCACTCAGAGGGCAAAAACTGCACATTGCGGCCAAATTACTGGACTTCTCTGACTGATTATTCTTACCTAGCATGCAGCTTACTAACTTGTGTCAGGGGGTCCTGGCAGGAAATTCCCAAGTTATTTATCTCTGTCTTCTTTATGCATTGCAAATACAAGTATTCTTGTCGGGTCAATTAGCGAACATTTAAAAGACATATTTTTCACAAGTAACTCTGACTATGTGATGCCGATCCGATGTGATTTCATGGATTAACATATTCAGGCAGCCTTGGGAGAAAGAGAACCAGGATAATCGGCATCTATGCGGTCCACTAATTATCACGGGCACCTACTGTCTTGTTGACAGACATGTTACATCATAAGAATTGGCGAGATTTCTGCTGCATGACGAAATGCAGCACCGAAAAAGGTTCCACAACTATGAAAATACACTACACTACACAACACAATACGTAACGGATCATTTCACCAAATAAAGATGACCAACGGAAGATGTGAGCAAATAATGCCACTGCTTTAATTCTGGAAGTCAAACTTGGTAACTGAACAAACACATTCAGGTCCTTGGTGAATGCACTGCTTCAGATCCTGAAGATGGGGAACTGTCACTATCTGAATCTGAAAAAGAGAATGAACAACTTAATACCGATAATATGTTACTGTGACTATCCTTGATATTTTTGGACAAAACCTATCAAGCTCCCACAAAGTCTCAGTGTCAACACTGTCAATGTCCACCTCAATTTCCTTATCATGCTGAAAAAGAGACGAATTTCTCTTCTTGATGATCTGCTATGTTATCCAGCTTGTCAAAAGGCAAATTTTGGAGATTTGTACTAAGTTTCTGCTTCTCATCATGAGTCATATCCCATTAATGAGGATCCTTTAACTTGGGCTTTTTAGGTGCAGGTGTCCTACTGGAAGGAGTAACACTAAACGGTTTCGACCTCTTATTAGAAGGACGCATCATATATTCAGATCTAATACCCTTCCCATATCTAGTGGGGCGGGGCGAGGAAATGCCTTTCTTGATGTAGGTGTAGGAACACCCATATCGTAGTCAAATGCAAACCGTATTTCACGATTGTAATCTGACTCTATAATTGGCCCATCTGTCCTCAAATATCTTGGACAGAATCTCAGCCATGATATGAACATTTTGCCCTTCAGGGTTATAAGTCATGCCATTACAGAATGCAAGTCTAACATCCCCTGCTAATTCTTTCAGCGATTTGTACCAGTTCCGGTTCAGCCTTGTCTTCACAGTGCCCAAGTCCACTCGATGCTTCATGATGCTAAAATAATCAGGCAAACCGAGGGCCTTTACATCAACTGGAGTGTTTTAACACCCATCCATATTCATGTTTGATCAATTTGCCTAGCAAAGAGCTGCAACTCTTTTGCTGAACTTAGTTCCCATCTCAAACCTACTTAAACTTATATGTTGATAGGAATCAACACGTTTTTATTATGATTCCCTTTTGAATTTGTGCCATAAAGATTTATGCTGTTGAGAACGAACTGATACAAGTTATATACACGGTTACGACAAATCAACATGAACTGCAAGCTCTACGTCTGGAATTGTATCTTCTCGGTGTAGTCATGCAAAACATATGATGGCGATAGCGCCAAGCTCCAACTAGACCCACCAAAATAGTGTGAACAGCAACAATCCGCATATTGTTAGGCCAACCAAAGTTCATGTCTCGGCCGACCTACCAGGATTTTCACACCTTATCAGATCGTCATATAAATTGTCAATGCTTGACTTTGAACCATCAATTGTTGGATCAAGTTCAAAAGCAATTTGGGACCCAAGTGTTGGAGGAGGATTGATTGCATTCAGTCCAAATGTTTAAGAAAATACCAGAGAGATGGAGGGAGTTAAGTGGGCAGAACAACTGGAAGAACCTCCTGGACCCTCTCGACCTCGACCTGAGGCGTTACCTCCTCCACTACGGTGAGCGGGCCCAAGCAACTTATGACAACTTCAACTACGAGATAAAGTCCAAGAATGCCGGCAACAGCCATTACTGCATGAAAGATCTGTTCGAGAAGGTCGGCCTGATAACTGGGAACCCTTTCAAGTACACTGCCACCAAGTACTTCTATGCGACGTCTTCACTCAAGGTCCCTGGATGTTATCTCCTGAGGTCCCTGTCCAGGGAAGCCTGGAGCAAGGAGTCGAACTGGATAGGGTATGTTGCGGTGTCGACTGACGAAGGTAAGGCCACGCTTGGACGGAGAGATATATTGGTTGCATGGAGAGGTACTATTCAGCCCCTGGAATGGGCTAACGATTTCGATTTTCCGTTAACGCCTGCAACAAAGATACTGGGGGACACAGGCTCCGATACTGACACAGCTGCAGATGCAGCCGCAGACGATGTTAATACTTTTATTCCTAAAGTGCACAGCGGGTTCCTCTCCGTCTATACCTCGGAGGATCCTCGCTCGAAGTTCAATGTATCTAGTGCCAGGGAACAGGTAAATGTCGTCCTTGTCAGAGCATACTGAAGAGAGAATTTGGTGCAAAACTCATTATACTTCATGCAGCTCATGCTTTCTCTACTGTGTTTCTGATGTTTTCTTCATCCAAAATTCCAGGTCCTGACAGAGGTGCAGCGGCTGGTTGACCAATACAAGGACGAGGAGATCAGCATAACTGTCACAGGCCACAGCCTAGGAGCGTCGATTGCATCGCTGAACGCTGTCGACATAGCCTGGAACGGCTACAACCAGCCGTGTGGCACCCAATCAAAGCAACCCTGCCCCGTGACTGCCTTCGTCTTTGCGAGCCCCCGCGTGGGAAATTTCAGATTCTGCAAGATCGCCGACTCCATCCCGAGCCTGCGCATCCTGCGTGTTGCCAACCTGTGACGCCCGATTTTTAAAATCCAGTGGGCCCCCACCAACCTTCACATCTGCCATCAACCCTTCCCATGTGCACTCTCTCTCTTCCCTATCTTTTCTTACCTCACCCCCCGTACCCCCTTCCATACTTCATCCCCATCCATCTTTTCCTCTCTCATTACCCCTCCTCCTCCTGTTGACCAAGCGAGCACCCCCTCTGCTACTGTGTTTCTCCTTGTCTTCTTTTTTCCTGCGGTGCGACGCCCCACCCCCGACGACTTCATCTGCTGTTGTTCCTCACCTGACCGACGCCACCGCCGCTCCGCCTCCTACCCGTCCGGCCGCCGTTGTTGGCCGTGCTTCCTACCACTTCGTCGCGCCACTGCTCCCAACCGACCGTCGTCGCGCCATCCCGAGCCGGAGCCGTCGTCCTTCGATCGTCGAGACCGTGAGCTCCGCCACCTCGCAGCCCCGCCTTAAGCCAACTCGACCCAGATCTGCGTGCGTCTCGCCGGCCTCCGACCCTAGTCCCGACGCAAGCCAGCCCGGGCCCGAGTCGACCTCCATCTCAGCCGCCGAGCCCGTCGGGCTCGCCCTCTACTCACCCGATTCCCCAATCCGCACCCAATCGACCCTCACCGAGCCATCCTTCATCGTGCCGTCGAAATCGCAGCCGTCGTCGTCCGAGCGCGTCCGCGCGGATTACTGTGCGGTGAACAGTACCCCGACAGTGTTGGTGAACAGTTCCCACAAACAGTACAATCGCTGGTCGTGATAGTAACCGGCATGAACAGTGTGCCGCCGGCGTGAACAGTATTTGTCGGCGGTGAACAGTGATTTTCGACCGATCTCGAAATTCGTGCCTAACTCGACATCAACCGTCGTTTTGGTGAGTTGACCCTAAACCCCGATTAGGGCGCTAATTGCGCTTAGTTAGTGTAATTAATTTAATAGGGCGTTTAGGTAGCTTAATCGTGGTCGGTTTAGATAGAAGCTGGGTTTAGTTAAATGGGTTAATTGTTAGTTAAATTGTTGTGACTAATTGTTGAATGATGGAGTGCGGGCGGTGGATGCGTTGTTTGTGTGACGGCGATAGGGAGTGGAAGCGATTGATTTAGTTGGATTGGATTTTTGATAATTGTTTTATAAATGCGGATCGCTTTTATCGTGTTATTGATATATGTTTGGTTGGTTGTGTATTGCTGTTATATGGATGCTTGGTGTTGGTGTTGGATGCTATGGGTGAAAATTGTGGTGCTTTTGAATGCAAGTCTCGTGGATATTGTGCATTATGCACTCGTGTGGAATAACGATATTTTAGCATGAAATGGCTGTGCGATCTTTGATCGCGCATAGATTGGAAGTGTAAAGATAGGAATTTGGTGATTGTTGTCGGATGCGCTTGGTGACCACTTAATGGTTGTTCGCATGATTGGGTGCGGATCGCGTTGTGATGCGCGTCAATCGTGTCGTCGGGTTGATGGATCGCAGCTTGTGAGAAGCCTTTTGGAATGTGTATGGGTGTCGATCGGAATTACCGGCATAGTAGTCGCCGTCGTAATGGGACGATGCGTCGGAAGAGCCCTGTTTAGTTGACTAGTGTGGGCCTTATGGCGTATATGATAATAAATGAGCCTCGTGTGGTGTCTTGCTGAATTGTTGTAATGCCTTGGGTTGATTTTGGCGTGTTGTTGATTTAGTAACTTATTATGTATGAGCGGTAGTTGCGTGTGGTTGAAATACTGCTTGTGATATTGGGGTTTGGTTAGGAGTAGGAATAACAGTCGGGTTAGGTTGACTGAGATTTATTTTTGTCGAGTGATGGGCGTGAATGTTAGGGCGTGGGTGTTGAGATTTTGGAAGTAGATGATGACTAAGCCCGAGTATATGTTTTTGTTAGTAAGGAAGAATGGGGTTGTATAGGTTGGTAGTTGGTGGGGTTAAAACTCCTCTACTTGACTTTATAAATGAGTTGTCTTTTGTCGATGATTGATTTGATTTTTTTTTTTATCATATTATTTATGGGGAGAGTTGCACGTTCGCTGCAATGGCGAATAGGTCGATAGTTGGGCGTATCGTTCGTGCGAGGGATTGGTGGGGATGTCGCGGGCGGGATGGGCGTGCTCAAGTGGTATCTTGAGGTGATAAGGTGCGTTGGGGGTGGGTGGGGTTATAAGAGTTGATGTGATTGTTATGTGTTTAGTAGTTGTCTTTTATCGCGTTTGTATGGGGTGGGCGGGGATTTTGTAACTTGTAATGACGGCGATGGAAGAGCACCCGGGTGTCGGGGCGGGATCCAACGATCGGCGAGATCTTGGAGGAAGAAAGAGCACCGCGCGGTGGGTGTTAGAGAAGACCAGAATAGGCGGGATTCTCAGCGTTGGGAGCGGCTAGAAAATCGATGGGACATCGATGAGGAACAGTCGTGAAGGTAAGATAACCCGTTAGTGGGAGCGGAATGGGAAAGGCGCGAATTGGTGGAGCAATTCTTGAACCAACCGGGAGTTCTTTGGGAGCGGAGATCCTGGCGCCACTCGTGGATCGAGAGGTTGAGAGGCATTTGCCGTTGAGATGTCGAGGAGGATAAGGTCACTGGCCGTTTATCAGTGTGGAAATGCAAGTACTTGGTGGGAGCTTAGGATAGGTCTTCCTTGGATGACGCGTGGGATGCCTTCGTGGAAGCATTATATTTTTCGCCGGGAGCGAAGATGGGGAATTCCTCGCCGGAAATGACTGTAGACCAATATGAGGCCAAATTTGCGGTGTCAGTATGCCGGGCGGTTGAGACCTGTGGATAGGGCTGAGGTTTAGAGATGGACTAAGGCCGAGATCGGGAGTGTCGGTACCATTCAGCTTGAAGGATTATAATGATCTCTATAAAAGAGCTCGGATGGTTGAGCGAGATCGACGAGAGGGTCGTGTCTGGATCGCGATTTCGCATCTCATGAAGGGACATTCGGCAGGAAAGAGGCCGATGTGGGTGGTAAGCACTACATTGCCATAGAAGAGGGGGCGATGGCAGCCTTTCGTCGGGATGACGTGTGCGTCTGTGTCATCATGGTGCCGTATCAAGAGGAGCTGTTTGGGTGTGGTCCGTGGCCATCAAGGTGCATGAAGGGCAGGTTTGGTGGGAATGCGCGGAACTTTTGAGTGACCTCGGACGCAAGGAAGGGTGTTTTGTCCCGTGAAGAGGCGAGGATCGCCGACCGTTGAGTACGGTCTTCTTGCACAATCATGTAGTTCGGTGCTCGCTCGTTTGTGTGCTAGATTTTTTGGGTTGGATTGAGTTTGTCGCCTTTGGATGTTGTGTTTAAGATTTCTACGCCCTAAAGGATAGCGTAGTTACGGTAGTTGGGTGCTAGTGTAGATGGTCGTGAGTAAGATAGATCTTTTTCGAGATGTACGATTTTGATCGATCGTGGGTATGGCGGTTGGTGAAGGGCTACGTGGATTGCTATCGTAAGGTTATTGTTTAGGCATTGGATGGGGCTTTGATTTGTGGGAAATCAGAGGACCTCTCGGTTCGTCGTAGGGCGCTCGTTTGTTGGAGAGTGGTTCAGGTTATTGGTAGTGGATACGTGTGGAGGAAGGAGTTGAGGATTTTTAGTGTGTGATTTTCGATGTTTTTCAGAGTTGCCTGGATTGCGCAGAGAAATGAGTTCGTGATTGAGTTAGCTCCGGGGACGGGCCGTCTCTAGGCGCCGTATAGGATGGCGTTGTCGCTAAGGAACTCAGGTTCGGATGCGGAGTTATTGGATAAGGGTTCGTGCCTAGTGCATCACCTTGGGAGCGCCGTTCTTTTGTAAAGAAAGATGGATCTTTGGCTGGCGGTTGAATCGGTGACGATAAAGAATAAGTACCCACCGGGGATTGATGATCTGTTTGATGTTGCGGGGAGCATCGGTATTCTCAGATTGATTTACGGACGGGATACCATCGTTGAGGATTAAAAGGAGGATGTGCCAGCGGCGTCGGACGCGTTATGGGCATTATGAGTTCACCGATGCCCTTTGGTTTAATGCCTTGCTTTCTGGATCGATGAACAGGGTGTTAGGATTTTTGGATGATTTGTCATAGTGTTTATAGACGATATTCGGTATACTCGAAGAATCCCGGACCACGAGCAACACTTGAGGATAGTGTTGAGCCCGGATTTTGTTTGTTAGTGTGGTTTTGGTTGGCGGTGTGCGTTCTTAGGCGTAGTTTGTGAGGAATTGCGGTGATCCATCAGATTAGCGGTCATGGATTGGCCAGCCGCGACGTGTGGATCGAAGCTTCTTGGGATTGGCGGCTCTATGGGCGTTTCGTGGAAAGATTTTTGCCATTGCTTCGTTGCTGTTGAAGAAAGACGAGTTTGGTGGGGCAGTGTGCGTAGTTTTAGGCTTAGCTAGTCGACTACGGCTCCGTGTTAACGGTTGTCCCGGGGGTTTTGGATCTGGTGGCGCGTGGTCTGGTTGTGTCTTGTGCACATGGAAGGGTGGTAGCGATGTCTCGGTTGAGACCTCATGAGTTGACTTCGAGCACGATTTGGGTTGGTGGTGTGTTGCCCAGATTGGGCATTATTCGATCGGGGAAAGTTTTCGGGTGTATACCATCGTAGTCTAAAATATCTGTTCTCTCGAGGAGTTGAACATGAGGCGGCGTCGATGGATGGGTGCTTAGGATTTTGTGAGATCTGTATATCGGTAAGGCGAATAAGGTCGGATGCCTGTAGAAAATCGATGATTGCTCATTATGTGTTGTGAGTGGCGTTTGCTTGAGCAGTGAGAGGCTGGACTTCAAGTTGGAGATAGTGTCTATCAGTCGTGGCTACGTTGAGGATTGGCCGGTGCAAGCTAGTGAGTCGTTGCCTCGGCCCCGAGATCCTTCAAGAGGACTCGGCTAAACGAAGGGCCGATTTTCAGTGGGGATGGGATCGAGTTTAGGGCGTTTGGGTGATGAAAGTCTGGGAGGATATCTTATCGGGCCGTAGCGTTTGTTCCATCTGGAGTACAAGATGTATCAAAATTTGAAGCACATTATTGGTGGAGCGGTATGAGGCGATATAGCAGGTGGTAAGTGTTTGCTTGTCGGTGGCGCTTTAACCTGGAGGATTGTTGCAACCTTTGGAAATCCGGGTGGAAATGGGGCATATCGTGGACTTCGTGATGGGATTGCAGGAGTCCGGGGGACACTTCATGCGGGTTGTGGTTGCAGTCGGCGATTTTATTCGAGAAAAGACTTTGCCTTGGCGATATGCGTCGTATGTGGGATTGTGGGCATGGAGTGCGGTGGCGATCACTCGTCGTGATCCCAGTTCGCATTTTGGAGGTTCGCTTTGGGAACAAAGTTGTTTGGCTTATCCCCGGGCGGATGGCGAGGCGATCCCTTTGGAGGACATGTTGGAGCTTGTGTCTTGGATTTCAAAGTTGGGAGGTTGATTTGGTTGGTTCGCCCAACATATCAGTTCAGATGGCCCATTTAGCGTTTGGTCGGTCTGTTGGGGCGAAGTAGGTGAAAGGAAAATCACGGTGATTAGTAGAGATCCATGGAAGTCGTCAGGTTTCGAGATGAAGCTCAAAGTCGTGAAGAGTTCGGGATAAGAGGCACCTCTAGAATTCCAAGTGGGCGTCATGTATTTTTGAAGGTGTCGCTGGAGGGACATCTCGTTTTGGTAAGAAAGGAAAACTAAGCCCTAGATATGTTGGACCTTTCGAGATTTTGGAGCGGATTGAAATTTGGCGTATTTGTTGACCAAGGGCTGGTGCATAATGTATTACGTGTCGATGTTAAGGAAGTGCCTGCCATGTGTTGAGTTATGAAGAAATTGAGTTAGATGAGCAGCGCGTCGTGGAACGTCCGGTTAGGATCGTGGATAGGAAGAACACGTGTCAAGCAAGAAAATCAGTTGGTCAGGTGGTTTGGCAACACATGGGAAGGAGCTACCGGGAGAACGAGGTTATGAGGGTAGCTATCCTATCTTTTTGAGTTGTGTCTTGTAATTTGGGCGAAATTTCTAGGTGGGGAGATTTGTGGCCCGATTTTTAAAAATCCAGTGGGCCCCACCAACCTCATGCATCACCCTTCCCATGTGCACTCCTTCCTATCTTTTTTCCTCACCCCGTGAAGCCCCCTTCCCTCCTCCCCATCTCTTTTTCTTATTCTTCCCTCTCTCTCCTTCCAGCGACACCCTTGTGTTTTCCTTCGTTTTTTCTTTCTTCGCGGTGCGCGCCCCCCCGACGACTTATTTGTTGTTCCCTCCCCCGCGCCACGCGCTCGCCTCCTACCGTCCGGGGTTGTTGGGTCGCTTCCTCCCTTTGCTTCCCAACGCGTGTGGCGCATCCCGCGGGCCGTCGTCCTCGATCGTCGAGCCGTGAGCTCGCCCCTCTGCCGCCTAGCCCTCGACCCGGATCGCGTGCGTCTCGCCGGCCTCGCCCTAGTGCGCAGCAGCCGGCGAGTCGACCTCCATCTCGCGCGAGCGTCGGGCTGCCCTCTACTCACCCGATTCCCAATCCGCCCCATCGACCCTCACGGCCATCCTTCATCGTCGGTCGAAATCGCGCCCGTGTCGTCCGGCGCTCCGCGCGGATTTGTGCGGTGAACAGTACCCGACAGTGTTGGTGAACAGTTCCCACAAACAGTACAATCGCTGGTCGTGAATAGTACCGGCATGAGCGGTGTGCCGCCGGCGTGAAGTTTGTCCGGCGGTGAACAGTGATTTTCGACCGTCTCAAATTGTGCCTACTCGACATCAAGTCGTTTTGGTGAGTTGACCCTAACCCGATTAGGGGCTAATTGCGCTTAGTTAGTGTAATTAATTTAATAGGGCGTTTAGGTAGCTTAATCGTGGTCGGTTTAGATAGAAACTGGGTTTAGTTAAATGGCCACGATATTAGTCGTGTTAGTTAAATTGTCGTGGCTAATTGTTGAATAGATGGAATTTGGTGGGGTGGTTCTTGTTTGTCGCGAGCGATAGGGTAGAGGAGGAAACGATTGATTTCTAGTTGGATTGGATTTTTGATAATTGTTTTTAAATCGGATGCTTTATCGTGATTATTGATATATGTTTGGTTGGTTGTGTATTGCTCTATTGGATGCTTGGTGTTGCGTGTTGGATTTGGGTGAAAATTGTGGGTGTGTCATTTTGAGATGAAGTCTCGTGGATAATTCTGCATTCTGCACTCGTGTGGAATCAAACTGCTTTTTAGATGAAAATGGCCGTGGAATCTTGTCCTTGTGGATTGGCTAAGTGTAAAGATAGGAATTTGTGATTGTTTCGGATGCGTTGGTGACCACTTAATGGTTGTTCCTGTTGTGGGTCGTGAATCCCTTGTGTGCGTCAATCTTCGTCGGGTTGATTGGTCGCTTGTGATGGCGTCCTTTGGATGCTTGTCGTGGTGTCCGAATTACGGCATAGTATCGCTGGGTGCGTAGCATGTGTCTGGTTAGTGGGGCCTTATGGGTTTGATAATAAATGAATTCGGGGTGTGGTGAATTGTTGTAATGTTGGTTGATTGGGGTGTTGATTTGAGTAACTTTTTGTATGGTAGAGTGTTTGTGTGGTTGATATTGCTTTGTGTTTGGGCGGCATCCGCCCTAGTCGGGCTTGGCGTTGACTTGTTTATTTTTTGTTTAACTTCATGATGGGCGTGTGTTGGGCGTGGGTGTTGGCGATTTTTGGAGTGATGTGCTACCTTCCGGTTTGTTTTTGGGTCTTGATGCCAGAATGGGGTTGTATAGGTTGGGGAGCTTGGTGGGTTAAAACCCTCCTTTATAAATGGTTGTCTTTTGTCGATGTTGATTTGATTTTTCCTACTTTGCTATCCATTTATTTTGTCGGGATTGCGTGCTGGCATGGTCTGTGTCTGGTATTTCTCTGGCGGATTGGTGTTGCGGTGGCTGACACAACCTGCCCGACATAGTCTGGAAGTGCCCAGCGAAAGGGTACTATGCCAACCTCGGACAAGAGCTGCTGATCAACAATCAACTGTCCAAGTACTTGAAGCACGACGGGGGCATTCCGAGTTGGCATTCGCTGGAGAGCTATTTGCACGGGGTGGCGGGGACGCAGGGCATAAAAGCACCGTTCAAGCTGGCGGTGAAGAGGGACGTGGCGCTGGTGAACAAGCACACGCCATTCCTCAAGGAGAAGTATCTGGTGCCGGAAATGTGGTGGATGATGAAGAACAGAGGGATGGTTCAGCAGCAGGACGGCTCGTGGCAGCTGGAGGATCATGAGGCCTGCGATTCATCCGATGATGAGTCTTGATCCCATAACCCTCCGACCATTGGGAGTTGCCGTAGCCACTAGCCGGAGATGAATCTCGCGAACCCAGGCAAGCTAAAGTGCCTGATTGACAACAGAGAACTAGGCCCGGCAAATCTGTCCCAAGTTCTTACAGAGCGGCGTTTGTGAGCTGTAACCAGAGAGTTGATGATACAATAAGGGGACTTCTTTTGAAGAATTCCAATCATGAGTGGCAAAAAAAATTGGTGATTGCAAACTATTCTTACCTCTACGTGTTGAATTATTAATCTCTTGTTCGTTGGTATATCCACAGGCAAAATCCTCGTACTTTGACGTCAGCTGAAAATTTTCACTCACCTTTCCCTATCTACATTCCAAGTGGAGAACTTCGTGGATAGACAGGCCATGAGCCATTCGATTCGTCATTGATTCGGATTCCCGAACCATTGCAAAACATGGAATGGGGAGTCTGGGACTTAAGGAACTGTTTTACTTCTCAGGCACTGTTTTATCTTGAGCTCTTGGAACAAACTCAAGAGGGGAAAAAGACTAGACAAGAAATGGTAATTGGACACATCTGACCCCATCAGCTAACGTGGTCCGATATTTAATTGTCACCACGAATCAAGTTTTCACCTTTCAAACATCAACCTATGCATTATCTTGAGACGACGAGGTTGGGAGACGAGTGATTTATGAGGAAGGAGGCCTTCCAAGACACAAGAAGGAAGAAAACAATATGGGCAGTCGCCAGTTCAAATCCAATATCAGAGTGGTTAGCTACCTTTTTATCCATTTGGCCCTAAGAAGGGGACAACTGCATTAAGAAATGACCACCTCAAAATGTCGATGATTGCAATTCCACTATGCATGGAATCCTGGAGCATCAGATTTCTCTTATCGAGCTTTTGTCAATTAGGACAAACACCTATGGTGGTGGCGCAGGGTCACAAACAGCCAAGAAACGAGCAGTAAGGCTATAATCCGAATATGAGGAATATGCGCCTCAGAGAAGTCACCTCACCACGGGAGGACCATTGCATTTATCATGATCTAGCTGATCATTTAGTCTGTGCCTCTAGATATCGACCAGATGAATGTTCACAGCTCTCACAAAATTTAAACAAAAGCCAATCAAGAGCTACGATCGCACAATTAAGTAGTTCATCACCCAGAGAGTAAAAGCTGCACGTTGCAGTCAAATTACTGGACTTCTCTCACTGATTATTCTTATCTAAGAATCGACAAAGGAAGAATCAGTTCCTCAGATTGACAGCTCTAGATAGAAGATGGCAACCGATTCCAAAACGTGTAATAGAACCACCTCTAGAGACAAATATCAGAGACATGGAAGGAATCCTTCGGCCGAAACAACTGGAAAAGCCCGATGGATCTTCTTGACCTCTGACCTTCGATTCCATATCAGTGAATGTAATAAGGCCACACAATTTATGGCGTCACCTGAACAGCAGATATATTTCTGCAACAAGAGAAGGGGGCATAAAAAACATTTGCAAGCACAAGACACTCTGTAAGCGGGCCAAAAGGGCATTTACAACACCAATCGAACCGGCAGGCACAGAAAGTTTGCAAAAGCATTCCAATTCCACTGGTGTGACGACTGTTATCTAACCCTCAAAGTTATTCCACGCAGCAATCTTACTAAGAGAGATAATCATGAAGCAATCATTACTTCAGGAACTAGGGTTACAATTTTCTGTATACACAAAAGAATCCTGAATCTAGAGGAGCAGAAGCTTCAAACATGTCGCACGGTCAAGCGAGACCCAGCGACAACAGTTAGCAATGTACACGTACTACCACAAAAAGAAAAACCTATCTAAGGTCACCATAGCCTATCCTATATTGTACAAATTGTTGACCATAAGGCCAAAAGCAAGCAACAATCTCACTACCCTTTGCAGATTGGATGGTTTCCATATGCCCCAAGCATCATGTCTTGTTGCCCAGTAAATTGCCGCTATCTAAGTTCCTACGATCTGTCACATGACAAAAAATGAAATCAGTTACAGACTCCTTGGTCATTTAACATATTTGCAAAATCACCACTCTCCTGTATATTAAATAAATTCGTCCAGCATACCATCATAAATAACAAATGATATAAGGGGGAAGACAGAGTAAAAGGTCCTTAACAAACATTTAGTACTTCCACAAAGTCAACTAGACTTTAGTACAGAGTCAACTCAAATAATTTTAGAGAAAGCGGTAGACTACAGCAACTTCCTGAAACAGGAACTAGGATATCAACATATTCCAAAGATTTGGGTATCATTTCTTACAGAGTCAACTCGAATAATTTTAGAGAAAGCGGTTGACTACAGCAGAAACTAATATGGGTGGAGCATACATAGAAAGGTATGTTATATGGTCCACTAATATCAGGGCAACTTACTTTTTTGTTGGCAGACGTGTTATATCATAAGCATAGACGAGATTTCTACTGCATAGCGAAATGCAGTGCCAACAAAGGTTCCACAACAATGTAAATACACCATAAACAACACGTAACAACAAAGATGAACAATGAGAGATGCAAGCTAGTAATGCCACTACAATTCTGGAAGGCCAACTTCACACCTGAACAAACATATTCAGGTCCTTGGTGAATGCCCTGGTTCAGATCCTGAAGCTGAGGAACTGTCACTATCTGAATCTGAAAAAGAGAAAGAACAAGATCGATAACATGTTCCTGGCACTATCCTTGATATTTTTGGAAACAAATAAGTTCTTAGCAGCAAATCAAGTCAAAACATTGTCATTACCACTTGAGGATGAACCAGAATCACTGCTAGAGGAGTTTGAACTGCTTGAACGACTTGAGTTAGGTCCATGTCCTTCCGATTGAACAGGCAGCGAGGACGAAACAATCTTCTGACCTGCAAACAATAGAAATTTGCAACTTAACGTGATTTGACAATTTAACAGTAGTTAACACTACTCTTCTAAACAATACCTGTGTCAGTTTCTTTTGGTGCCTCTACCACAACAGTGGCCTGATCCTGAAATAACCAAACCAATGTGTGAATTAGAAGAGAGAGAGATGGAGACGGAGATGGAGACGGAGATGAAGGTCACATACCCTATCAGGAACATTCTGCTGTGCTTCTGCCCTGGCTTGCATGGCAAGTTCAGCTTTCCTTTTATTCTTGCTTAAACTCTTCTTATAGTTTGTGACAAACCTATCAAGCTCCCACAAAGTCTCAGTGTCAACACTGTCAATGTCCACCTCAATTTCATCATCATGTTGAAAAAGAGATGAATTCCTCTTCTTGATGATCTGCACTATGTTATCCAGCTTGTCAGAAGGCAAGTTCTGGAGATTTGTACTAAGTTTCTGCTTCTCATCATATGTCATGTCTCTTTTATGAGGATCCTTTGCCTTGGGCTTTTTAGGTGCCGGTGTCCTACCGGAAGGAGTAACACTAAATGGTTTCAGCCTCATATCAGACAGATGCGTAATAGATTCAGATCTATCTAATATCCTTCTCATATCTAGTGGCGGGGGCGAGGAAATGCCTTTCTTGATGTAGGCGTAGGAAGAAGACCCATGTCGTAGTCTAATGCAAACCGTATTTCACGATTGTAATCTGACTCTATAATGGCCCATCTATCCTCAAATACCTTGAACAGAATCTCAGCCATGATATAAACATCTTGCCCTGCAGGGTTATAAGTCATGGCATTATGGAATGTAAGTCTAACATCCTCTGCAAATTCTTTCGGTGACTTGTACCAGTTCCGGTTCAGCCTTGTCTTCACAGTGCCCAAGTCCATTGGATGCTTTATGATGCTATAATAATCATGCAAACCAAGGCCCTTTACATCAACTGGAGTGTTAAACACCCATCCATATTCATGTTTCATCAATTTGTCGAGCAAAGAGCTGCAACTCTTGAAAAACTTCGTTCCCATCCCTAACCCACTTCTTACCTCCCCTCCCTTCTTCTTCCCATTCGTTTTTGACTTCTTGTTGCTCTCAGCAGGTGGAAACTTATCCTTGGCAAGCAAGAACTCAGAGTTCCTGTAGAACTGGTTAGCTTTTGGTGTCCTCTTCTCCTTCTCCAAACTATCGGTCATCCCCTGACTATTCTCGAAAACAGATATGCTCAGCTGATTCAAAGCCCGATTCTCACGAGGAGTAACTCCAACCGAGCCCACCTCAGAGTGAACCACTCTTGGACCATTATCAACTACATCATTCGCCAACAGACGTGAGTTACTGAAGCCAATACTATGTCCCTCTTTGTCCTCAATCTTCTTCACCAAGTTCCTCACCGTATCAAGCTCGCCCTGAAGCTTCCTCCGTAGATCGCGGATTTCTTGCTTCGACCGCGAAGATAAATTAATCTTAACTTTACCATCAAGACCAGTCGTCACCATGGAACCATTACCGGACGGAGGTTCTCGGGGACTTGGGGCAGCAGGTTCTTGACGGTTGGCACCGGAATTTTCTGAGGCCACATCTACACGGGAACTAGGGGGTTGTTGTGCAGAGTTATCATCCTCGGAAGCAATAGATTGAGAAGGGACGTGCTTTGCACTGTTTCCATCGTCATGGTTCTCAAGATCGTTGGCCGGGTTCACGGCAGGGGCGTTCGTGGCGTCGGCGTCGGCGTCGGCGTTGGCGTTGGCGTCGGTATTGGTATTGTTCGCAGCGGCGTCCTTTTTCAGTCCCTTGAATGATTTCCTCGTGTAGACTTTGCTCTCTGCATACCTCTGCTTCTCCCTCGCTCCGTCATCACCTCCAACTATAGGCCCCGAAGCCATACATGTAACTCCAGAAACCCTAATCAAACTAATAAACCCTCACAAAATACAACCAAGTTAGATACAAATCCCCAAATCGTTCAGACTCAGGACATTCCACCCGGGAAGATCAACCTCCAAAACCCTAATTCCACCCCCACAGAACCTCCCCCGCGGAAACAGATCGCGAATTCCACAGACGACTAGGTTTCGGCCCGCGCTCGTAACTCGAAGAAAGAGAGACGATTAGGGCTTACCGGAAAAACCACACCAACAACCGAATCAGGGCTACGAAATCGCTCCCTCGCTTCAGCTTCGATCGGATCTTCGACTCGCTCGCTCGCTTTCTCTCTCTCTCTCTCTCGGAGAGGATCTTCCGACTTTCTCTCTCTCTCTTGCTAGTTGGGGGACAGAGCACTTTCTCTCTCTAGACTCTCCAATCTCTATCCTTATCTTACAGGTGGACGGTACCCGTGCGCCCGTGCGCTGCAATCAAGTCAAACCCGCGTCTGGCGGTTGCGCCCTTCAATAAAAGAGAGTCGTGAGTGCGCTTAGCATTACATCAACACGCTCCGGACGGAGGGGGGCGTCGAGTCAGCGGGGACGTACGGAGCGTGGATCTCACCGTCCAATCGCAAGCGGGTTCTCCGGCGCGTGGGTACAGAGCGAGGATGGATGCGAGTGGCGGGGCGCGATTCGGAGAGTCCCTGTCGCGGCCGGAGAAGAAAGGCGCGTTGTGGATACGCTTTCGGAGGCGTGGAGCGTATATTGTTGGTTGAGCGGGGTGAGGTGGTGTGCATCTCACGCGCTGGTATGTCGGTTGGTTGTGGACACTCCACGGAAGAGGCCTCCAGCGAGACTGCGAGAGCTCGGGCCGATTTTTTAGCCCATCTTTGGTGCAAGCCCACGAAGGATTCGGCCCACGTAAATCGCTTTCTCAATCTATAGAAGTTCGCGAAATAAACGGAGAACTACCGAAAAAGTCCTAAATAATTGTGCTAATTCAGTTTTAAAATTTTTGTAATTGTGCAAATTTATTCAATTAGGACCAATTGAAAAATGTCTAAACATGAATCAGTAAAAAAAAAAATTTTAAGACTGAATTAACAAAATTAGTAATAAATTCAAGAATTTTTTTGGTGATTTTCCTTGCGAGTAAATAGCTAAGGTAGATTTTAAGTAAAGTTCTCTAATCTATAATAATTGTTTGGTAGTTCTAGTGAGGTAACTTTTTCCATAGGTCAGTACGGTTCGATTCGATTCTTATGATGAACAGTTGTCGTCATTAATTAGATGAGCGGTGAATATCCGAATGAGTTTGTGAAATATTCTCACGCGCCTTAGTAAAGGGTCATGCTACTTCTACGGGTTTACTTGGTAAGCTTTTCAATGTGTTAGTATGCTTTTTTAGTCTCCGTGTTCATAACGGTCATTAGCCTTCAATAATCGATCGGCGAATGTCACGGAAAAATCGTGAAAGTATGAAATGTTTTTATTAATGACTATGTTCCTTTCCGATTAGGAACTTCTCCAATATGTTATTGATGAGGCTCTATTTATTGCCGTAAACAATAGTACTAGCATATAAAAATGTCCATGCAATAAGGGTCCCAAAGATTTAGTAGATTCTCATATGTATCTAATTTTCGTTGCTTGTCGTAAGTAAATTGCTATTTGGCTATCCAAAAAAGATTGGTAAATAATACTAGGGAGTTGGTCAATATCTCAGGACTACCTAGTGACAATACAAACAAGTACGTGAGTATTCTCTTGACTGTCAATAGAAGAGAGGGTTCCCCAAATGCCTCAGGTTTTGGAAAATTTTCCAGCATCATATTGTGGGTGCATTATCCCAAATGCCTTAGGTTTTGGAAAATTTCAGAGCTATACATAGGAATTTTGGACTTAGATCAATAATCGACAAAGCAATTAATTTCAACTGCTCTTATTTAAGAATTAGACTTGTTCATGGGTCCGGTGGTCTGAGCCTACGCGTAGGCCAACTTGGGCGGGATTGTGAAAGACATTTAGTCTTAAAAAGATTATTGCAAGGCCTTTATTAGGAAGGAAAAAATCAACTTATTGGTCAGAACGTAGTAGAAAGTTAGTTGAGCATGATACGGGGAAAAATATTGCTAGGCCCTATGCAGTAACTTCTTGCGATTGTAAAAGTTAGACACATGTATTCCGATGCTTAAGTAACAATATGGATCACATGAACAGAGATTATTTAAAAATATGAACATTGACAACATCATGACAAAAAATACACACATATATACACACTCTCTCTCGATAATTCTTAATGGATCATACACTTCACATGAGAGCTTTTGGCATTGGCCTAGCATTTGGTGAGAAATAGTTCTCACTGATGTTGTTAGAAACCCGACATGCGTGCAGTCGATCTGTTTAAGGAATCTTAAACATTCATTCTTGGACTGCACGCCTCCACGATATCTGAACTGATTGAACTGAAGGGAGCAAATCTGTTGCCCTATAAGTTATCCTCGCCACACGAAACACTTACTATAATCAACTTCTTTATTCCATGCATTGCAATAGAGGGATCTTCTTCCCAAGGGCCAAACGAAGCCATGCAAGGCTGATGGCTAGTGTCAATGGTGGATTGGATCAGGTCCTCCGGGTGCAGCCCTATCAAGGAGGATCGACCTCCTCATACCGCCGTAAAGCCCGTGATCGCCATCTGCAACATAAAAGGTGTTGCGGCGACCACTGTTCAGAATGTTCATCTGGCTCCCTGATGGTGCTGGTGATGCTGCATGAAGAACACGACCATCAAAGCCCGTAAAGAGAGCCCAGCACACGACCAAGAACAGCAGCGATCTCGACATTGTCGTGGTCGTTGCGGTCGGGTAAGGCATGATGATCTGAAAAGGTTCGATGTTTGTTCAACAGAGAGACACAAGGAGTGATTTAGGAGCACGATACTGTAATGACTTCCCGACCACCCCATTTAAAGGACTCGGCGAAGAAGACCCATTGGGCGTTCGGCTAGTGGGACGGACAAAGTTAAAATTACCAAGCCAAGACAGATTTATCCGACGCAGAGTATCGCTGTATAATCCATGACTTGTCTTCTTCTTCATGTTGCTTTTGGCATGTCGCTGTCCCCCATTAGTCATTAGCTTCATTGGTAATCTCCCAACTTTAGCCTTTTCAGCTTGCACATTCTTGTTTGTCGCTAGAGTCGATCAATGATTGGATTCACGACAAAAGTGGAGGATGAAGTAATGATTCAAGCTATACTATGGAAGAGCTACTTTGAGGTTCGTTCATAGGCTAGACCGGCTCGACTGGATTATCCTCGAGTGCAAGTCTACTACTTTGTTTGTCGAGTTTGAGGTTGAAAACACTTATATTTGACTTGCTTAGTCGCGAGCTCAATCAAGTAGGTGAAGCTTTATATGTTTTAGTAACATTCATACATTGTAATGCCTCATAATTTAGAAGCACAATGTTGCCAATAAGGGCTTCATGATTAAGTTCGAGCTTAGACCAAGATCATCACTTGTTAGTCGAGTTTGGTCTGAGTGCAATTCTTTTGTGTGGATAATCTAAGGGCACGGGCGTGGAAACCCGACTAAGTAAAAGTCCATAGAACACCCTGCAAGTCCCATAAGCCATTTAAACACCATCGATCTGGTGGAACTCAAGCTTATCTAATGTTAAGTAAAGCTTGGCTCGAGTTGAATGCCCAATCGAGTTCAAGTATCCAGTTGTGTGTAACCAAGAAACTTTCCTCCTCTCAAGAGAGAGAGAGAGAGAGAGAGAGAGAGAGAGGTGATGCAATGAACAACATGACGATCAATGACGTTGGGTTCGAGCGCTGAGGATGACGCACAACAGCAACAGGAAGGGGATGGGGCAGTGAAAGGCATTGAGTTTGAGTTTCATAAAGTCAAGTTTATATGTGAAAGATATGATGTTGTAACTTAATTATCAAAGAGTGAAGGAGGATATCCTCTCCAATCAAGAATGAAAGAAACTTATATCTGGGAGTTAGAAATTAGAAGCATAACACTGGATGTCAAATGCTAGAATACCCTAAAAAGGAAATGTTACCGTTCAGTTCAAAGTTTTTACAAAGTGTCGATAACATGCTAGATGATCGTTTAGTTGAGGAGTTTAAACTCTAGTTATATTTTTAACTTAATTGGTATAAGGAATTCGATATAATTGACTATGATAATCATGGCTATGTCATAATAGATCCGAACACTTGCCCTGGATCGACTTCCAAATCATAATTGCTCTATCATGTTGACAGAGGTCCTCGGCTCGAATTCAAGGTCATGGACCTTCGAATCAAGAGAAGATGGAGGTTTGCGACCTCATATCCAAGGCGGGCCCCCACACAACATTGAATCAGAGATGCGGCGAGGGGGAGGCGGGGCAGACCTGCCGGGTAGCATGTAAATATGGTGGAGGCCGGCAAGCTCTCGTTCGCGACTGGCAAGACGGAATTTGCAGCAGAGGTCTTTGCTAAGAGAAGAAGGGAGGGTACGGGTAGTGAATTGACTGTTTGTCGCACTAGATCGTCAGGACTTTTTCTTGTTAGTCCAATCAAGGATTGCACTTTGCACATGCGCACACTAGAGAATGTCGGGGCAAATGAGCCTCCACTCCTTGCGCATTATAGAGAGAGTTGACATCTAAAAAGCATAGGTTTTTTCACTGCTATGTCTGGATATCCGACTAATTGACCTTCCTCTTTGTCTCTCTGTATTTAGGTTTTTGGTGGAGAATCCACGGAGGGTCTGGGAAAAAAAAAGGATTTATGAAGTCTTTCGAGCGCATCTGAAAATCCTCGTCACAAGATACGCAGGGCCACAGCATGTCATGTCGCGCACTGTTCATTCGATTGTCCCCCTTCAAATCTCCCTCCACGTTATGCAACTAAAAGATGAAAAAAAAAAAAACCATCGACCTTTGATTAATTATTTGTCAAACAACTCAACAACCGTGAACGTGCTTGGAACTAACGAAAATTCAGAGACTCGCGTGGGGATGTTATTTTGGTACGAAGAAGTTAATTGCATATATCTACCTCATTAGTAGCTCATTAGTAACTTAGTAGACTAACATTACGAATGACGAACTATTAATTGGGTATATACATGAGCTCGGATTCGGCCTTTCTCTTATGATCTTCCCATGACAAGATGTTGGATTTTTTTTTTTTATCTTGCATATCTTAACAAAAGATATCGGAGTCATGTTGATGGATATGCCTCTGAAGTATGTGGCATATCGAGAAAAAGTCGAGGAAGAGTCTAATTGTAAAGTCATCAAGAAACCATCGTTAAACAAAGTTTGTGGGATATTGTCTTTAGTCTGAAGAAGAAGAAGAAGAAGAAGAAGAGAACAGCACTCGTAGCGCTGCTGGTCAGAGGACTTTGCTGGAGAATATGGCTTGTTGTTGACGGGAACTGGGCGATGCCAGACTAAATACTAAGTTTGGCTGTAACGTGGGATTGGAGAATATTTATGCGTGAGTGATTGTAATTATGTAATTCTACGATTGATTAGTGAATTATTTGCAGCTGTCTCTTCCACAACGTGAATAATTAGTGTACTTTATTAATCCGCATTTATTCATCTAGTAATTTCATTCTCTCGCGTTTATGTATTGCAAAGATTCATTAGCTTTCGCATCATTTTTACGGCATTATGAACTCTCTAGGTAGCCGATGCCTACATAAAAAAGGAAAATTGCATTGGTTCAAGTATTGACGAATGTTATCATCAAAAGACACCTATTACTTATGAAGCATACGGTAATGATTGTAGATAGTAATTTCATTTTCCTAATTTGAGTTAAAAATGTGCTATCAACTCGAGACAAGAAGTTTTAGCATGCCCCATATACTTACATCTACCGACAAAGCTGTCGGGGATAGTATAATCTCAACCATAGATCCACACACCATCACCATGTGTTTTGTATAAAACACTCATTATTAAGAGATTCGTGGTCGAAATAATTGACAAGTAGTGTCAAGCTATTAAGCTAGCGCTTCCTTTCGTATATCATGTCAACAATTTTCCAAAATCGAATAATTTTTTTTTTCAGGAAAAAAGCCACAAAAAAACTCCAAATTATATCCATTGCGATACATTTACCGTAAGTTTTTTCTCTATGACACCAAAAATCCCAAACAGTGCACTGTATGACGCATTTTACCCTCTATCAAGGTTTTGTTAATGAGCACCATTAAGAATTTGCTTACATGGTGTCGACATGGCGCCCACGTAACTTAAATGAAATAAAAATGACGTTCTTTTGGCTAGAAAATCATCCTACTAAACCTTGATTAAGGATAAAAGTACCATATATATAAATTTGAGGTTTTCATGTTATAAAAGGCATAAGGGTAAATGTGTCGCAATGAGTATAGTTTGGAGTTCTTGATACCACACAAAAAAAAAAGTTTAAGGTAAGTGTCACAGTAGATATAGTTTTAGGTTTTTTGTGGTTTTTTTTCCTTTTATCTCACAAGCTTTTGTTTCGAAGGGAATTTTTTTTATCTTTATCTTTTTTTTTAATTGGTATGTAAGGCAGGAACATTTTGGCGGCCGCGGATTCAGATGAGATCGACATATGCTTTTCTTCTTTCTTTTAAATTACTCACGAAAATGCGTGGCTCCACGTAATAAAACTCCGCCAGGGTTGCCATGTTTTCCTTTCGGCGAAAGTCATGGAAAGGAGCACCTTCTTAATGAGCCAAATGGCAAAAATATTAAGGGGAAAAACCTTCGAATGAGGATGGTTTTCAGTGATTTGATTTGTCCTACGTTGCTCATTATTGATGTTTATCTCGATTGGCCTTTCTTATCCTACGCAATTACCCAAGATAAAGCCAAACAAGTGCACTTGAACTTTTGAGTTCAATTGGTCTCATATAAAGCAGTATCAAACTATATCTCACTTCCCTCATGTTTCACGACGTTTTGATTTGTCCGTGTCTTGTTGTTTCAATTTATTTTCTCTTATCACCGTTTGTTTCACACACAAAAATGAATGATTTGAAAAATATTTTTCAAAAAATGATTATTTATATTGCTTACGTAACAAAATGAACATAAAATGCTTTTATCGTTTACGCAAACATTTAGATAAAAATTATTGTCGGTATTGAAAATATTTTTCATTGACTAATTAATCCAAACAATACGTGCAATCGTTTTTAGGAAACTGGTATCTAAATCGCTCATTTTTCGAGAAATAAACGGAGCCTAAAAAAGGGAACGGTACATGGTGCGTCAACCTCCAATCGTCACTATTGGCACTAATAAGACATCTCAATCAGATATCTAGATGTGTCTAGTTCAATACCATATATGTCGATATCTTGACCACAATACCAGGATAATAACCAAAAAAGGTCAAAAATTTATTGGAAGGGACAATTCAATCATAAATCTCTTAATTTAGCCAGTTTAGTTTTAAAATTTTGACGATTTGCCAATATGACCTTTTCGGCTAATTTTGGTCATCAATCGCCGACATGAATGTCGACCATTCTACGTAAGACAGCCGTCATTGGCATGTCGCCAGTTGCCATGGCCGGCGACTCACAGCCGCCGACAAGATATCTGGACTAGATATCTAGATGCACCATGTTCAAATCCATATCTAATATGTTCATCGATATTTGGACCGCAATGATCATTGCCGAGATCTAGACAACAATCATGTGGCCATTCAGTTATGGGGGCAGAAAGACATGGTAAAGGTCAAGAAAAGAGCATCTTCGTCCTTATGCCATTGGCCGAGCAATAAAGGGTGTACATGACAACATTTCTAGGACATAATTGATTACGCAACTTTATTTTTCTACTACGGAGTATTTTTTTAGCTCTAGAAGTAGTTTCAAGCCACTTGAAGAAGTAAAAAAAAAATTATTCTCTCTAAAAGTAGAAAAATCAACTTCTAGCCAAAAGTTAATTTTTAGAGCAGAAGTGTTGCTATGCATGCCCCAAGCAATCAAGAAACCATCATGAGTACGCTAGGGGGAAAGTGCATTTTCTAGACCTTCAAATTCATTTTAGGTTTCAAACTTACGCTGGTCCACATATCACTTTTTTTTTGTCGGAATCCACATATCACTTTACTAAGTGCCAATCTGAATATTAATTGATTGTATAGCAGTTTTGAATGACTAGACATGTCAAAATAGATTCAAAATCCATTTAATAACCCACAAACATTTAAATGGGTCAAACCAAACTTAGCAAACCATCATAATGGATCTACAAAATAATGATGCGAAAAAAATGATTTTTTTATGGGTTCATTGTGAACCCATTTACAACACATTTAAGAAGTCTATGCCTTTTTATTTATTTTTTTTTATTTCTTTTACCTTTCATTCTCTTTTTCTTTTTCCTTTCTCTTTTTTTTTTTTTTTTCCACAAAGCCGGTGCCACCCTACCCTTGCCCAATGGTTGCCTAGGCAAGGGAAATGACCCTCGTTGTCGCCGACAAGGGCCACCACCCTCACCAATGACCGACGAGTGTCACGACCCTCGCCTATGATCGGCAAGGATAGCTCGCCGGTCTTAAAAGAAAAAATAAAAAATTCATATTTTTAAATAAAAAATAAAAAATTCATATGAAAAATGAAAAAATTAGACTTTTTAAAAGAAATAAAAATAGAAAAATTCGTAGTCTTTGTAATTATAAAAAAACCACATTTTTGTAAATTATAAAAACTATTAAAAATTGTCCACAATGACTTAGTAATATATTTTTTAAAAAAATTATGAGAAGATTGAATCAAATATAAAAGCGTTTTAGTAATATGGGTTGGATCAAGTATGTGTCAATAAATTTGCACTATGCATAAATGGGGCACAAACGGGTTAATGGATCAATTTGGGTCGGACCATTTACGACCCGACCTAAACTCGACCGGACCCACCAGTTTGACAAGTCTATGGATAATTATAAGACAAACAATTTGATTTTGGCCAAGAAACAAGTAGCAATTAATTAAAAGTTGTTGTGATGTATAATCTTTTAAAAATTTGTGGCTTACAACATATTATAATTTTCATAATCGCCTAGAAGCTATTATGCTAGTAATGCCCAATCTAGAGACCGTCTTAAATCTCTCTTTCTTGTGTCCCTTACCTTTTGCTAAGAGAACTACCCATGCCTAGCCCATGCGGCTTTGGAGACGAGAAGCAAAAAAGAATGAATATAGCAAGATTGGCAAGATAGATAACCCATACCCTTCAACGATCACATGTGCGTAAGCCGAAAAATGGAGATCACATGCCCGAGGGGACAGTATGATCTAAGAGACCGAAGCATTTCAAACTCGCACAGTGTCGTATCAATCTCCACTTTAACTATTTCGGCAATGCGATGCTTTTGCGACACCAGCACATCGAGCTAGGATGCAAGATTTGGGTAGTTCCTACTTTGGGAAGTGTAAGCATTCTTAGCGCACATAGCATATGGATGCTCGTAAATATGTGTGACCTCATTCCTATGAAATTCTCTGAGTAAAGATATCTAAATTTTTATGATAAGAGCCTTGATCTAATTCGAAGTGATGTATGAGACAGATGTACTTTTAGTTTGACATTCTTTGCACATTTGCTCGAGCCTCCCGCATTCTATGAATTCTATATGTTGTGTCGGCGAAAGACATCGAAATCAATTTGACATGAGTTTGTGACAACTCCAAATTCTATGTCGATTTAAATTTTCGAAAGAATTAATTACCCGAAACAATGAAATAGCGAAATATAATCATAGTTATCACTTTGGCTCGTGACTCGTCCGTGTGTTCTAGGAAAATCTGATTTTTTTCTTCCCTCCCTTCTTTTGGATTGGGCGGTGATAGACACTCTGGAGCGGGCATGAACGTGCTGCTCTTGTCAAAATTCCTTGAATCTGAATTCAACAATCTTATCTTAGAACTGATAAGCGAAGGTAAAGTACGTCTTCATGACCCAAGCCATGCAAACATGCAGTTTTCTGGGCTGTATCAAACATTTTGAGCTGCCTTAAAGGGTCTGTAACGCATTTGATCGGCCGGGAAATCAAGGAAGAAAAGAACGAACTGTCCAAGATGAGTCTAGTCTAGGCGTCTTACCATTATCAATCACATGCGATTTGTTGTGTCTATATCGTGTTAATACCATTGGCAATCGAAAAGAAGAAAAAGAGAGACTAGAAACACGGCAGCTTTAAAAACATAGAAACGTTGGAGCAGCATAAAAAGTACATCAGATTGCTCAGCGAGCATAGTGGCTGAAAGCAACAGATAGTTAAATCCGTACACTTCATATGGGATTGTAGTTTCGGTCTCTAGCTAGAGATGGTGTTGAGGGTCTGGTCCTTCGGGAGCGACCCTATCTGTGGTCGCCATGCTTCTCCGGTCCGTCGCCTGAGCTCGGCTCGCCAATTCGGTGAACCCCAATCCACGCAAGAGCTGGTGGCTTCTAGCCTTTGGTACGGGCGAGCCGCGGAGAACACGTCCATCAGAGCTTCCCAGGAACGCCACAGGGAAAGACAAGAAGAATATCAGACATAGGCAGAAAGTGGTTCTCTTTGCTGCGTTCATCGTTGGTCAGCGAAGGAAAATCAAAGAGAGTGGCGGGTTGGATTGAGTAAAAGACTGGCCAGTGACAAAGAAGCGATTCGAGTCAAATGTGCCGGAGGATAAGCCTCCTATTTATAGGACCAGCCGGACCATTTTCTTTATTATTTGGCTAGCGCCAAAGCCAATTCATGGGGCTTTTTAATCATGTTCATGATCAGAAAGCCGGATAATCTCGTAGGATCAATTTTCTTTTGATTGGATATAAAGTTTGGTTGTTGACCAGGCACCACCCTATGGCTTTTGTCCGTTTAGGTGGCAATTATTCAAGATATCTTTTTAATCACCCGTACATATAGATTTAGTTGCTTATTGGGCTCAACGAGACACCAAAACAAAAAAAACCTAGCCGTCATTGCTACCTCTCTCCCTTGCTCATTCCTTGTATTAAATGCATACGCCGTCGCTCATGACCGGCAGTAAAGCCATCCGTCGCTAATGCCTCAACAATGTCAACATGAAAGGCCACCATAAACCTAAACAAACCCCCCCCCTCTTCTCTTCCTTCTCTCTTATAGATATACTTGGCACAAACAACTCATAGGTGTTGTTGGCATTATCATGGCCGATCGGGCTGCGCAACTAAATCGGTTCTACTAGAGAACCTCATCAAATCGCTTTGAAACCTGATCAAATTTCAGGTCCCGTTGGAACCACTCCCAATTCTCAGTTCATTTTTTTGGAACCGGTCTAGTTATTGATTTCAAGTGAAGAATCACTCGAAAATCGGACCGACCAGGTCAAATTTGAAGCCGATTTCATAAAGCCTAGAATCTCCACGTTTTCTATTGACATTTTTTTTTCTTTATCTCTCTCTTTTTCTATGCTCTCTATGACCTCACTTAAACATTTCAATACTCTCTCTCTCTCTCTCTCTCTCTCTCTCTACTCGCCTCCTCTTCATTCGCTCGTGGCTCGTGCAAGGGGAAAATTACCAAGAAAGTCTTAAACTTATTGCACTTGTGCTAATTCAATTCTCAACTCTTTTTTTTTGTCAATTTAATCCTAAAATTTTTATATTCTCTCCAATTCAGTCCAGGCCAACTTTGGCCAACGGCGTTGACATAGATGGACGCCGGCCAAAGCTAACGTGGCAATTTTTAATAATATTTTATTATTTTGAAATTATTTATTTTTCTTTTTTTTCTTCTTCTTCTTCCTCCTCTGCTAGAGGAAGAAGAAGAAGAAGAGTGTTGGCGAGGGTGAGGACGCCGAGGAAGAAGAAGAAGAAGAAGAGCAAGCTGGCAAGGGTGAGGACTCACCTTCTCGGCCCTCTATTGTTGTTAGTCATCGATTCGGCGACCCTCTTGGACAAGGAAGAAGGAGAAAAAAAAAGAAAAAAAGAAAAAATTTGAAAAATACTAAAACATTATTAAGAATTGCCACATCGGTGCTTATCGTCATCTACGCTAATGTCGGGCGGCCAAAGTTGGCCAAATGGACTGCATTGGCACAAATGCTTAAGTTTTAGAATTTAATTGGTAAAAAGAAAAGTTTTGGATTGAATTGGCACAATTGCAATAGGTTTAGGACTTTTTCGAAAATTTCCCCTCGTGCAAGCCTCGCAACCTTGCTCTTTCCTGACTCACCTTTGCTCGCTGGCGCTCATTAATCTTTTACTATGAACCGTTTTATTGCTCATATTATTTTGTTCTGAAAAATGAAAAAAAATGATTCTTGGGTAGACTCTTGAGCCGGACCGGAACAACTAGCTAGGTTTCAGAAAAACATGGTAGGCTTTATGTTCCAAAAATCGAAAACCGATTTTAACATGGTAGGTTCCAGGTTCTAAATCGGGCACCTACTTACACTCAAACCGATTAACCGTACTTGACGAGCAAATAAGAGAAAGAGAAACACACCCACAACTCATATATAAATTTGCAGACAAGGCCCATAGATATGCTTGGCATTTTCATTGAGAAGGAGAGGGGGAGGGGAGGTGTTTACGAGTAAAGATAGATTCTTTATTTCTTCCAAATTACCCATATGGGAGTATAAAATAAATGGCTACTATCCAAACAATAGGTAAACTTGATTATAATGAAGGTCCAAATACAGATTGAACGTAATGGAGCTTATACAAAACGTCTTGTACAGATTGGATCTACTCAATAACTTTTGCACAATGATTTGTTCGATCCTCATCATAAGTAGAAAAAAGTGCCACTCATAAGCTTTCGCGTTTTGGTTGAACAAAAAGAATCTGCTGCTCATACTTCGGATCTCAATCGAAAGGATTGCTTTCAAATTTTTCAACATGCATGGAGCTTCCTCATTTGAAACTTCCATCTTTATATTTCGGTTATCCATATTGTATCCTCCTTACAGAACACTGCACACCGGTTTTTTTTTTTTTTTTGGGTCGAAAAACTGCACACTGGTTTTTTTTTTTTTTTTTGAACTCACACGCTGGTTCAAACGTGAGGAATTTGCATCTTAAATCCTTCTCATGCAGCTTGAAAGGTAATGCCTTTAGCATATGAAGCACGACGCTATGGCCTGATTACCGCTGGTCCAGGTTTGATATTAGGGCAAAATGAAGGCCTTCTGTAGGGTTCGTGGGGTGAATGAAAATCAACAAAATGTGATGTTCAAGGGGCGTAATGAGTTTGAGTTACAATTTAACTAGTCGAACCTTCGTTATTATTCGTATGGCCGAGAGCTTTGCTTTCTAAAATCGCCTAGTTCCACGTGGACAGATAAAATTCAAGAGATGTATAATAGAATAAATTATGTTTTTCGACCTTTACGTGGTAAATTTTCCATGGATCAACTGGTCACTATCTTGCATGTTAGTCGTGGCTTCATTCGATAAAGCTTTGGTATCTCCTACTAGGATGGGAGTCTCTCTCTCTCTCTCTCTCTCTCTCTCTCTCTCTCTCTAGTGACATGCACACACGGACAAGAAGTTAAAGAAATGAATATAAGAAGCAATGAAAATAAACATCAGCACATACGGCAGCTACCACAAGGATTGGCCGTTTTCCATGTCAATCTTTTTAAAGTTTCCATTGATAATGAGACGGAAAGGTTTCTTTGACCACATGGAATTGTCGGCGGCGTCTCTATCCACACGGGTCGTTAAATATAAGACAACCTTAGCCTGATGGGAATTTAATTCCCCAAAAGGTGTTTATTCTTATTTCTCTTTTCTATGCAACTAGCATTCTTTGCGGATAATTATCTAAAAAGTCTCGAACATATTAGACGGCGGCCAAATCAGTCCTAAATCTTTCAATTGTCTTTAGTCCTAAGTCTTTCAACTATTTGCCAAGTTAGTAGCAAACCTTTTGATGATTAGCCAAATTTAGTCCTTCCAAGCAATTCTAGCGAAAATCACTGACGATGAAAAAAAGAAAGAAAAAAAAGAATAAAGGAAAAAACAGTTGAAAAAAAGAAAGAAAAGAAGAAAACAACAAAATAAACAATAAAAATTTCAGAAAAAATTTAAAATAATTGTATAAATTATCCAATTTAACGCTTAGTGTGCCATGTAGGACAACCGACGTCCACGTCAACTATTTTAATCCAAAATTGGCAAATTGACAAAAGTTTTATGACTATGTCGACACAACATGATGTATTTAGGATTTTTTCAACAGTTTTTTTTGCCCTTTTTGAGACTCCCAAAGAAATTGAGAAAAGCAAAAGGAAATTGAACAAGAGAGCTTCGGTTGGCTATCACCAAATATTTGAAGTCGGATAATCTCAAAGGAGATTCTAGTGGATTATGATTATTCATTTCTTGTCCACGTCAACTCCAGCATGGACCATTTGACATTATATGTGAAGAACCTCTTTCCTATCTTGTAAAGAAAGTGGTCGAAACAGTATTTGTAATCTACTTTTTACACACCTCGACTCTACTTCCTTTAACATGGATAATTAAGTTTCTGAAAGTTAACTACTCATCAAGATCAATAGTGAGAAAAGTGACGTGTAGAAAAAGATTACAAGCCTACATACCATATCCACTGTTTTTTTTTTTTGGTCAACCATATCCAGTGTTTAATTAGCGATCATTTGCAATCTTTCCACTTGCTATCCTTGCTTTTTACTGTAGAGTTTACTTTTGGATAAAAAGCATAATGTTATCGTGTAATGTAGTAGTTACATATCCAACTTTTCACTCACTAATTAAGTAATGACGCAGACATGATTGCTAAAGAGTGGTTAGAAAAATCACATGGTAGAGAATCGAGTCGGCGAGTCACGACAGGAGTTCATGCACCCCTAACTCCATAAACTTTTAATTGAAGTGAGATATTTGAATAAAAAGACACCAAAGCTTATCGCTTAGGGAACCCTTTTGACGGTATTTTGAATTTAGAATCCTCTCTTGGCCTGTCTGTCAAGTAAACGATACTTATTGTTTTATTCTGGAGTATTGGTTGCTAGATTCCAAATTTAGTTGATACTATTAAGACGAGTCACGATTTTACACGCACGCACGCACACATACATATCTGCATTTTTATTTTTTCCTCTCTACACTTAATTAAAAAGTCGAGATTTTCTCTTCTTTTCCAATCTATGGAGCATATACAACTGAGCCTCGTGGTCCAAAGTTTGTGCATTGAACGCGTACGTAGTGGGAGTCCATGATGCAAAACCCTAGTGACAGTTTTGGTGGTTGATTCAATATATAACGGACTTCTTTTCCTCGTCACATTCACCCAACCAAAGAGAAAAGCAGAGGAAAAGAATCAAATTACCGAAAGACAACGTCACTTTTTGCGTTTTTGTCCACAAGGTACAAGTTAGAATCCACCTTGGTTCCCTTATGTAGGTCGGGTTAAACCAGTCGATTGGAATTATTATGATGTTAAGGAAGAAATGGTCCGGCTTAGGAAGATGATATTGGTACTATAAAATGATTAAATGGCGAGCATTCATGAGTCAGCTCAGGTGGTCCTGCTCAAAAGTTCGATTTGTCGGTAGAGTTTACGAATTATTATTGGCGACAGCTTTTAATGTTGCTCTTGGCGGCGGCACGAATCGTGGTTCGACCTTCATTAAAATATGTCGCCGTTTAAGAGGGCAAAAATCAAGGGTTTTGGATTTTTTTCCTTCTTTTCCGTGGCTAATCCGGGTTGCATCACTTTGACACGCAGCATATAGATTAATCAATGAAATGTGGAAGGAAGGTGGCGTTGATGGACAAAGTCAGCGGCTTCTACGTGCGGATAAACAACTTGTTTAGGAGGAAATCTACTCACGGAGGGAAGTGGCGAGCTGTGATAGTGCAGGAGCTGCAGCATTTGGTTTTATCCAAAACACCAAAAAGAATCTGTCTCGTCAAAAGTATAGATGGTGGTAATTACTTGGATATCATTAAGAGACAATATTAAAGAAAAGCTCCCAAGGCTCCTCTCTAGGGCGTTGGAGGGGCTACGGCCACCTTGGAGATCGATTTTCCATCTCCCATTCTGGACCCATCAATATTTCAAGGGTAACATATGATGTAGGCTAGGATATCTCCTAGATGGGGTGAATAGGTAATTTTAATTAAATTTGAAATTTTAAACCAGAAACAATACGGTCAAGTTGACTAGTATAGAAAACGAGTGAGAGCAAGGTCTGTATATTATCAGTGATAGGATGATATCCACTAGTGTGCAAGATTCTATCAAATGTAATAAACAAGAGCTAAGAGATAAAGAGAATTGCATATAAAATTTATAGCGGTTCGATTTAGTGCAAACTTACGTCTATTCTCCCACACTAACCGGCTGGATTCCGTTAGACAATCAATAAGAAGTTGCAGATGTGAGTTATGATACTCAAGTTTGATAGACCTCACTATCTCACAGGATCACATTTTCAATACTTATCAAGTATTACAATTTGTAGTTCACAAAAGACAAGTACGAAGCTCTCTTAAACTTTGGAACTATTGATTCTTAATCTATCTTTCTCTTCATCACCTATGTCTCATTTTATATTCTTCCACTTTTAATCTACTCGTTGGACAGTTTTCGGAGAACCACTCTCCAATCAATCCGTTGGATGAGATTGCTTGAAGAAGATTGAGTAGCAAGTTGAGGATAAAATCAGAATCTGCATTGATTTGGTTGTCTATACAAATAAATCTTGGTTTCCATAAGGGGACATTTTTGTTTAAGGAAAGTAGCATGCCTTTGGAATGATTGAAAATCATTCAAGATGTCTTGCGTGAAGAATTGCGTCTCCAATACTGAAAATCACTCAATGATTTATTCACTGGAAATCTGAGCTAAATTACTAGTTGTGACATTACAGCAAGAAAAGAGTTTGTATCTGAATAAATATAACTCGAAGTGAATCTTGTAAGTCGTTGATATCCAACTGTAGCATAAGAGAGAGAGAGAGAGAGAGAGAGAGAGAGTATGTATTAGCCAATACAGGAAACATAAATTTACCCAAAATATTCACGAAGTCTAATGAATTAATGAACGTTTAATAAATAGAAGAGCGCGACAACCAAATGATGACTTCAAACCTCTTAACTAATTTCTATCACATTGATGATATTCTTGATTTTGGAAACTCTCCAAAAAGATGTGAGTCCTTCGTTTGCACTTGCATGTATCTCGTGAATTTAAAAGTTTTTGGACCGGGCTGGTGGCCAACACATAGAATCAAGCCATAAATCTTCATCCACGGCCGACACGAACTTGATTTTCCTCAAGTTATACTGAATCAAAAGGATCTATCAACTACCAAAACCCTAAACTTACATGCTTGATTTTGTTTTTTCTCTCCCACAGAACTTGAGATAAAGGTGAATCCATACCCTCAACATACACAACATGGAAAATTGTCGGAAAAGTCTCGACCCTTTTTCATTTTTGCCAATTCAATCTTAAACCTTTTCAGTTTGTCGATTCAGTCTTAAATATTTTCACATTTTGTCGATTCGGTTATATTGGCTAGAAATCGCTGATATGGACAAATGCCACTCCACGTGGCACCGTTGGTACCGACATAGACAATTTTTAATGATAATATAATATTTCTTAAAAAAATTACTTTATTATTATTATTATTTCTTTTTTTTTTCCTTTTGTTCCCTCTACGGGCCTCAGGTGAGGGTGGCTATCCCCATCCAGGTGCGGAAGGGGAGGGTCGCCCTCGCCCGAGGGAACAAAAAACAAAAGAAAAAGGAAAAACAAAAAAAAGAAAAAATATTTATTTCAAAAAATAAATATTATTAAATATTATCCCCGTCGGTGTTGGTGGTGTCATGTAGGACGACCAACATCCACGTCAGCGATTTTTAACCAAGAAACTGAATCGGAAAAATGTGAAAAGGTTTAGAGCTGAATTAACACAATTGCAATAGATTTGAGATCGTTTTTGGTAATTTTTCCGAGATCGAGCAAGACGTGACAGAGGAAAAATTGGCTAAAGTGTCGAAAGCTCTTAGTCAATAGTCAGCAAATTCAGTTAATCGACAATAAAACTGGTTTTAGCCGATAGAGGATCTAGGTGAAAATAATCAAGATTTGGAGTCAAATGTCTACACAACTGACAAAATTCCAAGAGAGATGTATTCATAAAAAAGTGAAATTTGATGCAACCGTCAGTCAAGTAGTGGACCCGCAAACCCAAAGAGTAACTGGTACTGGTAACTGTGAAGAAACAGAAGAGGCATATCTGTCGAGTGGTGGCGTAAATGGTTTTCAATTGATCGTTTGTAAATAGGATTTGTTTAATTGTAGGAGTCATGTAGAGCGTGTTTAATTTCTTTTTAGATGTTTTTAACTGTCCATAGTAGGTATAAATGCCTGCATTGTTTTCTCTGTAAAGGATCGCCAATCAATCAAAGAAGACCGGTTATTCAATTTTATCTTCTTGTACATCTTTACATTTCCAGTATGTTTATATGGCTGGAAAATTACCCAATCTATCCTAAAAATATCATACGGATGTCAATTCAGTCACCTCAGTTGGAAATTGATCGGAATGGCTATATTGGAATATCGCGGAAAGGTTTAGGGCTTAATTAGCAAAATCGAAAAGTTTAACACCGAACTAGCATCCGTACAAATATGTTCGAATCGATTGAAAAATTTCCCATTACATGGCTAGATACAATAAAGTCTCTAGTCTCGGTAAATTTAATTTTCTCGGCATTTTATAATTTCTATCCAAGAATCGATAAAAGGCATTTTACAACCTTTGTCAAATTAACCCATCGAACCATACGTTGAAAGGTATTTCGTCGATACTTTTTGGCAAAACAGCTTCTATAAGTGGCTTTCACATACAGCAGCTTGCAAGCAATTGATGCGATTTTGAACACCTATTCTCTAATTTTAAAGTTGGAGATCCCATGATGCCCCCGACCAACAACGTCAACCCTATGTGCTAATGTGTTTGGTGAAGATGAATCTTTTAATTTATACCGTTACTCTCTACACTAAGTAAATGAGAGAGTTATAAAAAGGATATTTCATGAAGGAGAAAGTTGGTAAACGATAACCTCTGATGGTCAAATACATAGGAAGAAAGTATCTTTTGATTTTCATCTCGTTAGTAATCTACTTATATCCTTTGACTTTGGCAAAAAAGACGAAAACCCTTTCTTTGCACTCGTAACGCATCTCATGCATTTAAAAAGCTTCTGAATAGAGCATGAACAAATAAAATGTCTAAAACAATTTAATATCACCACAAGATTTTCAACCTTCTTCTCCTGATAATTAGAACACTCTTCTTACTAAGGCTTGATATTTGCCCTAATCCTCAAAACTCTTGTTTCAAGCCAAGCGGCTCAGTGCCATATACATATATATATCCGATCCGATGTGCAGTCGGTCTTAGTCAGCATCGAGCCTCAATGGACAATCTTGGCCGGTGCCGAAACTATAATCTATACGAACGGCAATCTTGTTGACTCGCCGCATGCAATGCAGCACACTTTCTTTTCGACCAGCCTCAAGAGTTATCCAAAGGTCGCTTTCTATGCCCTTTGGAAGAGATGATAGAACACAGGCCACGACGAATCAACCTGTCATTTTATATGGTCGTCAAGAGAAAAGCTCTGCCGGGGTTTCTTGTAGTGGCATTTGCTTTTTTTTTATTATTTCGTTCGTCTGCGTTTAAAGTTTCTTAGCTTTTTTCAGAACTTTTAAGGCTCGTCGTTTAGGCGATGAGAGTAAGCACAAGGGTAATTATTTGGGGAGTTTGAGGGAGCTCAGAGTTGTAGTCCACTGAACAAGATCATGCTGTGACAGGTAGTATTAGCCTTTTGAATCCTTTAAATATTCCTATTATAAGAAGATAACACAAAAAAAAAAAAAAAAAAAAAGATTCTGAACTTTGCAAAGGCATGTTATTCCAGTCAAGTTGTGTTTGAGATTAATTGGGCTTGATGGCTTGTGGTCTAAGCCCATCAATTCACCTGAACATTTTATAAAACATGCCCAAAGTAGATAAATAGTATGCACTTTTGAGTCCGCAAATCACTTGGACCTCATGTGAAACTTAGCTGATCAAAAGAACTCAAATATACTAAAGCTCTATTTGTGTCACGAAAAATATGATGTTTCCGAAAAATGGTGATATTTTTCAGTATTTGGCTCGAGACTTATAAATGAACTAGAAAATAAAGTTCATCATTTGGCAAGGAATCGATTTTCCTATAAAAAATTACCAACAAATTCGAATTTTTGAATTATTTTTTATTCAACTAAAAAATATATATTTATTTTTTTTCTATTTTTTTTCTTTCTCGCCGATCATTAGCCATGGTGACAGCCGACAACCGGCCACGGTTGCTTGTCCAAGGCCGGCGACCTCGAGCCTCGCCAAAGCCTTGCTCGAGGCTAGCGAGACCGGAGCTAGTTGGCCTCGCTAGATATGGCGAGGCTCAAACTCGCTCGAGGCCAACGAGCGGCAGAGAAAAAAGACAAAATAAAAAAGGAAAAACAAAAAAAAAAATAAAAAATGAAAAAAAAATTGAAATCACAAAAGGAAATGAATGTAAAAGAGTTGAGGGAGCAAAAATGAGGGAAAATATTTTTCTTTACTTGTGAAGGAGTTTTTTTCATACGTGAAAAATATTTTTCTTAACTAGCTTATTTTTTGCGAACCAAACACAAAAAAATCTAAAAAATATTCTTCTGGAAATTGTTTTCCGCAAAATAAATGGATTCCAAATTCAAATGGAACAAGTTCAGACGGAGAAATTTTCAAATACCAGTCAAACAAGGTGACGCGATTCCCGACATGACAAGACTGTTGGTGCATAACTAGCCTAAACTCAAAATCCTACCGTGATGTAAAAGAAAATACTTCATATTTTAGATAATTAAGTAAAACTCGCCAATGTGTTCTCCAATGGCTTTCTTAGCTTCCATTAGAATTAGAGGTGAAAGTTGAAAATTTCTCATAGACTAATAGGAGATCCTTTCAGCTTAGAATGCTACAAGGTGTACATCTGAAATAGGCAAATTACAAATTCGCCAATTCAAGACAACATAATTCTATATTGATCCTAAGTAATCAAAACAAATAGTATATACCTGACGTTTAAGAAGTAGTGAGATGCACATTTTATATTGAATACCGAATAAGATATAGGCCCTTCATCTAAATTGACTTTGTCTGGTCACATTCTAACGTACTTAGCATTATTTGATCGAAACGATATCATCTGACTCATGTCTGCCCCCAAATTAACACATTAGGGACAAATTGGCTCTCTTCTTCAGCCCTAAACTCACGGTCAAGGATTTTGGGGCAAAATTACCATCTGAAACTTGCGATGGAGAGTAGACATAGGAAAAGTGGCTCAAGATCGTGCCGACCAAATGAAGACGAAAGTGAATATTACGGCAGTTGGGGGTTTGGAATTCCCAGTGTCGACAACAGTTCAAATACGGACGCCCATTTCGAAGCTTCAACCTTTCATGTACACTTCCAGAATTTTCCTCTTTTTCCACAAGCTATTCGATTTTCTTGCTGCTGGTTGATGATTTAATCTGAGAACTATTTTTGTTTCTTTTTTAATTTTGTGGGTGTCTTCTCAGTTTGTGATGCTCAATCGTCAGATTGTGTTGCACTTGATTCTTTTATGTCGGAAGAAGAGCATCAGGGTTTCAGGATAACAAAACCTGCAAATCGCAATTCATTAGGTTTTGTGTTTCAGTTTCCAGCCAGACCAGCTTGATGTTGACAGACTGGTTACCCAATATTCCCTATTATCTCGTTTACACTTAGACGATGAAGATGTTATCGATTGCGAATCACTATTGGGTTATTTACGCAGAGGAGGGAGATCCCGTTAAATGAAAGATGGACAGAGAGAGTTATAGGATGGGCCCAAACGCCACGTGCTGCACAATGAATGGTGGTATGGACCACGCCAACTTTACCACGTCTGCACGTAATATTTTCTTGGCGTTGTCCTATCAAGAAGGACCAAGTCAGCGCCACGTTCGACTTTTTATTTTATAAGAAAAGCCACATAGAATAAAAATATTTATTAGAAAATTCACTTAGGATGCATTACCAAAATTTGTTGCAGAAGACACTTAAGTGATCGCTTTTCCATCAATGTGACACACAAAAGACCACTCAACTAATTTTGGTACTAAAATGAGTGTCATTCGAAAGTTAAGTATTTTTTATATCATTTTCCCTAAACAATAGATAGAGTGCCTATATAAATGTATTTTAACAAGAAAATATGTACTAATGATATGCAATACATATGACTTTAATTGAGGAGCACTATTAAGTTTAATCCATTAGCAAAGTCTCGTGTTTTTTAGCCAAAAAAGTGATGCACATGTGGAGATTTTCGATCACACCACGTAACACAATTGAACTATTTCCACAATATTTCAGTAAGAGTTTTACTAGCACAACAATTTTTGGGTGATTGTAAGAGTAACATGTATTATGTGCCACAAATTTTTAAAGGAGTGGACCTTACAATAATTTTTAATTATTTATTATTCATTTTTTGTTATCTAGAATAGGTTGTTAATCTCAATGCGTATTAAAGACCGTCACCTAATTATTTCTTTTTTAGTAATTAAGCTCACATAATTACGTTACAGTTTTCCATGAAGGATAAACTCTTCACATCATTACCAAATTTGTAAAAGTCATTATTTTGCATCCCGAGCTTTGATACTGGACAATAATTCCCACTAGATCTATCAAACGGGTGGGTTAGGCCATAAATTGGTCCAGCCCAAATTGATCCATTAATTTGTTTATGACCTATTTATGCGTATTGCAAATTTCTTGATTCATACTTGACCCGGCCTATACCCGATCCAATCCATATTACCAAAACTCTTCTACATTTAATCCAATCTAAGAAAACGTATTTCTCATAAAGTTTTTTGAAAAAAATTATATTACTAAACTATTGTGGACATTTTTTACAAAATCTAATTTTCTTATTTTTTATAATTTTAAAAATGAATATCTCATTTTTATTTCTTTTAAAGAATTAGATTTTTAAATTCTTTTATCTAAATTTTTATTTTTATTTCTTTTTAAAAATCTGTTTTTTATTTTATTTTTTTCTTCTCTCGCCGAACAACACTTGCCGGCCATGGGCAAGAGCTGAAAGCCCTTGCCCAGGGCGGCCCTCCTTTTAAGGGTATACTATTGTCTTGAGTGGGTTATAAACGAGTTTACAATTTACAACCCATTTATTTTGACCTCTTTATTTTGTAAACTCATTGTGCTAGCCTGCTAAATTTGTTATGACTCATTTAAATGTGTATGAGTTACTAAATGGGTTTTGGACCCATTTTGATAGGCCTAATTCTTGCATCGGTCATCATTTTCATTGGTTACAACGGGAGAGAGAGAGGAGAGGGGAGGAGAGAGAGAGAGAGAGAGAGAGAGAGAGAGTCATCGAGGTCACGGGCTTTCTCGATCTAAGGTTGTGCTGTGATCGGAATTTGGTATTATGGACTTTCTCGATTTGGCGATATTGTTAAAAATAATCCCTGAACTTTAGTCCAATATATAATGTCGTTGTTAGACTTTTTTATTTAATGTAATTCCTGAATTATTAGTGAATGTTCAATTTAATCCCTAGACTATAAGTATATTTAATATCGTCCTTCAATGAATTCAAATTAAAGGGATCTATCAATATGACTATCTATCCGTTAAGTGTAAACGGTGGACAACAAAAAAAACTTCCATGAGGATGATCCCAATGAGATATTCATCCCAAATCTAGATATAATAATCTAGGACATTAAATAATGATGGACATGTTAACACTCTACTTTCTTTTTCCTTTTCTGAAGTAGATGGATAAAAAAAAATTGACCCGTTGACTCAATATTTTTAATACTCCAAGGCAGTATATAATAGGCAACGCCATCAAATAACATCTAATTCGTCTTTTGGGCAAATAGAATGACTAAATTATGCATTTACCAATAGCTCAGGAATAATATTACACATTAAACCTAATGTTATAGACCATTTGCTTCTTTTTTCCTCAATCCAGAGCTGTCCATGAGACAATGGCAGTCAAAGGCAACACGATGGCGGGTGTGTGAAGAGAGATTACTCTTGTAGATAGTGGGATTTTGAGAAATTAAGGTTTGAAATATGGGGATAAGATTCTCATTAAGTGCAATTGGATATTTTCACTCGTGGAGTTTTTCCCTGAGCCCCAACTCCAAGTGTTAGTTAGAAAGAGAGGATAAAATGAATAGATGCAAAATGCGAGGAGACTAATTAGTATTTCCTCCAACAAATTGATAAACCTACTGACTCCCCTCTGAAAGCTTCGCAAACTATATGCTTCCCCAACCATCACCTTATTAAGAACTTCATTACATCAAGAGAGTACAATTGTTGGAATCAATGGTGTTGCGGGTCGGGTCCACCGGGGCTTTGTCTTTTCGATACGTAGGGACTGTTCATTGGATCTTCTCCTCGCGAATTTGCCTTCAGTGCTATTGATTTTTCGAGCAATTCTCTCAATGTTCGACTCAAATTGGTCCTCGCTCGATGATATGGCTTGAGAGGTCGAGTACCTTCCGATTTGGCAAGCAATGCAAGCAAAACTAGAAGAAAACAAAACCAAAACCTTGGGCTGGCCATTTGGTATGTATTTTTTGTTTTTTGGTCGAACTTTTGGTATGTTGAAGAGGTGAGGAATCTGATGATCTATGACCCCTAGTTTCTTCAAAAACCGGTTTCTGTATCTAGAGCTTGAATGGATCATCTATATATAGCAGCTAATCCTCTAATTTGTTTTGATGTTTCATGGTACATTTCAAATAGAAAATTAAGGGAAGTGGAAGTCAAAATGGGTGATTGTCATTTCGTTTGTCTTATTAGATGGTGGTGCAACCCGGAGATTAAAGCTTTGTAGCTGGCCAATATGAGTCAAGATTAGAGCATTCCAATTCAATGAGGTTTATCGAGGGCATGAAGAATGAGCGAAGTTTGCAAAAGTAAATGAAAAAAATACATTCTCATCGTTTACGTAAATATTTAAACACAAATTGTTGTCGGTAGTGAAAATATTTTCCATCGACTAATTATTTCAAGAGATACATATGATCATTTATAGTAAAATGTTTCAAAAATCACTCATTTTTTGCAAAACAAATGGAGCTTTAGAAGGCTAGGATTTTCCTTTTCTAGGCATGAGAGGAGAGCTTCCTCCAATCGACATTATGAAGTGATCACTTTGATGGAAGTGTGTGTCTAGTCATTTAGTTGCTATTGGCCTTAAGATATTATCAATATGTTTATTTTTAAAAAAGAAATTCGTGGGGTTTGTGAGGGCCTAAGAATGGTGGACGGCTCTTGCAATGGAACTTGATCTCGTGAAACTTTTTCCTTACAGACTGTTGAAGGGTCATCCTAGGACACCCGAAAAAACAAAAACGAAAGGTCATCCACAGTTTTGGATGCTTCTGAATCAATGAGCCCCACTTCAATGATTTGCGTTAAGATACTCACCAGGAGCAAATGCTTTTCATCTTGTGCTGCAACCACAATCCTAACGTTAGCGAAGTATATGCATCCATCCAGATTCTGTCGGCATGAGTTCTCGCTCGAAGGATGGCTGGAATATTTGCCTTTGGATGTCGCTTTTGTAGCGCGCTTGTAACCATGGAAACCATCTCTAACAGAAGTTTAGACGTATTCCGCACATGATTGACATGATCGAATGTCCTAAAGCGAATAGAGTTTCCATGCATTTTTGTCTTGAGAGTTGATACAAGGTTCCTCACCAGTCTCCCTTGATCAAACTCAAATACAAAGGATGCCGGCTATATGATTCGACCCGATACTACTATATCCTTATCAAAAAAGAGAAATATGGAAAGGGGAAAAAATACTGTTACATCCTAGATTTCCTTAGTTTCGTATTTTCGCTAAAAATACATCCCATTCAACAACGCTATGGCTCAATGCTTTCTATGATCAAAGAAGTGTTATTGTGGTACGTCTGCATGGTGTGGATATATTCTCTTTCTATCCCTCCGTTCATCATGTTCCCATTGAAGTTATTCAAATTTTTTAATAGCAAAAAAAGGGGCAGAAGGACATCTCAAATGCAAAAATTTATATACGGTGCTCACTTTAGTGTCAAAATTTTTACCGGCTCACTTAAATACCTAATTGAAGAAAAAGCAATCACTTAAGTGCAAATGGCTAGAGATTCCAGCTAAAAATTATACGTGGCTTTATATTTAAAACATTTTAGTGACACATCATTATAAGTTCACGTGGAAATTTTAAAAAAAAATTAGTCCATGTGGAAACTTTATTAAAAAAATAAGTCCACATGGCAATTTTTTATATAAAAAATCAGTCTTAAACTTAAAAAAATTTAAAAAAAGTTTAAAAAAAAATCACGTGAAATAAGTTAGCAAATTTTGATGTATAATTTTTAGCCGGAATCTCTCGCCGTTGGCACTTAAGAGATCATTTTTCTTCGATTAGGTACTTAAATGATCCAAAAAAGAATTTGGCACCAAAGTGAGCGTCGTACATAAAATTTAACACTTGTGATGTCTTTCAAAAAAAAAAGTTATGCTGGAAAAGTTATGTCTAGGTAAAATTCACTAGGCAACCGATACCTACTCCTAAAGGGTATTTTACACCAAATTGCTCGATGGAATATGCGTCTCCATACATTATATTTACCTCATTATTGGCACGCCATGTAATTATAATCCGAGTATTCTAAGTTCATTCAAGGATAAGTCAAGAGTTGCTGATCACATCATCGCAAATGCTACTCAATCAACGTTGTGGGAGTTCGATAAGTCAGGAATCCTTTAAAAAAGATTCTCACACAACCTTCAAATAAACCATTACGCACATATTCGCCGCACTCAAAGCAATTAAACAACGAGTGCGACCTCAATGGTTGGTAAAGTCCACAGAACCGTACGCCTAACCAAGTATAGAAAAACAACGTTATAAATAATGTTTATCTAAGACAAATGGGATGTTTAATTTAATTTAATTTTCTTTCACAGCATTTTGAAAAGGGAAAAATACCAAAACAGCCATAAAACTATTTCAATTTTGCTAGTTTAATCCTAAACCCTTTTTTTTTGCCAAATCGAGTTCTAAACCTTTTGCGTTTGTGCCAATTTAATACATTTGGCCGGTCGGCATTGACGTGATCTTGTTGGTGCTGATATAACAATTTTTAAAAATATTTTTATTTTTTGATTTTTTCGAACTTTTAATTATTTTTTTAAAATTTTTTCCTTCCTTTCTTTGCTTTCTGTTTGTGGCCGACAAGGGTCATCGGAGCTCGCCATCCACCGGACGTGGGCCACGTCGGCGCCGACCGGTCAAGTGAACTAAATGGCTGGTTTAGGACTCCATTTGAAAAACAAAAAGTTTAGAATTAAATTAATATAATTGCAATAAGTTTAAGGCTACTTTGGTAATTATGCATCGCAAAAGTGATGCTGCTTTTGCAATCCAATCCAATCCAACGATTCATCGGCGGCAGCCCCACAAAGGTGTGTTACACGTAGGATGTAGTGGTCAAAAGATCACGTTGGGATGGAGAGATTTTCTCATTGAAGGACATGCATTTGATTAACCATTTCATTTGAGCCTTTTCATAGTAGGATTCCACTAATTTTTCGCTTGCGAGATCATCACCAATTTCTTTTAAAAAAACAGGCCATTCTTCGGGAACACATAATTTGTACGTGTTACACATCATGTAGTATCGACATTCTTTGAGAGTCTCTCGTATTCATGTCGGACACGCTGGTCGGTGCGAGTCGGAATTCCAATGCGTGGTCAATGCGCCGAACATGAGTGTCTAGCTTTTGACACGTGATTCCGACATGTTGGGTTAATTTTGAAAGTTTTTAATTTTTTAGAGATAAAAATGTAGATTTATGAAAACCTACGATTCTGAAAAAAAACTCCACCTAGTCGCCACTTTGTCCAAACCATAATTGCATCCCCTCATCCTCTTGGCTCGCTCTCAGTCTCTCCCTCTCGGCTCTCTCGAGGATGGTGTCGCTCTCATGGTCTCACACTCTCATCTCTCTATTTTTTTTTCATAAAGAATGATAATTAATCATGTTTATATGAATATATACATTTAATATACAACGTATTCCAACGTGTCGAATTCTCTATTTTTGAGAAATCACATGTCGGCGTGTCATGTATGGTTGTCGGCATCGGTGTCGTTGCTACGTAAGTTACGCAAACTAGGGATGACAAAAAATTCGAGATCCACTTGAATCGGACCAGAATGTACCCAACCAGCTTATTTTGGATGGTTCTCACCTAGTCTTGTTCCGGTTTGCGGTTCCGATATGCTTGAACCGGCGGTTACGGTCCAATTCTTGGTTCAAGTTGGGAACCACTCACCCAAACCAACTGAATTGAACATACTTATAATATACTTCCTTGTTCTTGAATTAGGGTTGTTGGTCGGAGAAAGAACGGCTATGGCAAAAGAACTACGTAAATTTGATTCTATATTTGTTCATGGGGACTTCAAACAATCTTTCATGATACCTGTCGTCTCTAGTTCTGTAATCTTTTCCTTTGTTGCTCCTGGGTCTTCGATCCATTATTCCATCCCTTACATGATTATGAGATCGTATCAGTGTTTTAGCTATTCTTGAGGTGTGTGAGTGGGTGTTGGGGGGGGGTGCTGTAAATCTGTTGAACCAGTTCATCGTATGTGCGACGGAGTCAGCAAGTGGCAAGTGCTCAGTATTGAGTAGGACCGGTTCCATTAAATCATTTGGGAACCGGATTGGATCGGTGTTTTGATTCTCGGGAGTGTCGATAGAATGAGCGGGTGATTCACGGTTCTTATTTTTGGAATCGATTCCTAGCGGGCGGTTCTCGATTTTAGGATGTGAACCATCCATCCTAGAATCGATCACTCCTAATCCGGATCAACCTACTCAAAGAATCAATCGGGATATATTGTCTAGAAGTAAAACAACATAGTTTAGGGAAGTTTAAGAGAGGTCCCAAATATCACTATGTTTATTTTTTTAAAAAAAAAAATTTGGGTTAATAACGAGGTCTTGGAGACTTTTTGTCAAAGGAAACAATTTGGCTTGTCCACGCAATAGTGAATTCAAGATTTGCTGACGTGGCTACTGTCCACGTGCACCCGCTCCCGGATGGAGCCAAAAATTTTAACTCGGGGGAGGAGGAGCCAAAGCCAAACTGGAGACCTCCCTTTCAATCATTCAATTTCGCTCCTTCCACTCCCGCCCAAATCAAAATGTCAGAAGCTAAAACCGCAAGTAAGAATCCAAAAAGGAAGCTACGAAATTCAACCGAGTATTCACCGCCCTCCCCCCCCTCCCTCTCGTCCAAAACCCAAAAATTCGACCTCCACCCAAAAGGAAAACGCCCTCCACAATTTGAAACCAACACCCGACAATTACAAATACCTCAGCCTCTCTCCCCCTCTCTTCCGTACTTCAACCCCCCTCTCTCTCTCTCTCTCTCTCTCTCTAACCATTGTTGTTGTCGCGCCAATTCATCGGAGTCCCCGAAATGGAGGCCGTTCCTCTTCGTGCCCACGACAACAAAGAGAACCTCCCTCCGATTTCCTCTGCCAACCAGATCGACCCGAAGCCGTTCGGGCCACATCTCAAGAAGAGCGGCGGTGAGGGGACGGTGCGAAAGCCGCTCGCCGACGTCACCCACCTCTTTGTCGGCGGCTCCGCATTGACTCGCTCGAGTTCGGCTAGAGCAAGTAGTGGCCTATTGATGCTGCATTTTCCCTCCCTGTGTCCGAAGAAGAGGAGGGCGTTGGACGACGCTGATTTGTTGCGGGCTGCCGCCGCCCGCTCTGCCAAATACTTGAGGATGGGCTTTCGATAGTCGGAAGGATCTTGAAACGTGGTCGTGCGGTTCGGAGAAGAAGGGGAATTCGGTCGTCTAAGGATTACTTGGATGATGCCCATTCGCCTTTACATCATCTTGCGAATAATTGTTCTTGTATTCATCAAAGCAAATAGATTTGATACATTTGTTTCCCATTCATTTACTTCTCCTTCTAATTAATCCCATTTTCTTTTTATATGAATTTTTTTTTCCTTTTTTTGTTGGCAATGATTCAAAGTCATACTTGGGGCAAAAGATCGCTAGTCATTAATTAGGTAGATATAATTCAATAATTATAATAAAAAAAAAGATTCCATTAGCCTTTGCTTTAAATTAAATACCTTATAATATGTTTAACACCCGTAAGCATCGTGATTAATAATTTGTTTTACATCCGCACGCATTGCGTTTATTAACAAAGCATAGAATCGGTGCAATACAAGCCAAGCTCTAAAATCGAAATTGCTCTCTTTTGACAATGTGTTGTAAAGTTGTAGCTATTACATACCATGAGATTCTGCTTTCCTATGTAAATAAACATTGGCAATAAATAATGGGTACTTACCTTGACATTAGGTTTTGACTTCTCTTTTTTTTTTTTTTTTTCAATCTTTGAAGTCACCATGCCGCTAAATTTGCTCATTCTCTCTTTGCTCGACTTGTATATTGTGTATACCAAATTAAAATGACTAGCATTATTCTTACCGATCAGTAAAATCCATTAAAAAAAAGAGGGTAGAAAATCCGTTTTATGGTAACAAATTCATTCATTTCGGTTTTTCACAAGAAGAAAACAGGGAGTTCGTTGAATTTGAAGTATTTCGTTTCACTAATAAGATAAGAAGACTTGCTTCCCATTTGGAATTGCACAAAAAAAATTATTTATCTTAGAGAGGTTTACGTAATCTACTCTCTTAATCATCTCTAGGTTTATGTGGAGCTCAATCCCGCGGGTGACAAAAGTCGGATTGGATAGATCGATATTCGAAAGATGTCCGTAACGCCGGCATTTGTTTGTAGGGTTCGTTGCAACCGGCAATTCACTTACGCGACGCGACTTAGAATTCCCGTTGAAAATATGGATGATGATTGAATGTGCTTAAATGCAAATGGGTAAAATTTTGTTTGTAGGGTTCGAGAGCGTGGAGGACCATTGTGGCCCAACGGTGGTAGCCGTTACATGGTTTGATGGGCCGTGTTGTTCGATCCCTTGTTTGAGGCTCAAGGAAGATGTTGGAGGCCCAACAATTTACCCATTTCCATACTTGTAGGCTATTAATTGAAAATCGAAATGTACTTTCTTGAGTGATGTTCCCTCATCGAACAACCAAAGTTTACAATTGCAATATGAGCTTTGCTCAAAACGTCGAGGCCAAGGACCACCTTGTAATTGTGTCCGATGTCAATAAAAAGTAGGCAAAAAAATAAATATGTAGGTGAAGAAGAGCAGGCAAAATTCTTTGATCTTCGTTCATGTAACTTTCCAATTTCACAAGCATTTGCATTAAGGTACATACGACTAGGCAAGTTGCGAAGGAAGGATTTCCTTTTTCCTTTTTACTTTTGAGGGTGCATTCCTATGGGGAATACGTTTCTTGGTGTTTGGGCCTCATTTGAAAAATGATTTCAATCTCATTATTTTATCTTGTGCTAAAAAAAATTGAAAATTTTTAATTATGTTTTATTTTTTTTATTTTTTTTTTGTTACTTTCTTTTCTTTCTCCTTTCACCACGACCAGTAGGCGGCAGCCATTGATAAGGCTAGTGAGCTTGACTTGGAAAAAAATTACCAAAAAATTTCTAAATTTATTGTAATTGTAGCAATTTAGTCTTCAATTATTTTTTTGCCAATTCAATTCTAAAGCTGAAGCATTTGTGCCAACTCGGTCCATCCGGCCAACTTTAACCCGCCGAAATTGACGTGGTGCTAATGTGGCAATTTTAAATAATATCTTAATATTTTTTAAATTAACTATACTATCTCTTAATCCATGATTTTTTGTTCAAAACTTTTTTGTATTCTTTTCATTGAGTTTATCCAGCCGAATTTTGATTGGTCTAAGGAATCATGTTACCTTCATTTTCGAAGTACGTATAAGATCTTTAATCAGAGGTCCTCAACATCTGGAGCTATAGGTGTGGTCTTAGCATGTATTAGTTTTGCGTTATACGTTAATACGCAAATTTTTTTGCTCCACCGCTTTCCATTGATGCATGTGGATCATCCGATTTACGTGTATGAGCCCAAGCTCCATCAACAGAGTGGCGGGCGATGTTCTCAAAGGTCAAATTGAGCGAACCAAATCAAGCTCTTGGCCACTCATTTAACCTCTTATGGATGCGGTTGCCGGAAGAAAGTGATTATTTGGGATTACTTTTCCGCCAAAGGGATTGGTCATTTGGGTTTTGCATTTCTTTGTGGTAATTAGCAAGTTAGAGAAAGTTGGACAGTCGAAATCTTAACGGTGCGACGTGAAAATATCAGCAAAATGAACGAATCAAAGATGTAAATCTATTAGTTGCGAGGGACCACGATCCTATACGTGACGAGTCACCTCTCTTCAAGCGATGCCACAGCCACAAATTTCATCACTAACAACGTGATTGCGAACCCTTATTTTCTTCCCCTCGCCAAAAGCAGAGAAGGAGATACATACCAATCAATGTAGTTGTGGGTTGCGGCTCACGGTTCCAATTAATTTGGCATAAGCTATATCTAATCAAAACCCGTGGAAAACCAGGACCTAACCCCATCGGAAAAGGTACTTGGTAGTTAATTAGACCCATTGATTGCCTGGGCCGAAAGTCTCCCTTCTACATCTACTTCAGAAGTCAACCGTTCCGCATATCAAGATCAGCTTAATTTTGACGTGGAGTGAACTCCTGAATCTGTCTACTGCTGAAAAAAAAAGAAAAAAAGAACACCTCTGCTTTAAAACAATCAGGCTCACAGATTTATGAAGAGAACTGAGTCAGTGGGCATTACTATTTCTGTTTCTTGGATCACGAGCTTGATAAAAAGCTTAGGCAGTTTCATTGCACGTCTCGGGTCACATTGCCAACATCATGTCCGTCAGTAAGAGATTTAAGGATCTTCTCAGTTCGAGTGGATAAATCGTTAGTCGATTTGCCTACTTAATGAATGGCGCATCAATCAACTTAAAGTGAACAATGGAGATATGCTTTTTTCACATCATTTCTTATCTTTTCGTTCCCTTTTTTCTTCCTTCTTCTCCGAGCAAGCCCTTATAACGGCCACCTCCCCCTTCACGCCGACGTAACTTCCATCACGGTGTTGCTTCCCTCTTTGTGCCGTCGCCTACGAGGTTGATGCTGTGAACCTCCACCGCGTTTGCATGCCATCACATTAGTTCTCAGAGAGGTGGTGGTGATGGAGCCTGAGGGGAGAGAGAGAGAGAGTGTGTGTGTGTGCGCGCGCGAAGGAAGGTGAGCAATCAGCAACGGCGGCGGTTGAGGGAGCGACGGGTGGTGGTGGAGGCCAAGGGGAGAGAGAGCGAGGGCTAACCGAGGGCAGAGGGGTATTACTTTTTTTTTTTTTGTTGAAATTTTACAGAAAATATGAGGATCATTCGATCATTTTGAGATTTGATAATGGATCCTTGTCCAAAGAATAGAATAAGAAAAATTAACTGGCGAACCCTCGCTTTCTTGTTTTCCTCCTTGTAATGAACATATAGATGATGGAAACCTTATTGGATCTTGCCTTCCATGACTTGGTTGGTACCCACATTTAACTGGCTTTTCGCATGCGCAAGTGTGTTTAGCCAATTCGCACCAAAAGATTCCTGGTGCATGTCCACTTCTGAAGAGACCCCAAACCTTCAAGTGCTCGTATAGCTTAGGGTTTCCCAACTTTGCAGATGGGACTCCGCCCGAAGTGGGAAAATGTCATCTAAACCATTATTATCCCCACTAGTTCTCTCCCTCGAGATTTGACATTTTCCCACGTGACTTCGTCACAGGGACTTGGCCGGTGGATCATCATCCATTCCAACATTCGTGAGAGACAGAGAACGAGAGGCGCGGCTTTTGAAGAGCTTTTCATGCCACTAACATATGCCAATTAACCTTGAGGGAAAATATGTAATGATTTTAGGGAGTGGAAGTCCACCTTTCTCTTTGGAGTCATGCCGTGTTGTCCTTATAATTTATACATGATCAATGTCAAATTCGTCTAGTCCTAATTCAATACTTGCTGTTGATATAAATTGGTTATAGTGCATTTGAACTACGTTGGCCATGGGCTTAATCCTAGCGTATGACTAGCAATTAGTGTGAGCGAGAGGTGCTAATTGCAGGCATATAGTTGTCTAATCCTTTAGTCAGCCAAAAACCGATTTGGATGATTGGTGAAAACTACTAAGCAAGGTTAAACCGAAGATTTTCGATATCGTGCTCTTACGTTATACAAAATTCCGTGAGTCCCTTTAGATAATTTGAGAAATTTATATAGTCAGTTATGAAACTTTATTTGCTTCGAATACTAAACATAGGTAGGGAAAAGTTTATTTGAAAAATGAGAAAAAAAAAGGGGCAAACCAAGGGTTGACCACTTTGAGCTGCCGTACCGTGAACCACGGGTTGTGTTTCACATTCTCCAACTCGAAAAAGGAATAGAAATAAAGGAGATAGAGCTCTTAACAATTTACCAATTCAATGACTATGGTGCGATTAAATCTCGACCATATAAATGTTAATCGTATTAGGTGTAATTTGAGATTACGAGGATTTGATTTGACCGATTCTTATGTTGTTGAATTCAACTCAATACATGACATCCGAAACTAATTTAATAATTTTTTTTTCTGGGCAAGAGTAATTTAATAAATCAATCTCAATATATTTAGCTTTTCTTTAATTCAATTGTTTAATGTCCAGGACATCACTTACTTTATAAACGGACAGAGCGCCCAAACATAACCTCTTCAACCCCAAGGCAACATCGGATGGAAGCAATGAAGACCGTGGCTAGAGGAGAGCCAGTCCAAGTCCGAGGCAGTGGCCACGTCCTCCGCTCGGGGATGGGGCGGAAGGACCGCCACAGCAAGGTGCACACGGCCAAGGGCCCCCGAGACCGCCGAGTCCGCCTCTCGGCCTGCACTGCCATCCAGTTCTATGACGTTCAGGACCGCCTTGGCTTCGATCGCCCCAGCAAGGCAGTCGACTGGCTCATCCACAAGGCCAAGCCCGCCATCGACAGGCTCACCGGCCTGCCTCCCTTCCACCCTGTCCCGCCCCACCCGAACCGCCAAGAAACGCTAACAACGATCCCTAATAACAGTTACGGCTCCTCCTCTTCCTTCTTGGATGCCTTCTTCCAGGTGAGCTCCGCAACGTTGTCCGTCAACTTCCATGACGAAGATCTTGGCCTCTCCCTTCACTCGTTTCAAGAACGGGGATCTGGTCCGATCCATGCTCATCATCACTCCGCATCGTCGATGCAAGGAGAGACGCCGACGGTGACCCACTCAGCACGTGGCGATCTCTTGGGATTCGACGAGTCCCACTATCAAAGAATGATGGGTTGGAACAGAGCAGGAGAGAGCGAGTTGACATTCTTCATGGGCTCGCAACAAGAGCACCAAGAGCACCACGAGGTGGAGGCGCTCTCGCATCAGAGGGGTGCCCTTCAGTCCAGCTTCGAGACGGCGCTGCAGCCGCAGCTGCTGCTTGGTGGTTATGTTGACGATGAGTTGGCGATGGAGGAACAAATGTAAGCCGCAGTTCGGAGGCATGAGCATATGGTGTGGTGTGAAGTAGCGAGTTTCCAGACATATTTTCGAAAAGGAGGAAGGAGTATGTCCAGAATTTAATTTCCAGTATTCATCAATCAACCACCTGTTCGAAAAAATTACTTATCTCCAAAAGCATAAATAGAAAAATCGTTTTTTGGTCATAGTTTGATTTACAGAACAAAAGTGTTGCCATGCGCGCTCTTAATTTTGTTGCTTTCTTTATAGCGATTGGGCATTTCTCGATTAGTTGGTGTTGTCGATGAGATTAGAAGGTGAACAGATTAACATTTTTGTTTTCATTTTTTCAGTAAATAAAAAGTGATATCCTTAATAGAAATAATTGTACAAATGAAGTAAACTATCGGTCGGAAATCATGAGTAACAGTTGCTTCACGCCTTTTTTCCGCTCTTACTGTTCAAGAAACAAAGGCCTTGAGGCCCAAACATAAAGAGCAAGAAAACAAAGGCCGTAGGGCCCGTGCTCTCACTCATTTTTACCTTATTTTAGGCCCCAAAAAGATGAAAAGAAAATTACTACTCGTTTTTACCCAAATCCAGAATACATATGTCCGATTTAAGAGGGGCACTATTTACAACCTTCATCTCTACATTAGTGGAAAAATTTCTCTAATTTAAGGATTTTGCTAAAGGTATCCTTAGGGCAATTGTTAGGTAAGTAACGGAAATTGTGCAGTTTTTCAATGTCTTGTTTTTCTCATGCAATACGTAACCGATGTATTAGAAATCGAATCATTTTTTTGTTAGGTATGATTGAAAATCGAATCGTATCTTTTATTAAATATGATTAATAAGTGAATTCGAAATGGCTAATCAAGAGCACCCTTATTAAAGCTCATCGATGAACAAAGTGGAAACGACTAAAGCATATCGATTCGATGAACCTCCTCGTTCGTTATGCACATAGTTTTAGTGACTCGTGCTCAACTTCCGGGCTTTAATTCTTAGCAAGTTTTCTTCTTGAATTATTGCCTTTGAATAATGATGGGTGACTTCAAGGACTGGTCGCGAGTCGGTGGGGGTCGGCTTGTGTGTTCTGGGCAAGGGCTTAGCGTGGCACATGACCAACGACGGACAAAAATGAAGGAGGTTGAACAACCGTTGGTTTTCTGACGACCTGGGGGCCTTTTGGAGCTGGACCCAACCATCATCGATCGTCGAGCATGGGCATGGGGTATTGCTTTTTGATTAAATGGGTTGAAGTTGGGCTCTTTGCAAGCCCATCATTAACTGGCCTTTGCTTTATTAGACTCATTTCAACCCATATTTCTCATTTTAGGCAGCTCATATTTTACTTCACAAATATGATTTAAAACATGCCTACACGAGATTCCTTGCCTGAACAAACCAACAATGTTTTACTCCTAGATGTCCGTATTCTCTTACGGTCGATAGATGCCCGATTCCAAGGGGGAAGGCCGTATCGAGATTCCCAAGAAGCCTTCGCCCTTTGTCCGACGACCAGGTGACCTTTTCCCTTGTTGGAAATTATGATCCAATGAGAATGAACAACATAATTAGACTTTGAGACGTGATAACACTCTCTTTAAAGATTTATTTACCCCACAACGTTGCTAATGGTTTCCAACAAATATTCTTAAGGATACAACAAAGTCTCTGTGAGAATAAAGCATATAGCGATTTCGATAAATATATTTCAAAGGGAAACAATTTGAAACAATGGTTGTGTATCTTTATGAGAAAACGGAAATTTAAAAAGTAGTAAAAAGAAAGTGAAGAGAGTCGCTCAATATTTAATAGTTGAAGGAAGACAACTTTTCATGTCTCAAAAATCGTCATTCAAACACAACTGTTGGTATCAAAAGTCCACTTAACCCGGACACTCCTCTTCATGTCTAAGGAACGGTTAATTAGAACATAACTCTTCCATGTCCGAAAAAATAGTTTATTCGGGCACAACTCTTCATTGTCCGAAAACTATCTCGTTTGGAAAATTGTAACTCTTGGACATAAAATAATTAATTAAAATTCTAAAATAAATGTAATAAAAAATAAAAATAATTGCTTGATTAGGAATTAAAGTTTATTTTTATTATAATTTCTAAAATAAAAATAAAATGATTGTTGATTAGTGTCAATAATTATCGGTGTGATAAGGTGCGCCTAATATTCGCGCATCCGCATACAAGTATAATGGGGTCTAGCCCATTTCCTTATTTTTCTTTTTTAAATATCAAATATGGCTTTAACTTATAAAATGCCCACTTGTCTCATCTCTCCTACGTGGGAAAAAAAAAAAACACTTTTATTTGTTTTACTAACAAACTTCAACACCCCTTCCCTTAGAAACAGTTGCCAATCTATCTTTGAGGGAGAGAGGGATCTTTCTCTCGCTCACTCCCTCCGTCTCAATTTTCCTTTTTGTTTTCCTCTTTCTCCTTTGAAGCTTTCATATAATTTGCGCGAATAAATTTTACTAACAATCTTGAGTGAGCGTGGAGATTGTTCATCCCTTCGCCTTAGTAAATCGAGGATGTTCGTGACTCCACACCTTGTTGTTAGGTGCTCTTTTCTCTTTAGATTTAGGTCAAGTTTTAGAAAGTTTTTTTTCAAATTTGATCTATGATATAAATTTAGATTCCTTTAACATATTGGTGTTGATCTTGCGTACGGAGATGGTGATGAGGACGCCGAACTTAGATGCGCAACGCAAGTCATTGCAAATGAAGTGGGGGGATCTCGGCTCTTATCCGAATGTAGTGATTGGCCGTCGAAATTTTACAATAATAGACTTGTTGGAGGGACATGGCTTCTATCAATTGTGCTTGTTATTTGTTTTCTTGCTTTTATTTTGTTCGGAAGTTGTTTGAGATTTGCTAGACTTGAAAAATGTAACTCTCGAATTATTATATGATATGAATGACATCTTTCGTTAGGAAAAAAAAGAAAAAGGAAAAACTGGGAGGCTGGATTAGTGGCAGATAATTGCTTGGATTAAACTGGGCTTCACCCAAGCCCTCTCTTAGGCTTACATGATCATAACTGGCGATGTACAAAACTATATTTTCTTTCGAATTCCTCCTTAATTATACTTTATGTTATCCTCTAATTTCAAAGTTTATGTACTTCACTTTTCACTTTTGTTCGCTTATCATAGCTCATCTCTACATTTTGGTCTTATGGTCGAATGCTGTGGCATCCGTACTGTTTACTTATTGTGCGATGCACCAAAGAGAAAACCGATTCGCATGGCGTCATTTGTGTTATGATCTTAATACAAGATGTGGCAAAAGCATTTTCAAGGGATGTCAACTTCTAATCTCAACATCTTAGGCAGACATCTTACACTTTGCTAAAATGAGGAACGATCTGCCCATTTAAGCCTCAAATTTCAACCCCTGAATGCAGATCACGAATGCGAAAATCCTGCAGCCTATTTGGAAACTTGAGCGCGCATGCCAAGTTACCCTTTCGTCTCAAATATCAAGCTCACAAGCTAACGCCAGTTGACTTTCTGCATCATCCTAACTTCAGACAAACCAGGTGGTAACGTAATTGAAACAAACTTGGCCAAACGAATGAAAATATTATGGAGAAAATGAAGGAAAGTGGTAGGCGGCAAGTCAACATTCAACAGTCAACCCCTTGAAACTACATGGAGATTAAACTCGTCTTTTCTTTGGTTCTTGTTTCGGGTGTCCACACACAAGTTCCTTAATCTACTCAAAAACCTCCCCACCATTCAACAATTACATATAGTGCAGATCACATTGGAGAGACCTCTCATAGCCAAAGCAATTAGATCTTGCTTTAAGCGTGTATATATCCACACACAAGTATGGATGATGATCACAATGATCACCTTCCACCCTTGTTTCCTCACAAAACGACCTATGATTTCAACAGCAAGATCCTGAACGCCGCCGTGTTGTCTTTGTCCGTTGTTGTCGTGCTAGTCATCCTCCTCCACTTGTACGCGAGATACGTCCTTCGCCACCGTGCCCGGCGCGGCGCTGCCGTGCAAGCTCTAGCCCTCAGGGTCGCCCATGCGCAGTCCGGCGGCGAGCCACCTAAGACTGGCCTCGACCCAATGGTCATTTCCTCGCTGCCTTTCTTTATATTCAAGCGAAGCGACCGCCGGGACGACGCCTTGGTCGAGTGCACGGTTTGTTTGAGCATGTTGGAGGATGGAGAGACAGCAAGGGAGTTACCCAATTGCAAGCACATTTTCCATGTGGAGTGCATCGATAAGTGGCTGCGCTCGCAGTCCACATGCCCCGTTTGCCGCACCGAGGCCAAGCCATGGATGAAGGCCGAGCATCACGAGCCTCCTGCTTGGACAGCTGCACCGACGGCTCCATCGCTTGAGAGCATCGGCTCTACTTTTGCAAGTATTGAAGGGATGCCCGATGCCGCACAAGGGGAGAACAAAGACAGCAGTTCGTCAAGCTTGCGATTTAGTTCATTCAGAAGGATGCTTAGTAGGGACAGATTGTCGCCGAGAGTTCAATCTCGTGGCCAAGCAGATGATGAAATTGAAGATATAGAGAGACAATGATGCAACAACTATAGGTAATAGAAAATTTTTTGCGAGAACTTTTCGTTCTTGTTAATTACTTTCAAGTGTTAGCATGTATTCCACCTATAGGAGAGAGTCGCTGTTGAATTGCTTGAACGTGCTGATGAGGGACAAGAAGATGTGGTGTTTGGTAGCCTAAGGTTTGAATTGGAACTATGAACGGAACATTAGGTGGTGGCAATGTGAGGCACGCTAATGAACCATTGACCTTCCGAATGAAACATACTGCCACTGCAGAAATCAAGATCCTAAATTGCAGGAAATTTTTACAATTAATAATGATACCCTTCGGTAGAATAGGAAAAATTTGGTACAAGCAAAGTCAAAACTGTTAATATTTTTCCTCCTACCATGTTGGCGCAGCTGTCGGTACATTATCGTCATTGGCACGAGGTTGACGGATCATCTTGTGGTAAGTACTATCTCAGAAATTGAATTTATTGGAGAAGTATATCGAATCAACCTCAGTTAGATTGGCGACAGCGACTGTCTAGAGCATGACTGTAAGTTACTGTAAATCAGATAGCGGAGGGCATCTGAAGCTGAAGGCGATGCAAAAGATCTTGTCTGTCGAATCAGATGGAAGCACTAGCGCCCTCGTTGAAATGAACTAGGATGAATCGTAATTGAATGCGCACTGATTTCAGGATAGTTAAACGGCACAAACCTTCCCTAGGAGAACTACTTCAAAGCAATGGTGGTTTACTTCAACACAGAAAGTTAAACAATGTCCAAAGACATGGAAATTGATTTAAATGACGAGCCTCAGTGTTTACAAAACAAATGCTAAACAAGCCGTGAGGGTCTATATAGCCTCAGTTTTATTACAGAGGATGGGTGAACATACTTATGATAATCCAAGAACATAGTCAAGAACATACACCAATAACAAGGAGAGGGGGTAAAGTGCGTAGGCCAAGAAACTCATCCAAAGAGGGAAGGTAGTGCGGAAACTAGCGATCGCGCCCATCAAAATGCATACAATTACTGTCACCAATACTTCGGAGAAGAAGTCCCATGTCAATTGGCGCACATAAACCAAGCCCAAGAAAACCGCCAAGGACAGGACATTGCCCATGGTCACTGATCCATATATCTGCACCATAAATCTGTCATAAGTACTACATTTGTGGAAGTCGCCTTCTTCATTTGTGGCAATGTCTATTGAGGATAGTAGAGAATCATAGATGCTGGAAAACATACCTCTGAGTACGTCAAAGACATGGTTCTTTTTTTCTTCCGGCTGGAAAACATGAGGCACGAGACTACCTCGCTGGAGCAGGCGAATGGAAGGATCACAAACGACACGAAGAAAGAAGGAATACTTGTGGCGGTTGAAAAGTTGTCTACTGCATCCACGAGGGGATCTGCAGTGACGGCGGCAATAGCTGTTCCAAGAAGCAGCATTAGTATCGCTTTGGCGGTATTCCACTTCACGTTTGCCACATCATCCACCGCCAGCTCGTCTTCCTGGTCTACCAATCGATCAAGCTGTTGCTCCGTCCGCTGCACCGACAATTTTCGTTACAACATTTTTTAGACAAACACTGGCTGTAATAATTGTAATACCTCATCGAAATTGCTCAGCAGCCTTGATGTCAGGGATATATCGTCATCCGCATATGCTCCTGCTGCAGCGCGTCTAGCCCTCCTGAGCCATTTAGAGATCCCTTCAATGAACTCAGTAGAATCAAGTTTTGAATCTCGAGAACTGTCGAAATCCTCTATCACTTTATGGACCGCGTCATCCATGTTTATCTCTACCTCTTCAATCTGGATTCCGATGATTAGGGCTCGCACCTCTGCTGGGGATAGGTATCCATTAGAGTCCACATCAAGTTTCTCGAATAACCTGCAATATCACATCGGTAGAAAGTTAGATCGAGTTTGACATTGTTTCTAAGTAGAATAGAAGTACATCTGATCTCTTCTTGACTATTTGAGTTTCACTGAACTTGAAACAGCTTTTCTTTTCTTGCCACAAGTCAGCTTATAGTTATTTATCCATTAACCACCGGCATTTACTGACTTTTTTACATACAAGAAAGTTTAATTTAGGAATGCCATCTCCACATATGCGATTTTTCGGGCTTCCCTAGTCCTAACTTCAGGTCTCCCAGTAATTGGTGAAGAACATGCCACTTTGAAGGTGAGTCGCAAGGTTCACAAAGTGACAATGAAATGATGAAAAGTAGAGGAAAAAGGAAGCAACTAACTTTTCTAGGACAACCGTATTGGGTTTGCCTTCTTCGGTAACTAGCTTTCCAAGTGTACGTGCTCTCAATTGCTGTAGGAGTCCTGATATTACGCGCTTATGCATTGCATATGCGATTCTTCTTTTCTGGAGTCTTGGCTGGAAAATCTGCATTATATTTTGTCGTCCAAAGGGCCATGATTCAGGACACATACGCTTATGTTGTACGAAATTTATAGTTGTGGCTTGAACTGGGAGATTAGTCTTGTGAGCGTTGATGTTTTGCTGAATGAAAGTGGGATTACCTGGTAGAGGCTGTAAGACAGCAACAAGAATATGGAAACAATGAAAGAAACTAGAACTGCAGCTCGGCTAAGCGAGCTCGCGCCAAAAATTTCTGGCAGTTGGACTATTATGAATGGTATTATAGAGATCATCATGATTCTTGCTGCATAGCTTGTCCAGATGTCGGTGCTCACCCCAGATCCTGTGACAGTCACCATTATTTGATATATAATGTGAGGTGCATCTAAATAGACAACCTATAACAAGGGCCATTTTCAAATTGTTGAAGTCAAAATTTCTGTGCAATACCCAATACAAAATAGTAAAGCTATTGAGATGTTCGGATGGGGGAAAGATTGTTGCTTCAGATGTGACATGCAGATGTAAAAATCATGCAATTGTTTCCATTCAAACATTGGAAGATGGTCTTTTGATGAGCCTACATTATCAGCATATTCATCTCTGAAGCGTCATTTGGTTTGACAACTATGCAATGAAGCAGAATTTTGCAAATAGGAACAGATGCAGAGCTTTTGACCTTCATATCCTTTATTCAGTGGGCATCCATAACCCAAAGGTATGATCATGGTGCATTCAAATAGAGTTCAGAAGGTACCAGCTAAGCTGAATAATTTGGTATCCTTTTATCCACGGTGGTTGAGTTCTCGATATCGCATTTTCCAACGATAATGCAAGTGCCCCACAGAACAGTCAGAAGCATTACCGTCGATCCAGCAAGCAAGCCCATCCCGACAGAGACCTGGCTTTGAGCTTCTTCTGTGCTCCCAGAGACACCAGATGCTACAAATGAAAGGATATTACACTGGCATAAGCCATTAATTATACAAATTAACATGCTGAAAGGAATGATTTCAGGACTAGCTGATGAAGCCTATGAAGTTGGACGACCACAGACGTCAAGAGTAATCAATTAAACCAAGCCAATGTTCCAGAGCATATTATGCTGCCTCATATATATAGCAATAATAAGCTCATGTGGAAAAAAGATGTCTTTTCAGTCTGCACATGCAGCAGAAAATCAAGACATTACGCTAAGAATTTATAAGGAACAACTATCTATGTCCTTGCTGTCTCCTTTCCACAAGCCAACAGTACAACCTTCCTAAATTGCATCAAGACTTTCCATTTCATGGCAGAAACAGTAATTCTCACAAAAATGATTTCATGGCAAAACTGCTAGATTGCATTGTAATTAACAGAAGAAGATTGCTTTGTTAACCTCAATAGAAGATGAAATCATTCAAAGATTTAGAGATCTCACTTTTACCCACATTTTCCTGACTGCTACTGTTTCGGAGTAAGGATGTTGATGCTAGAATGACCTTTTTGCATAAAAAACATGGATGAGAGAGAATCTTAACATAGGTTACAATTCTGACAAAAAGGGACTACATTTAGCAAAGTTATAGAAACCAATCTTACCCAGGATAATTGTGGCATCAGGAAGTGAGCTAAGTATTGGCAGAAAGAGACCCCCAATAATGCCAGGACCAAGAATTTGCAGCAAAATCTCGCTTCCATTGGACAACAGCTTCGCCGCTAGGAACATCAGGTAACCATACACCAGAATCAGGAACACATTGCCCCATACGGTGGTAGTGCACGGCAAGAACCCATACGTCAGATCGCAGTCGTCCGATGAAACCAAACGGCTCAAGAACAGCACTGGCTGCTTTACATATCGAACTGCCTCAAAGATAATATCGGAGGCCGAGTTTTCCTCGATCTTACGAGTCTGAACGTGGCTGACGAGCGAAAGCAAGATGACTGGAAGCAAAAACTGAAGAACTCTCATCTTCGCCATTCCCGGGGATGAAGCTTCGTCCAACAGCTTGATTAATACGAGGATTTGGATCATATATTGGACTTAAAAATTTGTCCTTTCTTTCAAGCTTCAACTTGGCTTTTCTAGATGGAGGCGATTAAAGAAAGACTTTGAATGTTCATATTATACAACCAAAGAACCAGGATGTGGAGTGGTTGAAGTCAACATGCAAGAATAGCAACTTGAATGAAGGGAATATACTTGTTAAGTGAGGATTAGACAAAGTACTACCCTTGAAATAATGTATTCAGGCAGAGATCGGATTCAGAGTTTGAGCAAATTGGCTTGTACAAAAAAATTCTCAGCAACCACGTGTTTTGGACAACAAAGTAAACCAGCAGTTGTCATTAAACATATATTGCATTGAATAACCATCAGATGCAGATATCATCAGGGTCTGAGCCTTGAAGAGCAAGCTCTTATCAGTTCTCTGATGCCAGCAAGCGATGTTTGTCCACAAGAAGTTAGTATAAGTATGGGTCCAAGATCATTTGCAAATCAGAAGGTTCGTCACTTGTCTGTCGAGCATCTAAATCTGAAACTGCAAATATTAAATATCGAATAGTCCAAAGGTGATTTTTTTTCAAATCACTTTGCGTGTGAATGGAAGTGAAGTACAGCACAAGAAATTTCTGTGTGGAAAATAAGCTCATTTTCTGGGTTGGCCAAATTGACTCGGAAGGAACAATCTGAGAAAGCGACACACCACCAGAGAGTCGTGATATAATTTTCGTCACATCCCAAGAAGGACCAGTGCAATTGCATTCCTGAAAATCACATCGGCAATTCCTATGCCGGACCAGAATACGTAGAAAACAATATTGTAATTGGAGAAAGTGCAGACAAATCAGCAAGACATCTTGCAAGTATGTTTCCAACTTTGCCAAACTTAGAACGGTAAGGTTCCAAAAATTCAATCTGACTTACGTCAATAATTTCTGAAATATGGAAGTGGAAGATTAATGCTAGAGAGTGTGAACGGCTTTGATCATATACATGTGGTTAGAAGATGATTTTACTTATTTATTATGCCGAAAGGGTGCATGTCGGTCATGCAATCGGTGATTATGCTCTATTAAGGAGCTTTCTAAACTATTATGGCAGCTAATGATGCTCCATTCTTCGACTATCGCGAGTTGTAACAGCCGAATCACCATAATCCGTCTCAAACTATCATTCGATCAAATTAATCTGCACTTCCAAATTTGACGAGCAAACTCAAACCAAATGATTGATGTTGCAATCGAAGTTCTGATTACCATGAAAAATACCAAGTATGCGCAACGTACTTCTGACTCATTCACTTGTTGGATTATGAACTAACAAAATTACGGTATCCAAATTACATATCCTACATCCCATATGCTTGGAGAACTCCATCTTGATAATCAAAAGTTCAATTTACAATTTGCCTAGTCTTTATTTTATGCATTTAACTCCACATTGTATGCAAAGCATCCGTATCATTCATTATTCTGGTGAGTGGCAATCAGGGAGCCATTTCCAATCTTCATACAGTACAATGACAGAGAAGCATATCCATCCATTTCTGTCTAGTCATACTATACCAACATCAGAAACAGATATGAAAAAGAATAAATTTTGTCCCCTTTCTTCTAATTCTCTCCTTACCCAATGCCTCATTTGAGCTTGCCTGATCAATGAGAGAAACTGGAAAAGCAACAGACTAATAAGTCAAAATGGCATGTCAATTCTTATCCATGGACTTGTGCTATAGTAAGGGGTGCACCACTATTCTGCCAGATCAACAGAAAAGTGAGACAGGGAACTGTGGAATCATTGGTTATTTCCCTGTAAAATGGAGATTTTCTCCCTTCTCTGCCGTTAACTTGTATTGTCTAAAATGGTTGTTCTTCATTTCTCAATCCATTGGGGGATATTCAACTAAATAGTCAGTCCTTTACTAAGAGGAATCACGCGAAACCACGACGGGAGACATGGGCGGAAGATTTTCAGTTATGACAAGCGGCAGGAGAAAAAGTGTGCTTGCCTCAAGCATCTGCAGCTGCAGGTATAAGCCTATGCAAGATGAGAGTACCTGAACTGTAATCAAATGCATATTGTGCTTCAAAGCTCGGTTGAAATAGGTGCAGTTTGACCTTGGATTTTCATCATACAATGGTACTTGACTGGAGTAACGGCACCAGCCTGCACACACAAACTCACCACAGCAGGCGCATGACCATAGAAATTCCGTCCTTCATCCACCAGCACATGAGGATCTTGAGGTCGAGGGAACCAAACAATATTCAAAGGCACCAGATCATCTACCTGAGCCTTCTTCCAGAAGTGACCACCACGCCAACTCTCATACTTGAAAACCCCACATAACCGAGCCTTGTGGCCAGATGGTCCAACATGGACATCTGAACAGTACTTGCAGACTTTTGCCGGGTAAACTGATAATAATTTCTGCACGCCAGACCTCAGCGTCTCCCATGCCCTCAAAGTCCCATTTGCTATCAACATCAGATCATCAGCCGAGATAACCTCGGCTTCATTGTAATCAATCTGAGCATCATCAGATTCAGGCATGCAATGCAGATTCTCATCACACAAATCAGCTCCAGCCTGATAGCATAGCTCAACAACAGCAGGTATACGATCATAATCAAACCGCTGATGGTGCTTTATGACATCTTGGAACATTGTTTTAAGATGAAAGACCTCGACTGGTACAAGAATATCTTTTATTCCACCATTGATCCATTCATGAACTCGATTTTTGCCACGACGCCTATAACCACAGCATGTTTGAATTAGGTGTCCCTTTTCACCTACATATACTTCCGAACAAAACCTGCAAAAGCATCACAGATTCAAAGTAAGAGCTTTCCTTCTGTGGCTCAAAGACAGCTTGAAAATATAGCCACTTCCTTACCCCCTCCATTCTTCTTCTTTAACCATTAAGTTGTATCAGATATGATACAACTGCAGGTTGCAAGAAATTAGTCCAACCATTCGAAACTCAGACCTCAATCTAAGAACAAATAAAGATGTATGCCAATAATCAAAGGGTTTCTCTCTTTTCACATGTTCTCTCGACAGCACACTCCTATATCAAAACTTCTTGCTGGTTTCTTCTCACTTGAACACACCCAAGCATAAGCTTTCAACCGTTCATATTGACCCAGTACACTAAGATTGGATGATTGCCAATAGGATCTAGAGTGAAGATCATGGTCCCCAACGCCATGGTGTAAAAGCATCGCGTAGAGAGAGATTGCAGCATGGTTAATAATGTTGAAACTCCATGAAAATAATAGGGCCAAGCAAAAGTATACCTCTTGAATAGTCTTTGGGTGATGGTAATAGCAGTAAACATGGACTAGAAAACATGCTGACTCGGATGCGCAAGAAGGTAGGACAGCCGAGACAATTGAAAATGAATGACAACATAGAGCATTCTAATCTCACAATCTCAAATACTATCAGAATTAAGCAACAGCCAACCCGATTTCAAGCGACATTATTATCAGAATTTTTCTTGGATGAAATTTTTTCGTTTTTCTGTACTTTTGTCAGATTGAGGATGAGGAAGATCCAGGAGATAACTGATACATAAAAGTATGAAAAAGACTCTGATTTAGTAACATTTTCATTTATTCCGACATGAATGGTAATTTTATCCCACTTAGGCCCCATAACTCATATATCTGACCATTTTTGCCTATTTATGTAAGAAATATATCCCCATATTGCGGCCCCTAAATTAGACTGGTATTGATGTCACAAGGTGGTGATCTGGCTGAATAGAAAGAATCTTATAGCCAATGTTTCTTTTACTTAGCATATCTTAGCAATTACCAAGAGAAGAATGCTTAAATTAGTAGTAAAACAAGGGAAAATGTGGATGAAAAGGAAGATGCCATCAAATCAGTCTTTCAAGGGTTGCTGAAGCATCACAGTTCCATGCACGCAAGTTCTTTCACAGGCCAGCAAATGCAACTTAAAATGAAGAAAATTTGCTGATGAGTGCCCCCAAGGGCATTGGTTAAGTAGCTAATTAAGGAAATACTACAATTTTAAAAGCAGTAACTGTTCTACGGATTGGGCAATTCGTACTTTAAAAATCTAAGATATCCTTTCATGTTAATCAAATGCCTCGGGGCAACCTTTAAACAATACTCAAACATTCTCAATCCACATAGCTCCACCAAAACTCTTTCCATAACCCACCAATGCCGGAGAAAGCTAGCGTTTTCCACAACCTCAAGACTTATCCTGCTATGTAATGTCCAAATACAAAGGCACCAGAACCACTTTAAGTGCAAAAGCATATGCAGCCAGATGAATTTTGTCATTGATTGGCACTAAGTCTGTTGGTCAATCCCAATCAAATCCTAACTACTTGGTCCCATCACCTGATACCATGATCATGATTTACAAACCCAAAGCAGCTCAATAGAATCTTTACCATTAACCAAGCTTTCAAAAAGTGGTGTGTTTTGCTTCAATGAGAATTAGCCAGTTCCACACAGTCAAGTCAGACAACAATATCCAATGCACAATCATGAATCATGGGTAAATACTTTTCGGTCTTCTTGTGATGCTATCTCGATAGAATAATTAAGATTCAGTCTGCCAAACTTACTTGCAAGCTGCAACTGGGAAGAACCTGAGAAGTGTCGATACGCCCCGGATGAGCAAAGTCCTGGCCTTCAACACTTCTTGCGCAACAGGAACCATACCCTGGACTGGATAATCCTTGGCCCTACCTTCAATCCTCTTCAGAATCATAGGCCGGAGCTTTTTCAGGTCCACTTTTGCACTATAAAATCGAGCATACATGCTGCACAAGTGTCTCCCTTCAATAAATACTCGACATAGTTCCCTCCCAGGAACCATTGCAACTCCTCCAGGTAATCAAAATGGAAAACACTCGCGGGTCCCTATCGGTGAGAAATTTCGTCAACAACCTGGCGGGCAAGGAGCCAGGTGATTGAATTGCATGATGCAGGACAAACCCCAGTTGCGTTGTCGCGTGGACAAGCGACGGAGCGCTTGGTTTTAACAGGCTAAACGAGCGCGAGTTGTCTCCCTCCGACTCGTTGCCTCGGGAGCAGAATTCAGCTATTCCAACGGTGGGCCGGAAGGAGATGGTCGTGGCGTGGATCAAGTCGGGGGTTTTGATTCGAATGCGCACGTAGTCTCTCGCCCCAGCGCGGGAGTCCTCAAGCTTTCGCATCAGCAAAAGGATCTGTCGCACCACAGCCACACGGATAGAAAGCCGACATCAGCGGGTGCGAGCCAACAAAACCGCCGATCTCAAGGGGGTTGCACAGAGCAAACGAAGCATCCCAAAAGGAGTCAAAACCTCGAAGTCGACCTCAGAGTCTCAGACACGAAAACAGAGTAACCACGAAGGGCTTTGTTCTTCTCGCAGGCAATAGCTTGAGCTGAAATTTTTGAAGAAACGATGTCATCCCAGTGAAATAGAACCAATGAAATGAAATTTCTCTTTTCCGTGGTTGGGAGCTCATATGCTTTTATCGCATTAAATTTGGGAAAATGACACAAATAGTTTTTAAACTTTGATCCAATATACATATGGTATTCATAAACTTTTAATTTATTTAATATAGTCCTTGAACTTTAACCTAATGCGCAATTTAGTTCCTAAACTTTTGATGCTTCAATGTAATCCCTAAATTTTTAGTAAATGTTCAATTTAGTCCTCGAATTATATGAAAATATTCATTATTGTCTCCGATCTTAAATTAATGGAAGGAATACATTAAATATTTTCATATAGTTGAGACTATATAATGAACATGTAAGAAAGTTTCCAAGAACCACATTAAACAAACTAAAAGTTCGGGAATTATATTGAACATTAAATTTAAAGTTCAGGATCATATTAAATAAATTTAAAGTTCATGGACTATAATGCACATTGGATCAAAGTTCATGACTATTTATGTCATTATCCTTTAGATTTTTGGCTTCCGTCTCCCTGCAAAACTTCACATCTTAAATTCATCTCAAACAAGGTATAATACTATAATACATCTCCTAATTTATATCCATGGAAATCACGAGTGGCTTCCTATATGAAAATATGCCAATGGTCCAACAAAGATAAAAGTCAAGATTAAATAATAAAAAACGTCCTTAAAACACCACCAATTAATTGCAAAAGAGAATATAAAAAGAAAATGGATAAAAAGAAGTGAAAAATCAAAATATATAGTTAATTTGAGTCTATGTAAAAAGAGTGTTCTTTTTCACCGGAAATTAATGTCAAGTTATTATATATGTAACATAAAAATGATTTGAAACACTAATAATTTTCAATTTTATCCCACAGTCTATATGTCGTGCATTTTTATTTTGCTGCGATCATATTATTGTAGTCCTAAGTATGAAATGTTGCCTTTCTTTTTTTGGAGTAATTACACCCAAATAGAAATATTCAGTTTTTCAAATCATAATCACTGCCTTAACAAAAATACCATATCTACAAGATTTTTCTTTCAATTTCCTTGGCAAAGAAAGGAATTAAAATTAGAAACGGGGTCGTCTTCGGTGGATGGCCCGGTTATCCGGCTTCCAGTCAATTCAGATTGGAACGTGTAGCGTCCGGCCATCCGACAGCAGCGAGTGAACCACTGTACAGGGCCTCTCTCTCTCTCTCTCTCTCTCTCTCTGTGGACGCTCTGAATCTCCTACCACCACCATGAGCTCTCCGTCGTCCCCTCTTCACCCGCCAGATCAAGACCCTACCCCAATTGACCCGCCCCATCACCCTGAATCGTCCGAGACTCAAACCCTAACCCTCGATCCGGACCCTTCCAAGTCCGACGGAGACTCCCAGATCCTCGTCCCGGACGACGACTCTAACCAAGATGACCCCGACCCAGTCCCCGCGCCGTCCCCACGAGCCCAAGGCCCGAGCTTTATGGCCCCGCCCCCGCCGCCACCTCCACCTTCTCTCGCCGCGGCCGCAAAAACAAGAAAGCCGAATCGAAACGGCGCGCCATGGAGAGGAAGTCGCAGCAGAAGCTCAAATTGCTCGTCAAGACCTTCAAGCCCATCCCTTTCGCCCCCGTCAAGGCTCTCGACTTCTCGCGTCGCGGGGATCTCCTGCACCGGCTCGGGCTTTGGGAGTTTGTCCACCTGGACTTTGATAGGGCCCTGCGCGGCAACTTGATCGCGCAGCTGGTCGCCAGTTTCAGCAAGAGCGAGAGGTGCAGCTACGTCAATGGGGTCAAGATTCGGGTCAGCCGGCCCGACCTGGCGCGAGCGCTCAAGCTGCCGGCTAAGAGGGTCGTGGCCGGTTCAGAGGGAGCAGGTGAGGGTTCCGAAACTGAAGAGTCTGTTGGTTTCGTTTTGGATTTAGCGTCCAATTGGATGCTTTTGCATGATGATGATACATGGATGATGCCTGATGAGATAATGAGTTGGGACAAGTTGATTAGAGAAGGGAGTTTCGAGAAGGTGGATTGGGCGGGCATGATGTGGTTTATGGTGGAGAAGGAGTTGATGCAGGCCCCTGGTTTGGAGAATTGTTACTATGCGTCCCACTTGCAGTGTTTGATTAGGTCTCAGCGCGAGGAATTGTTGTCGGCAGAGGAAGTTGAAGCGCAGGATGTGGAGGAGGATGCAGGTGGTGGTGATGTGAAGATGGCTGAACCGGAAGAGCAGAGCTTGGAGTTGAGCCTCGGACCAGAGAATGCTGATAACAAGGCTGATGAGGAGGAGAAGGAAGGTACTAGCATTGAATTGGGACTTTCGCAGAATGAAAAGTTTGATGTTGGGAATGAGGAGGATGCTCAACTTAGTCTTGGGTTTGAAGAGAAAGTTGAAGCTGAAATGGAGGACAAAACTGAAGTTGGTATGGCGGAGGACAAGGGTGTCGAAAAGGAAAATGACAATAAAGAGGAAGATGGATATGATGATGTCATGGATTCTCAGGGGTGTAAAGAGGAGGAAGAAGAACAAGGTGGGCAGTGGCTTTTGGATGGGAAAAATAGTTCAGGCGAGCACTTTTTGCAGAGGTGCAGAGTTGCTGAAGCTAACCAAATGAGGTTGGATGTGGATCAGAAAGGAGTGGAAGGAGAAGGAGGAGTAGTAGGTGAGGAACAAGAAGACGAAGAACTAGAGGAAGAGGAAGAGGAAGAGGAAGAAGAAACCAATGAGGAGGAGCAACAAGAGCCTGGAGGGTTCAATATGTCGCCAAAGTTTGGTGATTTGGAGAGGTTGCCTTCATCAAATCTTCTGCATGTTTTGGAATCTGCTCAAATTCCTTTTAACACCGGGATGCAACTTCGTGATGATTCGTGTGGAGAGTTCTTAGCCTCAAGAGCTGACAGTCACATGGGTCCCAGTTCTTCGTCTATCTTTGGCAATGTGAACAAGAGAGAAATCGATACTGACAATGACAGGATGCATCACCAGCTGAATGGGGGAAACAAGCGGATGAGGACTGATGGTCCGTGGGATAGTAAATCGCTGGACTTCAGTATGTGCATCGAGCAAGTGCAACAATGGGTGGAAAAGGCAAGGATGGCGCACGTGGCAAAAGAGCAAGCATATGCTGAGTCTGGCATGAATCACCAAATATTCCTCAGCCAGCTGCAACAACGGGATGCTTTGATCGAGCATTTGCAGAAGACCAGTAATGAAGAGATAGTGAAAAAGAAGATGGAAATATATCGACTTGAATGTGAGCTCTATATGATGGTGAACCTTCTAGATGGCTACAAGAAGGCCTTGAAGGAAACCGACCGGAAATTCGCAGAATACAGGGCTCGCTGTCCTCAGCTTGATGAGCCACTTTATAAGGATGTTCCTGGATCTGGCGGTCTTGTTTTGAGCATTAGGGAACTGGAGAAGCAGCGGTTAAAACAGGAAGAAGAGGAGAAGATGAAGCTGTTGGCATTGAAGGAAAAGCTCGAGGAATTCGACAACGTTTTTACCATCAGCTTCAAGCACGTCTCGAAGGAATTAATCTGCTCAATAGCAGGTTGTACGATGTTGAGAAGGGATTGAAACATCTGAAGGATTCGGCGGAAAAGCGTAAGGCCTCAGAAGCTACAGTTGCCATTTCTCCAACGGAAGAAAATGTCCCGGAAGCGATGCCAGCTGCTGCTGCTCTTATGGAAGAAAATGTCCCGGAAGCGACACTGGCAGCTGCTGCTCCTATGGAAGAAAATCTCCTGGAAGCGATACCAGCAGCTGCTGCTCCTATGGAAGAAAATGTCCCGGAAGCGACACCAGCTGCTGCTGCTGTCCCGGAAGCAGCTACAGCTGGTGGTCCAATGGAGGAATGAACTTCTCAGAAGAGTTTTCGATCATATATAGGTAAATTTCTATGGTGACTTGTATTTTCAGCCTCCTCTTGGTTTGGTTCAAGCTTTGCCTAAATGGCGACTCGATGAAGGGGCTTGTGTTAGTTTGGTTGGCCTATCCTATAATGTGAGTGCTTTGGCTGCCTGGAAGATAGGAGTTGGTACTGCGGTTCTACTACATCTATGGTTTGCTTGCTTAGTCTTCATAGAGATCCTCTGAACTGCTTGCAATTGATGTTGGGTAACATTAGGTTAAACCTAGTAGCTCCAACTGAATTAAACCAACTACTCATGAATGAGTATTCTCTCCTTTTCTTTTTCTTTTTACATCTTTTGGGCAAATCAAAGATCAATACATGATTAACCAATGGAATCCGGACATATTGGGGTTTCCCTTGAACTTGTGAAGAACAAATTATTCCCAAATTTAGAAGGGCAGCAAAATATCTTGTTCAATACTTTAGACATGACAAAATTTACTTAGTTTAGTCGGCGGTGCCTTTTCAAGAAAGTAATTTCTGTGCGGACTTTTTAGGCTTGCGGACCGGTTTACTCCTTGGGAGGCGCCTGCGCCATGACTCATTTTGCTCTAGCAACTGATGGAACGAGAGTGTTACTGTTGTCGATTTTTTTTATTTTCCTTTTGAAAACGTTGAAAAAAGAAGAGAAGACTCCATAATAGTAATTGAGTCCGACATGCTTAGGTTCATCCAAAACGCATCCTATCTTTTTCAAATTTGCCGTTTCCAACGACTTCCCCCGGCATATTTGAGGAAAAATGAGTTTTTTATTTTTATTTTTTTTAAAGGTAAGAAATATGCTAACTTTAACCAAAGCGCAACTATACAAGAGTAAAGGAAGCTCGACACCACAAAGAGGCCCTGCACTCGTGATGACACTAGTGAATGTCACCACGGGTGCAAGGGTGTCGTGGGTCCAAAAAAAGGACTAGGGTCCTTGGAAAAAGGTGCGAGAAAAAAGGCCAAACAACCCGGCCCTGAAGAAAAGAAGAAACGGAAGCTGTTGGGACGACCCTCTCAAGCACAAAAAATTGTCAGATCAATACCCCAACTAGCTTGCATCCTCCCTGTTACGAGGGGTATCTTCCACGTGTTTGAATGTCAAAGCTCCGTCCTTAATAATCTTCTCTGGATGCAACTTGATGGCCGGAACGAAGAGAGCCCGATTACGAAATAGAATATGATTCCCTCTCCCTCCATCTAATATGGCAAAGAGTGACAAATGAGAAGCGGGCTATGGCTTCGTAGAAGCTATGGCCACCGATATGTTGCATGGCCCAATGCAAGTTGTCACGTCAACATCTATTAGACTAGGCGAGGTTGCACTTGGCTGCCTAAAAAGAAGAAAGGATACCCGTGTGCTGGCAACCAAGGTAGAGATGATCCACACTCGCCTGATTTGCATCGACAAAAAGAACATGCATAATCTCGAAATACGATTATAGTTCAGCAAGAGCATCTAGGTGGGCAGACGATTCAAAGTGATTAGCCATAGGTGAGGTTGCACTTGGCTGCCTAAAAAGAAGAAAGGATACCCGTGTGCTTGGCAATCAAGGTAGAGATGATCCACACTACCCGATCTCGCATCGACAAAAAGAACATGCATCATCCGAAATACGATTATAGTTCAGCAAGAGCATCTAGGTGGGCAGACGATTCAAAGTGATTAGCCATAGGTGGAAGGAGTGGCGAGGAGCCGAGCTCGGTTCCAAATGAAGGAGTGCCACGGCATCAACTATCCTGTAGGCCGAATAGAATTCCAGGCCAAGGCAATAGAGAAGTCACCAAAGGAATGGCCAAGCCACATAAAGCGATCAGCATGTCGGTGATTTAGAATTGGGAGCTACTCGGGCCAAGACTCGTGGTGAGTGTAATTAGCGACGGTTGACCCGAAGAGCTGAAGAAGTCTGCCACCTCGGCCTTTCGAGGTATACCCGACCTATATATGTCCACGCCCAAGAAGATTCTGTTAAGGGGACCTCGAGGATGCCAAGTTTCAAACCAAAACGAAACATTGCGACCACTACCAAGCCGCCATCTAAAGAGATGCTTAAAATCCGATTGAAGGACTAGAATTTTTTCCAAGCCCACGAGCAGAAAGTTGGTTTAGTTGCTATCCAGCTTTTGATGAAAAAGAATATGTTTTGCGGCGTCCGACCATTGCCTGTCCATTGAGCACCATGAAAGGGCCTTATTTTTCGTGCTTTTGGTAAGAAATCAAGGGCTCTCCAACTCTTTGCAATGTCTATATTTCTGTCTTAAAGGAAGAAAGTCAAATGGAGGTAGAAGTTAACTGCGTACTCTCATAGCAAAATAGCCAGGGTATGTCGCTGGAAGAGCTCTCTCCCTCGGCCACATTAATCATGCAAAATGATGGGGGGAAAATTTATTGTCCTTTTTGGCCGGAGAAGTATCATCGTTCTTTCAGATTTGAAGCCAAAAGGCGCAGTTAATTGTATAACAGAATCAATCAAACCACGCCAAAAGTGTCAGAAAGCTCTTTTTAGTTCAATGGGGATAAGGCTTTTTTGTACCCCCCCAATCAAACCTTAAATCTATGTAGGAAGTTCTTGTGCATTATCCTTTTCTCTTGCTCCTTGATTAGAGTTTGAGAGTTAGAAGATGGTTGTTTGTTGTTCAATTGTACGTCAACCCCTTTTATTGTGGGGCAACTTATCGAATCTTGAGTACTAATCGTCGGAACATCCTTTGTTTATCATGTTACAGCAAGCTGAGATCAGCATTTTTGGTTGAAAGCGAAGTGGCATATGCATTTCTTCTGGTCCTGTAACTCATGTTGGATTCGCGCGGAGGAATATAGAACGCAAGGAATCTCGTATAGGGAAGCAGCCGACCGAGGTGCCGAAGGATGTGAGAATCACATTAAGAGGGCCAAGTCCTTGAAAGTGAAAGGTCCGCTCGTGGAGCTTTCACAGATTTATCCACTAGATTCCTGCTTGCGGAAGATTCAGAGGTAGCATCCAGTGGAGGCTAATGTGGCATTCCTCTGGCTGTAATGATGCTCGGCTGTGCTTAATCTAAGCTTTGAGGATGCTTGTTTAAAAAGGTGAAAGTTCGTGCGCCACAAGATTTTAGAAAAAAAAGCAAAATGTGAAAGGCCCGCATTTGTTTAGACTCAATCTAAAGCACAAAACAACTTCCTATGTGTTTATGTTCCCACCAAAAATCAAAATAGCAACAAATCTTCAAGAATTGTAAAGAAAACGACAAAAGAATTATGTGAATTGATGTACAAGTATTTGCATTTGTGAAAGTTTCTGAGTTGTTCCATTTGACCCCGGATGCCGAGAGAACAGATTCTATGCCCATATTGATCCCGGTGTTGGAATTCATTCACATTCACAAGCAAATACCTTGCGATCAGCAAAGGGTGGCGCTACAATGCAATACAACCGCAGGGAAATAGCACAAAGCCGCAATGAGAGAGATTCGAATCCGCACGAAGAGCTGAACAAATAACATGATCGTGGGGTATCTAAACAAATGTTGCAGCAAAAAGTTGTCTATATATCCTCTGTCTCCGAGGACTTTGGAGCTTGAGATTCGAATCCGAGCGAAGACCTGAACAAATAACATGATCATGGGGTATCTAAACGAATGTTGCAGCAAAAAGTTGATGACGTCATGAAATGCGAGTACTGCTGTCGCCGCAATTATCGAGATGACGACGGAGATTATCGACACTGTGACCACTGGAAATGCTGTCGACCTCGGGTTCTCAGCTCTAAGCTTGTTGCTCAACCTCACACTATTTCAACAAACATCAGATCGAATTTAACATGTCGGGCTCTTCAATTGTACTTGCATACAGAATCTATCAAGTAAGAAGTAAGAACACAAGTGGACAAGACAAGGAAAACTGGAAAAGTAATACGATTAAAACATTGGAATCAACATATGTACCAAAGAATTCAGGAAGTAAAAGGGACTAACCAGGCAGCAGCATTTAGCCCAACTGGGATCATCAACACCCACGCGGATATAGTCATGCTGCAATTTGCCAAAGTCAATAGAGGAGTTCATAATCATGTGCCTAACATTGGAGAGACTTTGAGAAAATGAAACTATATTTAGAAGCCTAAATTTTCAAAATGTAAGTAGTGTTTGGTAAAGTGTATTTTAAAAACAATTTGAAAAGTAACTTTGATGTAAATGTTGTTTGGTGAACTAAATAGCCACATCAAAAAGAAATTGGCCAAATTAGATGATTTATAACTAAATTAACACAAATGCTAAAGGTCTTTGGTCAAGGACTTTGGGATATTTGGATTTGCATCTCTAATCTTAAAAAATAAAACAAATTTATTTGCAATAGATTTAGGATTTTTTTGATAATTTTCACACTAAAAATGAAAGGTTTTTAGTATCTCTTTGTCGACATCAAGAAAATTATTTATATTTGTTGATCTTTCACATGGTATTATAAATTTTGCTTCGCCCAGTAAAAAAGTTTTTGCTTGGTTGAAATGGGACGTACACGGTTATCAAACTTAGGCAAAGGTTGATTTGATCGGCAGAAGTCACATTTTTTCTTTCATTTTAGGCTTTATTTATTTCGCAAAAAATGTGGCATTTTTGAAAAATATTTCCACCAAGTCATTTTTTAGGAAAATGACGATATTTTTCGGTATTTACCTAAAATATGAAAATGAATTAGAAAATATTTTCTAATAAATAAAGTCTCGGGCCCAGGCGAGGGGCAGCCTTGGGCATCGTTGTTCTTCTAGTGAGGCTTGGCCTCGCGGTTAGTCACCATAGTCGGGGATCGGCCAAGGAAGAAAGAATAGAAAAAAGGAAAAAATAATTTGATTTTTTTAAAAATAGAAAATAAAACGAAAATGAAAAATAATTGAAAAGAAAAGGAATGTAATGGAGTGAAGGGAGAAATATGAGCAAGGAAAAGAAATTTTTTGAACTTTCCAAAAGAGGACTTCTTTGGTGAAATTTTCCTCTTTTTATGAGGGAAAAAGAGGACATTTCATAAAAAGATGACTTTTTAAGGGGAAAAATGTTTTTCTCTTTTCAGAAATAAAAAAAAAAAATGACTTTTTTAGCATCAATTCAGTCTTAAATCTTATTAAAGTGGTACTAATAAGTACAAAAAAAGTCATAAATCTATTACAATGGCATTAATTCAATCATAAACCTTTCAATTAAATCAATTCGGTTCAAAACATTTTCATATTGGTATCAATTTAGTCCATTCAATCAATTTAAGCTGGATATTGTGACGGAGCGCCGGCCTTTCTACGTGGCAAGGCCGGTTCGACGTTGATATTTTTTTAATAATTTTTATTTGTATTTTTTTCTTTTTTGTCTTTCATTTTCCTTTCCCTTCTCCGTGCCACGTAAAAAAGTCGACATCCACGCCAGCGATATCCGGCTTAAATTGGCCGAATGGATTGGATTGGTATCAATGTGAAAATATCCGGAAAATGGAAAGAAAAAAGAATGACAAAAAAGTCAAAAAATAAATAAAAATTTATTAAAAAATATCAAAGTCGACGCCGACCATGTCACGTAAAAAGGCCAAAGCATTCATGTCATCAATACTTGGCTTAAATTGGTCGATTGGATCGAATTGGTACAAATGTGAAAATATTTAAGATTGGATGAGTCAAATCGAAAAGTTTATGACTAAATTGGTATTAATTCAATAGATTTATGATAAATTTTTTTATTTATAGTTTTCCACCTAGATGAAGATTCCTCACATGTGATAACACGTTTTAGTTTTAAAGTTTTTGGATGTGCGGTCGATTAAATTAACAATTTGAATTAATTTTATCAAAACTACGGTAAAAGTAGCCTTCAGCCAAATAAAATAATGTCTTCACTTGATTTTTCACGACAAGGGAACCGAGAACGTGTCGTTTTAGCCGTGCAAGGGCAAACTTTCTAGAGCCTAGTGGTGGTTATTTCCATCTCGGCGGCCGGGATTCACTCATCCCTTAACACCTTCTCCATCGTCAATCCGTCATTGAACTCCATGGCATAAGAAATGAATAAATTATCCGATTCTTCCCTCGATTCCGGAACACCAGTGCAAGAACATCATCACAAGCTCTGTCGAGAAGACATTACGAATTCTTTGCCTCTTGACTTCTGTTTTGGATGGGAAACGAGTCTGTCCGTATTCATTCATCTAAAGACCAAAGTACATGGACTACAACAGACCCAGAAGAGCAGAGAGGTGATTTGTATCCAAAAATGAAAAATCAACCAACAAAAGCATTAGTTCAAGCCCAGTTTGCATAAGGATTAGGGAAGAATTTCAGAAGCAACTCTCCATGACCGCTACATCTTCTGCTTTCCGGATAGAAAATTATCTAGAGAAGTCAGGCTGCCACACAGCATCACCCGGGAACGATGATCCTATCCGATGCAACTTCAAATTGGTTAGCAGGGAAAAAGCCAGCCTTTAAGTGGAATTATTCGGTGCTCTCAATGTCCTTAGTCTCAATTGTATCAACTGTTGGATACGTGCATATGTAAACTCTAATATTTCCCTATAAAATCGATGGCGGTGGATAGAGGTAAGGTCCACGAACATCTGTAGGTTCACCGGTACTTGATCAGATTCTCTTCGTTTATAAAATCACTCTGCTACTCCTCATATTCTATTGAGAGAGAGATCCCTTAGTTTCTCCAATTTCGCTGTCAGTGCTAACGGTGTCTTCTTCTCCCTCTGTGTCTCCAATTTTGTCGTCAGTGATACCGGTGTCTTCTTCTCCTGTTTTAAACTCATCTTCTCTAGAATCTCCACTCACGTGATCATTGATTTTGGTGTTTAGAGATAAGCAGCAAGCATGAACATGGATGGTAAGGCACAAGGAAAATACTAAATAGGGATTTGAAATGCCCTTATTTTCTCAAATAAGAGCATTTAAATGGACATTATTTCAAATAAAGGCATGAAGATCTTAAATCGATTCAAAAAGGGACCTGATCAAAGGGCATTTTCATCATTTAATTTTTTTTCTATTTTTCTTTTATATTTTATATTTTTCTTTTGCTTCCTTCTTTTTCCTGTTCCCTCCTCTTCCCATCTCCCTCGCCACCGCCACCGCCATCTCCACTGCCACCTGCCAGTCCCGCATCCCCCTTCCCTCCGGCACTGCTGTTGGCCACCACGGCAGCTTCTCAAAGAAGTGTTGCTGCCAGCTCCTTTGGTTTCCTCAACTCTTCCTCAAGTGCCACCGCCGCTTCTCTTTAGTCACCTTGTGAACATTTCCCAAACCTGTAGACTTTGACCACTTATACTCCCATCACCTTCTCCGGTGGGTCGCTGGTAAGTCCCTTCACTGGCAATCCTTCTTCTTCTTTCATGAACCTCGACCTTGCAAAAGACCATCAAATCTGTCCTAGAGGAACATTCTTATCCATAAGAGAGAGAGAGAGAGAGAAGTTGGCTCATTAATGCTCAGCAAGAGAGATCAAAAAAGAGAGAAAAGGGATCTCAAAGAGGAAAGGTGGGGGAGCCAAGAGTCTTCAAGGTCCGCACAACACAGAAAAAGCCCAATGAGAGAAACGCCAAATAAGGGAGGAAGAATAAAATCCAGTTGTACCCGAGAAGCCAAGCAGGGGAGTCTCCACGTTGTTGCCACCACCGTGATTATTCGCCGACGAGTTCTTGTCCTGCACCAAGAATCACCCGCAACAAAGCTACTGTCTTGGCGATGGACCTTTAGCTCATATTTTTCTATTGCGCAGGTTTCGAGATTTTTTTGATAACCCGTCCACCAACTAGCCTACTGCTAACACGTGATCGAGCATAATCACTAGCGCACCATAGAGGTCTCCCACGGCGGCCCGTAGCTGCTGCCTCGTGAGCTGGCATCGTCGTCTCCTACCTCTTGATATTGCTACCAAGCCTACCTCCGCGACGCCATCCCCTGTCGTTGTTCGACGATTGTTCTGGATAAAAATATCTCTTTGGGATAGATTTGATGGTAGTAGTCGGATGCGAGATTGAGAGGTGGGGGGGGAGGGGAGGGGAGGGAAGAGGAAAAAGAAGAAAGAAAAAGAAAAGAAAAAGAGAAAAAAAAGAAAAAAAAAAAGAAAAAGTTAAAGAACGAAAATGTCCTTCGATCATGCCGTTTTTTGAAATAATATAAACACTTTATACCCTTATTTAAAACAAAGATCTATTTCAAACCCTTATTTGAAAAAAAAAAAATAAAAATACTTCATGCCATTATTTGAAATTTTCCCTAAGGCAAACTATCTTTAGCTCATGCCATTATTTGAAAGATCACGCTGCTCCAACCAAAGTTCCTTTTGTACTAATATGGGGTAGTGATTATGGCTTTCAATTGTATTTCTTTTATATTTCAAATATTTTCACTTTAATTGGGGAGAGTGATGGACACACTGGATGTTGCCCAAAGCCCAACTCACTCTCGCTGTCTCATTTCATAATTTAATCTCTCTCATACCTTTTTGATGACAAAAAAAGTCTTTTGTATCGTTTTCTATTTCCTATGCAAGGCTCATGACAACAAGATAAAGAATGGAAAACATGACGTAGGAGTAATGGGCGAGTGAGGGCCAATTGCATGACTAAACATGACCTAAGTGGCGAGTAGGGAGCATTTCTTGTATCGCGTGCACAAATGGTAATTGTTTAGTCCTTGCCCAACTAAGTAGATGAGTCATGTTATCTTTCAACCCACAATAATCAAGTCTTGTATATATCACTGCATTGAATTACATATGTACTTACTGTAATTTTCTGTTAAGGCATACTCAAAAATCTAAAATCATCTCCAAACCCGAGTTTTATAATACATGCCCTGCAATTTTTTTGGGTACTACCAAGCATTAATCACTAGTGCTTTTGGAGCAATAGAAAATTTATTCTTTATGCTGATAAAAATATTTTTCCTTCGTGAGCAACACTTGTCATATCTTTTGAGGGTGATCGATTTTCGGTCGGGTTTGGTTCCCCTCAAGAATCAAGAATTGGACCGATGATTCCATTCTCAATTTTTTAAATTGGGGATTGGACCGACGTTCCTTAGAATCGTCCGAGAGTCCGAGATTTGGAGAGACCACCCAATATAATCTTTTGGAAAAAAAGTTGAACCGACGGACTAGCGAGGCTATTTTGATTTCCTTGCAACCTTTAAAAGTGAAAATATATGTTAAAGTATATAATTTTGTTAAAAATGTTAAAAGCGAGAAAAGAAAATGTCAATTTTGACTGGATTTTGCCCGATCCTTTGTCCGATCGCTTGAAGCTACTATTATCAAAATAAATATTGTGGTCCCAAAAAAGAGCAATTGATTAAGAAATGGAGTTCAAATATTTCATACACATCTTTATGATACTTGCTTGTTAATGCGATTGCTGGCTTTTCATAACGGTGAATTCTCACGTCATAAAGGTGTATGTCATATTTACACGACATTCCCTAAAAGAATGCTTTCATCCATCACAATAAAGTTAAAGATGCTCTTACTAAAGTTCATTTTGTACTAATTTGAGGGTAGTGATGATGGGTTTTATTTATCTCTTTCTTTTATTTCAATTTTTTACACTTTAATTGGGGATAGTGATGGACGCGGCAGATGCTATCCTAAGCTCAAACCCCCTCTCACCGGCTTCTTTCATGATTTCATCTCTCTCTCTTTTTTTGTGACAAAATAAGTATTTTGTATCATTTTTTTATGCAAGACCTGTGACAACACCATAAATGATGGAAAACATGATGTAGGAGTAATGGGTGAGTAATGGGCACTTGCATAACTAGTTATGACCTAAGGCTGAGTGGAGAGTTTTTACCGCACCGCACAAATGGTAATTGTTTGATCCTTGTCCAGCTAAATTGCAAGTATGCCATATTTAATGTATGTTTTAGCTTAAGATGTTAGCTTCATTTTTTATATTTTGTGCCAAAATTGTACACGTTCATAAGAAGATATACAAAAATGTTCAGCTTCAAAGGTCGGATCGGACACAAAATGGCACTACAAAAAAACACGGATTTAGCCACGAAAAATTTGCGACGAAAAAAATTCGGTCGCTAATTTCCGATGAAAATAGCTACAAAAATAAGATTCGTCGCTATTTGCGACGAAATTAGCGACGAAACAATTCGTCTCTAATTAGCGACGAATATAGCGACGGAAAAAATGTCGTCACTAATTTGCGACGAAAATGGCCACGAAATAGTTTTCGTCGCTAATTTGCAACTGAAAATAGCCACGAAAAAGATTTCGTCGCAAATTCATGACGAAAATGGCCAGAAAAAAATTTTGTCGCACATTAGCGACTAAAACGGCCATGAAAATTTTATTCGTCGCTATATCGTTTGCACGAAAATAGGATTCGTCGCCAATTAGCGACGAAACGCCATGCTGTCGCTAATTAGCGACGAACGTCTTTTTCGTCACAAATTCTTTTCTTAAAAGTTAGTGACGAAAATCAACGTTCGTCGCTAATTAGTGACGAACTGTTATTTTCATCGCAAAATTAGCACTATGAATAAAAAACAACAAAGAAAAAATTAAAATTAGCGACGAATAAATATTTTCGTCGCCAATTTACCGACGAAATGTATTATTCGTCGCTAATATGATATAAATAAAAATAAAAATGAAAATGAAAAAAATAATTAGCCACGAACAGTGTTTTTCGTCGCTAACCTCCTATTGAGCATTTAGTGACGAAAACCAAATTTCGTCGCAAATTTGTTGCCAAGCATTTAGTGACGAAAACCTATTTCATCGCTAATTAGCGACTAAAATTGTCGTTCGTCTCTAATTTGCGATTAACATTGTTTTCGTTCGCTAAGTAGCGACGAACGGACATTTTCGTTGCTAATTACTATCCTTAATTTATATTTTTTCCATGTTTATTAGAACCTTTTTTTTATATTTATTACATATATAAAGTAGTGAACAAACAAAAAATAAAGGTCAATTTTTTTGGTAAAATATAGCTTAGAAAAATATTCAACTTTGATGAGATACTAAATAGAGTAGAGTAAGGATCTATTCGAAAACGATTTGTTTTGCATAATATTAAATCGCCATAAATATGTATTGTAATTGTGTCATACGGAAAGATGAAATCGATTGATTCTTTCTTCTAAGATGGATAAGATACTATTAGCGAATAAGAGATGTTCTAAATCAATTAATGAAGTTTTCAAAAACATTATAAAAAAATGAAGTTTTTTGCAAAATTTGGAAAAATTATTTCTTTTTTATTTCGACTAATAAAATATCATGAAAGCTTAAGAAAGGTGTTAGTTGGGAGAAGAATCCCTGAATCTGATTTTTTGAGGAACATATCGAGAGATAATTGGATTTGGTTAGACAATGTGTGGTTGGTAAACAAGAATCGATTTTTTTAGCAAGGTATGGAATGTATTGTCAAATATTCAATATGATTAAACAAGATCTAGTTTCGTTCAAGTAATGATTCTAGCCAATTGAAAGGATCTTCGATCAATCCGGAGATCATTTCGATTTCATTAGTAATGAGGATTCGGAATATCACACATTGATCAATCAAAGAGAGATTCATCAACTAAAAGAAAGATCGAATCTTTGGGATCCTTTCTTTCTTCAAACGATGAATGATTTAAATAAAAACGCCTATAATACGTCGTTTAGCTTAGCTTATTTATGTTATTTCTTATATTCTATTTTCTATTAATTTATATTCATTTTTTAATAGAAAATGAAAATAGAGTGAATATTATTTAAATTAAAAAATTGAATATATTATTAATTAAGTAAAGATTACATTAATAAGCAAAAATGAAGAGTGATCAATTTATTTATTTATATTATCCTTGTTCCTGAAGTAGAAAGCGTTTCTTCTATTCCTGGATAGCTTCTTTCAAAAGGGTTCCGCTTCCTCAGTGAATGTTTTAGTATAAGATATAATTTATTGGAATTGAGGCTTATTCGTTTTTAATGAATATTGATACATGAGTTAATTATTATTATTGTTATTATTATTAATGTAATAGGTCGCTGGAAATTTCGTCGCTAAATGGCGACAAACCACACAATTTAATTGTTATTATCATTATTATTGTTATTATTATTGTTGTTGTTGATTATTATTATTATTTGTCTATATATTTTAATTTTTTTTCTTTTTTGCGCAAGTGTCGTGGCTAATTTCAGTCGCTAATTGGCGACAAAAACTATTTGTCGCAAAATTCTTTGACGTTAATTAGCAACAAAAAATAAATCGTCGCAAAATTAGTGACGAATTTATTAGTCCTTGCTAATATTTTCGTCAAAAAAAAATTCGTCACAAAATTCGTTGCTAATTTTGTGACGAACGTTTTTCCGTCGCTAAATTCGTCGCAAAATTATATTTCAACCGCGAATTTCTTAAGGTAATAATTCGTCGCGAAGTTTTCGTCGCAAAATTTCTTAAGGTAATAGTTCGTTGCTAATTTCGTCGCTAATTAGCGATAAAAAAATAAATCGTCGCAAAATTAGCGATGAATTTAGGAGTCATCGCTAATTGGCGATGAAAATTGTTCGTCGCAAAAAATATTCGTCACAAAAGTCGTCACTAATTAGCGACAAACCATTTTCGTCGCTAATTGGCGACGGAAGATGTTTGTCGCAAAAGTTTTCGTCGCTAAATTCGTCGCAAAATGAAATTTCATCCGTAAAATTGTTAAGTTATAGTTTGTCGCTAATTTTGCTGCTAATTAGCGACAAAAAATATAATCGTCGCTAAAATTAGCGATGAATTTAGTAGTCGTCGCTAATTGGCGATGGATATAACGACAAAAGCTGTCCGCTCCAATTGCTAAGGCCGACAAAGAGAAAGACACAACCCTAATTGCCTCTCGCTCTCTATTCTTCTCCTCCACCTCTCTGTTCGCGTTTTCTCCTCGCGTCTTCTCCTCCACCTCTCTCGTTCGCGTCTTCTCCTCCACCTCTCCACCTCTCTGTTCGCGTCTTCCCTTCTGTCATCGTCTGTCTCCTCCACTCGCCGCCTCGCGACCGTCGGCCTCTTCTTAGTTCGTCTCGCCTCGCCTCACCTCGCCTCGCTTGCATCGTCCGTCGCCTCTCTCCTCGGCGCGTCGCGGCTGTCCACTCGCCTTGCCCTCTCGCTCACCTCGCCTCGGCTTGCCCTCTCGCTCGCCTCACGTCGCCTTGGCTCTTTCTATGGTAAAAGCTTGTACACTATATGTCAATAACCCTTAAGGAGCTTGATCAGTTCATGGTAATAGTTTCAAGTTTTTTGGGGTTCTCGTTCTTTTGGTCGATTTGTTTTTGAACCTGGTAATTTTGAGGTGTTACTCGCTTTAGTGTTAAGAAATTGGATAAAACATGGGTATTTGCTTCTTTCCTTTCTTGGCCAGGAAAAATGAGCAAGGGCCGTTGCTTCGCCAAAGAGAAAAGATGGGGGGTGTTGCCAAATCCATGTTTAGAGCATGTTGAATGAGACTAATGGGACCATTTTAAGGTTCCCTTTTGGTTTTCATTTTCGGTAGCCGTGTGTAATGTACAAATCAAGATGGCTATCAACTCGTGATGCCTCAATAGCACGAATCCTCGAATTTGGCCGTGCCGAGTAGTTCGTATAAAAAAATCTTCCCGGACTAGGATCACTGTGTCCATTCTATATTCGGAACCAAATTTGCAGTTCTATTTTGAATGACACCGCAAATATGCAAGCGTAAGCCCCAAATACTGATTTGTCTATGCATTGAGGAAGTGAATCTTTGTTGGTTGCTTGTGTTGATGAGGTCCGCCCACTCTGTTAGGGTCATGGCTTAGAGAGATGGCCACGGATCGTACAACGACGCCTGAGGACTTTAATTGCTCACGAAAGTTTTCTTGTTGTGGCATCGTCTAGGTCATGCCAAAGCATTTAGAAGTCTTAATGAAAGCTCCTAAATCAACCGAACTTAACCGAGAAATGGATGCTACTAGGATAATCATGGGCATAGAAAACAAAATCAGTCAACTTTCTTCTTATTATCATGTTCTCGATGGATATTGTCGACATTTCGTAACCTTGTTCGAGGTTTCCTATTCACATAGGGTCTAACCACGTCATCTCTTTCATTACCTAGTATTTCGTGTTTGGGTCAACATTGACAATTGGAGCAATGATAGGAGCAATACCGAGTGGGAGGGTTGCGGTCTCATTGGGTCGAAGGGGTGTAAGTATTTTTCTCTCTCTCTCTCACAACCACGTGTCTTTGATGGGGAACAACCTTTGTGAGTATTTACACTTGTTGAATCGAGCAAGGCAAGGCTATGTGGGCATCGAAAATTGTTGTGCATCGCGGGGTGGCTTGCAATAATGTTTGCGAAGGTTTCTTCTATTTTCCTCCTCTTTGAAGCATGTTCCATGGCGTCCGTATAACCGAGAAGTTTTATATCATTATGAGCCATTTTATTTTAAGCGAAGTTTGAAGGAAATGAATGTTGAAGTATTCGAAATGCCATTGTTAGGGTTCTCTACTATATCCGCCCCATCTTCACAAGGTCCGGTCGAAACTTTTGCTAAGATCCTTATTCTATCCCGCAACGTAAACTTGCGACAAACTTTGACGCATGTATACCATCTCCTAAGTATATGGAAACGCTATATATGAGTGACATCTTGAAGCTGTCATCCATTTACATCCAAGAGAAATCTCTTGAAAATGGTCCTCCAATGAAGGGTGCTTTTGATATAGGATGCTTAGCCAAGACATCTATGTTGACATTTTAGTTAGATCAACTAGCTATGCAAAGTTATTTGTTGGATTCGGTTCAGTGTGTCGTACTAAATGAGGTGTCATGTTATTAAAAGGGTGCCTGGTGGCTTGACGTGGGAAGACTACTTGTGGGCTGTGGAATCGGGCTTCTCTCTTATGTGGTGACTATCATTGCACACAATATCTACGTTTAGCAGATTAAACTAATTGATCCACCAATCTAATGATCCGTATCGCACAGTACTGTGTATATGTTGCGGAAATAACACCCAAGAATGTTAGGGGAAGATATACATCTCTTAATCGGTACCTTTGACATGCTTATCTTGTTTATCATGATCATCTCAAGTCCATATGATTTTGCTTAATCCATTTGAGCAATTGATGATAGGTCTTGGGAAAGCATTCATGTTTCTCATTGGTTCTCTTGTCAACTCGGCGCGTTCTAGCTTTGATAGGTAACCTTTTTTTTTTCTCCCATAATGTGATTGAATTAAGCGTGTAAGGCACAGTTTTATGGAATCGCTATGACGTGAGTTCATCACGAGAACTCTTGCATGTTTGGTACAATTTCTTGGTTTTTTTTCATTCCCTAATCTCCAAGGTGGCTGGTGAGTGTACATATTGAGTTTTGGATGCTCTTTGTATCCTGTTTTGGTTGTTCACAATTAGAAAAAGTTACTTATAGAGATCTAACGGATCACCGAACTAGTATTCGTAATGATCTACGAGCAAAAGTTGGTAGAGAGAAAGAGTTTAAAGCAACTCTCCAAAGCATATGAGAGGAAAGAATGCAAATATCTCTCAAGAGGCATCGGATATCCAAGTATGAATCGATGCTAGTTATTTTTTAACTATGCATCAATTGAAATAAGAATATCATTGACCACTTAAATGAGCATAATACGTTGTTTTGTTTGCACTTTAGGACTATACGGAACACCTCCGTTGCATGTTTGAGGATGGAATTGTAGAACTTTGCCGGGGAAATATGCTAATCCATTAATTGTGAGCATCCCTAATTCGTGCGAGCCGCTCGTTTCATGACGGAATTATGTCCTTTGTACGTCTATGCCGATCGAAGATTCCTCTAGGTTGGAGTAGGGCTGATGATATTTCAGCAATGTGGAGGCCTCGAATGGTTATGTCTTCTATACAAGTGCCATCTTTGAAGCACTGGTAGTTATACCAATAACAGGCTAATTTCACTTCATATTGAAATGAAGGAACATTGTTATAAATATTAACTCCTCTTATAGGTTTGTCGACAACAATAGGAACCGTAGTAGCAATTGTTGTGCAGGTCTTGGCTATGATCTTGGATTTTAAATTTAGTGCCAATGGGATTTTTGTTACATTCCTAAGACTGCAAATACTTGTATGCGGATTCCGAGTACAACTTTGGGAGTACTATTGATAGGACAAATCTGGAAGACGCCCACTTCTACTAGTTAGCATAAGTCAAGGACCCATGTTCTTTTTCCTCCTTTTTCCCCGACATTCGCGAGTCATAAATTGGTGTACTTGAATAGCTACTTATCTTTGTAGGTATTTGCATTGGAGGGTGTTTGGGATGTGTCTTTACGGGATTGACATTCTACCGCTTCCCCGATTCCTTTTTCTTTGTTCATTGCACATGTGGTGAAGTTTGCTTTCCTATATCGGTGATAAAGATCTATTTGCTGAGTTCTATAGGTGAATTTTCATCCATCTCTCACTATTACATGCCTGCAATCGAAGTTCCTTGAGGGCAAACCATGTTGACAGAATCAATTTTTTGTGAACTCCGCGGGAAAAAGCTTGCAAGGCGGCTTCTTTTCGATAAGAGTGCTAATGATGATCATGAGAGGTATTTTGACCAATCTAAAGCAATAATGTGGTGGTCAATTCACCTCTAGGATGGAGGGAATGGTTGGTTGCATTTAGTTTTCCCCCTTGATTGGCCGTTGCCGTTGTATTCGATGCTAGTCCAAATATTTTCCACAATTTGTTGGATTACTCTTCCTTCGGGTGATAGACTTGACATTGGCAAGGAAAAAACGAAACCAATTTTGAATGTATTTCATTTTCATATTATTATAATGTTTAGATCTTATTACTTGCTTAATCAATGTTAATTATAAATTCTAGAAATTAATTTTGCTTTTAATTAGATTTCAAATCGAAAAATAAAAGAAATTGTTTTATTATATGATCACAAATTATAAAAGTTCGTTTGCAAAATTCGCTCCGTGCTCAATCGTCGCAAAATCCATCGCTCCGGAAAATTAAAAAATTAATCAAATTTCGTCACCAACTTCGCCATTGAACTATTCGTCGCAATTTTCATTCGTTGCTAATTAGCAACTCGTCGGAAAGTTCGTCCAAAAGTAAATCAAATTTAGAAAAGAAATTTAATTTCGTCGCTAATTTTGCCACGAAAAATTAGGCAAAATTCGTTGCTAATTGGGTTTTGCGACGAATTTTGTCATGAAAAAAAATTTGTGGCTAATCCAGCGTCGCAAAATTTAGCGACGAAACATTGTGTTTTCGTCGCTAAATTTAGCGATGAACATAAAATTGGTCACTAAATTCGTCGCTAAATTTAGGGACGAAATTTTTTTCGTGGTAAAATTCGTGGCTAATTAGCGACGAATAAGTTTCGTCGCTAATTTGCCACAGCACGGTAATTCGTCGCAAAATTTGTGGATAATTAGCGATGAAACTTATTCGTCGCTAATTAGCCACGGATAAGTATTCGTCGCAAAATTCGTCGCTAATTAGCGATGAAAATTATTCGTCGCTAATTAGCGACGAATTTTAGTTTTTCATTGCTAAATTTTGCGACGCCCGAATTGGCAACGAATGTTTTTTGTCGCTAAGTTTCGTCGCAAATCGGTTTAGCGACGAATTTGGGTCAATTTTTCGTGGCAAAATCTGTGGCAAAATCCTTGTTTTTTTGTAGTGTGGGACATGTAGATTCGTGGAAATAGAAAATAGTAAGCTTGATCTCACATGCTCAAAAAATTATCAAATTAATATATATAGTAGTTTAGGATATTAGGAGCAACTTTTATGTTTCAACATAATTCATTAGAAGTCCATAAAGGATGGCACAAAAATAACAAAATTGAAAGGTCAGTGTGGTCCCGGTTTATGCACAGTTCAAAATCATGAAAATGTGAGGGCTTTTGATCAAACAAATGAGCTACAAAATTTTTAAAATAATATATGTTATAGTTTAAGATATTAACTTCAACGTTTATGTTTTGGCCTGAAGCATTTGAAGTTTACAATAATTAATACCAAAATAGTAAAAACAATGGTCCGGGATAGTCTTAAAACATGACAGCTTACAAGATTCACTCTTTTGATCAAATCTCCCTTATAAGCACAAAATCTACCACACACACATATATGCATCTTATACTTCACATAAACTAAACTTAGCATTATTAAATCATAAAATGTAATAAGTGGATGTTGAACTTGCCTTAAATGCCCAAAAACACTTCAATTCTTGTGAATATCTCCCTCGACTCTTCTTGCAACTCACTTAAGAGCATTTGAGAGAGTGGAATTTTTGAAAAATCAGAGTGAATGAGGCAATGAGATTCGGCCAAGAGGGTATGCGAGAGATAAATAGGATCATGGTTGAGTGTAAGTCATTTTTTGTCATAAAATCCCATTGAAGGTCATGGGGGTGTGAATATTGAATTAGGTAAATTTCAAGAAGCTACTTGAGTGAATATTCGGGCACAAATTCCAAGAAAATTTTGGCCATAAGTGGGGGGGTGAAATATCAATTTTTCCCTCATAAGCTTAATTATGTACATTATGTATATTAAATCTTAGTTTAGACTAAAGTTTTCTCTATAATTTAATTAGCAATTCAATTTGCACAATCTTAGTACCTTTATTATCAAATAATTAGTCACGTGGCATGCTCGAATTATTAAAATACTCAATTGATTCTAATATCATATATTATGCTCTTGATAATTTCACACATGTAGAAATAATTCGGGATCTAAAACAACATGACTCACCTTGATTTGCGGTCCTCGGACTTCTTGAAATCCCGCCTATCATCCATGAAACCAAAACAATACTAATGGTTAAAAAGAGAAATCTATTAATCTATTAAATCAAGCCAAATGTGCACTCACATGAACAGATGATAAGTTCCGCAATCGATCGGGCGCTCTAGAATAGAGCTGCCGAAACACCCGATGGGACGCTCTAGCACAAGAGTAACAGAGCTGGTCGTGGCTCCTTGGGTCTTCATAATGGTCTTGCGGGGCAAGAGCACCCTTGACAAATTAGAGCAAAGACAAGACACGAGTCATTGAGGAGAGTGAAGAGCAATTGAGAGAGAGAAGAGTAAAAGAGGGAGGAAGGAGGAGTGCGTCGTCTAACCCTAACTAAAACTTGCCGATCACGGGACAGTAGCTCCACTCGCGCGAATGCAAATAGGAAGGAAGTCTCCGGTTGATCTCTCGACACTTGGCATCGGTGGTCGGCTCGAGCCGCTTTGCCTAGGTGGACCTCCGCAGGGGATAGCGCCCTTAAAACACCACCAATTAGAATTAGTTGCAAAGAAGAAAGAAAGAAGGGAAATTGAAAAGCATATACACAGCCGCACGTGTATGCGTGAGGGGAAAAACGTGAACAGTATATTCATTATCCTATAAGAAAAAGTTGCATCTATTTGAATCACTTCTAATGAGCAGAATTTAATTAGTGCCAAATGAAATAGATATTTGAATAATCTTGCACATTGGCTAGAGTAGTTGCTGTGGATGGGTAATAACTTTAGCAGCAAAAAACTTGACTAAGAAGAAAGTAACTCGATGTACCAAGGAGAATATAACTTCTTTTTTTCTATTTCTTTTTTGCCACTTGCGCAAGGTTTCTTGTCACAGGATTTATTGTACGGAGCTAGAATAATTGCGCACCCTCATGCCCCTTTTCCTAAATGCTATTGCAGTTATAAAGCTACCCCGGTAAAGAATGAAGATGCCGAGCATTGTGCTTGCACAATCGATTTTAAGTTTGATTTCGTTCCTAGTCCCTAACGTTGGGAAATCGGTCCTCCCTGCTGATCTTAGTCGCTCCAACTTTGGAATGACCTGTAGGAAAGTCCATATCGCAGCTATTGCTAGAAAATGTTGCAACTTCTTTAAGGGGCACTCGGATTTCTAAGCTGCAGTTCTCATTTTTGTTTTACCATTAGGTCATAAGTAGCATATTCTCCTAGAAGAATGCGTGCTTTCTTTACGTTGTACTCCGTTTTCTGTTTGTTAACCTACCTATTTCTCTTGGAATTGACTTAGATATACGAGAGAATCGGTTTCTTTTCTTTTATTTTTTTTGCTTTATTTTTTATATGTATAAAAACCAGCGGGCGCTAAATTAATTGACACTCGAAAAACGAAAGAAATGAAACGGAGAGATCTTGGAAAGAAAAAGGGAATTGGTCAAGCCTTACTCCGGGAGAGGAAGCTTCTCGTGAGCAATCGCGGCGTCCTTCGCGGGTCTCATTATCTGCGACTTCGAGAGAGACTTTTGAAAAGAATTTGAGAGGGAAGAGAACTAACACAAGAGAGAGATTATGTGTGCCTGCGAATTTACAATCAATTTTTTTTTCCGTTGACAATATTAGTGTGTTTTGATAGCGCATGTTTTAATTGATTATGTTTGATTTCATATTAATTTTATTACCTTTATATATATATATATATATATATGGAGAAATTCTTCGAATTTGTGTTCTTCACTCTTGTTCTCAACTTTTTTTTGAATTTAAATGAAAAAATAATGCGAATGAGTGCGAAGAGGATTTGGATCACTTGACATTGGAATTTCTATGACATGCTTACCATTACTCAAATCGGAATGTCCAAATGAAAATGGACGGCCAAGAATGGACCACATCATTTATTGAGGAGGAGGGAAAAAAATTAGACAGGAATTGTTTTTTGGTTTGAAAAATTTTAAATCCCGAGCCATGTCATTTGTTGAGAAGGAGGGAAAAATATTGGGCGAAATTTTTTTTTAAGTTTGAAAAATTTTGAATCCCAACCCTCTCTCAAATCACGCCGTTTTTTTTTCATTTGGTCAACCTGATTTGAATAATGATAAGCATGTCACAAATCTCAATATCGGGTGATTCGGACCCCGCCGAAGAACTACTATGCGCTTGGGAGCAGAAAATCTGCCTGAGCTCGTTATTTTGGCGGGACAGGGGTGACGTGCTTATCAGGGGACGAGACCGGTACCACTCGCGCGAATGCTGAAAGCAAAAAACTCTCTGATGGATTCTTGACACGTGTCATCATTAGTCAGCTCAGGCTGGTGTGCTTTAAACGCGGGACCCCGCGAGTGGGCGTGGTGCGAGGAGGACCATTCCATTCAGGAGCGCATCCTTAAAACACGGCCAATTGGTTGCACAGAGAACATAAAAAAGGGAAAAAAAGAAAGAAAGAATGGAACTGAAAACTCAAGATATGTAGTTATTTTGAGTTTTTTTTTAAAGGGCGTCGTTTTCGAAAAATTTTAATGTCGAGTTATTATGTCCGGAATACGAAAAAATGGCTGAAAATGCTGATGGATATCAATTTGGGTAGCGCTAGCATGACAGTACTGTTACTCCCAATTAGTAATGGTGCAATATTGGCCTCCTCTTTTATTCTCTGAGAGGACATAGAAGTTAAAAAAAAAAACGATTTGTGAAATTTTTTTATGACTTGCATAGCACAATGACATTGTCATTGAGGAGTGTGACCGTTATGCAAGTATTTCCCTTTCAATTTTGTCCAACGGTCCAAATGTCGTATTTTTTTTTTGCCATAGTATTAAATGGGCTCGACAAAACATTATTACTGTATATTCGAAAGATTGGTGTACGAAAAAAAATGTGTTAATTTAGTCGTTAGCCACTTGAATAATCCTCTTACTCGGGAGAACGGGTTGGATATCATTCAAGAGACGAGTGAGGGCGAGAAGTGGGCGCATATCGAAAAGCGTGGCTCCCTCTATAATGGTGTAGTTGATGACGCCATGTAGCGCGAGTACTACTGTCACCGCGATTATCGAGATGACGAAGGAGATTATCGTCACTATGACCACCGAAAATGCCGCCGACCTCGGGGTTCTCGGCTCCAAGCTCGTTGCTCACCCTCACACTGTTTCAACAAACATAAGATCGAATGTAACATGTCGGGTCTCGTCAATCGAACTTGCACGTTAATCTATCCAGTAAGAAGTACGAACACAAGTGGACAAGACAAGTAAAAATGAAAGACTAATACGATTAAAACATTGGAATCAATATATGTACTAGAAAATTTAGGAAGTAAAAGGGACTAACCAAGCAGCAGCATTTAGCCCAATTGGGATCATCAACATCAACGCGGATATATTTATGCTGCAATTTGCCAAAGTTAATAAAGGAATTCATAATCATGTGCTTAACATTGGACGAAGAGATTATATTGACAAATTTTCAAAAGGTTCAGAATTATAATAGGCAAATCCAAAAGAAATTGGTCAAATTAAATGATTTATGACCTAATGACACAAGTATAATAGATTTGAAATTTTTTTTGGTAATTTCCACACTAAAAATTAAAGGTTTTGAGTCTCTTTTTGTCGACATCAAGAAAATTAATTATACTTGTCAATCTTTGACATGATATTATAAATTTTATTAGTGAAGAAGTTTTTGATTGGTTGAAATGGGATGTAGACGATTATCAAATTTAGGTAAAGGTTGATCCGATCAGCAGAAGTCACATTTTTTTTTTCATTTTAAGCTTCTTTTGTTTTGCGAAAAATGTCGCATTTTCGGAAAATATTTTCCAGCAAATCATTTTTCAGGAAAATGACTATATCTTTTGATGTTTGACTAAAATCTGAAAATGAACTAGAAAATATTTTTCTCCGTTTGGTATGAAAAATTCGATTTGTTTTTTCTCCGTGCACTCAATTTAGTAGTATTTTTATTTTTATTTTATCTTTTCTTTCTTTTTCGTTTTCATTCTTCTTTTGTGGATCGCCAACCACCAAGTAATTGCCCGCAACCGGCCCTAGGCAACGTGGAGCCTTGGGCGTCATCGTTCTCGGCGAGGCTCAACCTCGCGGTCGGTCATCATGGTCGGGGATTGGCCAAAGAAGAAAGAATAGAAAAAAATTTATTTTGAAAAATAAAATCAAAATAAAAGAAAAAGAAAAATGATAAATAATTAAAAAGAAGAGGAATATAAAAGAGTGAAAGGAGAAATATGAGCGAGGAAAAGAACATGTTTTCATCTTTGCAAAAAGAGGACTCCTTTGGTAAATTTTCCTTTTTAATTAGGGAAAAAAGGAATTTTTACAAGGGAAAATATTTTTCTCTTCTGAAATATGAAAAAATGACTTTTTTAGCATCGATTCGAGTCTTAAATCTATTGTATTGGCACCAATAAGTACAAAAAAAAGCATAAACTTATTGTAATGGTATCAATTCACTCCTAAACTTTTTAGTTAGACCAATTCAGTTCAAACCATTTTCACATTGGTATCAATTCAGTCTATTCGATCTATTTAAGCCGGATATTGCTAACCCGGCGGCCTTTCTACTTGGCATGGCTGGTGCTAACATGGACATTTTTAATTATTTTTTTCCTTTCCTTTCCTTCCTCCGTGCCACGTTGAAAGTCGGCGTCCATGTCAGCAATATTCGGCTTAAATTGGTTGCATGAACTGAATAGGCATTAATGTGAAAATATCCGGAGAAGGGAAAGAAAAAAGAAAGACAAAAAAGGGAAAAAAAATAAATAAAAATTATTGAAAAAATTTCAAAGTCAACATCAACCGTATCACGTAGAAAGGTCAAGCATCTATGTCATCAATATCCGGCTTAAATTAATTTGACTGAATTGGTATCAATATGAAAATATTTAGGACTGGATTAGTCAAATTAAAAGATTTATCATTGAATTGATACCAATGTAATAGGTTTTTGACTTTTTTTTTTTTTGTACTTTTCCAACTAGATGAAGATTCCTCACGTGTGCTAACACGTTTTAGTTTCGATGTTTTTGGATGTGCGGTTGATTAAATTATCAATTTCAATTAATTTTATCTGTCCGTATATGGAAAATATAAATTACTACTCCATTCGATTACGTCAAAACTACGGAAAAAGTAGCCTTTGGCCAAACAAAAAAATGCCTTCACTTGATTTTTGACGTAAGGGAACCGAGAACGTAGTGATGGTTATTTCCATCTACTACGGTAAAAGTAGGCTTCTAGCAATGCAAGGGCAAACATTTTAGAGCGTAGTGATGATTATTTCCATCTAAAATATAGGATTTGATTAAATCCAAAAACTCTGAGCCCTGTAGAAATTGACGTGCAACTAATATGATCCGTTTGTTTCGCGAAAAATATGACATTTTAGGAAAATATTTTTCGGAAAGTCATTTTTCAGGAAAATGACTTCCTTTTCCCATGTTTGGCAAAAACTTAAAAAAGTTTCGAAAAATATTTTCCGCCGTTTGATAAGAAAAATTCGTCTTATTTTTTTCTTCAAAATATAATGTGGCGCTCACTTCTTTTAAAATCTTCTCTTTCTCTCGTCTCGGGTTTCTGGAGATAGAGAGAGAAATTCAAAAAAGAGAGGCATTGCGCATGATATAATCCCCGCATTGAGCGATAGGGATTTTGATTGATTTCGGAACTCACGCGGAGCACGGCATCTATGCCGTAGAGAAAGCGTGAGGCGATGGTGCTCGGAGCTCGGGTGCCGCTCCGGCCCACAATGTTGCCTGCGTTCACCGGGAAGCGGATGGTCTCCGTCGATCGCGTCGCGGAGGTCTCGTAGCGCCTCCTAGAGGCCACCCTCGGTGGCCACTCGGAATCGGTCGTCGAGTACCTTGCCGACCCGCTCGTCGACGTCAACTACGTCGGGGTGGTGAGCCTCAAAACTAGGAAGGCCGACGTCGTCTTGCGCGGAGAGTCCGCCCTCCGAGCTCCGCGTGGAGCATGAGGAATTCAGACGGATATCACGACTTTGTTTCTCGCTATAGCTTTCCTTGCTCGAGGTCGGAGCCATCTACGTGCGCCGTGGCCGACAACCAGCCGAAGGAGAAGAAAGAATACTAAAAAAAAAAAAAAAAAGGAAAAAAGAAAATAAATAAATAAAGTAATTAAAAAATAAAATTTTATCCCTAAAATAAAAAATAAATTTTTTGAATTTTGAAAAAATAAATAAAAACGAAAAGAAAGCAAAAAAATAATTAAAAAGAAAAAAATAGTTGAAAGAGAGGAGAAATGAAAAGTGTGGAAAATTTTTCCTCTTTTCAAAATGAGGAAATAATTTTCCTTAGTTTTAAAAGGTTTTTTTTTTTCTGTTGACCATAAAATATTTTCATTGACCGCTCATTTTCCGCCCCCCAAACACCGAAAATTGGGGAAAATGTTTTCCAGAAAAATATTTTCCGTGAAACAAACGGAGCCTATGTTGAAGTGGATTTTTTTTTCCGAACGCCAATTGTATTAGAAATGAAATTCACAAACAATCCTAATATGGTGACAAAAGCATATTTTAATTATTTCAATTTAGCTAGTGAATGATTTTCATTCAATCAATGTAAATTCCAAATACATGAGATTTTCAACTCGACAAAGCGAGAAGATTACCCAAAAAGTCATAAACATATTGCTATTGTACCAATTTAGTTGTAAACTTTCTTTTTTGTGGTTTTAATCCTAAATTTTTTTGTAATAGTGTCAATTCAATCCTATTCGACTAATTTTGGCCGATCGAGGCTGGCGTCAACATCCGTCTAGTGATCGATATTAACATGAATAAATTTTAATAATATTTTAATACTAATTTCTGAATTTTTCAGCCAATTCGAGTCTTAGACCTCGGTGATCGGCGACCGGCCCTTGGCAATGGCTAACAAATGATTACGAATTTTGAACCATTCTCGTGAAGAAAGAAGCTAGCAAAATGATAGAAAATAATGGGCGGTCATAATATAACCGCATTTAGGCCTTATAACCATTGTTCAGGGAAAATGATGTTCAATAAAAATTTCACGTTTGGCTCGACCAAATATCATTTTAATTAATTAAAGAAATCGTCTGACTAAACTTAAAATAAAAAAAAAGAGCAATTTTCAACAAGATAATTGATCATCTAAAAACCTACTTCTCTTCTTATAGAACTCCTCCCACGAGCATTATCGCAAGGAATTTGTTAGGATAACAATTTTTTGATACCTGTGAGAATAACACCGGTGCCTATAAGTCATCTCAAGCTTTTCGAGCACCTGATTGATTTGCAATCCAACTCTTTTGCAAAGTAAACCAACTTCTATTGCTAGAGATTAGTGTAGTACTACTTTCTGGGCTAATCCCAAATCTCCGTACAGCAAGAATCTTCTTATTAAAGAGAAAAAAAAGGGAGAAACACAAAAAAAAAAACGAACCCATTCTGTAACTCTCCTTGAAATCCTCCATACACAAGACCATTCATGTAAAGTGTGAAATAAAAAAAAAATGCAGGTTGCGCACCAATGCTGCATGCCTGTTTAAATATTCCCGAGCGCTTCGGGTTTCTCGGAGCTTGACGGTGCTTTTCTTTATCAGAACTTCTACCCGGATTGAAACACGAACCTGGACAAGTTATCATCCCTTTCAGATACTATCTGGTCATAGGACAAACTTCAAGCTTATGATCAAGGATGTAAAATCCTAGAAAGCACCGGCACACTTTTTCGGAGGCCTCCGTGCTGGGTTCCGGCACGTGATCAACGCATGTCGGATTTTCAACGCCTGATCAACTCTTCCAACATGCACGAAGGGATGTGCGAAAATCAAGCAACATGGAGTTGAAAACATAGGGTATGATCATCCCGAAAATCGACAAGTCATTAAGATTCGGAGATTCAAAAGTGAGGAAGGACATACCAATTTTGTGGTTGAATGAGGGAGCAGCAAAATCGTCTCCAAAAGAAATTAGTGCGTTTGTTTGTCGAAATTTGGATTTAGATTTATTAGCATAAGATTTGGATAAAAAATCCTCTAAATAATCTCGAGATTGTAGAAAATCTCATCAAATATTTGGTGCAATCCAAGATATGATAAGAAAAATCTTTAAAAGTATTTTAAAAATCTTATTCGCCTAACCCAATCTCCTGCGATATTAAGAGCTCACCACTTCAGCTCCCTAACCGGAGTCTCAGTGACGAAGGCGAGCCTCGAGCCTTGAGCCTCGAGTCGTCAAGGGCGTAGCCAAGCGACTGGGGGAGGTAGCAGCCGCAACGACGACATGAGGGACGAAATTTGAGCTCTTTGATGGTGATGACCATGTGATGTTTAACTTTTCCTTTACATCCTCGTAGTCGGAGACGGCGATAAGATCGGCGATGGTCGGAGGAAATGATAGTTGGCTTATCGTGGCTGTGCGCGGTGGCCGGCGAAGCCCGACATTTGTTATCCTAGCCAAATTTTACCAAATACCGTTTGGGTTTTGCAAAACGGCATGGCTATCCGATCATGGACAAATACTATAGGCACGTGGATTTTGATGAATAATGGTTATCTCCCTCGTGAAGACCTTGATTTATGCACATTTGTTGCCTCAGTTGGATGATATCTCCCACTTATCAAAGTGAGATACTAAGCGTCAGGGCTAGGGCTAAATCTTTTTTTCGACCGATAGACACCTAAATTTCGATTTTGATTTTTCCTATCCGTTTATCACATAAAAAACTAGGGATTGGTTCGGTCCCTAAACAAAAAAAAATATCCATATCTTATAGTATTGGCATCCGTAATAGACTCACGCGACGAAGCAATAAATCTGAAGAGGAATCAATGAGATTGGACATACTCGTAGTATCATTTTAAGTCTAACTCATTTGATTTATGAAAGGGTTCTTCCATGGGCTACCCATGATCAGTTCCGCCAATTTTGCTAATGCAAGATGAATTTTTTTTTTTTTGGCCTGATAATGTAAGATGATTGACGTGATAAAAAATCGTCGCACCGCGCCAACGGAATAGACCTAAATTATTTGTGTGTGAGAGACGTGCAAATAACAAAAGTTGCCCATACAACAACACATTTAAAGTATGAGCTAATAAGGAAAGTTTTCCTGTACTAACACTTTGTTGCGGTTCAAAAAGATCGATTCACAATTCATCCAATCTGTATAAATCAAGAGGCGATTCAAACGTATCGGTTCCAACACTGTATCATACTTGATTGGGCTGAAAATGAAGCCTCATTCGATTTCGAGGAGCCTCGGCCAGACCCTTTTCGTCGTATGGATTCTATGTGCGCGTCCCAGCGCGTTCCCGGGCGATCACTTGTCTCTGAAATCCAACCAGCCAAGCATAATGGCAGATAGATTCGAGAGCTGGCTGGCAAGGTACAACCGGACGTACAAAACTAGGGCCGAGCGAGAGCTGCGGTTTGAGATTTATCTAGCCAACGTCTTGTACGTCGACTTCATCAACGGGCTACGGTTACCGTTCGAGCTCACCGACAACAGATTCGCCGACATGACGAACGTGGAGTTCAGAGCAGCCTACCTGGGTTTTCACAGGAGGATGAACCGGAGGACTGATATGGAGTCTAATGTTACCGATGATGCCGACATGGACGTGCCAACGAGTTTTGATTGGAGGAAGGAAGGCGCTGTAACTCCAGTCAAGGATCAAGGCCAATGTGGTATACAAGATTTAGCTCTTTTCTTTTTTTGGCTGTCCTCGTTTCATCTTTCTTTTAAGTTGCATGTTCTGCTCGGCACGCGCAGGAAGTTGTTGGGCTTTTTCGGCAGTGGCGGCCGTCGAAGGCCTCAACAAGATCAAGACAGGGAAGCTAGAGTCTCTATCAGAGCAGGAGCTCATGGACTGCGACGTCGGGAAGGACAACCAAGGCTGCAGCGGCGGACTCATGGAGACCGCCTTTTCCTTCATCCGGCACAACGGGGGCATCGCTTCCGAGTCCAGTTATCCTTACCGAGGACAGGACGGGTCTTGTGATAAGACCATGCTCACGAATCATGCCGCCACAATAAGCGGATACGGCAATGTGCCCGCCGACAACGAGGAAAGCCTGCAAGCTGCGGTGGCCCGTCAACCGATCTCTGTCTCCGTCGACGCGGGCGGACTGGAATTTCAGCTATACTCGGGGGGATTTTCACGGGCGGCTGTGGACACGACCTGAATCACGGGGTCACTGCGGTCGGGTACGGAGCGGAGGGCCGGAAGAAGTATTGGATAGTGAAGAACTCGTGGGGACGCGACTGGGGCGAGGACGGCTACGTGAGGATGCTGAAGGATTCTCGAGATCGGCGGGGCATATGCGGGATCGCAATGGACGCGAGTTATCCCGTGAAGTGTTGAAAGTAAAGGGGGATTGGCGTTGGAGTTTCGCCTCCTTTTGCATAAAATTAGATTCACGCAGTATTATTATGTCAAACTGAAATTTTCATGTTGAAGAGCAGAATTCGTGGTTGTCCTCTCATGAAGACATAATTAACCAGGAATGCGATTGTACTTAGTCGGCTACTTGGAGGGAGTTAGCGCAAAGCAAACTCTCGCCATGTTCGCTAATTTAAATCTGAATTTTTTGCGGTAGAAATAAAGGGTCAATTTGTATGAAAACGATATTACTTAACGAGTTTATTTCATAACAGGTAATTATATAAATATTTTACTTTCTACAAAACACTAAAGTATGGAACAGATCGAATTATACGAATCTAACCTTACAACGTAGATTCGGCATTAACTATCGTAAAACACATGTTATACGTCATATTAGGCAATTACTTACCTCGCGTACTTTATAGTTCCTCGAAGAATTTCCCGTCAAAACGACGACGCACCACAAACCCCTGCTTAAACCCTTGCTGTGATTGAGATCAGATCCGTGCGTAGATGTGGTCTTTGTGGAAATCCAGCCATTTTCTTACAAACTCCGCCGTAAGAAAATGGCCGGTCCCTTGCTCCGATCACTCTACTACGCCACTAAGAGGTCTATCTCCTCTTCCTCCTCCTCTCAACGCCTCAACCCCTACTTCTCCCCACGCGACGCCCCCTTCTCCCGCGCCTTCTCCACTGCCGCCGCCGCATCCGCATCCGCTGCCGCGGCATCGAGCCCTTCGGTCGACCCGAGCCGGCTCCGGAACGTGGCGGTGATCGCCCATGTCGACCACGGCAAGACCACGCTCATGGACCGGCTGCTCCGCCAGTGCGGCGCCGACATCCCCCACGAGCGCGCTATGGACTCCATCAGCCTTGAGCGCGAGCGCGGCATCACCATCTCGTCGAAGGTCAGTTTGTGCTTGGTTCTGGTGAAATTTGGCGCGTTGAAGTGTTCTTCCCCGAGCTTCACCAATAGGCTTTGTGAAGTGTTGATTGAATGGTTATGCAGCGTAATTGCATGGTAGAGTGTTGACGTGACCAAAGTTTAGTGTTTTGGATAAAGCAAAGGTGGAATGATATTCTGTAGGTGGAGAAAGTGGATGAGCTAGGTTTTGGTTTAATTGTGATCGTGCGCAGTGGTTAGTGGGGTGGAGTTGATGTATTGCTGTGCAAGTTTTAACCACCTGTTTCTTTTTCTTTTGCTTACGCTTTGTTTCTTGAATTGTTGATAGATTAAAATTCTAACCTTTGCTAATCGGGTAAAGCTTTATATTTTCCTGCTGAGGCTGTGCTATTTATGTTTAGATTACGTGTAAAATGAACATTTCCAACTTGTGCGTATCCACAGGTGACGTCCATCACATGGAAAGACAATGAGCTAAATATGGTTGACACACCCGGACATGCAGACTTTGGTGGCGAGGTATGATAATTGATACATCTGTTGGATAAAAGTCGTTCTTGCTAATATATATAGGTCTGTGATAGATACATACTTGTATTCCTATTTTCTCTGGGCTGGGGGCTTACTTGACTAAGATAGGCTTCCTCTCATCATTAAAGCGAAAAATCCATTTGAATTTGTGAGTTCCTCGTTGGATTGTTCATTTAAAACATGATAACGATATTAGCGAATGGAAAGAAATCGAAGAGCAAAAGATGAAGGTGGAAAGTACTGCAGTGGATGCAGGCTTAGGGATGAGGATTTCGCTAACTGCTTAACACCCTTTCCGTAGCATAAAAGGTGTCACCTATCACCCCTTACATTTATATCGGAATTCACGCTCTTGTTTATTTATTTCATGAAGGCTTTAAAATTTTCATTTATGAATAGTGCATAGACAGAGTGGTAAGAGATTGATTCCATCTTATCTCAAAAAACAAGTGAATACAATTTAATACATCAAATGGGTTGTTAGCTTCTTTATTCGTTGGCCTTGGTTTCTGGTGCACTGTGTTATCAATGTGCTTATTTGAACATTCTTGCTTGATTATAGGTTGAGCGAGTAGTTGGTATGGTTGAGGGAGCAGTTTTGTTGGTGGATGCTGGTGAAGGTCCGCTTGCACAGACAAAGTTTGTTCTAGCAAAAGCCTTAAAGTATGGTCTACGGCCTATCCTCCTCTTAAATAAAGTAGACAGGCCTTCTGGTATGGTTCTTTGTCATTTTAAATTATTTCCCTTGTGCATTAACTTAGTGAGAATCAGATTTAGTCGTTTAATGATAGAAACTGCTTTAGTGGCGAAGGCATATTTTTATCTACTTACTGTTCAATTCAGTTTACTTCTCTTTCTGGCTAAGAAAGTCCATAGTTTAGGAGGCCTTTGGTTGGAAAGCATCCTACTTCTTTTTCTCCTCTCTAACCATTGGCCAAGAGGGATTTAATCAATTAAGGGCATGTTTGCTTACACTGAATTGAAAGCGAGCAGCCAAACTTTAAAATAATATTGAGTGTCAAACTATCATTCATTTATCTACGTGTCAACATTCATATAAAGTGAAAGTTTCAAGTGTTTCGGATGAAGCCAAAGTGCGTGAGCTACAACATTTTGATTAAGCAAAACATAAAAAGTAAAGGTGATTTCATACATGCCCTAAATTCTTATCTTTACAAGTATGAATGCCTTCTCCAATTTTCATTCAAATCAAAAGTCAAGCATAAACTCCTTCTCCAACTTACATTCAAATCTATAGCCAAGCATCAGATCCCCAGCAATGAGAAGGTTGATACCCACATCTTTCTGCTCTATTCTAGTGTAAAGGTGGTTGGCAGCTATGGTAGCTCTTTTGCATAGGGTGTGCCTATTGCCAAAGGTTTTTCTTTTCTTTATGGATTGTCCATCTTCTGGACTGTCATTGCAAGCGCATAAGCGTGGCTTTTCAGTTTCATGTATATTTTCTGTCTTTGGTCGGGGTTGAGTTACCCTTGATAATTTCTGCAGTTTCTGAGGAGAGATGTAATGAAGTAGAGAGCCTGGTATTTGATCTTTTTGCAAGTCTTGGCGCGACAGGTGTGTAGACATATGTCGTGAAATTTATTTTCCAGTCCGTATATTTGTCTAAAGGGGAATTTTGTACCGTTCATCTTTTATCTAGAGGAACAGTTGGACTTTCCTGTCCTCTATGCTTCTGCAAAAGAAGGGTGGACTTCCGCTACCTTCACAAAAGATCCTCCGGCTGGTGCCAGGGATATGTCACAGTTGCTGGATACTATCGTGGGGCATGTTCCTCCACCAAATGTTAGTCTTGATGCGCCCTTTCAGATGATGGTTAGTATAGAATGGTTTATGGCTTGGCACTTCTCATTAATTTAATAGTGTTTTTCCTTCCATTTCTCATCCTCAATGCTGGATGAGGAAGCAACATGTCGTTTAAGTCATTGTGGACACAATTTTGAAACTTCTTATCACTTTACAATTTGAAACTTCTTATCACTCTACAAATTGCTATTATTCTCATATGACTTATGCTCTTAATCAGGTTTCCATGATGGAACGGGACTTTTACCTTGGGAGAATATTGACTGGTCGTGTATATTCTGGAATAGTTCGTGCAGGCGATAAAGTACATGGAATTCGTAGAACAGAGTCTGGGGTTCAGAAAATTGAAGAGGGAAAGGTTCGTTTATTATTCCCTGAAAGAACCTTTCAAACTTACGGTTTACAGGATTGTGTGGGGGAAAGGCATGTTTTCACCATTGATTCTCTTGTTGTACCATGGAAAGAGAACTAATGTTGAGGTTTATTGACTGCAATGAGAATCCAGCATCTCAAAATCTTTTGGCAAGCAGTACGAAGGAGAATTTCATTCTCTGCCTAGCCAAAAAAAAGGGATATTTTCTTAACCAAAAAAAAAAAAAAAGGGATATTTTCTACTTTTCCTCTTTGCTTTAGGTGGTATCTACTTTCCTTTTGGAATTTAGTTTGTGATCGCTTGTGCCTTTACCAATGACCTCATATGGAAGATGAAACTCTGAAATCATTGTTTATTTTTGTCATCGCCCGAGAAAGTATCCCCGTTGTGATCGAAATTAGGTTGCAGCCTTTATTCATGCTGTCTTGTTCTTATATCTTGATTTCACTCGCCACCAAGGGATGAGCCGGAAGCTCCCATCTGTAGTGCCTAAGTTTTCTCTTCTTTATTTTCGCACTTCTTAATGAATATGGCTTTGAATACGTACCTTGCTCAATATCTGTACTTTGATTGTGGATTCACCTACATGCATCAATTTTGGAATTGAATGTTGTGAGAATGTAGGTTCTAAAGCTCATGAAGAAGAAGGGTACAAGTATGGCTCTCATTGATACTGCTGGAGCAGGTGATATTATATCGATGGCTGGGCTGGCGAGTCCATCCATAGGCCATACAGTTGCTAACATGGAGGTCTGTTAGCCTATAATTGTCGCTTATCATATATGTGAGAATGTATTCATTATCTCTGATAGCTTGATCTCTTAGATTCTACATTTGGTGGAGTTCATTGTTGATCGTGATGCTCTTTGGCAATATCGAGTCACCTTGAGTGATTTTATTTCTGTGTTTAGTGTTAATGCTTCCATTGGTTGTGGCCAATCGAGATTTCTCTTAAGTTAGCAGACATGATACCACCATTCTCTTAGTTGAGAAATTCTCAGTTGTAGCATTGTAAGTGATAATTCACCTATTACTATATGTAGATGCCTATTATTCTGGTTTCTCTTTCCGAAGCCTTTATCTAGTTTCTGTCTTTCATAGACTTCAGTTGAATCCATTGCGTATATTGAGACTCATGAGTGCATCAGAAAGATTGTCTAGGATAAGACTTGATGGAGTGAAACTGAGTAGGATAAAACATGGAAGTCGATATGTAAACAAAATGTACAAGTCTTACTCTTGCTTCCCCTATTCTTGGGGGATTCACAAGATCGTTAGATGAGTGGGTTTGTGACCAATATCCAGCTACTATGCTGTCGTTTCTCATTCTCAATCTTCTGAGTATATTAAACGCGCTAATAAGGTTCTTAGATGATTCCAACAGACTGTGTGGAGATTTTGTTGTTTAAAAAAATAGCAAGGAGACTGTACATGATGAGTGTGTTTATAACTCAGGCAGAATACGTTGAGATTGAGAATGATGTCTGATTGTAATGAACAGAATTCAAGAAGGCACGGAACTTTTATAAATAGATGAAAGAGGGAAAATGCCAGAAATCTTGAGAGGAAAGTAGAGAAATCAAATGTAGCTAGAGTTGCAAGACCAATCAAAAGATCATTAAGAAAGTTGCTAAACTATATTTTAACAGCAAGAATTTCTACTTTCTAAAATTGCATTAATGTCATTCGACCAAAAAAAAATTGTATTAATGTCCCAATCACCCTGAGCAATATGTACTAATATCCTCTTGGTGATAGAACAATTGATTCTCATAATGTTTATGAATTGATTATTCCCCAATGTCACTCTGGAGTGCAGAAAATAAAGAAAAAAACTCATCTAAATAAATTGAAAATATCTAAGGCTGATATATTAACTGTTATCTGCTTAACAAATGTTTGGTGGGAAATTTGATGGTCTGCTTCCTCTTTATAAACATAAACTGAAAAATATCAGCAAACCCTTTTTTTCATCTGTGGATTGACCTTTGCATGCATGAATTACAAAGTAAGCCAATTGAAATAAAGTATGTGTCATCCATCAAAACTTTAGTAAACAGAATACGTGATACCAAGAGTTGAGAAAAGGATATGAAGCCAACTTAGAATAGTTAAAAGGAGAACATAATTTGGAACTAAATAAAGATGAGTAGGAATTGAAACCTATTTGTTAGATCGACAGAGCGGTCTATGTTTTCTGAACACTTGTGCTAATTGGACACAAAATGAGATAGTCAGGGATGCACTCTTGACAATTCTGGAGTAATCATGTGGAATATCCATCGATAGTTGTTGGTCATTTGGAGACACCGTGTTCCTATTCTTTTGCCAGTTAATTGATGATATGGTTAATATTTGTTAACTCTCTGTATGGCTACAGTCTACTGCAATGAACATCATGCTGTGTAATCTCGAAGTTTGTTGTCACCGTTATATGAGCCAACCTGATGAATCACAGCATGCATTCTACGCAGCATCTCCAATCCTACATAGGCTTGGGCATTAAGTTTTCTAATGTGACCTTGTAGAGTTGAGTATGAACTGATCTTCTTCTCCCTATCCAGGTAATGAATCCTTTGCCTACTATCGAGTTGGATCCTCCAACCATTTCTATGACTTTCAGTGTGAATGACTCTCCCTTGGCAGGACGTGATGGTACACATGTAAGTTTTGAAGCTTCTTTCCTTTGCTTTGACTAAATTTTGCGTGCTTGAGTATATGCTGCCATATCGTTGTGATTCTTACTTTGTAATATCTTATATTACAGTTCTAACAAGTTGTCATTAAAGGGTGAGCTCATACCCACCCAAAGAAAATGTATGATTTGTGATGTTGAAGTTAAAGATTTATGGAGCTTAACATGAGCTGTGCATAATGGATTCTAGTACCTGGAGGTTGTAACATTGTGTTTGGGCAGAAAACTAAAATTGAACTGATACAATACAATTTTCTTGTATGATGTGTACTATTTAGTAATTGGCATCTGAATTCCTGAACTTATTGTCAAAAGAATGACTGGTTCCTTGAATTATCATTCTAAGAATGACTGGTTCCTTGAATTATCATTCTCCTCTTTGGTAGCCTTTATTGCTGAGATATCCATAAAGAAAAAAGGTGCAGTAATGAACTATATTCATTGTCCTGGAAATATGGCCTGAGTTCCCATATCTAGAATTTAGATAACTATGTGGGTAGCAAAACAGATTGAATAATAGATATCGATGTATGGCTTGAATAGATCAACTCTAGTGCCAGACATTGTTGTTATGCAGAGATTGGCACAATGTTAAGAACTATCTGGGGTGACTAGAGAAGTTGAACTGCTTTTTAAAAAAGATGCTTTATATCTTGTTCTTTGTGTGAATTGTCAAACATGTTTCTTTGTGAAGTGGAAGGTGGGCTGTAGATGATTCTTTTCCCCTTTGAGGACTTTGTTGTCTCGTTTTCTTGTATATAGTCATATTAAGGTGATAGCGTATTCAGGACTTTGTAAGTTATTGGCCAGATATTGAGGATCCAGATTTTAAACCCATCTCTCTTGTATTTTTGAACGTTAACTAGACGATTCTGCTTTTCTTTAGTTGACTGGTGGAAGAATTGGGGACCGGCTTATGGCTGAGGCAGAGACAAATCTTGCAATAAACGTTCTTCCAGGGTTATCAGATTCGTTTGAAGTTCAAGGAAGAGGAGAACTTCAATTAGGTTTGTTCCCAATTGTTTTTCAATGATTTCGTTTTGTCCTTCTAGCTTTCAAATTTATTTTCAGATCGCTTTAAGAAATGTTTGGACATATGCAACTGTGGATTATGATTTTATGGCAAAACAATTATGAAAGATCCAATTAATCTATTTTTTTTGCTGGTTAGAGCAGGTATCTTGATAGAGAATATGCGGCGAGAAGGATTTGAATTGTCTGTGTCACCACCAAAAGTCATGTGAGTTCCTCGTATACTTTGGCTTCAAAATGGAGTTGTAGATCACTCGAAAAGCTTCTTTTTTTCCACTTAACAATGGGCCATTTACCCCAGTGCACAAAGATTTATTGTCCTTCATGAACTACTATATGACATCCTACCCCTTGTCAGTGTCTGTAAATGTGATGGCATACTACATTGAAACATGGATTTTATAATGCAAAAATAGTTTTCTGTTATATAACTACCAAGAAATTTCAACACTTTATTTCATATGGAAGAGTCAATGGGTTTCATTAGCAAAAGCATTTTGCTAAGCCTTTTAAGAGCTATAGCTATAGCCAAAGCTAAAAGCTGCGAATTGGAAAGGGGCCATGTTTGGACATTCTGTTACCAAACTAAATGTGAAATTGAAACCAACAAACTTAATGAGAAATTAAACCTTATTCCCAGCCAAAAAATGGAATAAACCCTTAATAGTAATGTGTGAATATTGTTTGCTGGAGAATGTGATACGAACATTGTTTCTGTTGTTTTATTTTCTTTGTAGTTCGACCACTTATTGAGAGTCTTTTTTATTTCTTTTTCTTCATTCACTTTTCTACACATTCAGTCTGGAAATATTTATCTCATAGCTATAGTATTCTACGTTAAATCTTATTTTTCCTACAAAAAAGGAAAAAAAATACTTGATTTTCATGAGCAAATGTCTGGTCACAACAGGTATAAGACTGAGAATGGTCAGAAACTAGAGCCTCTTGAAGAAGTGACAATTGAGGTAAATATACATAACGTGTCTTTAGGTTGTTTTCATAGGAGTTTTCAGATTATTTGCATATTATTTGCGTCTTTTTTAGGTTAATGAAGAGCATGTTGGGTTAGTAATGGAAGCCTTGACTCATAGGCGAGCCGAGATTGTTGATATGGGTCCTGTCCCAGGAGATATTGGCCGAACTAGATTGTCTCTGACTTGTCCATCAAGGTTAGTTCATCTATTGTCAGTTTTTTCTGAGAGTTCCTACAGGGATAGTTCTGTTTTATGTGCAATTAATTGCTCATGCAGGATTTTTAGTTAGGAAGATAAATTGTTCTTTCGTTTGATGAATATGTGTTACTTTTTTGCCCCTCCAATATATGTTTTTGACAAGAATATGGAAAAACATTTTACTATGGGATCTAAGAAGGTGCCATCGCTTGTGCTAATCTCATGACGAATATTGTAGTGTCAGTCAGTACATTTACGTTTACTATACATCAAAAGTCTGCAAATGCAAAACATCCACCTCTAACGTGTAGTGCAGAAGTTGAATTCTTTGAAGCAATGTTTTTATAAATGTAATATATAGGAGAACTTCTTTTGCCAGTTTTGTGTGATTGCGACTTTGACATGGAAATTAGCCATGATTTCACAAGTTGAATTTTCTTGAGGCCCACTCCAGCATTTTTGGTGTTGGATGCATTTACATTGTTTAAATGGCCAAAGCGCTGAGCATAAGTTACTCTTGCTGAAGTCTTAGGTCTGCTTAAATGTATTTTACATGAAGAGCCCTTAGATTTTTTGGGTTTTCTGAAGATTTGCATTAGTTTTGATTTATATTTACATAATTAGGGGTATATTTGGCTGGACGATCTTCTGCAAATGAATTGCTCATTGTAATGTTATATTTCTTCGATCTTTGCTTTGATGTACCATTATTCAAGCATTGTTAAAGTATAAATTGAGAGCAGCATATTTGATACGCACTCTTATATTGTTATCCAGGGGCCTGGTTGGGTACAGGAGTGTCTTCAGCAGTGATACAAGAGGAACTGGATTCATGCATCGTGCTTTCCTGAGTATGTTTATAGGCTAGAAGCTACATATTACCATGGGATTATTGTTTTACCTTTCCTTTCCTCGATTACCATGCTAATTAGATGTACCACGGTCGCTCTTATGAGTTACTGGGGGCGATTATCCCAGCAACTATGTGGGGGTGAATTAGGCTCCATAGACAGTAATTTACTGAATTAACTTCTGATAGATTTTTGACACCTAAGTTGATTCGTGCTTCCACATTTAGCCAGTGGATAAAATGCATTAGTCTCTCTAACTAATAAAAGAGCTGTATATATTCATCAGAAAGATAAAGAAGGTATGGCACAATGGATTTCCTTTAGTCATTGATCTGTTTTCCACTACTTCATTTCCTAATTTCACGGTGGCTTCTAGACAGGCTTCATCGGGTGTGGAAATGGACTGTACTTAAAGGAAGAATTGAAGATATTCCATCTGCTAATTACCCGCTTCCAATTTTTCTCATGTTTCTGACTAAACATTGTTTTACAGTGGGGCATTAAAGTCAAATGCGATTTTGCACATAATGAGCACAATTTTTAATATAATTTCATCAGTTTCTGACTTGCTTCTGCATTTTCGGATTTGATTAGATAGGATTTTATCTTCTGCTGGTTGTTGCTCTCTCTTGCTTATATCTGTTTTTATCTGAATACCGCAGCCTATGCAAAGCATCGAGGCCCTCTTGGGAATGTGAGGAAAGGAGTGTTGGTAAGCCTTTGTGCCATGATTTTGATTCCACGAGGCAATCTTGTTTTATATTGACATTTTATTTATAGGAAATCTTTTGGTTTAAATTGCTATTGACCAAAATTAAGAGTTATCATTCACCCTTGATCCCTTAATATTTCCCTACGGTCTACTCTACTTGTAATTTCATTTCTGATGTAATTTGCATCTCATGCGATTGTATCAATGCTTTTAACAGGACTAGACACTACCCAATAAGCACTTCGCTGATAATGTCTATTAGTGAGAGCCTTCTTTCCCTTAGGCAAATCAAGAGTGATAATCCACCCAAAGAACATCATGACCACGAGCAGAGGCCACTCTTTAAGAGGAGGCCCTTACTTTGTGCATGGCTTTCTAGGGGAAGTCTGGGGTTCCCCTTTGCTGACATGTCTTTTACAACACCAAATAAATGGATCTGACTGAAGATAATGCTGGCTTTCTAGGGAAAGTCTGGGGTTCCCCATTGCTGACATGTTTTCCACAACACCAAATAAATGGATCTGACTGAAGATAATGCTTTCTTCTTTCGGATCCCTATGTAAATGTGCTACCGCATTCACACTTTTATCACTGGATATTTGTTCAGAGTAAATTAATTAAGGACGTCTTTTATTGGTAGATCTGCTAAAAGTACTATTCTTTGTTTCCTGGGGCATATTCAGCATTATATGATGATATTCTTGTTGCATTGGCCATACTAGAGATTTGCATTGTCTCTGGTACAGACAGCGTCCTTGACTAAAAGAATGCCTTCTTCTGTTGGACAGGTATCCATGGGCTTCGGTACAATCACAGCGCATGCATTAATGAGTTTAGAGGCTCGTGGAACTCTCTTTGTGAGCCCGGGAATGGAGGTTGTCACTCAGAGCCCGCTATACATGTTTAGGCATTTTCTCTTGTGGAATTAATCAGTCTTGTTTGACTTCCATTTTTAGGAGCATATAATGTGTCTGCATTTTGTCTCTCATCATTCCACCCTAGTTCTGATCCTATAAATGACATATCCATTTACTTTTCTTGTTGGCTTCATTTGTTAAGTAACATCGGTCCTTGATTACAAATCTTGCATTGCTGACTCAAGAGAAGATCTGGACTAGTACACTTCATAAATAGTTGACTTGTCAAATGCAAGACTAGAAAAATAGACAGGTAGGAAATGATGTGAATAGGTAGTTGAATAGCAAATACAGGTTGCTTAGTCTCTTGCATACCTTTACTTTACTAAGATTTACTTGTTGATTGGTATGCAGGCGTATGATGGGATGATCATTGGTGAACACTCACGGGATTCTGACCTTGATGTAAGATTTTTGCTTTCGGAATAAGTACAACATACTGCTTTCTAGTTTGGCTTATCTTGTAATGCTTTCCTTCTTGCAGGTAAATCCAGCAAGGACTAAGGAACTAAGCAATATGCGGTCTGCTGGCAAGGATGAAAATGTCAAGTTGTCTCCTCCTCGCCTGGTATTTGTTCAATAAACTGAATTGACTATCGTCTAATGCAATGAATGAGGTTGCAGTGTGATTTAGCAGTAGAACATGTTTTATTTTTATTTTTTTCTGCTGGTGAAAGGCCTGAAGGCCTTGTCAGCGTTTCTTTGCGTGTAATTTCCTTCAGTCCTGCTAGTTGTGCACTGAAATTGCTAGTATTATGTGGTCAACCGTGTTAGGTTTAGCTATCCTGAAGGCATTGGCAGCTCGCCTTTGGCAGTAATTTCCTTCACTGCTGCTAGTCGCATGCTGAAACTGCCAGATCCATTTGGTCAACCATGTTAAATTTGCCTATCGCGGATTATCCTTGGATAGTAGAACCAAAATGGTTTCGATCTGGCAATTTCTCTACTGTGATTAATAATAATTGAGTTTCCCTTTCAACAGATGACTCTCGAAGAAGCCATAGGTTATGTTGCTTCAGACGAGCTTATTGAAGTAAGTTAGTTTAACATTCCAATATTATCTTCGGTCCTCTATATGCCAAATATCAGTTCACCTTCCCTCTTGTGCCATTTTCCTCATGATATAATAGCGGTGCATACGTATTCTAGTTGTTGTGGGTATAGCAGTTGTGTTGTTTGTCACCATCATTTCACTTGGTGTATCACTTGAGATGACTTTGTATTTTCTGTGCAGGTTACACCGAAGGTAATAAGATTAAGGAAGAAATACTTAGATGTTAACAAGCGAAAGAGCATGAGTAAGAGACCAAAAGAGTGAAGCGTCACTGCTGTATACAATATTGCAACTTTTGAAATACTGGTTTGACAATGTACGATTATTTATTTGTACACCCCAATAAGGGTCCTGTATTACAAATCTCTCTATCTTTCCCACAGAGATACCCATACTAGTATTCCTTTTTCTCTGAAAGAGTATTTTTGTAATCGAGTAATGTAACCTGTGCAAGTAGTGTCTGTAAACACATGAATTTCTTACTGGCATTTGGAGGAGTTGTGTTAAGCAGCTTCCGCACAGTTTCTTTTACAGAAATTGGATTTTTTTGCTGCAGATTTCTTGATCGTCATCTTGCTTAATGTTTGCGGTTGCATCAAAAAAGCTTTTGGAAGCAGCGGCAAGGGATGGTTTAAAATTCGATGAACTTGTTTAATTGGACCATATTTTTGCTTTGTCAATCATTGAGGAGAGATCTTATTCATGGATGGGACTTGAATGAAATGGGAAGGGAGTTTGATCATATTCAAGGATGGCACTTCAAGGGTAATGTCTTCTTTTACAGGTAAAAGAAATGAGAATCGGCTATCGGTATTGGCGACCTCCCCTTGATTTCTTTGAATATGACTCGAGTCGAACATTTTGATCACGTTTGTGGCACTCTTATGAGCTGATATTGAAGGACCCCATAGAGAACTCAGCAATCACTAGGGTGTATAAACGTACATATAGGTACACATCCTTCAAATAAGAAGTGCAAAAAGAATTCCCAGATTTATCTTCTCATAAATCTTACAGATCCTGTATGCATCAGAGATGGTGCTGTCGGTCGCATTCTGTTTTTCTAAAGCTGAAACTACTCGATGAACTGTGTCAGAATTGTATCCTTTAGCAACAGAAGGAACTAGAGTTCAATACCCATTCTAGATTATCTACATGTATAGTGAATGATGGCAGCAACAATGTTTTGAGTATCATCATACTATATTCAGCATTCAGAATCAGCCTTAAGATCGGCTATCGTCCTGCCCTTCACTGGGAGTTTAGTATCGGGCGAAACATCGGCAGTGAGCCTTCCCATCTGCTTCTGGAGATCAACCACTGAGTCATTCGCGCTCTTTCCCTTAGGACTCTTCTTTATGCTGACGAGCTTGTGCTCTAACTTGTATAACGCACAACAGTCGGACGAGTTGACCTCATACTCAAACAAGTGCCATTCAAAAGACCCTGGAGGTTGGGGGTCCATGTAATAGGACCTCTTGTGTCCCCCAAGTTCTTTCATCAACAGCTTCCTTGATTCGTGCCAACCACGTCCGCCATAATCTGACAATGACCTCTGCTTTCTGTTTCCGCTTTCAAATGCCCTCCTTGGCTTATCGAAGAAGAGCCATTCCCGAATGTTTTCTCCCTCCAGAAGGGAGAGGTCAAATAGCTCTGCAAGGTTGGAAGTCGTTCAGATTGGTAGTGAATATAATCAGCTCCAGTTATTCGTGTGAATAAACAACCCAGAACAGAGAGAGAGAGAGAGAGAGAGAGAATATGGCTTACTAGATGCATTCCACGGCGATTTTTCAATGGCAGCCCCATGACATTCAGGAATTCCCACATTTTTTCCCTGCATCTTTGCAACAAGAGAGGAAAGTAGCCTATCATCCTTCAAACCAATTCCTCCGGGGCGCAGTACAGGTTTCATACCAGGGCTGCCTTCACTAAGAGCCAGATCGGCATGCATTGTACTGCAGTAATCCAGACACCACTCAGAACCTTGAGCAGGCCTCTGACAATCCCAAAGAGCACATTTCGGGCCCAAAAAAGCAGATGGTGGAGGATTGACGAGAGGCAAAATGTTAGCACCAACATCACGTCCTATATGTTTGGCATCGTTTGCCTCCCCAAAATGCCCATGGTCATTATCTTGATGGAAATCAAAATTGAGAAAATCAAACTGAGCAGACAGATCTGAGTCATTAACGTCTGTATTATGCATGCCCAAATTGATTCCACATTGATAGAATTCTTGAGAACCAAGTCCGTGCTGCTCAAAGTTCACAAAATCAGCCTGAAAAAGGACCCAACATAAAAGCACAGTTGTAATGACAGAATTAGAGATAAACTAGTACAGTTTAAGTCATGTGCATACTGCACAGTGGCAGCTTCAAAATCACATAAACCATAATAAAAGAATCATCACTAGAAGAAAAAGTACGAAAGCCTTCAAGATTTAAAAATGCATAAATCTCATCCCTGCAGAACTCAACTTAGCAAGCATAACTCAGATATTTCAAGCTTCTAATGACTAGGACTTTTCAAGACTTAATTTGTGCATTTGCATATGCTTGCGGGTTGGATGAAATGGCACAGTGCATCGGGATTTTTGTGTGATCGCAAAATTCCTCTTAGGCTAAAAGGAAAATTCTATAGAATGCAGTAAGAGACCGCAATGATCTACGGAGCTGAATGTTGGCCAAGCACAGAGGCAACATGAGCATAAGATGGAAGTAGCAAAAATGAGAATGCTAAGGTGGATGTGTGCTCATACAAGAATGGATAAGATAAGAAATGAAAATATTCGACGAAAAATTGGAGTAGTATCGGTGGCCAAAAAGGTGAGAGAACATCGTTTGAGATGGTTTGGACATATTCTTCAAGACCCCTAAATGCTCCGGTAAGAACATAAGTGTGTTATAGAGAGCATAACATGAGGAAAGGGAGAGGTCGACCGAAACTTACTTGGGGAAAAGTAGTAAGACAAGATTTGTTGGAGTGGGACATAGATTGGCGATCTGTTTGTCTTAGGACGAGTGGAGGAAAGCGATTAACATTGTGGAGGGGCAAAAATTCCTATGTTCCCGATTGTCTTTCGAGTCCTAGCCCTTTGTTTTCTTTTCTTTATATTGTTATAGCTATGTTATTTTATTTTGTTTTATTTTATAGCTCTTTCGGTCTTGCTTTTTTGGGTTCATCGATCGCCGACCCTAACTAGTTTGGGTTAAATGTGATGTTGATGTTGATGTTGCATCTGCTTGCATGTGCCCATGTGGGCAAACTGTGCAACTCCAAAATTAGACTAGTTCTCACGAATAGGTGTTGGGAAACCCATACATTGCTAATCATACGGAGCAGCTATTAGACTTTCAATGAAACTGGTGACCTGGACGAACATTATCGGCACAACAATGATCTTTACAATGTGGATAGCAGATCAATAACTCTACTTGGAAGAAGTACCAATCCTCTTTTTGCAACCTAAAGAACATCTAGTCCGAAGCAGCATTCTCTAATTATCTACACCTGCAATTCAGATTAATTCGCATTTGGTTTATCTTTTGGATTCCAAGGCAACAATTTTTAGTAATTTCTTTCCCATATTCATTGCCATAAGAAAAGGCCATCTTGTATGAAGTGACGAGGAAAAGGTGCATTACCGAGCTATCTACCTGACGTAACAAATTGGATTCGATCGACCGATCGATCTATCGGGGGAGAGAGAGAGAGAGAGAGAGAGAGAGAGAGAGAGAACCTCCTGAGCTGCTATAAAATTGGCTGTTTGAAAGATTTGAGTGTCAGGTTCAGGCTTCAAACCCGCCAATTCAACCAATGTGCTGGTTGCATCATCTTGCTCGTCACAAAGCTGCAGCATACGCTGGATGTCCTCTGAGAACGATCCTAAGCTATCAACCTAAACAAGAAAATTCAGAGGAAAAGAAGTTTACAAGCAGCAATTTTAATGTAGGCGTATTACAACCACAGGGATATTAGACCTCAACATAATTTATTTATCAGCAGTGTTAATGATTTCAACATTGCCCCAAACCAAAACATGAGTATCAAATCAACTGATTCAATAAGCGTCAAAGCATATAAATGACACAATAAATACAAACAGGTATAGGAGATGCTGGGGAAGATGCATTAATCTCAGCCTTCAAATCACTGAACAACTGAAGCACTTGCTCCACCATGACACTAGTATCAGCAGTCTGACCCCTTTTCCAAGCCAATTGAAATTCTTTCATAATTTCTTGAATGTCATCAATCAGCTTCCTTGCCTTTTCTGACAACTGCTGCTGAGTTGCAGCCTCACATTTAATCTTAGTCTCACTATCCATCTCCTGAAATCACAAAAGTTAACCATAACAATCACAAAGACTGATATGAGCATCGAGAAACATGAAAGATGTCTGACATAAAAGTTAAAAGGAATGACAACCTTCTTTTCGCCTTTATCTTTTTTTTTTTTTTGGTCGGTCCAATCCTATGTTCTACTCTACACTATCACTCTCTCACTTTGGCAATTTCCAGGAGTTGAACACTGGACCTCTTGACCCGGCCCAGTGGTTGTTCGCCTGTATCTGAAGAGCCTATAAAATGGATGGAATGCAATGTGCTAGAACTTGTCAAAATTCCATGTCTTGTCTTCTCTACATCATAGTGGAACTTCTTCTTGAGAAATAAAGTACGTAAACACCAGAACAACAGAAAAATTAAACACCCGAAAGTTCCAACAAATGCACATATACAATCAGACCTTGGTAAAGCTTATTTGAAACAACTTCATTGATGTGCTTCTCAGTGACAAGTCATACTAGGCCAGCTCAACTTGTTGACTTTGGCTAGAAGCCCAGAACACTATCTCGTTAAGTTTCCCCATTTTTTTTGTGTGTGGAATCTTGTCAAGTTCGATTGCGTTAATCATAACACAAAACGAAAATCCCAAAGGCACAACAGTCAACAGATGGGACTACCAGTCTCAACCATCGAAATCAAAGTGGAAGTTAATCTGATGAGAGGGATAAACGGGAAAATCCAAAATCAGTATGTGCATTCTTTTTCACTTCGGGCAAGAGGGGGAAAAACAAAATTTTGCGCAAGCAAAACCATGCACAGAAATCCTAGTCCAAATCGACAACTTCCCCGACAAGAAACCAGAGGTATCAAGCACCAAAAAATAGAAACTTTACAGTATCTTTGATGTTCAATTGCGGGCATCAAACCGGAGAGATTCCGGATGAACAGCATTGAGGACAAAAAGAGTACACACGGACCACCGAAACTACGACTTAAATCGCCCATCAGTATCGATCCGAAGCTCTAATTTCCAAGAAACAGTCGAATGCCCCAATTCAGGGAACAGAAAGTGATCAGAAACAACAACAACATAGCCGAATAAAGAAGAGGGATCACCTCATGTGAGAAGAAGATGACACGCAGCGCGAGAATTGCGTCCTCCGGTTTTGTTACTCTTTGGGGACACAGGCACAGTCGTCTCTGCTAAACGAAGGAGGAGCTCATGACAGCCTGAGTCGGCTCTTCATGTGTGCAGTGAGATTGCTGATCTTGTAGGCGCTCTTTTGCTTATGATTTAAATAAAAACAAAAACAATAAGAACAAAAAAAAAATATTAAATAACAAAAGTATAAATAACTTATAAGTAAACTAGAAATGTTCGACCAAAAAAAAAAACTAGAAATACTTTAATTTTCTTAAAAAAGCGTTCCAATTCATGTTTACGCAATGCGAACTAATTCTATTTTAGGTTTTTTTCCCTAATTTATGAAAATTAAACTATATGCAATTTTAATCTAGGTTTGACATGCAGGAATTATTAAACTAATGACATGTAACATGACCTAATTCTATTGACCGGCAAAATTATAAACTAATATATCATGGCATGCAATCTAATTTACATAAATCTAAATATATAATCACTGAGTGACACGGAAATTATGACTTGAAAGTACGATGGCATGGCAACATGGATGACGGGGCAACAATGGTGTGGCAACTGATGACATGGTAATGACGTGGAATTTATTCAACTGATCCTACATGATATATGCTTGCTATTTTTGTGGTTTTCTTTTAAAGTTTAAATTTGAAACTATTTGAAACATGTTACTACCTAATCCAAACTTAGGAAATAATTTATATTAAACCCTTTCTAAATTAGATAATTTCCTTACTAACTAACATGGTTTCTAAACATGCAATTCTAAAGCAGAAAACTAATCTATCTTAGATGCAATCCAGTGCAACTTTTTGTATTTTTTTTTTTCAAATAGGAAAGTGTACTAAATCCAAATATGCAATATGAAATATAAACCATATATCCACCACGTCCCAAAATAGGAAATAAACAATAATCAAGAATCTGAGTTAACGTCTAGCAACTCGGATTCTGAATTTTAGATTATTTAGATTTTCAATGCGGAAATTCTTCTGATCAGATATGCCTAAGTACCCAAAACAATTGAAAGTTAGAATCAAAATAATTGCAAATGAGGCAATATAATTCAGTTTGGGAAAATACATAATTCGAACGGACCGGCGGCGGACGGATGGGAAAAACCGGCAGGGTGCGTGACCGGCGGCAGGGGAACTCAACAATGGTGTGAACAGGCCGTGGATGAATTGTCCTGGAAAGGCAAGAACGTAAGGATGGGCACAAGTTGATCGCTCCGCGATAATAGAAGGGCGAGGGACAGCTCCGCGACGGGATTTTGCTGAACATTCGTTGGGAAGCTTGCGGCAAGATCTTTGCTCGCGCTAGACAGAAACAGCGCAAATTACCGGTGTCCCTTGGACTCGCCGGGATGATCCGGTGCGGGGTGAAGCTTTGCCGACGATAGCGGAAGCCGCCGACAAGGCTGGTGCGGGTCGGTGATGGCGGGCGGGGACAGTACCCGAGCAACGCGCGACACTTAGAATAGGAGGGAGCATGCTTTCACAACCCGCATACACATAAAACACACGGTAGCTTGTAAAATAAAATAAAATAGGATCAAATAAAAAAACTATAAAATTTAAAAAAAAATGATTAACATATTCTTGCAATTAAAAGACAAATATTTACCATATGAATTTTTCAATGATGCTTATATCTCTTGCGCTTGTCATGGTTATACAGGGAAGTTATTCTTCAAGGAATTATCTTTTGGAAAATACTTAGCTGACCATCCCACCATCTGACATGGTGGGATGGTCAACCAATGACCACAAAAGTTTTTTTGTGGAAATCGGATCACTTGCTGATCCGGTTTCCACACTTTGACTCCCCATTTTCCTTTTTTTTTTTTAAAATTTTTTTTTATGTATTTTTATTATAAGCTGAAATTAGAAGACAAAAATATGCAAGATAATGCCTTTTTTTTTTTTTGAGTTATTAAGAATTGAGAAAAGCTAAAATGACATTATATGAGAGTGACAGACCCACGCGCATCGCATATTCACATAATATGCTTGTCAACCTAAAGTTCGTGGTCCGACATGTACGCACTATATATCCGCGTGATATGCTTGTCAAGAAAAGTCTACATTTGACATGTACGCACCACATATCAGTATGATATACTTGTCGACCAAAAATCTACGTCCGACATGTACGCACCACATATCTACGTGATATGCTTATCAATTAAATATGTTTCATTAAATCTTTGATTGTGCGGGCCTCTTATATTTTTGTCTTCTAATTTTAGCTCACAATAAAAATATAAAAGTTAAACAAAAAAAAAAGGAAAATGGGGAGTGGAAACCGGATCGATTCTTTGTTTCGATTTCCCGGAGATGGCCGGTTCACTGGAACCGCCGGTTTCGGTTCGAGAACCGGCGGTTCCGATTCCGGCGGGGTCCGGTTCCGAACAGCCGATTCCGGGCGGTTCGGGGCCGATTCCGGTTCCGTTTTTTAAATTTAATTTTTAAACTAATAAATAATAAAATAAACATAATAAATTTTAAATTATAATCAAATTGTACATTGTAATAAAATTTGGGGAAAAAAAAGAGAAAGGAGGAATGAGCTTAAACTTAATGAATTATCATTAAGCGCCTACATATCTTCTTGGGGATAGAAGAATCAAAGCCCATGTAGTTCTTTTACCTTTGATAACCTCAACTTACCTCATCGTCAATCGTCGCTACCCGTTGTGGTACCCGTGCCGGTGGTATCTCCACAATCCTCGCTAAAGAATTCGTGTTCTCGATCTAATTCTTGGCGTCGAAATATAGCTTTCGTCCAATCGTCGACACAAGCTTGAGCTTCCACGGACTCGGACTTAATCTTGAATGGCGAGAGTCCAAAACTAATCCTCCAGCGCTAAATGCTTGTTCAACCGCAATCGTTGAAGATGGGGTTGTTAATATCTCGCGAGCGATGAGGGCGAGCACTGGGTAGTCGGTTGAGTGACTCTGCCACCACTCCAGGATTTGAAAATCTATCCTATTTTACGTATCACGAAACTCAAATTAAGTGGTGAAATATTTTTCTATTTCATAAATACTACATGTTGCCCCTTTATGTTTTTTTTGTCTACTCTTGAGCATATCATAACTTCTACCAAGTGAACTACCGGTTTCGTTTCTCGAGGCGGTAGATGGTAAAGATCCACCATCACTTAAACCATATCTATTACAAAATTCTCTATGTAATGCTACTATAGATTCTCTAACCTCTATTTGTACAATTGAAACATCTATTATATCTTCCAAATGTAAACAATCATAATAATACACATTCAAATAATCTAGTAAACCATCTAATTTAATACGTGGATAAAAAACAATACCAACTAAATAAACAAGAGGAATTTTGAAATAATAATGCAACCATTTTTCTCGCATTACTGAAATAGTTTGAGCTAATTCATTATCTTTTTCATATACATTAAAAACACTACCAATATTAACACATTCTATTAAAAATAAATGCGTAGTAGGATAAGAAATACCAGATAAAGCATTAGTAGCATCATTAAAAATTTTCAAAAAATCTAAAATTTTTTTGCAAACGTCCCAATGTTGCGGAAGTAAAGTAATTTCGGGAATATTTTGCGACATAAACGTACATAATAAATCTTTGTAATCAAAAGTTTGACGAAGCAACTCATACGTAGAATTCCAACGAGTCGGAATATCTTTTGGAAACCTTTTGCCATTCTCCCATGTTGTTTACAAAATTTTCCCCATGCTTTCATAAAATGGGCACGACTCCATAAATATTTAATTGTGCCCTTTATTAGGGAAAGAAAAGACTCAAGAGTTCGTAAACCATCTTGTACACATAAATTTAAAACATGGCAAGCACATCTAATGTGAAAAAATTGTCCCCCAAAAGAGAGTTTGCAAATATTTTCTAATTCATGAATGGAAGCGATATTTGCGGTTGCATTATCAAAACCAATTGAAAAAACTTTATTTATCAAATAATATTCTTCTAAAACTTGTTTAATTATTCTATAAATATTATGAGCCGAATGCTTTTCATCAAAAACTCGAAATGCAAGAAGTCTTCTTTGAATAGTCCAGTCATCACCTATCCAATGACACGTAATACCCATATAAGAATGAATTTGCCAAGGATCACTCCAAATATCACTACCTAAATGCACACGTCCATTGAATTCCGCAAAAAATTTTGCTAAAGTTTTTTTTGTTTTTTATAAAGATGCAAAAGTTCGCGTTTAAGAGTACTTACGGGAATAGTTGGTGCTTGGAACCAACGCAAAGTATTTATCAAATATTTCATATTAAAATTTTCACCAATAGTAAATAGAGCATGATCAAGGGCAACATATTCAGCTAATGTTTGTTTATAAAGTGTATCGATTGTAACGGAATAAAGGATGAGTATTAGGATTGGCGTACCCGGAAATTTGTTGTTGTCTAGTGTCGATCCTCGCTTGCGTTGGATGTTTTTTCGTTAGATGCCGACGGAATGTTCCATAGCCATCTCATTTGCTAAATTTATATGTTTGGGAACAATATTTACAATTTACATTATACTTACCTTCGCTTTCGTCATATACCTTGTCGAAGTCTTTGCCACAAGTCGGATGTACTCTCTCGGCCTTTCCGTTCGAGGCTCATTTGCCGTCGACGTTTCTTCGGCACGAGTATGCGGATGAAGACTTTCTTGTGTTGGGACGTGCTTGACGTTCGAAATGAGAACAACGTTGATATTGTCGTCATCGTCTTCCCAACATGCATACTCACGAGGATCGTATCCAGGAATAGGATATTCGGAATCTCCCATTGTCATCTTACCCTTTCCAAGTATTTTCGCTTCCACTTGCCATTTTTGAGAAAATTGAGGCGGGATTCGGAGAATTGAGAATTTGAGAGAATGTGAGAGAATTTGAGAGAATTGTTGAGAGTATTTGTGAGAAAAATGAAAGAGGAAGGATATGTATTTATAGAAAAAAAAATTATGAAATTTTTTTTTTATATTTATCAAAGCAACGGCCATTTTGGCCAAAGAGCGAAACGGCTCTTTCGGGCCGGGGCCCTTTTTTTTTTTTTTTTTAGGGCCGGGTTGGAACCGGCCCGCGAGGCCGGTTTCGGTTCCGGTTTGGGCCCGTGGGTCCGGTCAACGGGCCGGTTCCGGGCCCACGGGCCCAAATGGCCATCTCTACGGTTTCCACAAAACAATTTTGTGATCATTAGCCGTCCGATTTGGTGGGTCGGTCGGCTTGGCCAAACCCTTATCTTTTCACCCAACTTACTTTCCGGACAAGATCCTTATTCAAAAAAAGGATTTCGTGAACAAATTCTCCTGTAGGCAATTCCTAGGCAAATATAAGTGAAACTTTGCAGCTTTTGAATGAAGTGTTTTATTCGGGTTATGTATAATCGGTTTATTTTTGAAAAAAAAAATGTATCAAAAAATCCTAAATTCGTTGCGCTTTCACCAATTCAATTTTAAGCATTTTAACGTTATTAATTGAATCCTAAACCTTTTTGTATTTTGCCAATTGAGCCTATCCAATCAATTTTGGCCGGACATCGCTAATGTGAATGACGGCCTTCTTATGTGGCACGGCCAACGCCGACGTAGAGAACTTTTAGTAATATTTTAAGATTTTTTTCAACTTTTATTTATTTACTAATTACCGACAGAAAGAATTGTAGGGCCCTTGGTGACTATGATGATAAAGGGATCATACTCGGATAAGAGCCAGTGATTGAATCACTAAGTCTTTGTGGCAAACGGAGCAATTGTTTGCAGTGAAAGAGTCCACCATATAACGTCACATATGCCAAAGATAGTCAAATATGGATTGGTAGGATTTCTTGATGGAATCCTAAAAATCAAGTTTTAGTCCAATTTCTTTGGCTGCGTAGCAATTGGTAAAGCGTCATTCGAGAGTGAGCCAAATCTCCCGAGATATCTACAAGTCATGAACTTGGAAAATCACAAATATGTGGGTTGAATTGATCAAACAACAAAAGTACTGATCCATCTTGAATAGGGAAAAAAACTAGTCTAGCAAATCATTGCTGATTTAAATAGGCTCAAACTCAAATTACCATGGTATATAATTGTCCGCATCAAACTTGATGGAGACGAGACTTATGATGTCGGGAAAACAAGAGACGACGAGGTTGAGTGCATGGCCGTAATTTTAGCAAAAGGAGTAAGACCAAGAAGAGGCGAAGTAGGCACAATGTTGGGGAGAGGTGATGGGAAATTAGGATTCAAGGAAATATAAGACAATAAGTAAAGAGAATATGGAGAAGAAGAAAAAGCCGAAAATGCATTAGACATTGTTAAAATAAAGGGTTAATACCACGGAAAATTCTAAACTGGTACACCGGTGAATAAGAGTAAAGACAATGTTGACTTGAATAAAGATGATAATGAATTTGATTGGTTCTGCTTTGGTACCATATTGAATTTTAAAGATAGAGAGAGAATCACGACAAAGTGTTTATAGGGATACGATCTTAATTAGTGTTGCCTGGTATGTAATTAGAACAGCCAAACATAATTATAAAAAGACCTCACAGTACATATCTATTATTCCATAATGTTGCAAACGTGAATTACCATAGTTTATGGCCAAAGAAGCCTTATTTATCCGATCCTAATTCGCCACTACCCACATGGAGTGGCAATTGACATTTGATCATGAGGAGGGGTAAACCTCAATGAGGGATCGCAAGCCTAGTATCGGGGTGATTTTGTACTCCCCGAAGCCAGCATCGACAAAGAGCTTAGCCCATTCTGTCTCGTTCCTCTCTCTCCCCGAGACAATGGTCGTCGAAGAAGAGTTGGGTTTCGCTCATCTGCTCGTCGCCTTCTCTGCCCTCTACCACCATGTCAATTATTATCACCTTCTTCTTCTCGCCTTTGCCCTTGGTTATGGCCTCGCTGCATCGCTTTAGTATCTTCACAGCATCTTCGTCGCTCCAGTCATGGATAACCCACTGCAAACCCCCATCACAAATGTTTCATTATTCTCTCACTATGTAGATACAACGAGTCGACATGGCGTGTGCTATAGATTCTCTTTGCAAAAGTTAATAGCTAATATTGCAACCGATGTATTCTCTTCCTCATTATAAAGGTTGCGAATTGCAATTGGTTTGGTATCCTCCTCAATTAAGGAAACCAAATTTTAGTGGAAATGACCTAGTACCTCCCTCACTTTAATGAACCACTCAGCAAGGCAAGAACGCATATTGAGTCGTTTGTTTTCCATTTTTCTCCGAACAAAACCTTATCAAAGAGTGAAGTTTATGTGCAAAGATAACTAAGATGAAAGCGAACCACTTGCCTTCAACAGGATTGCATCCCCTGGGGGCATCGCCTCAAACATGTCCCCGGCGACACATTTCACATTCTTGCTCAGTTCCAAGTTGGCTACCACATGTGGAAGATCGAAATTTGTGCATTCGATATGTGGGAATGCGCTCGCTACGGCATTAGCCATTGTTCCGGTCCCTCCTCCCACGTCGACCAAGGACGTTATTCCATCGAACATTCCTCTGCACTGGTCAACCACCACGCCACTCACCAGTCGAGCGTCGCTAGCCATGCCCTCATTGAAAAAACGGTTAAGCCTCGGCTCGTTGTCCGCACATGCCCAAAGCGACATCCCTTGCACCATTTCGAACAGCGTCGGGTCGACACCGTCGTGGAACCACGCACTCAAGCGGTGCCAAGGGTCCATCAAAATAGGGTCGAGCATGGCCAGTGCGAACGGCGCAACGCTCAAGGGGTTGTCCTTAAGGAGGAGCTTGGACACGTGGTTGAGCACGTAGGCATCTCGACCTTCCGGCGCGAGCTTCTTTTGCTCGAAAAATCCGGAGTGGACGAGAATGCGCATGAGGCGGTCGACGCGGTGAGCCCTTGAGGGGGAATTTGAAGTGCAGAGACTAAGGCGTCGAGGGACATGGGCTGACCATGGTGGTGGATGGTGTCGGGGATGCCTAATTGAATGGCGCATTTCAAGCACATGGAATTGATGAAGTTGAATATGTGGTTCCATATGTGAGCTTGAGCCTGTAGCAGCTCGCCAGCCTTCTCTCCATTCACCATATCCATGACAAGAAGCTGTTATCTCTCGCCTCTATAGTGCAATTTCTCGTTCTTGAATTCCGAGGATGTAAGAGTGGTGCGTATTTATTATGGTTTGAGAGGTGCGTATTTATTATGGTTTGGAATGGAGAAATTGTCAAAAAAATCCTAAATCTTTTGCACTTTTAGCCAATTCAGTCCTAAATTTTTTCACATGTTTTTTATTCAGTCCTATTGATCGGAAATTGCTGACATAAATGCCAAAAGTCCTACGTGGCCTGGCCGACATTGACTTAAAAAATTCTTGATGATATTTTAATATATCTTTTGAATAATTATTTTTTTCTTTTTTTATTTTTCCTATTTTTATTCTGGTTTGTTCTTCGGTGACCGGCAACCTTCGTCATCCACCGGCGAGCGTCGCGACACCTCGTCGATCGCGAGCAATGGCACCCTCACCCGGATCCGGGCAAGACTACCTCGGCTTTATAGCCGTGGGTGAGGCTAGCCTTCGCTAGGGCCACGTTGGCCTCGCCTAGATCCGGACAATGGCCGCCACCCTTGCCGGTGGTCGGCGAGATGTCGCGGCCCTCGCCAACCGCCGAAGAGCAAACCAAAAGCAAAAAAGGAAAAAAAAACTAATAAATAATTTCAAAAAATATAATAAAATATTATTAAAATCATAAACGTCGGTGTCGGCCGTGCCATGGAGGCTTACTATCATCCACATCGGCGATTTCCGGTCAATAGGACTGAATTAGCAAAAGATGAAAAAGTTTAGGACTGAGTCGATAAAAGTGTAAAGAGTTTAGGACATTTTTGACAGTTTTTTGGTTTGGAAAGTGGGCATGGAACATCCTAGTTGGTGTACCTTCCGTCGGGCAAATAGGCCTGTCGTGTTCACGTGATTCACGTTGATATAGGAGGCCCCATAACCTTAAAACAGTATACGATGCATTGGACTTTCCCTCCGGGTTCTAGTGCTGGTGCCAGGATGAAGATTGCGTGTACATGTTGATCTAAAAGTGTTATCAACTCATTGTGTACGTCGTACAATGACTGATACATGAACTCGATCATGTGCTTATGATATTATAAGAGACACAGTTTAAACTTGAATGTTTACGAGCGAACTCCAACGGATGGGAACCGAGGTGACCCACGGATTGGCAGCTCAAGCCGAGACGGCTAGCGGTGTGGGACCCGGCGGCTCTCGGACGTGAGACTTGCACTTTGTGGCAGGAACAGCTCCGGTGGGTCTGCTGGTTCAACGCCTGCCGGTGACCATGGGACTTGCAATAACTCAAGGTGTGGCAAGAGTGCGGTCAAAGCGATGAAATTAGTCATGGCCATGAGGCGTGAACCGCCGGTTCAGGTTCATGAACCGGCGGTTCCGGTTCGTGGCCATGATTGAACCGAAAGTGGCCTTGTAGGGGCGGTCCCAATTTCTGTTCGAAACCGCCTGTTCCGAGCCGATTCAAGGGCCAATTCTAATTCCGATTTTGAATTTAAAATTCAATTTTAAATAATAAATTATGAAATAAAAAATAATAAATTATCAATTATAAATTATAATCAAATTGTACATTGTAATCAAATTTGGGGGAAAAAGAAGAAGAGGAAAGGGGCTTGAACTCAAATTATTATTAAACACCTCCATATCTTCTTGGGATAGAAAAATCAAAATCCATATAATTCTTTTACCTTTGATAACCCCAACTTATTTCATCGTCAATCGTCGCTACCCGTTGTGATTCTCGTAGCAGTGGTATCTCCATTATCATCATTGAAGAATTCGTCGTCTCGATCTAGCTCTTGTTGTCGAAATTTATCCTTTGTTTGATCATAGACATAAGCTTGAGCATCCATAGCATCCGGATTTAATTTTGAACGGTGGTCGTCCAAAATTAATCATCCAGGCGCTAAACATTTGTTCAACTACAATTGTTGAAGAAAGGGTTGTTAACATCTGTCTTGCGATGAGAGTGAGGACTCGGGAATTGGGTTGAATATGTCTTCCACCACTCTAAAATTTTGAAATTTGTGCTTTGTGTTCGAAATCACGGAACTCAAAAGCAATGGTTAAATAGTTTTCTAATTCGAAAATATTACTTATTGTTCCATTTTGTCTTTTTTTCCTACTAATGAACAGATTGTACCATCTACTAAGTCTATCACTCTCCTCCCTTTGTAAGACACTAGGTTGAGAAGATCCACTATCACTTCAACCATATATATTACAAAATTCGTTATATAATGCTATTATGGCGTCTTTAACCTCTAATCGTATAGTTTTAATATCTCTTGTTTCATTCAAATGTAAACAATCATAATAATAATCCTTGGGATAATCATACAAACCATCTAATTTAGTACGTGGATCGAAAACAATAACAACCAAATAAATAAGAGGAATGCAGGCATAATAATGTAGCTATTTTGCTTTCATTACTATAATAGTCGAGCTAATTGAGCATCTTTTTTATATTCACAAAAAACACCAGCAATGTTAACATATTCTATTAAAAATAAATACGTAGTAGGATAATAAACATCGGATAAAGTATAAGTTGCATTCTTAAAAACTTTCAAAAAAATCTAATTTTTTTTAAACGACCCAATTTTGCGGGAGTAAACTAATTTCGGAAACATTATTAGAAATAAAGGTACATAATAAATCTTTACAAGCAAAAGATTGATGAAGCAACTCGTAGGTAGAATTCCAACAAGTCGGAATATCTTTTGGAAATCTTTTTGGTTTTTGTCGATATGATTTACAAAATTTGCCTCATTCTTTCATAACTTGATAATGGCTCCATAAAAATTTAATTCCTCTCTTTATTGGGGCGAGAAAAGCCTCAAGAGTTCATAAATCATCTTGTACACATAAATTTAAAACATGACAAGCGCATTTAATGTGAAAAAATTATCCATCAAAAGAGGGTTTACAAATATTTTCTAAATCTAGAATGGAAGTGGTATTTTATGCGGTATTATCAAAATCAACTGAAAAAACTTTATTAATCAAATTATATTCTTCTAAAACTTGCCTAATTATTCTATAAATATTATTGGCTGTATGCATTTCATCAAACACTCGAAATGCAAGTACTCTTTTTAAATGTTCCAATCGTCACATATCTAATAACATTTGATATCCATATAAGAATGAATTCGACAAGGATCACTCCAAATGTCGCTACCTATATGCACACGTCCATTGAAATCCGTAAATTTTTTTTGCAAAGCTTTTTTTTTTTATAAACCCTAAAAAGTTCGTGTTTAAGAGTAGTTCTCGGAACCGGTTTTGCTTGTAGAGTACATGCAGTGTTTATAAAAAAACTCAAACTAAAATTTTCACCAAGTAATAAATGGCAAATGTTCAATGGCAACATATTAAACTCATGTTTCTTTATAACGTTCATCACTATAACGAAATAAAATAGAAGTGTTAGGATTGACGTACCCGAAAACTTATTGTTCCCTGGTGGCGATCCCCGCTTGCGTTGCATGTTTTGCGTCGGATGCCGACGGTATGTTTCATAACCGTCTCCTTTATTAAAGTTGTATGATTTCGTACAATATTTACAGTTTATTTTGTATTTGTCTCCGCTTACATGTACCTTATCGAAATGTAAGTTGCCATAAGTTGGTTGTACTCTCTCGAGCCCGCCGTTTCGGCTTCTTTCTTGAATCCTAAACCTTTTTGTATTTTGCCAATTGAGCCTATCCAATCAATTTTGGCCGGACATCGCTAATGTGAATGACGATCTTCTTATGTGGCACGGCCAACGCTAACGTAGAGAACTTTTAGTAATATTTTAAGATTTTTTTCAACTTTTATTTATTTACTAATTACCGACGGAAAGAATTGTAGGGCCCTTGGTGACTATGATGATAAAGGGATCATACTCGGATAAGAGCCAGTGATTGAATCACTAAGTCTTTGTGGCAAACGGAGCAATTTTTTGCAGTGAAAGAGTCCACCATATAACGTCACATATGCCAAAGATAGTCAAATATGGATTGGTAGGATTTCTTGATGGAATCCTAAAAATCAAGTTTTAGTCCAATTTCTTTGGCTGCTTAGCAATTGGTAAAGCGTCATTCGAGAGTGAGCCAAATCTCCCGAGATGTCTACAAGTCATGAACTTGGAAAATCACAAATATGTGGGTTGAATTGATCAAACAACAAAAGTACTGATCCATCTTGAATAGGGAAAAAAACTAGTCTAGCAAATCATTGCTGATTAAAATAGGCTCAAACTCAAATTACCATGGTATATAATTGTCCGCATCAAACTTGATGGAGACGAGACTTATGATGTCGGGAAAACAAGAGACGACGAGGTTGAGTGCATGGCCGTAATTTTAGCAAAAGGAGTAAGACCAAGAAGAGGCGAAGTAGGCACAATGTTGGGGAGAGGTGATGGGAAATTAGGATTCAAGGAAATATAAGACAATAAGTAAAGAGAATATGGAGAAGAAGAAAAAGCCGAAAATGCATTAGACATTGTTAAAATAAAGGGTTAATACCACGGAAAATTCTAAACTGATACACCAAGTGAATAAGAGTAAAGGCAATGTTGACTTGAATAAAGATGATAATGAATTTGATTGGTTCTGCTCTAGTACCATATTGAATTTTAAAGATAGAGAGAGAATCACGACAAAGTGTTTATAGGGATACGATCTTAATTAGTGTTGCCTGGTATGTAATTAGAACAGCCAAACATAATTATAAAAAGACCTCACAGTACATAGCTATTATTCCATAATGATGCAAACGTGAATTACCATAGTATATGGCCAAAGAAGCCTTATTTATCGGATCCTAATTCACCACTACCCACATGGAGTGGCAATTGACATTTGATCATGAGGAGGGGTAAACCTCGATGAGGGATCGCAAGCCTAGTATTGGGGTGATTTTATACTCCCCGAAGCCAGCATCGACAAATAGCTTAGCCCATTCTGTCTCGTTCCTCTCTCTCCCCGAGACAAGGGTCATCATCAACATGTCTAAGAAGAGTTGGGTTTCGCTCATCTGCTCGTCGCCTTCTCTGCTCTGGACCACCATGTCAATTATTATCACCTTCTTCTTCTCGCCCTTGCTCTTGGTTATGGCCTCGCTGCACCTCTTTAGTATCTTCACAGCATCTTCGTCGCTCCAGTTATGGAGAACACTCTGCAAATCTCCATCACAAACGTTCTATTAGTCTCTCACTAGGTAGATACAACAAGTCGACATGGCGTGTGCTATAGATTCTCTTTGCAAAAGTTAATAGCTAGTATTGCAACCGATGTATTCTCTTCCTCATTATAAAGGTTGCGAATTGCAATTGGTTTAGTATCCTCCTCAATTAAGGAAACCAAATTTTAGTGGAAATGATTTAGTATCTCCCTCAATTTAATGAACCACTCAGCAAGGTAAGAACGCATATTGAATCGTTTGTTTTCCATTTTCCTCCGAACAAAGCCTTATCAAAGAGTGAAGTTTATGTGCAAAGATAGCTAAGATGAAAGCTAACCACTTGCCTTCAACAGGATTGCATCCCCTGGGGGCATCGCCTCAAACATGTCCCCGGCGACACATTTCACATTCTTGCTCAGTTCCAAATTGGCTACCACATGTGGAAGATCGAAATTTGTGCATTCGATATGCGGGAATGCGCTCGCTATGGCATTAGCCATTGTTCCGGTCCCCCCTCCCACGTCGACCAAAGACGTTATTCCATCGAACACTCCTCTGCACTGGTCAACCACCACGCCACTCACCAGTCGAGCGTCGCTAGCCATGCCCTCATTGAAAAAGCGGTTAAGCCTCGGCTCGTTGTCCGCACAAGCCCAAAACGACATCCCTTGCACCATTTCGAACGGTGTCGGGTCGACACCGTCGTGGAACCACGCGCTTAAGCGGTGCCAAGGGTCCACCAAAATAGGGTCGAGCATTGCCGGGGCCAACGGCGCAACGCTTGAGGGGTTGTCCTTAAGGAGGAGCTTGGACACGTGGTTGAGCACGTAGGCATCTCGACCTTCCGGCGCGAGCTTCTTTTGCTCGAAAAATCCGGAGTGGACGAGAATGCGCATGAGGCGGTCGACGCCGTGAGCCCTTGAGGGGGAATTTGAAGTGCAGAGACTAAGGCGTCGAGGGACATGGGCTGACCATGGTGGTGGATGGTGTCGGGGATGCCTAATTGAATGGCGCATTTCAAGCACATGGAATTGATGAAGTTGAATATGTGGTTCCATATGTGAGCTTGAGCCTGTAGCAGCTCGCGAGCCTTCTCTCCATTCACCATATCCATGACAAGAGGCTGTTATCTCTCGCCTCTATAGTGCAATTTCTCCTTCTTGAATTCCGAGGATGTAAGAGTGGTGCGTATTTATTATGGTTTGGAACGGAGAAATTGTCAAAAAAATCCTAAATCTTTTGCACTTTTAGCCAATTTAATCCTAAATTTTTTCACATATTTTTTATTCAGTCCTATTGATCGGAAATCGCCGACATGAATGTCGGAAGTCCTACGTGGCCCGGCCGGCATTGACCTAAAAAATTCTTGATGATATTTTAATATATCTTTTGAATAATTATTTTTATCTTTTCTTATTTTTCCTATTTTTATTTTGGTTTGTTCTTCGGTGACCGGCGACCTTCGTTAGCCACTGGCGAGCGCCGCGACACCTCGTCGATCTGCGGGCAATGGCGGCCTCACCCGGATCCGGGCAAGACTACCTCGCTTTTACGGCCGTGGGTGAGGCTAGCCTCCGCTAGGGCCACGTTGGCCTCGCCTAGATCGGGACGATGGCCGCCACCTTTGTCGGTGGTCAACGAGATATCGCGGCCCTCGCCAACCGCCGAAGAGCAAACCGAAGCAAAAAAAGGAAAAAAAAAAAGGAAGAAAAAGAGAAAAAAAACTAATAAAAAATTTCAAAAAATATAATAAAATATTATTAAAATCATAAACGTCGGTCTTTGGCCATGCCATGGAGGCTTACCATCATCCACATCGGCGATTTCCGGTCAATAGGACTGAATTAGCAAAAGATGAAAAAGTTCAAGATCGAGTCGGTAAAAGTGCAAAGTGTTGAGGATTGTTTTGACAATTTTTTGGTTTGGAAAGTGGGCATGGAGCATCCTAGTTGGTATAGGGTGCACATGACAACACTTCGTTCGAAATAACTTCGAAGCGAAGTTGATTTTTCTACTTCTCTTCGGAAGTTGATTTCGATATAAAAAAAGGCGTTTGATAACAGGAAAAAATTTCAACGAAAAATTATTGATCCCGATCTAAAGTGTATTTTATTCAAGAAAAGTTAAATGCAAATCCGACAGGTTTTCATGCAAGTCGAAAGACTAATTCTACCAATCACATTCAATATAATAAATGCGCAATCAAATGCACGAGATAAAGCATATCAATACAAATCAAGGCTTCCCTAATATAGCCCTAAGGGTTTATAGAATATGTGATTAGAGTTCATAGATGATTTTGGAGAAATAGGAGACAATTTGTCAAGAAGGGAAAAATCATCAATTTGAAAAGATCAAGGATCAAAAAATCTAAAATAGGTCTTGGCCAGTTGATTGTGGCCATTTCCTTTTTTTTATATATATTGTTTTGGAATTTTAAAAATTTTCAAATTTTTAAATAATTTTTAATTATTTTGTATGATTTGTTTTTATTTTATTATGATTTTTTTAAGAGCTCAAGAATTTTTTCTGAATTTTTTTATTACTTTTAAATTTTTTATGAATTTTTTTATACTTTTTAATGATTTTTTTTTCTAATTTTCCTTTTTTAAATTTAAATTGTTTTATTAAATAATTTTTATTATTAAAAATATTTTTCGACCGGCCAACCCCGCCCGCACCTCTCGAGAGTGAGTACACATTAAGCGAGAGAGAGAGAGAGAGAGAGAGAGAGAGAGAGAGAGCGCCCCGTAAACATAAGAAAATATGAAGAGGGAGGAGTGAAAAGGAAAAAAATAACTTCCCGATGATGAGAAGTAAGTTTTTTTACTTCTCAAAAGTGCTTGCAAAAATCACTTCGAAGTAAAAAGTTGTTTCGAAGTAGAAATTTAAACTTATGAACCAAACGGATTTTCGCTCCAGGAAGTTACTTTATCAAACGATTTCTATTCCAAAAGCGCTTACGAAATAGAAATTGCGTCGTTACGAGTGTTATCATGCGCGCCCATATACCTTCCGTCGGGCAAATAGGCCTGTCGTGTTCACGTGATTCACTTTGATATAGGAGGCCCCATAACCTTAAAAAAAGGTATACGATGCATTGGACTTTCCCTCCGTGTTCTAGTGCTTGGCGCCATGCATGCAACTAGGAAGAAGATTGCGTGTACATGTTGATCTAAAAGAGTTATCAACTCATTGTGTACGTCGTACAAGTAACTTATACATGAACTCGATCATGTGCTTATGATATTATAAGAGACACAGTTTAAACTTGAATGTTTACGAGCGAACTCCAACGGATGGGAACCGAGGTGACCCGCGGACTGGCGGCTCGAGCCGAGACGGCTAGCGGTGTGGGACCCGGCGGCTCTCGAACGTGAGACTTGCCTTGTGGCGAGGAAGAGCTCCGATGGGTCCTGCTGGTTCAACGCCCGCCAATGACCATGGGACTTGCAATAACTCAAGGTGTGGCAAAGCGGTGCGATCAAAGCGATGAAATTAGTCATGGCAATGGGCCGTGAACCGCCGGTTCGGTTCATGAACCGGGCGGCTCCGGTTTATGGCCATGATTGAACCGAACCGGCCCCCGAAAGGGCAATCTCGATTTCGGTTCGAAACCGCCGGTTCCGAGCCGATTTAAGGGCCAATTTCGATTCCGATTTCGAATTTAAATTTAAATTTTAAATAATAAATTATGAAATAAAAAATAATAAATTATCAATTATAAATTATAATCGAATTGTGCATTGTAATCAAATTTGGAGGGAAAAAAAGAAGAGGAAAGGGGCTTGAATTCAATGAAACGCCTACATATTGAAACGCCTACATATCTTCTTGGGGATAGAAGAATCAAAGCTCATATAATTCTTTTACCTTTGATAACCCTAACTTATCTCATCGTCAATCGTCGCTATCCGTTGTGATTCCCGTGGCGGTGGTATCTCCACTATCATCATTGAAGAATTCGTCATCTCGATCCAACTCTGGTTGTCGAAATTTATCCTTTGTTCGATCATGGACATAAGCTTGAACCTCCACAAGATCCGGATTTAATCTTGAACGGCGGTTGTCCAAAATTAATCATCCAGTGCTAAATGTTAGTTCAACTCGCAATTGTTGAAAAATGGGTTATTGACATCTGTCTTGCGATGAGAGCGAGGCTGGGAATTGGGTTGAATGTGTCTTCCACCACCCGAATTTTGAAATTTGTATTGTGTTCGAATCACTAACTCAAAAACAATGGTTAAATAGTTTTCTAATTCGAAAATATTACCTGTTGTTCCATTTTGTCTTTTTTTCCTACTAATGAACAGTTGTGCCATCTACTAAGTCTATCACTCTCCTCCCTTTGTGAGACACTAGGTTGAGAAGATCCACTATCACCTCAACCATATATATATTACAAAATTCATTATATAATGTTATTATAGCGTCTTTAACCTCTTGTATAGTTTTAATATCTCTTGGTTCATTCAAATGTAAACAATTATAATAATAATCCTTCGGATAATCATACAAACCATCTAATTTAGTACGTGGATCGAAAACAATAACAACCAAATAAATAAGAGGAATGCGGGCATAATAATGCAGCTATTTTGCTTTCATTACTATAATAGTCGGAGCTAATTGAGCATCTTTTTCATATTCACAAAAAACACCATCAATGTTAACATATTCTATTAAAAATAAATACGTAGTAGGATAATAAACATTAGATAAAGTATAAGTTGCATTCTTAAAAACTTTAAAAAAAAATCTATTTTTTTTTTTGCAAACAACCCAATTTTGCGGGAGTAAACTAATTTAGGAAACATTATTCGAAATAAAGGTACATAATAAATCTTTACAAGCAAAAGATTGATGAAGCAACTCGTAGGTAGAATTCCAACAAGTCGGAATATCTTTTGGAAATTTTTTTGGGTTTTTGTCGATATGATTTACAAAATTTGCCCCATTCTTTCATAACTTGAGAATGGCTCCATAAAAATTTAATTACTTTCTTTATTGAGGTGAGAAAAGCCTCAAGAGTTCGTAAATCATATTGTACACATAAATTTAAAACATGACAAGCACATCTAATGTGAAAAAATTATCCGTCAAAAGAAGGTTTACAAATATTTTCTAAATCTGGAATGGAAGTGATATTTGATGCGGCGTTATCAAAATCAACTCGAAAAAACTTTATTAATCAAATTATATTCTTCTAAAACTTGCCTAAATATTCTATAAATATTATTATTTGTATGCCTTTCATCAAACACTCGAAATGCAAGTACTCTTTTTTAAATGTTCCAATCGTCACATATCTAATGATATTTGATATCCATATAAGAATGAATTCAACAAGGATCACTCCAAATATCTCTACTTATATGCACACGTCCATTGAAATCCGTAAAAAGTTTTGCAAAGCCTTTTTTTTTTTTTTATAAACCCTAAAAAGTTTCCGTTTAAGAGTAGTTCTCGAAACAGGTTTTGCTTGTAGAGTACATGCAGTGTTTATCAAAAAACTCAAACTAAAATTTTCACCAATAATAAACAGTAAATGTTCAATGGCAACATATTAAACTAATGTTGTTTTATAAAGTTCATCACTATAACGAAATAAAATAGAAGTGTTAGGATTGGCGTACCCAAAAATTTGTTGTTGCCTGGTGGCGATCCCCGCTTGCGTTGCATGTTTTTTGCGTCGGATGCCGACGGTATGTTTCATAACCGTCTCCTTTATTAAAGTTGTATGATTTCGTACAATATTTACTGTTTATTTTGTACTTGTCTCACTTACATGTACCTTATCGAAATGTTGCCATAAGTTGGATGTCTTCTCTGAGCTCGCCGTTCCGGCTCTTTTGTTGTAGACACTTCTTCGACGTCAATAGGAGGGTGAATACTTTTTTGCTTTGGGACGTGCTCGACGTTGGGAACATAGTTGATATTATCATCATCGTCTACTCAATATGTAAACGGATAATTCGATTCTCCCATCCCCATCAGCGTCGTGCTCTTTCCTCTATCACCCGCTCCGCTTCCACTTGCTATTTTTATCAAAGAATTGAGTGGAAGGCCGATTTAGAAAATTAACAGAATTGAGTCGGGATTGAACGGATTGAAATAATTCGAGAAAATTTAGAGAATTTAAGAGAATTTAGAGAATTTAAGAAAAATTGTGAGAAAAAATGAAAGAGGAAAATGGTATTTACAAAAAATTTAAGGAGGAAAAAAAAAGAGGATGTTTGATTGTTGGGGTTCCTTTTTTTTTTTTTTTTTTTGTGCGGTTTGGAACCAACCCGGAACTTGCCCATGAGAGGCCAGGCCGATTTCGATTCTGAATTGCTGATCTCGGTCAATGGATTGATTCCGAGCTCAAATCGGCCCGTAACCATGTCTAGATGAAGTGCGGTTACTTCGTCGGGAGGCATAGCAGTGTCAATTCGTCTCGTGGGGCTCAATCAAGGAGAGAGCAGCTTCGTCGGATGCTTCTGGGAATTGCGGGCTCTTCGCTGCAAATCATCCACAGTACAAGACAAGATCGGGGGATCAGACAGTGCAATTTGTGGCCACGAATTTGCTCGCCAGAGTACAGAAGTCGGGGGGCCTTCAGAGCTGCAAACAAAGACCATGGACAACGTGGCTTTCTTTTGGCGCTATCTGCACATGGGTGGAACGTCGGTGGAGGTTACCATGAAGAAAAATCTTCAATTGGACAATGGACTTTTGTTTTTCTCCTTCTCCGGTGCTGCCCCTTCTCGCGAACCCTCTCTCACTTTTGTGGTTGTATGCCTCTCTTGAGAATTTCTGAGTTGTTGTTGATGTCCTCTAACCCTAGGCATAACGATGCTTAAATAGACAAAATCATTGCAAAGTTAGGGGCTTTGAATTTCCTAATTTTTGCAAAATAATCCGGAGATTGAGAATATAATTAGAATTAAACCTCAAAGGGTTAAATTGCACAAATTTAGGCTTCAAATTAAATGGAATGGTACGGCTCAGCCTTATGAACGGGCTTGCCAAAAAGCCATGACCTTCGTGGGTTCAATTTCCATTTTACTGAGTTTAATTGGGCCTATTTTCACTTAATTAAGCTTTAAAATAAAGGCCTTTTCAATTTACATGATTTGAATTGAACTCAAAATAGGCCCTATGATCTCTCAACATTTTCGGTTTTCCCTATACGATGGCCGAATGGTTCATGATAGGTCTCGGTCCAATTGCTAGCCAATTTAAGCTCAATTTTCCGCCGCCAGCTCAAATGAATGCAAACTATATTAAAATGCATGAATTAAAAAGAAAAAAATGATTTGATTATTTTGTTGTAGGGATTAAGGTTAGTCCTTGATTTTTATGCAAAATTAATGAGTAAAAAATGTAGTTAAAATTTAGGTATCAACAGTCATAAATGGGGGACACCACAAAAATTGAAAGATCATTTGTATGAGGTAGGAAACTCTCATTACTTAGAAACTCAATGGGTTTTAAATAGGTCATAAATGGGTTAGCAATGGTAACTATTTTAAGGGAGACATAAATAAGTTTTCTGGATATTTAAAAAAAAATCAATTTTTTTAATAATTTAATACTTTCGTTTCTTTTCTTCTGTTTTCTTTTTTTTTTCTATTCTTTTTTCTTTCTTTCTTCTTTTTCCTCATTTTCAACCTACCTCCACCTACCTCCTCCATGACGGCCATCGACAAGCCTCAAGCTCACCGGCCTTAGGTAAGGCAAGCACGGGGCGAGTCGGGATTTGGCCTCGAGCTAGTCGACCTTGGGTGAGCTCATGCTCGCCTGGATCGGCCGAGCTCGAGGCTTGCCGAGATCTAGCCAGCCCTAAGCTCGCCGGCCTCTAGGTCGCCGAGGCATGGCCGGTTACCGAGCGGATGGAGGAGGGAGGAGGAAGGAAAAAGGAGGAAAAAAAGGAAAAAAAAAAAATGAATTTAAAAAAAAAATTAAAAAAATCGCCAATTTTGTATTGCATAATTATTTTTTAGTAATTTCATTTTCATTATCAAATTATAAGCAACAATTATCGTATGATTCGGTTAAATATAAAAATATTTCGAAATATGGGTCGAGTATGGATCGTAAAATTTCCCGATTAGAAATCCGGGACCAAAGTGGTAGGTAGGCTGACGACCCTGGCCGACCCCCAATACGAAAAAGTGCAAGAAAAAAGAAGAAAAGACAAAAAAATATCAAAAAAAAATATTTTAAATATTAAAAATATCTACGTAGGATATTGACTTCCACATCGGGATTTTTCTAAAATTGATCGAATTGACTCAATTGACACAAATGTAAAAGGTTTAACACTCAATTGGAACAAATGGAAAAAGTATCGGACTAAATTGGCACCCATAAAAGGTTTAGTATTGAATTGATAATGATACAATAGGTTTATGACCTTTTTGACACTTGTCCTAAGCTTCTTTTGTCTTCCAATTTGGTATGGTGGACAGAGAACCTCTAAACTTAGGAGGCCATACTCACCCCTTCCGAATTAATAAAGAAAGTATTTCGTTTGACGGATACTCTAAAGTCTTTCATAAATTAGGGAAAGTGAATGAATGCAAATCTTTTTTAGAATTTTTGAGATTTCATCATGCGACGAATATATTCTAAAAAAGATATGACAATCAAGCAATTCCAATCAACTTGAGAAATTGAATATGCTAATCAATTCAATCAAGAAAGTGGATATATCAATTAATTTTTGACAAGATTTCGCGAATATTTGAGTCAATCTTTAATTTACAATCCTACGATTAAGGATTAAACCCAAATCATTGCCTAATCGAGTATTCCATCAATAATTCTAAAGATGTATTTTCTCGATCAACAAGTTGCGGATTAGGAAAGAAATTTTATTCAATCGGTATATTTGAAAGGAAAAATTTTCCAAAAAATCTTAAATCTATTACACTTTTGCCAATTCAATCCTAAACATTTTAGTTTTGTCAATTGAATTCTAAACCTTATCATATTTTGCCAATTGAGCCTATCCGATTAATTTTGGTTGAAAATCGCTAATGTGGACGCTGCCTTCCTATGTGGTACAATCGAAGCGATGTGGAGAACTTTTAGTAATATTTTAATATTTTTTAAAATTTATTTATTTATTTATTTATTACAAAAGGAAAGAATTATAGGACCCTTGGTGACCATGATGATAAAGGGTCGTACTTAGATAGGAGCCAGAGATTGAACCACTAAGTCTTTTTGGGAGAGCAATTGTTTGCGGTGAAAGAGCCCACCATATAACTTCATCGATGCCAAAGATAGTCAAATATGGATTTGTAGGATTTCATGATGGAAATTTGAGTGTCAAGTTTTAGTCCAATTCCCTTGCCTGCGTAGCAATTAGTAAAGTGTCATTTGAGAGTGAGCCAAATCTCCCGAGATGTCCTGAAGTCATGAACTTGGAAAGTCTCAACTATGTGGGTTGAATTGATCAAACTACAAAGGTATTGATCCGTCTTGAATAATGAAAAAGCTAGTCTAACATATCATTGCCTATCGAAATAGGCTCAAACTCAAATTTCCATGGTATATAATTGTCTGCATCAAACTTGATGGAGACGAGACTTATGATGTTGGGAAAACAAGAGACGACGAGGTTGAGTGCACGGCTGTAATTTTAGGAGAAGGAGTATGATCGGCAGGGAAGAGAGAAGAAGAGGCGGAAGTAGGCACAATGTTGGAGAGAGTTGACGGGAAATCCAAGGCAACAGAAGTCAATAAGTAAAGAGAATATGGAGAAGAAGAAAAAAGCCGAAATGCGTCAGACATTGTTAAAATAGAAAATAAGAGTAAAGGTAATGTTGACTTGAATAGAGATGATAATGAATTTGATCGGTTCTGCTCAAGTACCATATTGAATTTTAGAGAGAGAGAGAGTAACGACAGAGTGTTTATGGCGATACGATCCTAATTAGTGTTGTGTGGTATGTATTTAGACTAGACAGAAACATAGGTATAAAAAGTCCTCACAGTACATATCTATTATTCCATAATGATGCAGGCGTGAATTACCATAGTATATGGCCAAGGAAGCCTTATTTATCCGATTCTAATTCACCACTACCCTCATGGAGTGGCAATTGACATTTGATCATGAGGAGGGGTAAACCTCAATAAGGGATCGCAAGCCTAGAATTGGGGTGATTTTCTACTCCCTGAAGCCAGCGTCGACAAAGAGCTTAGCCCAATCCGTCTCATTCCTCTCTCTTCCTGAGACGAGGGTCATCATCAACATGTCGAAGAAGAGTTGGGTTTCGTTCATCTGCTTGTCACCTTCTCTCCTCTCTACCACCATGTCAATTATTATCACCTTCTTCTTCTCGCCCTTGCCCTTGGTTATGGCCTCGCTGCATCGCTTTAGTATCTTCACAGCATCTTCGTCGCTCCAGTCATGGAGAATCGACTGCAAATCTCCATCACAAAGTTTCTATTAGTCTCTGTTGACACCTAAAAAATTCCGAGAAGGCTCGTGACAAACACGTGAGGAGGCACCAATCAGCTATAAGGAGAACATTGAGGTAAGGCACACATTGATCAAGCAGGTGCCACGTGTTAGGGTAAATTATGGGGCCATTTCCTTCCGGAACAAGAAAAGCGCGCGGGGAGAGCCACGATCGTAGCGATTACCAAAGAGTGGCTGTAAATCCCCACGAGGTGAAATGAAAAGAGCGCGAAGACTAAGAAACCGTCGAAAGAGCAATCCACGTGCCTTATGGAGAAGAGTAGAACGTGGGGGGCTCAAGGAAGTAACCGATTGACGGTTACCAAGAGTCTGTCTATATATCCCATAGCAAAGAAAACACGACACACACACATCTTCTCAAACTAGCTCCTAGCTTATAGCCTTTTAGCCTAGCGTAATTATAACTTTCCAGTAATCCCGTCGTCGATTCAATTCCGGCGAGTTTCATATCCAGAGTCGAGTGTCGTTGATTAGATTCCGACGCTTGCTCACTAGGTTCAACTTCGTCGATTCGATTCCGGTGTTGTACCTCCCATCCATCTTGTCCGGTACCGTCGATTCAATTCCGGTATTGTGTCTTATAATCCCCCGTCCGGTCTTTGTCGATTCAATTCCAGCATTGTGTCCTCTGATTTCATCCGACCCTCGTTGATTCAATTCCAGTCGCGTTGAAGTTTACCATACATCTTGACTACTTTTGCGCTGGGTTGTCGAACTCATCGAGAGTCTATAATACGCCCTCTTTATGTTAATAAAGACATCCATTGCATTTGACACTCTCTGTCCAAAATCGACCCGGAACCCCTTTTCGGAAAACGAACGGATTAAGTTCGATAAAAGATTCCTGCGTGAGCCACCTTCTTTTTGGGCCTCGGTCGTTTCGGGCTCGACCCATAATCACAAAGAAGCCCTGTCGAAGGATTTCAACGCGCAACAATCTTTTTTGGCACGCCTGGTGGGACCTCTTGGTGTTAGTCCGAGAAAAGTGCTATGCCACGCACAAGAGGACGTAACAATTTAGACGGTGTGGGAGACGAACCTCGAGAAGAGATGCAAGGAGTAGAGTCATCTACGGCCCGTCGAGTCCAGGTAGAAGACGAGAAATCTCTCGACAGAATGTCGAAGAACCAAGGAGGAATTCAAAACCAAGGAGGAATTCAGAATTGCGTCCTCCGGTTTTGTTACTCTTTGGGGACACAGGCACAGTCGTCTCTGCTAAACGAAGGAGGAGCTCATGACAGCCTGAGTCGGCTCTTCATGTGTGCAGTGAGATTGCTAATCTTGTAGGCGCTCTTTTTGCTTATTATTTAAATAAAAACAAAAACAATAAGAACAAAAAAAAATTAAATAACAAAAGTATAAATAACTTATAAGTAAACTAGAAATGTTCGACCAAAAAAAAAACTAGAAATACTTTAATTTTCTTTAAAAAGCGTTACAATTCATGTTTACGCAATGCGAACTAATTCTATTTTGGGTTTTTTTCCTAATTTATGAAAATTAAACTATATGCAATTTTAATCTAGGTTTGACATGCAGGAATTATTAAACTAATGACATGTAACATGACCTAATTCTATTGACCGGCAAAATTATAAACTGATATATCATGGCATGCAATCTAATTTATATAGATCTAAATATATAATCATTGAGTGACACGGAAATTATGCATTGAAAGTACGATGGCATGGCAACATGGATGACGAGACAACAATGACGTGGCAACCGATGACATGGTAATGACGTGGAATTTATTCAACTGATCCTACATGATATATGCTTGCTATTTTTGTGGTTTTCTTTTAAAGTTTAAATTTGAAACTATTTGAAACATGTTACTACCTAATCCAAACTTAGGAAATAATTTATATTAAACCCTTTCTAAATTAGATAATTTCCTTACTAAATAACATGGTTTCTAAACATGCAATTCTAAAGTAGAAAACTAATCTATCTTAGATGCAATCCAGTGCAACTTTTTGTGTTTTTTTTTTTCAAATAGGAAAGTGTACTAAATCAAAATATGCAATATGAAAACCCATATAAACCATATATCCACCACGTCCCAAAATAGGAAATAAAAAATAATCAAGAATCTGAGTTAACGTCTAGCAACTCGGATTCTGAATTTTAGATTATTGAGATTTTCAATGCGGGAATTCTCCTGATCATATATGCCTAAGTACCCAAAACAAATGAAAGTTAGAATCAAAATAATTGCAAATGAGGCAATATAATTCAGTTTGGGAAAATACATAATTCGAACGGACCGGCGGCGGACGGATGGGAAAAACCGGTAGGGTGCGTGACCGGCGGCGGGAACTCGACAATGGTGTGAACAGGCCGTGGATGAATTGTCCTGGAAAGGCAAGAACGTAAGGATGGGCACAAGTTGATCGCTTCGCGATAATAGAAGGGCGAGGGACAGCTCCGCGACGGGATTTTGCTGAACATTCGTTGGGAAGCTTGCAGCAAGATGCTTTGCTCGCGCTAGATAAAGAAACAGCGCAAATTACCGGTGTCCCTTGGACTCGCCGGGATGATCCGGTGCGGGGCTGAAGCTTCACCATTGATAGCGAAAGCTGCCGACGAGGCTAGTGCGAGTCGGCGGGGCGGGCGGGGACAAGTACCCGAGCAACACGCGACGCGCATCGAGGACACTTAGAATAGGAGGGAACATGATTTCACAACCTCGCATACACATAAAACACACGATGACTTATAAAATACAATAGAATAGGATCAAACAAAAAAAACTATAAAATTTTAAAAAAAATGATTAACATATTCTTGCAATTAAAAGACAAATATTTACCATATGAATTTTTCAATGATGCTTATATCTCTTGCGCTTGTCATGATTATATCGGGAAGTTATTCTTCAAGGAATTATCTTTTGGAAAATACGTAGCTGACCATCCCACCATCTGACATGGTGGGATGGTCAACTAATGACCACAAAAATTTTTTGTGAAAATCGGATCACTTGCTGATCCGGTTTCCACACTTTGACTCCCCATTTTCCATTTTTTTAATTTATTTTTATGTATTTTTATTATAAGCTAAAATTAGAGGACAAAAATATGCAAGGTAATGTGTTTTTTTTTTTTGAGTTATTAAGAATTGAGAAAAGCTAAGATGACATTATATGAGAGTGATAGACCCACGCGCATCATATATCCACATAATATGCTTGTCAACCTAAAGTCACGTGTCGACATGTACGCATTATATATCCGCGTGATATGCTTGTCGATAAAAGTCTACATCCGACATGTACGCACCACATATCAAGCATGATATACTTGTCACCAAAAATCTACGTCTCGACATGTACGCACCACATATTTTCGTGATATGCTTATCAATTAGATATGTTTCATTAAATCCTTGATTGTGCGGGCCTTTTATATTTTTGTCTTCTAATTTTAGCTTGCAATAAAAATATAAAAGTAAAAAAAAAAAAGGAAAATGGGGAGTGGAAACCGGATCAGTTGCTGTTCCGGTTTCCACAAAACAATTTTGTTATCATTAGCCGTCTGATTTGGTGGGTCGGTCAGCTTGGCCAAACCCTTATCTTTTCACCCAACTTACTTTCCGGACAAGATCCTTATTCAAAAAAGGATTTCGTGAACAAATTCTCCTGTAGGCAATTCCTAGGCAAATATAAGTGAAACTTTGCAGCTTTTGAATGAAGTGTTTTATTCGGGTTATGTATAATCGGTTTATTTGAAAAGAAAATGTATAAAAAAATCCTAAATTCGTTGCGCTTTCACCAATTCAATTTTAAGCATTTTAACGTTATTAATTGAATCCTAAACCTTTTTGTATTTTGCCAATTGAGCCTATCCAATCAATTTTGGCCGGACATCGCTAATGTGAATGACGGCCTTCATATGTGGCACGGCCAACGCCGACGTAGAGAACTTTTAGTAATATTTTAATATTTTTTTCAACTTTTATTTATTTACTAATTACCGACAGAAAGAATTGTAGGGCCCTTGGTGACTATGATGATAAAGGGATCATACTCGGATAAGAGCCAGTGATTGAATCACTAAGTCTTTGTGGCAAACGGAGCAATTGTTTGCAGTGAAAGAGTCCACCATATAACGTCACATATGCCAAAGATAGTCAAATATGGATTGGTAGGATTTCTTGATGGAATCCTAAAAATCAAGTTTTAGTCCAATTTCTTTGGCTGCTTAGCAATTGGTAAAGCGTCATTCGAGAGTGAGCCAAATCTCCCGAGATGTCTACAAGTCATGAACTTGGAAAATCACAAATATGTGGGTTGAATTGATCAAACAACAAAAGTACCGATCCATCTTGAATAGGGAAAAAAACTAGTCTAGCAAATCATTGCTGATTTAAATAGGCTCAAACTCAAATTACCATGGTATATAATTGTCCGCATCAAACTTGATGGAGACGAGACTTATGATGTTGGGAAAACAAGAGACGACGAGGTTGAGTGCATGGCCGTAATTTTAGCAAAAGGAGTAAGACCAAGAAGAGGCGAAAGTAGGCACAATGTTGGGGAGAGGTGATGGGAAATTAGGATTCAAGGAAATATAAGACAATAAGTAAAGAGAAAATGGAGAAGAAGAAAAAGCCGAAAATGCATTAGACATTGTTAAAATAAAGGGTTAATACCACGGACAATTTCAAACCGATACACCGTGAATAAGAGTAAATGCAATGTTGACTTGAATAAAGATGATAATGAATTTGATTGGTTCCGCTCCGGTACCATATTGAATTTTAAAGATAGAGAGAGAATCGCGACAAAGTGTTTATAGGGATACGATCTTAATTAGTGTTGCTTGGTATGTAATTAGAACAGCCAAATATAATTATAAAAAGACCTCACAGTACATATCTATTATTCCATAATGTTGCAAACGTGAATTACCCTAGTATATGCCCAAAGAAGCCTCATTTATCCGATCCTAATTCACCATTACCCACACGGAGTGGCAATTGACATTTGATCATGAGGAGGGGTAAACCTCGATGAGGGATCGCAAGCCTAGTATTGGGGTGATTTTATACTCCCCGAAGCCAGCATCGACAAATAGCTTAGCCCATTCTGCCTCGTTCCTCTCTCTCCCCGAGACAAGGGTCATCATCAACATGTCTAAGAAGAGTTGGGTTTCGCTCATCTGCTCGTCGCCTTCTCTGCTCTGGACCACCATGTCAATTATTATCACCTTCTTCTTCTCGCCCTTGCTCTTGGTTATGGCCTCGCTGCACCTCTTTAGTATCTTCACAGCATCTTCGTCGCTCCAGTCATGGAGAACACACTGCAAATCTCCATCACAAACGTTCTATTAGTCTCTCACTAGGTAGATACAGCAAGTCGACATGGCGTGTGCTATAGATTCTCTTTGCAAAAGTTAATAGCTAGTATGGCAACCGATGTATTCTCTACCTCATTATAAAGGTTGCGAATTGCAATTGGTTTAGTATCCTCCTCAATTAAGGAAACCAAATTTTAGTGGAAATGATTTAGTATCTCCCTCAATTTAATGAACCACTCAGCAAGGTAAGAACGCATATTGAATCGTTTGTTTTCCATTTTCCTCCGAACAAAGCCTTATCAAAGAGTGAAGTTTATGTGCAAAGATAGCTAAGATGAAAGCTAACCACTTGCCTTCAACAGGATTGCATCCCCTGGGGGCATCGCCTCAAACATGTCCCCGGCGACACATTTCACATTCTTGCTCAGTTCCAAATTGGCTACCACATGTGGAAGATCGAAATTTGTGCATTCGATATGCGGGAATGCGCTCGCTATGGCATTAGCCATTGTTCCGGTCCCCCTCCCACGTCGACCAAGGACGTTATTCCATCGAACACTCCTCTGCACTGGTCAACCACCACACCACTCACCAGTCGTGCGTCGCTAGCCATGCCCTCACTGAAAAAGCGGTTAAGCCTCGGCTCGTTGTCCGCACAAGCCCAAAGCGACATCCCTTGCACCATTTCGAACGGTGTCGGGTCGACACCGTCGTGGAACCACGCGCTTAAGCGGTGCCAAGGGTCCACCAAAATAGGGTCGAGCGCGGCCAGTGCAAACGGCGCAACGCTTGAGGGGTTGTCCTTAAGGAGGAGCTTGGACACGTGGTTGAGCACGTAGGCATCTCGACCTTCCGGCGCGAGCTTCTTTTGCTCAAAAATCCGGAGTGGACGAGAATGCGCATGAGGCGGTCGACGCCGTGAGCCCTTGAGGGGGAATTTGAAGTGCAGAGACTAAGGCGTCGAGGGACATGGGCTGACCATGGTGGTGGATGGTGTCGGGGATGCCTAATTGAATGGCGCATTTCAAGCACATAGAATTGATGAAGTTGAATATGTGGTTCCATATGTGAGCTTGAGCCTGTAGCAGCTCGCGAGCCTTCTCTCCATTCGCCATATCCATGACAAGAGACTGTTATCTCTCGCCTCTATAGTGCAATTTCTCCTTCTTGAATTCTGAGGATGTAAGAGTGGTGCGTATTTATTATGGTTTGGAATGGAGAAATTGTCAAAAAAATCCTAAATCTTTTGCACTTTTAGTCAATTTAGTCCTAAATTTTTTCACATGTTTTTTATTCAGTCTGTTGATCGGAAATCGCAGACATGAATGTCGGAAGTCCTACGTGACCCGGCCGGCATTGACCTAAAAAATTCTTGATGATATTTTAATATATCTTTTGAATAATTATTTTTTTCTTTTCTTATTTTTCCTATTTTTATTCTGGTTTGTTCTTCGGCGACCGGCGACCTTCGTCGCCCATCGGCGGCGTCGCGACACCTCGTCGATTGCGGGCAATGGCGGCCTCACCCGGATCTGGGCAAGACTACCTCGCTTTTACGGCCGTGGGTGAGGCTAGCCTCCGCTAGGGCCACGTTGGCCTCGCCTAGATCCGGACGATGGCCGCCACCCTTGTCGGTGGTCGGCGAGATATCGCGGCCCTCGCCAACCGCCGAAGAGCAAACCGAAGCAAAGAAAGGGGAAAAAAAAAGGAAGAAAAAGAGAAAAAAAAACTAATAAAAAATTTCAAAAATATAATAAAATATTATTAAAATCATAAACGTTAGTGCCGGCCGTGCCATGGAGGCTTACCATCATCCACATCGGCGATTTCGGTCAATAGGACTAAATTAGCAAAAGATGAAAAAGTTCGGGATCGAGTCGGTAAAAGTGCAAAGTGTTGAGGACTTTTTTGACAATTTTTTGGTTTGGAAAGTGGGCATGGAACATCCTAGTTGGTATAGGGTGCGCATTGACAACACTACGCTTCGAAATAACCGTAAGTAGAAGTTGATTTTTCAACTTCGCTTTAAAAGCGAAGTTGATTTTTCTACTTCTCCTTCAAAAGTTGATTTCGATATAAAAAAAAGGCGTTTGATAACAGGAAAAAATTTCTACAAAAAATTATTGATCATGATCTAAAGTGTATTTTATTCAAGAAAAGTTAAATGCAAATACTAACGAGGTTTTCATGCAAGTCGAAAGACTAATTCTACCAATCACATTCAATATAATAAATGCGCAATCAAATGCACAGATAAAGCATATCAATACAAATCAAGGCTTCCCTAATATAGCCCTAAGGGTTTATAGAATATGTGATTAGAGTTCATGGGTGATTTGGGAGAAATTGGAGACAATTTGTCAAGAAGGGCAAAATCGTCAATTTGAAAAGATCGGGGGTCAAAAAATATATAATAGGTCTTGGCCAGTTGATTGTGGTCATTTCCTATTTTTTGAGGTTTTTTTGGAATTTTACAAATTTTCAAATTTTTAAATAATTTTTTATTATTTTTTTATGAAATGTTTTATTTTATTATGATTTTTTTAAGAGCTCGCGAATTTTTTATGAATTTTTTTATTACTTTTAAATTTTTTATGAATTTTTTTATACTTTTTAATGATTTTTTTTCTAATTTTCCTTTTTTTAATTTAAATTTTTTATTATTAAATAATTTTTATTATTAAAAATATTTTTCAGACCTGGACCAACCCCGCCCGCATCTCTTGAGAGTGAGTACACATCAAGCGAAGAGAGAGAGAGAGAGAGAGAGAGAGCGCCCCGTAAACATAAGAAAATATGAAGAGGGAGGAGTGAAAAGGAAAAAAATAGCTTCGATGGTGAGAAGTAAGTTTTTTTTACATCTCAAAAGTGCTTTGCAAAAATCACTTTTGAAATAAAAAGTTATTTGAAGTAAAAATTTAAAGTTATGAACCAAACGGATTGCGTTTCAAAAGTTACTTTATCAAACAGATTGCTTCAGGAAGACTTCAGGCGAAAGTGCCGTCCGAAGTGTTATCATGCGCGCCCGTATACCTTCCATCGAGCAAATAGGCCTGTCATGTTCACGTGATTCACGTTGATATAGGAGGCCCCATAACCTTAAAACAGTATACGATGCATTGAACTTTCCCTCCGTGTTCTAGTGCTTTGGTGCCATGCATGCAACTAGGAAGAAGATTGCGAGTACATGTTGATCTAAAAGAGTTATGAACTCATTGTGTACGTCGTACAATAACTTATACATGAACTCGATCATGTGCTTATGATATTATAAGAGACACAGTTTAAACTTGAATGTTTACGAGCGAACTCCAACGGATGGGAACCGAGTGACCCGCGGATGGCGGCTCGAGCCGAGACGGCTAGCGGTGTGGGACCCGGCGGCTCTCGAACGTGAGACTTGCACCTTGTGGCGAGAACGGCTCCGATGGGCCCGCTGGTTCAACGCCCGCCAATGACCATGGGACTTGCAATAACTCAAGGTGTGGCAAGGCGGTGCGGTCAAAGCGATGAAATTAGTCATGGCCATGGGCCGTGAACCGCCGGCTCCAGTTCATGAACCGACGGTTCCCGGTTCATGGCTATGATTGAATTGGAACCGGCCCTTGAAAGGGCAATCCCGATTTCGATTCGAAATTGCCGGTTCCGAGCCGATTCAAGGGCCAATTCCGATTCCGATTTCGAATTTAAAATTCAATTTTAAATAATAAATTATGAAATAAAAAATAATAAATTATTAATTATAAATTATAATCAAATTATACATTGTAATCAAATTTAGGGGGAAAAAAGAAGAGGAAAGGGGCTTGAACTCAATGAATTATTATTAAACGCCTACATATCTTCTTGGGGATAGAAGAATCAAAGCCCATATAATTATTTTACCTTTAATAACCCCAACTTACCTCATCGTCAATCGTCGCTACCCGTTGTGATTCCCGTGGCGGTGGTATCTCCACTATCATCATTGAAGAATTCGTCGTCTCGATCCAGCTTTTGTTGTCGAAATTTATTCTTTGTTCGATCATGGACATAAGCTTGAGCCTCCACAAGATCGGGATTTAATCTTGAACGGTGGTTGTCCAAAATTAATCATCCAGCGCTAAACGTTTGTTCAATTGCAATTGTTGAAAAATGGGTTGTGAGAGCGAGGGTAGGAATTGGGTTGAATGTGTCTTTCACCACCTGCAATTTTGAAATTTGTGTTGTGTTCGAATCACTAACTCAAAAACAATGGTTAAATAGTTTTCTAATCGAAAATATTATCTCGTTGTTCCATTTTGTCTTTTTTTCCTACTAATGAACAAATTGTGCCCTCTACTAAGTCTATCACTCTCCTCCCTTTGTGAGACACTAGGTTGAGAAGATCCACTATCACCTCAACCATATATATTACAAAATTCATTATATAATGTTATTATAGCGTCTTTAACCTCTAATTGTATAGTTTTAATATCTATTGTTTCATTCAAATGTAAACAATCATAATAATAATCCTTTAGATAATCATACAAATCATCTAATTTAGTACGTGGATCGAAAATAATAACAACCAAATAAATAAGAGGAATGCGGGCATAATAATGCAGCTATTTTGCTTTCATTGCTATAATAGTCGGAGCTAATTGAGCATCTTTTTCATATTCACAAAAAACACCTGCAATGTTAACATACTCTATTAAAAATAAATGCCTAGTAGGATAATAAACATCAGATAAAGTATAAGTTGCATTCTTAAAAATTTTCAAAAAAATATAAATTTTTTTTTGCAAACAACCCAATTTTGCGGGAGTAAACTAATTTAGGAAACATTATTCGAAATAAAGGTACATAATAAATCTTTACAAGCAAAAGATTGATGAAACAACTCGTAGGTAGAATTTCAATATGTCGGAATATCTTTTGGAAGTCTTTTTTTGATTTTTGTCGATATGATTTACAAGATTTGTCCCATTCTTTCATAACTTGAGAATGGCTCCATAAAAATTTAATTGCTCTCTTTATTGAGGTGAGAAAAACCTCAAGAGTTCGTAAATCATATTGTACACATAAATTTAAAACATGACAAGCACATCTAATGTGAAAAAATTATCCGTCAAAAGAAGGTTTACAAATATTTTCTAAATCTGGAATGGAAGTGGTATTTGATGCGGCGTTATCAAAATCAACTGAAAAAATTTTATTAATCAAATTATATTCTTCTAAAACTTGCCTAATTATTCTATAAATATTATTGGCTGTATGCCTTTCATCAAACACTCGAAATGCAAGTACTTTTTTTTAAATGTTCTAATCGTCACATATCTAATGACATTTGATATCCATATAAGAATGAATTCGACAAGGATCACTCCAAATATCGCTACATATATGCACATGTCCATTGAAATCCGTAAAAAAATTTTGCAAAGCCTTTTTTTGTTTTTTTATAAACCCTAAAAAGTTCCCGTTTAAGAGTAGTTCTCGAAACGGGTTTTGTTTGTGGAGTATATGCGGTGTTTATAAAAAAACTCAAACTAAAATTTTCACCAAGTAATAAATGGTAAATGTTCAATGGCAACATATTAAACTAATGTTTCTTTATAAAGCTCATCACCGTAACGAAATAAAATATAAGTGTTAGGATTGGCGTGCGAAAATTTGTTGTTGCCTGGTAGCGATCCCCATTTGCGTTGCATGTTTTTTTGCGTCGGAGGCCGACGGTATGTTTCATAACCGTCTCCTTTATTAAGTTGTATGATTTCGTACAATATTTACGATTTATTTTGTACTTATCTTAGCTTACATGTATCTTATCGAAATGTTGCCATGAGTTGGATGTCTCTCTCGAGCCTGCCGTTTCGGCTTCTTTCTTTGCCGACGTTTCTTCAACGTTAATAGGAGGATGAAGATTTTTTTGCGTTGGGGACGTGCTTGACGTTGGGAACATAGTTGATATTATCATCATCGTCTACCCAATATGTAAACGGATAATCCGATTCTCCCGTCCCCATCAACATCGGGCTCTTTCCCTATCACTGCCTCCTCTTCCACTTGTTATTTTTGTCAAAGAATTGAGTGAAAGGCCGATTTAGAAAATTAACAGAATTGAGTCGGGATTGAGCGGATTGAAATAATTCGAGAAAATTTAGAGAATTTGGGAGAATCGAGAGAATTTGAGAAAAATTATGAGAAAAAATGAAAGGGAAAAATGGTATTTACAAAAAATTTAAGGAGGAAAAAAAAAGAGGATGTTTGATTGTTGGGGTTCTTTTTTTTTTGTTTTTGTGCGGTTTGGAACCAACCCGGAACTTGCCCATGAGAGGCCAGGCTGGTTTCGATTCTGAATTGCCGATCTCGATCAATGGGTCGATTTCGAGCTCAAATCGGCGGTGACTTCGTGGAGAGGCACAGCAGTGTCAATTCGTCTCGTGGGGCTCAATCAAGGGGAGAGCAGCTTCGTCGGATGCTTCTGGGAATTGCGGGCTCTTCGCTGCAAATCATCCACAGTACAAGACAAGATCGGGGGATCAGACAGTGCAATTTGTGGCCACGAATTTGCTCGCCAGAGTACTGAAGTCGGGGGGCCTTCAGAGCTGCAAACAAAGACCATGGACAACGTGGCTTTCTTTTGGCGCTATCTGCACATGGGTGGAACGTCGGTGGAGGTTACCATGAAGAAAAATCTTCAATTGGACAATGGACTTTTGTTTTTCTCCTTCTCCGGTGCTGCCCCTTCTCGCGAACCCTCTCTCACTTTTGTGGTTGTATGCCTCTCTTGAGAATTTCTGAGTTGTTGTTGATGTCCTCTAACCCTAGGCATAACGATGCTTAAATAGACAAAATCATTGCAAAGTTAGGGGCTTTGAATTTCCTAATTTTTGCAAAATAATCCCGAGATTGAGAATATAATTAGAATTAAACCTCAAAGGGTTAAATTGCACAAATTTAGGCTTCAAATTAAATGGAATGTTACGGCTCAGCCTTATGAAAGGGCTTGCCAAAAAGCCATGACCTTCGTGGATTCAATTTCCATTTTACTGAGTTTAATTGGGCCTATTTTCACTTAATTAAGCTTTAAAATAAAGGCCTTTTCAATTTAAATGATTTGAATTGAACTCAAAATAGGCCCTATGATCTCTCAACATTTTCGGTTTTCCCTATACCATGGCCGAATGGTTCATGATAGGTCTCGGTCCAATTGCTAGCCAATTTAAGCTCAATTTTCCGCCGCCAGCTCAAATGAATGCAAACTATATTAAAATGCATGAATTAAAAAGAAAAAATGATTTGATTATTTTGTTGTAGGGATTAAGGTTAGTCCTTGATTTTTATGCAAAATTAATGAGTAAAAAATGTAGTTAAAATTTAGGTATCAACAAGTAATAAATGGGAGACATCACAAAAATTGAAAGATCACGTTGTATGAGGTAGGAAACTCTCATTACTTAGAAACTCAATGGGTTTTAAATAGGTCATAAATGGGTTAGCAATGGTAACTATTTTAAGGGAGACATAAATAAGTTTTCTGGATATTTAAAAAAAATCAATTTTTTTAATAATTTAATATTTTCGTTTCTTTTCTTCTGTTTTCTTTTCTTTTCTATTCTTTCTTTCTTTCTTTCTTCTTTTTTCCTCATTTTCAACCTACCTCCACCTACCTCCTCCATGACGGCCACCGACGAGCCTCAAGCTCACCGGCCTTAGGCAAGGCAAGCACGGGGCGAGTCGGGATTTGGCCTCGAGCTAGTCGACCTTGGGTGAGCTCATGCTCACCTGGATCGGCCGAGCTCGAGGCTTGCCGAGATCTAGCCGACCCTAAGCTCGCCGGCCTCTAGGTAGCCGAGGCATGGCCGGTTACCGAGCGGATGGAGGAGGGAGGAGGAAGGACAAAGGAGGAAAAAAATAAAAAATAAAAAATAAAAAATGAATTTTAAAAAAATTAAAAAAAAATCGCCAATTTTGTATTGCATAATTATTTTTTAGTAATTTCATTTTCATTATCAAATTATAAGCAGCAATTATCGTATGATTTGGTTAAATATAAAAATATTTCGAAATATGGGTCGAGTATGGATCGTAAAATTTCCGATTAGAAATATGGGGCCAGCAGTGGTAGGCTGACGACCCTGGCCGACCCCCAATAAGAAAAAGTGCAAGAAAAAAGAAGAAAAGACAAAAAAAATATCAAAAAAATATTTTAAATATTAAAATAATATTAAAAATATCTACGTAGGATATTGACTTCCACATCGGGATTTTCGGCTAAAATTGACCGAATTGACTCAATTGACACAAATGTAAAAGTTTTAACACTCAATTGGAACAAATGGAAAAAGCATCGGACTAAATTGGCACCCATAAAAGATTTAGTATTGAATTGATAATAATACAATAGGTTTATGACCTTTTTGACACTTGTCCTAAGCTTCTTTTGTCTTCCAATTTGGTATGGTGGACAGAGAACCTCTAAACTTAGGAGGCCATACTCACCCCTTCCGAATTAATAAAGAAAGTATTTCGTTTGACGGATACTCTAAAGTCTTTCGTAAATTAGGGAAAGTGAATGAATGCAAATCTTTTTTAGAATTTTTGAGATTTCATCATGCGACGAATATATTCTAAAAAAGATATGACAATCAAGCAATTCCAATCAACTTGAGAAATTGAATATGCTAATCAATTCAATCAAGAAAGTGGATATATCAATTAATTTTTGAAAAGATTTCGCGAATATTTGAGTCAATCTTTAATTCACAATCCTACGATTAAGGATTAAACCCAAATCATTGCCTAATCGAGTATTCCATCAATAATTCTAAAGATGGATTTTCTCGATCAACAAGTTGCGGATTAGGAAAGAAATTTTATTCAATCGGTATATTTGAAAGGAAAAATTTTCCAAAAAATCTTAAATCTATTACACTTTTTCCAATTCAATCCTAAACATTTTAGTTTTGTCAATTGAATTCTAAACCTTATCATATTTTGCCAATTGAGCCTATCCGATTAATTTTGGTTGAAAATCGCTAATGTGGACGACCTTCCTATGTGGTACAACCGAAGGCGATGTGGAGAACTTTTTAGTAATATTTTAATATTTTTTAAAATTTATTTATTTATTTATTACAAAAGGAAAGAATTATAGGACCCTTGGTGACCATGATGATAAAGGGTCGTACTTAGATAGGAGCCGGAGATTGAACCACTAAGTCTTTTTGGGAGAGCAATTGTTTGCGGTGAAAGAGCCCACCATATAACTTCATCGATGCCAAAGATAGTCAAATATGGATTTGTAGGATTTCATGATGGAAATTTGAGTGTCAAGTTTTAGTCCAATTCCCTTGCCTGCGTAGCAATTAGTAAAGTGTCATTTGAGAGTGAGCCAAATCTCCGGAGATGTCCTCAAGTCATGAACTTGGAAAGTCTCAACTATGTGGGTTGAATTGATCAAACTACAAAGGTATTGATCCGTCTTGAATAATGAAAAAGCTAGTCTAACATATCATTGCCTATCGAAATAGGCTCAAACTCAAATTTCCATGGTATATAATTGTCTGCATCAAACTTGATGGAGACGAGACTTATGATGTTGGGAAAACAAGAGACGACGAGGTTGAGTGCACGGCCGTAATTTTAGCAAAAGGAGTATGATCGGCAGGGAAGAGAGAAGAAGAGGCGGAAGTAGGCACAATGTTGGAGAGAGGTGATGGGAAATCCAAGGCAACAGAAGTCAATAAGTAAAGAGAATATGGAGAAGAAAAAGCCGAAATGCATCAGACATTGTTAAAATAGAAAATAAGAGTAAAGGTAATGTTGACTTAAATAGAGATGATAATGAATTTGATCGGTTCTACTCAGGTATCATATTGAATTTTAGAGAGAGAGAGAGAAAGAGAGAGAGAGAGAGAGAGAGTAACGACAGAGTGTTTATGGCGATACGATCCTAATTAGTGTTGCGTGGTACGTATTTAGACTAGACAGAAACATAGTTATAAAAAGTCCTCACAGTACATATCTATTATTCCATAATGATGCAGGCGTGAATTACCATAGTATATCGCCAAAGAAGCCTTATTTATCCGATCCTAATTCACCACTACCCACATGGAATGGCAATTGACATTTGATCATGAGGAGGGGTAAACCTCAATAAGGGATCGCAAGCCTAGAATTGGGGTGATTTTCTACTCCCCGAAGCCAGCGTCGACAAAGAGCTTAGCCCAATCTGTCTCATTCCTCTCTCTTCCTGAGACGAGGGTCATCATCAACATGTCGAAGAAGAGTTGGGTTTCGTTCATCTGCTGGTCACCTTCTCTCCTCTCTACCACCATGTCAATTATTATCACCTTCTTCTTCTCGCCCTTGCCCTTGGTTATGGCCTCGCTGCATCGCTTTAGTATCTTCACAGCATCTTTATCGCTCCAGTCATGGAGAATCGACTGCAAATCTCCATCACAAAGTTTCTATTAGTCTCTCACTATGTCCATACAACGAGTTGTGCTATAGATTCTCTCTGCAAAAGTTGAATGCTAGTATTGCAATCGATGTATTATCTTTGAAAAAATTACCAAAAAAGTCATAAGTTTATTGCAATTGTATCAATTCAGTTTTAAGTTTTTTTTTTTTTGTCGATTCGGTCCTAAACCTTTTGCAATTGTACCGATTCACCCATCTCGGTCAAATTTGATAGGTCGACGTTGACGTGGATGCCAACCGACACCGCCATCCAAGGTGACATAATATTTTAATATTTTTTAAAAATTTTCTTTTATTTGTTCTTTTTTCTTTTCTTTTTTTCCCCTTCTCCCTTGTTTTTCTTATTCATTTGGCCGCCATCACCTTTGGCTGGCGCCGGCCAGAGGAAGAGAAGAAGAAGAAGAAGAAGAAGATAGAAGAGACAAAAAAGAAAGAAAAAGAAAAGAAAAAAATTCAAAAATTTAAAAATATTATGTTGTGGAACGATGTCCATGTTAGTGCCGGACGATCAAATTTGGTGGGTTTGGTATAATTACAAGAGGTTTAGAATTGAATCAGTAAAAAAAAAAAAAGTTTAGGACTAAATTAACACAATTGTATTAGATTTATGACTTTTTTGGTAATTTTCCCATTAGCTTTCTTGTTATAAAGAGTGTGAATTGCAATTGGTTTAGTATCCTCCTCAGTTAAGGAAACCAAATTTTAGTGGAAATGATTTAGTAGCTTCCTCAATATAATGGACCACATCATCAAGGTAAGAACAAATATTGAATTGTTTGTTTTCCATTTTGTCCAAAGAAAACCTCATCAAAGAGTGAAGTTTATGTGCAAAGATAACTAAAGATGAAAGCTACCCACTTGCCTTCAACAGGATTGCATCCCCAGGGGAAATCGCCTCAAACATGTCCACGGCAACACATCTCACATTCTTACTCGGCTCCAAATCGGCTACCACATGTGGAAGGTCAAAATTTGTGCATTCAGTATTCGGAAAGGCGCTTGCTATGGCGTTGGCCATTGCTCCGGTCCCCCTTCCGACATCGACCAACGACCTTATTCCTTCGGACACCCCTCTGCACTGGTTAACCACCATACTACCCACCAGTCCAGCGTCGCTAGCCATGCCCTCATTGAAAAAGCGGTTGAGCCTCAGCTCGTTATCCGCATATCTCCAATGCGACATCCCTTGCACCATTTCGAATGGCGTCGGGTTGACACAGTCGTGGAACCATGCGCTCAAGCGGTGCCAAGGGTTCACCAGAATAGGGTCGAGCATGGCCAGTGCGAACAGCGCAACACTCGAGGGGTTGTCCTTAAGGAGGAGCTCGGACATGCGGTTCAGCACGTAGGCATCTCGACCGTCCGGCGCGAGCTTCTTTTGCTCGAAAAATCCAGAGTGTACGAGAATGTGCATGAGGCGGTCAACGCCGTGAGCTCTAGAGGGGAGAATTTGAAGTGCAGAGACTAAGGCGTCGAGGGTCATGGGCTGGCCATCGTGGTGGATGGTGTCGAGGATGCCTAATTGAATGGTGCATTTCAAGCACATGGAATTAATGAAATTGAATATGTGGTTTCATATGTGAGCTTGAGCCTGTAGCAACTCGCTACCCTTCTCTCCATTCACCATATCTCGTTGCGCAAAATCAAGTGATCGAACAATAAATAGACAGAATAAAAAAATAAATCGGACACTGAGATGCACGTGGTTCGGTCATAGAGACCTATGTTCACAAGGGAGAAAGAACAACGAATTCCACTATAGAATGAGCGATACACGAAGATTACGTAACCACACTCGAGTCACTCAAATACTCTTAGTGTTTTTCAAACCCCAATTACATCAAAGAATGCACATAGTGTTTAGCCCCTAATTCCTAGCGAAATAATATCTCAATCTCACAAAAGAAAAATAACACAAACCTTAACACAAGATTTCTATTGGCTTCAACACTTAGAACTCAATGTAATATTACGGAGAAAATCCTCCATCAAGCACTCGTAGATCGGCGTTTCAAGGATGCTGCATCTTATCAACAACAGCGCTTTCTGCAATATATATGCCTCTTGCCAGAAAGCCACGTAAAAAAGAAAACCCTTAGATACGTTAATAAATGCCACCACCGGAGGAAATCTCAACTTGACTTGTCAAAGGATAAAGCTCACAGCGGACTTTCTTTTTGTTGTTATCTTGACAGATAATCACACCTCCAATATCTCAACTCCTCCTTGGACTTTTCAAATCTTGACCGACTCCACATGGAACTAGAAACTTGTATTATTCGGTCAACCCAAATATTATAGTTCTCGACCAGAAACGAATATGGACTTTACTTTTCCCATATGTTTCTTTTATTTTCTTTTCACGATCAAGAACTATATTTATTCGAGCCGATTTTCGTCCAACGAAACTAAAACTCGAAACATATATTTTAACAATCTCCATCTTGGCTAGATGTTTGAGCCAAATCACAATCACTTCGCTAGAATCCAAACACCATTGTTACTCTCCCAACAGCTCCAATAGGCTCAATCGCCACAAATATCTTCCAAGTCCAAGTCAAGCTTGAACTTCGCCATAACTATGGACCTCATCGAATATCAATTGAATATGCACTTTTAAGCTGCTCTACAAGGACTTTTCGATATAAGCTCCTTAATCACAAATAAAGCAAAACCACCGTTGTATCCATATCTCGTCAGGAAGATCGAATACGTACCTTGTCAATACCAGCGATTAAAGCATCCGTTGGCTCTACAGGCTCCACATTGCTACAAGCACCATCTCGTGTCAATTATCACGCTAGTATCCGCTACCTCAAGAGTTTCTAGTTGCAACTCCACCTCAAGCCGAACACCGTCCGGATCCGTATGAACACCGCTATAATCACTCTTAGCCCGAAGTACTTGGAGACTTGTTAAAGGTAACTTTTCTCATGCGAACGGTGAATTTATATTCGAGCACCACAACCGATAACCCCACTCACGTCGTGTATAACCATGCAATATGCACATTGCCCTCACATCAAGCTTACCATCACTTACTCGATAATAACACGGGCAACTAAACATTCTAAAAGTAGAATAATCAGCAACGTTACCCGAACACACTTCTTCGGAAGTCCGATATCCTATCACGGTAGATGTAGATCTAATCATCGGGTAGTTCGCCATACTAAGCGCATTCACTAGAATTCTTCTAGCCATACCAAAGACTAGAGATTATTATACGAGCTGTCTCTAGTAATGTTTTGCTCATCAATTCTGCAAACTATTGTGGTCTACTAGCATTAGTGTGGTGTTTCAATATGCCTTTTGTCATGTAGAATTTATTTACCAGCTTCAAGCAGGACTCCATGTTCTTGTCGGTTCGCACGTGCTTGATCAACTTACCGGTCTCCATTTCGATCAAAGCTCTCGACCGCGTATTCCCGACAACAAGCATCAAGCTTGTGCATCGGCACAGACACCTGTGTCTTTCTCGAGCAGTCGTTAGACTCTCGAATATATATCAACGCCTCCCGAAGTGAAACCCGTTAATGTCTTACCTTGAGGTTCATATAGGCCATCATGCTTGATTCCTTTCATTATTACTAAGGGTACCTCAAACAATCTTCATAACTCCATCTTGTGAAGAATACCGCATCCAACTCGAATCTAGGGCACCCAAGGAAATTAAGTTCTTTTTCAATTCTGGAACGTGTCTTACTTTGGCCAATGTCCTCACAATACCATCATGCATCCCGATTTTAACATCACCAACACCCACAACATCACATTCAACGTTGTTCCCCAACCGCACTTTACTACTATCCGTGCACCGATAAGTAGCAAACTAGTTCCTATTCGGTGTAGCATGAAAAGAACAACCATAATCCATAATCCATCCGTCAAACGACAAAACAAGAGTGAATGACAAGACAACATCAACATTATCCAAGTTACCATCAGCTATAGCTGGAACATCATCCGGGGATTCAATTCTAATTCTCTTGCCATTTTCATTTTTTAGCTTAAGGCAATTCCTTCTAAGATGCCCTCCCTTGCTACAATTCCAACAAACAAGCACCATCGGTCCTAGATTGATTTGTGTCTATTCGAGTTCATACTACTTCTACTACCACGAGTGTTAGTTCTTCCTCTATTTTCACCTACTAAAGCAGTAGATACATATTCGCTGATTCTCTTCTACGGATGTCCTCACTTAAAATCAAATCTCGAATAACATCAAACGTCAAACTTGTTGATCTAGATGAATTACTAACAACAGTAACAATAGTATTCCAACTATCGTGCAACGAGGATAATAGAATCAAAGCACATACATCATCTTCAAAGTCAATATCAATTGAACTCAATTGACTAACGATCATATTGAATTCATTGATATGATTAGCAACAGACGCACCTTCGCTCATCTTCAAATTAAAATGGACGTCGCATCAAATAGACCTTATTGATCGCAGAGGGCTTCTCGTACATGTCCGACGGAGCTTTCATCAAACCCGCAATGGTCTTCTCTTTGACAATATTAAACGCAACGTTACGAGCCAACATCGCCCGAATAACACCCATCGCTCGCTTATACTAGCAATTCTCAATCAGCCTTGCTTCATTGTATCCGGCTTCTCCCCAAACAAGGGTAAATGCAATTTCATCTTCAAATAATCTTTAATTTGCATTTTTCGAAACCAAAATCCTTCCCATCAAATTTGTCGATTTTCACTTTTACTTCTTCGTCGCCATTGATTCGCTTCAACTCGATAAGCCTAGCTCGATATCAATTGTTGTGTGGAACCAAGTGATCAAATAATAAATAGATAGAACAAGATAATAAATCGGACACCGGATATACGTAGTTCGATCGTAGAGACCTACATCCACAGGGAGAGCAGCAACAAATTCCACTATTGAACGAGCGATACACGGAGATTACAGAACCATACTCAAGTCACTCAAACACTTTCAGTGTTTTTCAAGCCCCAATTATATCCAAGAATGCACACGTATTTAGTCCCTAATTCCTAGCTAAACAATATCTCAATCTCACAAAAGAAAAATAACACAAACCCTAACACAAGATTTCTATTGGCTTCAACACTTAGAACTCGATGTAATATTACGAAGAAAATCCTCTATCAAGCACTCGTAGATCGGCGCTTCAAGGATGCTGCATCTTATCAACAACGGTGCTTTTTACAATATATATGCCTCTTGCCAGAAAGCCAGGCAAAAAAGAAAACCCTTAGATACGTTAATATATGCCACCACCAGAGGAAATCTCAGCTTGACTTGTCAAAGGAAAAAGCTCACATTGGACTTTCTTTTTGTTGTTATTTTGACAAATAATCACACCTCCAATATCTCAACTCCTCCTTGGACTTTTCAAATCTTGACCGACTCCACATGGAACAAGAAACTTGTATTATTCGGTCAACCCAAATATTATAGTTCTCGACCAGAAACGAATATGGACTTTGCTTTTCCCATACGTTTCTTTTATTTTCTTTTCTCGATCAAGAACTATATTTATTCGAGCCGATTTTCGTCCAACGAAACTCAAACTCGAGACATATATTTTAACAATCTCTACCTTGGCTCGATGTTTGAACCAAATCACAATCACTTCGCTAGAATCCGAACACCATTGCTACTCTCCCAACAACTCTAATGGGCTCAATCGCCACAGATATCTTCCAAGTCCAAGCCGTGTTTGAACTTCGCCATAACTATGGACCTCATCGAATATCAACCGAGCATGCACTTTTAACTGCTCTACAAGGACTTTCTTATATAAGCTCTTTAATCACGAGATAAAGCAAAACCACCGTTGCATCCATATCTCGTCGGAAGACCGAATACATATCTTATTAATATCGCGTAGTTACAAGAACCGTTGGCTCTACGGGCTCCACATCACTACAAGCACCATCTATGTCGATTATCACGCTAGTATCCGTTACCTCAAGAATTTCTGGGTTGCAACTCCACCTCAAGCTAAACACCGTCCAAATCCGTATGAACACTGGTATAATATGTCGACATCTCCGAAGCGAAACCTATCAATGTCTCACCTTGAAGTTCAAACAGGTCATCATGCTTGATTCCTTTCATTATTACCAAGGTACCTCGAACAATCTTCGAACTCCATCTTGTGAAAAATACCGCATCCAACTGAATCTAGGGCACCCAAGAAAATTAAGTTCTTTTTCAATTTTGGAACGTGTCTTACTTCGGTCAATGTCCTCACAATACCATCATACATCCCGATTTTAACATCACCAACACCCACAACATCGCATTCGGCGTTGTTCCCCAACCGCATTTTACTACTATCCGTGCACCGATAAGTAGCAAACCGGTTCCTATTCGGTGTAGCATGAAAAGAACAATTAGAATCCATAATCCATTCGTCAAATGACGAAACAATAGTGACAGACAAGACAACATCAACATTATCCGAGTTACCATTAGCTATAGTTGAAACATCATCCGTAGATTCAATTCTAATTCCCTTGTCATTCTCATTTTTTAGCTTAAAGCAATTCCTTCTAAGATGCCCTCTCTTGCTACAATTTCAACAGACAAAGCACCATCGGTCCTAGATTTGATCGCATCTATTCAAGTTCATACTACTTTTACTACCACGAGTATTAGTTCTTCCTCTATTTTCACCTACTAAAGCAGTAGATACATATTCGCTGATTCTCTTCTACGGATGTTCTCACTTAAAATCAAATCTCGAATAACATCAAACGTCAAACTTGTTGACCTAGAGGAATTAGTAATAGTAGTAACAATAGTATTCCAACTATCGGGCAACGAGGATAATAGAATCAAAGCACATACCTTATCTTTAAAGTCAATATCAACCGAACTCAATTGACTAAAGATCACATTGAATTCATTGATATGATTAGCAATAGACGCACATTCGCTCATCTTCAAATTAAACGGACGTCGCATCAAATAAACCTTGTTGATCGTAGAGGGCTTCTCGTACATGTCCAATGAGCTTTCATCAAACCCGCAGTGGTTTTCTCTTTTACGAGCCAACGTCGCCCGAATAACACCCATCGCTCGCCTATCTAGCAATTCCCAATCAGCTTGCTTCATCATATCTAGCTTCTCCCCAAACAAGGGTAAATGCGGTTTCATCCGATACAAGTATAATCTTCAATCTGCATTTTTCGGAAATCAAAATCTTTCCCATCAAATTTGTCGATTTTCATTTTTACTTCTTATGTCTGCCATCGATTCGCTTCAACTCGATAAGCCTAGTTCGATACCAATTGTTGTGCGAAACCAAGTGATCAAACAATAAATAGACAAAACAAGATAATAAATCGAACACTATATATACGTAGTTCGGTCGTAGAAACCTACGTCCACGGGAAGAGAAGCAACGAATTTCACTATAGAACGAGTGATACACGGAGATTACAGAACCACACTCGAGTCACTCAAACACTCTCGGTATTTTTCAAGCCCCAATTACATCCAAGAATGCACACGTATTTAGCCCCAAATTCCTAAGCGAAACAATATCTCAATCTCACAAAAGAAAAATAACACAAACCTTAACACGAGATTTCTATTGGTTTCAACACTTAGAACTCGATGTAATATTACGGAGAAAATCCTCTATCAAGCACTCGTAGATCGGCGCTTCAAGGATGCTGCATCTTATCAACAACGGCGCTTTCTGCAATATATATGCCTCTTGCCAGAAAGCCACGCAAAAAAGAAAACCCTTAGATACGTTAATATATGCCACCACCAAAGGAAATCTCAGCTTGACTTGTCAAAGGATAAAGCTCACATCGGACTTTCTTTTTGTTGTTATTTTGACAGATAATCACACCTCCAATATCTCAACTCCTCCTTGGACTTTTCAAATCTTGACCGACTCCACATGGAACAAGAAACTTATATTATTTGGTCAACCCAAATATTATAGTTCTCGACCAGAAACGAATATGGACTTTCCTTTTCCCATACGTTTCTTTTATTTTCTTTTCACGATCAAGAACTATATTTATTCGAGCCGATTTTCGTCCAACGAAACTCAAACTCGAGACATATATTTTAACAATATCCATGATAAGAAGTTAATATCTATCAACTCTACGGCGCAATTTATCGTTCATGAACGCCGAGGATGTAAGAATGGTGCGTATTTATTATGGTTTGGGAAGTGGGGATGGAGCATCCTATTTGGTATGCCTTCCGACGACCAAATAGATGAGTTGTGTTCACATGATTCACGTGGAAATAGGAGGGCCCATAAGCTTAAAACACTTTACCTCACTCTTATACCTTATCTAATTACCCGAAACTCAAATGTTAGATCTAGAAAATTTGGCTTAGTTCGGACCAGTTAAGCTCATGCGAAACTTTCTAGAATTTGACGGGAAACTCATGAAAATTGGAGAATACATCAACTTCGCTGATGTGATTTAGCCTAGGTGTGGGTAAAGCAATGGGAAATGCTTCTCGACAAGTATTGTTAGAGATTGTATAATCTCAATCGTAAATCCACATATAATCACCATGTATTTTGCATAAATAAAAAATTAATTGGGAGATCGTGTGGTTAAAACTAATTGACTTGACCGTTTGTCAAATTAGCAGTTTTCTAAGCGTTATCTCATGCTTTGATAAGAAGTTAGTGTCTCTTATAAGCTTAAAATAGTTTACGTGCATTGGTGTTTCCCTCACCCTTATACCTTCCCTAATTACCCGAAACTCAAATGTTTGATCATAGAAAGTTTGGCTTATTTCATGTTGTTCGAACCAAGTATTTTGTTGCGGTTGTGGAATCTCTATGATAATGTCCCAAGTAGTCGCCTGAGTTTTTTTTTTTTTTTTTTTTGGTCGGAAGGGTCACCTGAGTTTGGTTGCTACTTTTCACCTATTAACAACGTTAAAAAGAAGCATGGTCCTCTCTCCACCCACTGAACAGATGTAACGACGTGAGGTTGTTTTTCATCCACCAGAAAACAACGGAAAAGAAGAGAAACCAGATTTCATTCTCACTTGTTTTTCTGCAACAAGCGCTTGAAGGCTTCGCTATGCAGAAAAGTATGTCTTCATCATTATTGTTTGTAAAAATCACTTGATCAACGTTCCTTTGATGATGAATTTCTGCATAAAGTATTATGCTAATTGTTTATAGGTACGTATTAGATTTAATCCTCTCAAATAATTAAAAAGACATTTCGTACAACGTATACTTGGCACTGTACGTGAACGTTTCTCACTTTTGATTGGTAGGTTGCATCACGACTCATTATCACGTAGTGTATCCATCGTATAGAAATACATTCTCCTAAACGATGAGCATGCCTTGATTTCAACGGCTCAAATTTGCCCCCTTTTTCGTTCTTTTCTATTGTTCCTTCTTCTTCCCCGTCGGAACCCAGTTTTGTTGCTGCCGCGGCGACCCATTGTCGTCGTTGCCAACGACCACCTGCGAAGTATCGTCCCATAGCCATAACTGTGCCTTGGCCAAGTAGCCTCTCTCTCTCTCTCTCTCTCTCTCTCTCTGAGAGAGAGAGAGAGAGAGAGAGGGTACGGTTTTTAGATCTTTGCATTGCATTTATCCTTAATCGCAGAGGATCCAACAAGCTTCCTTGATATGACCGGATGCCATTATGTCTGCCGACAGTAAGTTGGACAGCTTAGTATTCTCTTATTACCTTTAAGGCACGCACTTTCCCAACATAGTCCAGAATCGACACTTGGATTCGTTAGCACTGATAGATTCGTGTCATTGGCTATCTCGTATCAATTATTAGTAAGGGCTCTTTGTTTAAGTTTAGGAGCTTTTTTCTCTTTCCTTTTTCACGTTATTTTTCATTTATCTATTGTTTGGTTGAGCTGTGGATAGATCCTTGATGGTGGAGCTTATAGAAGATGGTGACAAACAAACAAACAAAACATTGCAGATTTTATATCACCAAGTGGTGAAAAGATTGTCCAGCTCCATCAACGTGATTCTCGTTTCTCCGCAGGAGTAGAAGCCGACGCAACCTGAAGATTTTCACTTGTCTTTCTAAATAGAACTTTCTAATGACATTATTTGTTGTGACACTAAGTTACCCAGATAAAACAATAATCCTACCCATTTGGCCATTATCTTTCCATAAGCGCGACATTTGCTTAGAAAATCTCTCTCGACTCATCGAAATCGTAACTCCAATCCGTCTCCTGTGCATATTTCGTCACTTCTTTTTAATGTCTGTCACGTTACTTTTAATTTACACATGGTAAGAAAGGAGCATGTGCAATTTATGCCTATAAAACCCTTTCTCAACTCAACTCACCAAAACAGCAAACCTAATTCAATCTCGCTAGTCATTTCCCCTTAACAATGGACTCAGTTGATAATGGAGTGATGAGCGAGAGCGAGATCGTGCAAGCCCATGCTCACGTGTGGACCCATGCTCTCAACTCTGTCTACTCCATGTCCCTCAAATGCGCCATCGACCTCGGCATCCCCGACGCCCTCCACCGCCATGGCCATCCCATGCCCCTTCCTGAACTTGCCGCCGCACTATCGGTCCCCGCCTCCAAGGCCGCCTTCCTGCGCCGCCTCATGGCAGCCCTTGCCCAATCCGGTTTCGTCTCCCAACGGGAGTCTGCTGCTAAAAATGACCAGGAGCAACTAGGGTTGGCGTACTCTCTCACTCCCATTTCCCATGCGATCCTGCGAGGCGAGCCTGGTGGCTTATCGCCCATGGTGTCGTTCGTCCTCGACCCCATCATACAAGGCCCGTTGCACTGCCTGGGCGAGTGGCTCAAGAGCGAGAGCCCGAGCCCGCGCACGCCCTTCTTGATGAAGCATGGGAAGAGCCTGTGGGAGTATGCGGCTCAGGACGAGGGGCTGAACCGGTCCTTGAACAAAGCGATGGCGAGCGATGGGCTGGTGATCGCGAGGCTGATGGTGGAGAAGCGTGGACAGCAGCTGTTCCGAGGGTTGAGGACGGTGGTCGACGTTGGAGGAGGGATCGGGGGTTGGCGAGGGAGGCGGCACAGGCGTTTCCGCAAGTGGAGTGGAGTGTGCTCGATCTGCCACACGTGGTGGCCGGCTTGGAGGGGACGAGGAACTTGAAGTTTGTGAGTGGCGACATGTTTAAGGCTGTTCCTCCTGCGGACGCTGTTTTGCTCAAGGTACGTACGAGAGAGATCACTATTCTCTGCCGTTTACGAAAAAATGGATGGTCAGCGTGGCGAGTGCATCAAGTTTTACGCATTTTTTGTTTGAGTATCTAAATTTTTATTTGTTTAATCGTTTGATTTATTACGTTCAAAACATGATTTGTTTCATAAATTAACACATTACACATTTGATCCGTTAATCTCAGCTTTCATCGTGCCAAATTTTTCCTATAACTTTTTGAAGTTAGAATAAGATTTTAAATTTGGTAGCGAAATCAATAAGCAAAGCTTTCGCTTAAATTATGCGTTTATCACGATTCACGAATAGCCAAGCCAATCTTAAATCGAAGTCCATCAACTGTTCTTGCCCTCGTCCAATCTTCAGCAGCATACTTTAGGCTCATAGGAACATCCTCTCTCTCTCTCTCTCTCTCTCTCGCATTAGCCCGAGCGCCGAACGCTACATATGTACTAAGGGATGTGAACCTTCACCTATCTTGTCAGTGGATATTACACGATTGGAGCGACGACGAGAGTGTGAAGATACTAAAGCGGTGTAAAGAAGCGGTCACGAGCAATGGTAAGAAGGGAAAGGTGATGGTAATCGAAGTGGTGATGGGAGATGAATCCGAGGAAGACGAAGCATCCACGGGGATTAAGCTCTGCTTCGACATGCTGATGATGTCCACTGTCCCAGGCCAAGAGAGGAACGAGGAAGAATGGGCTAAGCTCTTTCAGAAGGCTGGTTTCACTGAGTACAGAATCACTCCTTTGGTGGGTTTTAGATCTCTCATTGAGGTTTATCCTTGATGATCGAGATTAAATTAGAGCAATTGGTGCCCTGGGCATCAAGGTTGGTCTTATTGATGGGGTTGAAGTTTCCTCTTTCCTTTTTTTTTCCTTCTTTTAGCGTGGGCGTGTCTTTAATTGGTGTTCGGTCTACCATAGAAGGGGATCTGAGCTTGAATATCTAGTTATTATTTGGTGCCCGGATGTGTGTAAGTGAGTATATATTTAAGTAAATTCTAATCGTATAATATAATGTTACATAAATCATCTTGAAAGAAAAATAAACAATACAAATTATTAACTCTCATTCTTTCATTAAAAAAAATTAGTTTGATAGAAAATGGGAGTCCACGAATTTACCTGGTTGGATCTAAAAACGTAAAACAAAACATATGGTTGAAAGTGGAGTTGAAACTTGGATTTCTTCGTTGAAGGACGGAAGGTAAGACCTAACACCTGAACTTGAAGAAGAAGAGATGGAGATCTTTCTGGTTTGTTCAAGAGAAGGAAAGTGATGATTTGTTTTTATCTTCTTATCTTCACCTTTAATGAATACTTTAAACTATGGTTAAGTTAAATTGCCATGCGTGATCTCATTGGATAGGCCAAGCTCAATGTCACAAATTAAGATCATGGGGTTTATTTACATGGGTGGCAACTTGCGTGTAGCTAAATGAAGATTATGATTAGAGAGAGCATAAGATCGCCCAAGTTGATGCTTTGTTTGATTTACAATCATTCAAGCTTATCAAGATAATGATCCTCGGATTGCAGAAGTGCTTGCGCTTTGGTCTCTCTCTCTATGTATGGAGAGTCTTCTCTTGAGAAAATTCTCTTCGTGGGCTTTTTACAAAGAAGAAATTGGACTCCAGTGTCTTTATTTCTGTCCCTCTTGCAATCACGTGAGTACATCCTGCCCAAATTATCACTTGCGGCCAACTCAATTTACCTTATGTGCTCATTGTCCCATGATTTGTAGGGGTGAAGGGGTGAGCAAGTTTCAGGTTGGTCAAGGTTTTACCTGTAACCTAAAATCTATCCTTTAGAATCGGTTCTCCAATATTTGAAACCCGTAATCTATCATGCGCTACCGATCTGGTTCTTGAGTTCTTAGTTGTACCCGGAACCATACTCAACCCTACTAATTTGATTAGAGAATACAATCTTTCCTAGTTCGGCACCTCCATGTGCCTATCATGTGATTTTCAGCTATTAGTGTCGTCAATGAGATTGGCCAAATTTTGTGCTCTTGCGGACTTCATGCAAATAATTCTAATTAAGCTTAGAACCACCCTACTTAAGTCCATCTGACACCAGACCAATCATAATTCAATTTATAAGGACTTAATGCTATTAAATAAATAAATAAATAATCCTCCTCATATGCAAATTCAACTATATCTTTGTTCTGGGACCAAGTCCATAGGTTTCCAATTTTGCAGAACATGAAGAATGTGATATCATTTGCGACGCGATATCTCTTCCGACAATGAGTTGGGGGTACCTTGATCTTGTTTCTTTGTCTCGTGTCTGACTCCAATATAACCCCCTGTTATTAAAAGAAACACGTATTTCATGGATGCCCCGGGAGTCATAATAGGATCTTGGATTAGTTTACACCCCTATGTTTTGTCTCTTTGATTGTGTAAATCTAAGGGTGAGCATGATTAGAATTGGTTTGATTCCCTCTCCAATCAGAGTCCGGTCTAGTTATCGAGCGGTCCAATGAAACCGTTAAAGTGAATGGCTACCTTCCATTGATTATTTTGTTCCAAGATTTCCTTAGCGATGGGAGTTAGAGAACTTGATAACGAGCAACTGAAGATGCAGCTATTCAACAAGCTTCCGAAAGATTGTCCAGGCAATCAATTAATGTGATTCTTGTCGTGCTTTAAGGAAAAAAAAAACTTATAAACCAGGCTTAGTCAAATCGACTGACTTGCAACTCTTAAATCCTATATGACCTACACCCTAGAGTAGGATAACTTTGCTGGCTAAAACCGAAATCATAAAAGGGTCATTCCACTTAACTGATATTATATTGTGTCACAATCGAAAGATATTCATATCCTAACAATGAAAAACCCATCAAATTTGTCGTTGGGCGCCAATACCATCAAATGTTGCCCTGACTTTTGGCTAGCTTGGGCTGCACCGAATTGCCAATCCCATCTGAAGTTATCGTAGCTCTTGACTAACATTTGGCTGCATCGAATGGGATGCGTTGTCTTTGCGTGAGGCGTGCTCCATTATCTGGCGTCAAATGAAAAAAGAACTGTTTCGTCATGTCAAGGTGTCCCATCATAAAGAACCTAGGTGGATCCGTTTCTTGGTCGCTCTGCGTTGACACACCCGATGGATGTTTAGCAACAAGGCAAAATGGGTGTACATCCAATCACTCGGGACCGTACCTATATTTGTAAAGCACTTAATTTATGTTATACGGTATAACATTATAAACGTGCCACTTTGCAATACAATAATATTAATAATATCTCTCAATATTTCAACTTCGTTGTTTAAATTACATGTATAATAATTATTACATAACATCAACATTAAAGACCAACAAATCATACGTTATAAAATAAAGCTATAAGTATACTCAGATTCCATGCAATTAATGATGTGAATTATTCTAACTAGGTCTTTGACATTAATTGCTCATTTAAACACTCGGTTACAATCGGTGCGTTACTCGGTGAAACAAATATCGTGGAAACCTGTCTTTTTCTCCCTAGCATTACTCTTCAAATTGAACCTCGTCGTTTCTCTATCCCGCGTTTGTTAATCCAATCTTGTTCCTTCCAGACAAAGATGGACAGGTCTTGTAATGGAGAGACGAACCAGAGCGAGATCTTCCGAGCCCACGCTCACGTATGGAGCCACACTCTCAACTTCATCTCCTCCATGTCCCTTAAATGTGCCATTGAGCTCGGCGTCCCCGACGCCCTCCACCGCCACGGCTATCCCATGACCCTCCCCAAGCTCGCCGCAGCGCTCTCCGTCCCAGCCTCCAAGACAGCCTTCCTTGGCCGCCTCGTGGCTATCCTCGTCCACACGGGCTTCCTCTCCCACCAAAAGTCTGCCTCCGGAAGCGACAGAACATCGGAGGAAGGCGAGGCTGACGAACTAGGTTTTGAGTATTCTCTAACTCCCGCTTCACGTGCGATCGTGAAGGGCCAACCCTTGGACCTGTCGCCGATCGTACTGCTCACGCTCGACCCGATATTCGTCGACCCATTTCACTGCATGAGCGAGTGGCTCAAGAGCGACAGCGACACCAGCTCCCCATCGTCATCACGGACACCCTTACACATGAAGCACGGGAAGAGCATGTGGGAGATCAAGGTCCAAGACGAGAAGTTCAACCGGCACATGAACAGGGCGATGGCAAGCGACGGGCCAGTCATGGCGAGGTTGATAATGGACAAGTGCGGGGGGCGGCTGTTTGAGGGGCTGAGGACGGCGGTAGATGTCGGGGGAGGGACCGGAGGGCTGGCGAGGGAGCTGGCGGAGGCATTCCCAGAGATGGAGTGGACGGTGCTCGATCTGCCGCGCGTGGTGCTCGGCTTGGAAGGGACGAGGAACTTGAGGTACGTGGGGGGTGACATGTTTGAGGCTGTTCCTCCAGCGGAGGCTGTTTTGCTCAAGGTACCAGAGAAAGAACTAGCTTGTGCTTGGATATTACATCTTTTTTCCGCAATTGCTTGGAAATAGTACCTTTACATTCGTCTTTAATTAGTTCTCTAGTAATGGTTCAAATCACACAAATCATAATCGAAAGTCCATATTGAAGGACATCTTTAGTAATGGTTATCTACATTTATATGTCTGGTTAATTATGCAGTGGGTATTACACGATTGGAGCGACGAAGAGAGCATAAAAATACTAAAGCGGTGCAAAGAAGCGATCACGAGCAACAGCGAGCTGGGGAAAGCGATGATAGTAGAAGCGGTGATCGGAGGAGGACCGCGGGAAGGCGAGACGATGAAGCTCTGCTACGATATGATCATGATGGTGGGTACGACAGGCAAAGAGAGGAACGAGAAAGAATGGGCGAAGCTCCTTCGCGAAGCTGGTTTTAGTGACTACAAGATCACGCCTTTGGCGGGTTTTAGATCTCTCATCGAGGCTTACCCTTAACGCTTCACAACGAATGAAATCACTCGGTGCCTCGACATCAATCTTGGTCTCTGTCGGTAAACTTATGAGTTGATTTTACACATGGGTATTCATATAGTTCACTTGATTTTCTTGAAATGGAAAAATTGCATTAGGAAACATCACCTACATACAGTCTTACAGACGCCTCCCAAAGAGAGACTACTCAGTAGATGGCCCAAGTATATCTACTGACATCGGTCGAAATTTCGCCGTTGCGTGTGAACTGTTTTAAACAGATGATATTCCAAGATCTGCACAAGCCTGCAAAGAAAGGGAACTCTTGGGCTTGTTCCCAATTTATCACTGCTAAAGAAAAGCATAATGAAGATTTCGACAGTTCACAGAAAAGAAAGTTTTCACACGCGTGTATGATTAGATTTCTCAGAAACAGGAAAGTGATGTTTCTCCTAACATTGGCAAGCAAATCAATCCTCAATTGTTGAAACAGAACTAAAATCCAAAGCTTCATCTGGAACCGGGTGCAATCTAAGGACACAGCACGCAATACCTGCTGCTTCAATGCATATGATGCGGTCGTCTTCTCAACCAATAGCACACAGTTGAACATGTATTGTATTGGTATAAATACTTCAACAAGATGAAACACGAAGAGTAATGCCACTACGAACAGAACAGTAGCTTCGAGTACAACCATATCTAAACATATTCATAAATAAGGATCCAGACATGCCGGCTCGCCTTAATTGAAGTCAAAATATTAAACAGAGCAAATTCTATAATTCATTTGCACCTTTGTCCGTGTCATCATGTAAACATTAAACAGAGCCCACAGAGGAGTGAAATGGAGACTTGGAGTCTCAAGCATTTTTTTCCCACACATCAATCTATGATGTACTGAACAATGTTTGTCATGAGGTGCACTGGGTCAGATGATTCAGTGTAACTCCATCTAATTTGGGGGGTCGTATGGAGAACTGACGCCGTTTCTGGAGATTACTGAGCCAGGAGCATCAGGATGAAGAATGCATTTCCAGCTTCAGCAAAGTTCCAATTTTGATCCATGAGAAGAAATTCTTCCACGTCACATCTGTAACAAAATTGTATTAGAAGCAGCAAAATATTTCAGCACAACCTATAGTGAAGAGAGAGACAAACGATGATAAGGCAAAGGATCTAACAATATGTGACAGAGAATAATGGTATGCAACACCCTGGTTCAATTTTTTGGAACAAGTACAATTCCAATCAAGTCTTTACATTACGAGGTTCGCCATTTCTCTACTGCAGGAGGAGGAGATAGACATGACATGGAAGTGCGACATATGTTAAGACTCTTGAGGATTAGCTGCACTTCAATAACAATAAACTGTTTGCTGAAAGTGCGTCAGATTGATACCAAGGAAAATTTTCGCAAGAGCTAAGATGCTCCCTGTTGCTTGGAAAAAGAAATGCGCAACTCATCATTGACTTCCCCCAAGCAGATAATAAGAACAAGCCCACGAGTAAAACTCCTGGGAGCTGTAATTTGTTCTTATCTTTCCTTCATTGTCCTAATAAACCTACGAATGCTTCTCAAACGCCAACACCAAACCTCTGATAAATAGCCAAATTGCTCTATATGCAGACCGTGGTGCTAAAAAGTATGGCAAGTCGACAAAAAAATTAGACGTTGCACCTTCCTAGATTCGCTTCACTGTCCTACCTTCCTGTCTTAGAAAGGATCAAAAAATAGGTGATCATCTTAAACAGATTTTCATCCATCAAACATGTCCCTTTCCAATTAACCTGGCTCATCAACAAACCAACCAACAACAACATTTTTCACTATTCTCAGACTGCTTGCCGAATGAATATCATCAATTCAATATGTTTTCCATATCAAATGAGCCACGTCAAGGAAAATTCGAATCATTTCACAGCCACAAAACAAGATTGACAAACGGATCAGACCCAGATTCAGCCCGAATCTCAAAATTGAAGACAACCCATAGGAGCATAAAGCAAAACAACAGAAAACGGAGGGGAAAAAATAGAACTTCGTGTTAAGGATCATTACCATCCGCTCGAGCTCGGCCTATTCCCAAAGGAGCTCGTCCGGTTCAGATCCGCCTGGCCGCCTCTCTTCATCCCCTCGTACCCGCCTGATTTGGGCCGCCCATCCTCTGCATACAGACCGGGAGATCCGTAATACCCCTGCTGCCTCGGGACCGGCTCTCCTCGGACGCCTGGTGCTGGCCTCTCCTCCTTCCCCGCAAAGCCGGGCCTAAGGTGCGGCGGGACGAACTTGTCCGGCTTCGGCGACGTCACAGCGAACGAGGCCTCCTTGTCCCTATCCAGCACCGGGACCCGACAAGGGAGCGCCGAGCCGGTTCCGGTTCGACCAAGTGGGCGAAGGGAGATGGAGTCCGGGTCCGGGTCCGGGTCCGGCTCGGAGCAGTTCTGGGCAGGGAGGGGCGATGGGGTTGGCTGAGGAGGAGGCGGGGAATTGATGGGTTTGGGTGCGGGTGCGGGTGTGGGTCGGGTCAGGACGAGCATGCGACCCTTGGTGAGGTGGGCTTTGTAGGGACTGTTGGTGAGGACATTATGAGGCGACGTTGCAGACGAGTAAGAAGAAGGAGGAGGAGGCTTGGAAGAGTGGTTTTTGGTGGGGGTGGAGGAAGATGAGATCTTTTTCTCGTAGACGTCGTTGAAGTTGATGGAACTGTATTTGTTGCTTCTTGCCATCCACCACCAAAAGACTCACAAGTACAACGAGAAAACAACTTCGAGAGAGACACAGAGATGGGGATCTGAAGAAGGAGAGGAAAGAAGAAGAAGAAGAAGAAGAAAATGGCTAGTGCTGGCGGATTCAGGACACTGAGAGGTGGCGTCGTCTGTGGGCTGTGCTTAGATTGTAATGGAGTTCAATTATTCCTTTAGATCGTTGTGGGGCCCAGTGGGCCCCACGGAGCTGCTGAGCTGGTGATCTCCTATTGGGTCAATAATGGTTTCCTCTCCAACTGGGTTTCCTTTTTCCATCCCATTTGTGTTTCTTGGAAAAATTTAAATTAGTGGTCAGAATTGCCGTCGTTTTTCACAAATAAGATCATAATGCGAAGAATCTGCGATGTTTAAAAAAAAATTAGTCTAATCAAACATATTTTCGTCATTTAATTTTTTAATTTTTTTTTTTTTTTATTTCATTTTTTCTTTATTGCCACCGACGAGAGCTGCCGCCTCGCCTAGCCCTCCCCGGTGGCTGGCCAACCCCTAAAATTAGCCACCGACAAAAAAGAAGGAAAAAAGAAAAAAAGTGAATAATGAAAATGCATTTTTTTTGTCCGAATGAAAATACATTTAGTTAGACTATTTTTTGAAATAATGAGGTCTTATTTGAAACAAATTTTATTTTATGTTTTTATTTAAGAAAATTAAGATATTTCGTGTCCTAATTTAAAATTTTCCCTTTTTTTCTGATTTGCAAAAGCAATTTGAGTGCTCGGTCAATGACCTTGAGGAAGCAAACGACAACGGATCAAGAGAGGCCTGGCAACCGACGTCGTCTCTTTTGTTGATGACCAATAAACGGGTCAAGAAAATTGTCAAAAAAAAATTCTAAAATTATTGAGCTTTTATTAATTCAGTACTAAATTTTTTAATTTTATCAATTTAATTATAAATATTTTACTTTTATGTGAATTCAATAATAAATCTTTTTTTTATAAATTCAGTCTTAAACTTTTTATATTTCATTTGTTAATTCGGTCATCCGATCAATTTTGACTTATAGGAAGACTGAAGGGATAAATTTTTATAATATTTTAATATTTTTCAATTTTTATTTTTTTGTTTGCAGATTTACTGTTCATCTTCTTCATCCTTCTCTCTCTATCTGGCGTTCTTGTTACGCCTTCTTCGACGACCGGCTGGAGTCGAGGGCCGGCAAGGACATCGCCGGCCACAGGCTCTGCCGGAGCTGGACAAGGCCAGCGCGGCGAGGCCAAGCCACCCCATGGCTGGGCGAGGCTCGGCCCAGCCAGATCTGGGCGAGACCAGAAGAAACCCAAGCCAAAAGCAGGTGCCCCGATACCAAAAGCATCGACATCAAAAGCAGTCCAAAACAACCAAAATGTGAGTGGGGCGATGATGCAACCCATGGCCGTTCCGACCAGCAGACTCACGAACATGGATTTTGCAAATGATAAAGTCGTTGGCGACCTCCGAACCCATCCTCTTGCACTTGTTGTTCTTGCTAATTCCCAGCGAATCTGCACTCCCATTTTCTTCTCCCACCAATCCCTCCTTCTTCTGCTTCTTCCGTCAATCAGTAGTTAGAGCAAGCCTTTTCGGAACATAACCAGAAGCGGTCGTTTAAGGATTTCAGATCTGTGAAGAGAAGAAGAGAACTTGGCAAGTGGGTTCTCTCTCCCTTTTGTCATGAGGAGCAATCCAGAATCAGATCTCTCTTTTTTCTATTCAAAGAATAATCCTTTAAACTTAATTGTGCAGATAGAACGTGTTAACATTCAAGAATCGGGACTCCTTACTTAAAAATAAGCTAAGATGGAGCTTTCGAGGGAGCAGCGCAGCTGTGGAAGATTAAAATGCAGAGAAAATTCTGCTTCGACGGTGAAGAGAAGACGGTGTGGGTGGAATCCCATTAACAGCAGTTCAAATCAGACTTTCAGACATGGCTCCATACCGTAGAACCCGGCCGTGCCTCCCCAGCCATGGTGGCTCAGCCTCCGGCCGTGCCTCCCCCAGCCATGGTGGCTCAGCCTCCGGCCTTGTCCAGCAACAGCGGAGCCACGCCGGCCCTCGACTACAACCGGTCGTCAAGAAGGCATAACAAGATGAACAGTAAAAGAAAGAAAACGAAAAGAGGAAGAAGATGATCAAATGGCAAATAAAAAAATTAAAAAATATTAACAATTGCCCTATCAGCACTAGCCGGGTCCACGCCGGTGGTGATCGAGTACATCGAAGTGATGTAAAATGTTTAATTAAAAAGATTTATTAAATTGGTATAAATGTAAAAGATTTATGATTGAATTGATAAAAAATACAATAGATTTGGGACTTTTTTTAACAAATTTTCTTAAACAAGTCTATTTATATACTTTTTATATTCATATGATATTTCTCTATCAAAAGAAATCTAAATCCTTGAGTTGGACTTTCTGATGTGGTGGCATAGTCGAGCATCCAATTATGATTTAACGCGTTACTTATGAAAAACGTCTGAAGAAAATCTCAGAGTAAATGTAAAATTTCCCTACTTCAGTAGTCACGTTCGAATCCTTTCCCTTTCGATTCCCCGTTCAATTTTAGCTTCTCCAGTAAAGGACAAATGAAGTCTTTGCGTGCATTTTGTGCTGAGGTGAGGTTGAGCCTCTCTGCTCAGGGGCATTTGGCCGAAAGTGCCCAACACGGGATTTCAAAGCCCCATCGATACGCTTTTGACCTGGGAAGAGATCAGTCCTGTCTGAATTCAATAGGTTCAGGCTCGGCGCAATGGTTCGAAGCTTTTCTTTTCTCCCCTTCTTTTCATATTATTCTTTCGTTTGTCAAATTTCGGACGTAACTTTAAAAATATCTAGGTCGAAATAGAGCATGTCTTCCACCTCGGAATGCACCCTATTTTACTATGTTTTAAGCCAGTTTTATCATCGTTCGTTGTTGACTTTCCAGTCCGCACTACTCCTATTATATGTCTAGGATTTATCTATGGTTTTCGTAGAGATCGATCCTCAAAGTTATACTTTTTTTTTAGCATACTGAATCTTTTAGCTTTTTTTTTTTTTTTAAATCACTTTGGGCATGTACCCAAACTATCAAGCCCAAAGACTTGGCCTTTGTCGAGCGTTCTCAGAAATCATAACAAGCCTAAGACAATGCCCCAAGATGAATCAAATGGAGCTCGATATGAGAGAGAGAGAGAGAGTCACTAGATACTTCTAGCGTGAAGGGTGAGGGATAAAGGCGAGGAGCGGCACCGACAGAGACAAAGGTGGCGAGACGGGGCGAAAATATTGGCGGTTATAAAGTAATTGCCCGACATAGGGAAAATTGCCCAATTCGTCCTAAGTCTATTGTATAAATGCCAATTCAGTCCTAAATTGTTTAATTTTACTAACTTAGTCCTAAAACTTTGCACGAAATTCCAATGTAGTCATTCGATCAATTTTCGATGGAAGATTATTGCCATGTAAAGTATAGGACCGCAATGAAATTTCCTGCAAATGTTTGAAACTAAATTGGTAAAATTAAACAGGTTCATGATCGAATTGGCATTCCGTATAATAAGTTCAAGATTGATCGGACAAAAACGATAAGAAAAATGACCTAGCAAGCTCACTATAAAATGCGTACATCATCGCAGCCTGACCAAAGTAGACATGAACAAGGGAGATTCTTCTTGGCTTTAGCTACGTGGTTGAGGTTGTTGGTGATGATAATGTTTCATATTCTGCGCATATCCATATGACCGCCAAGCCGGTCCCAATACAACCTGTTTGAATACGATCTATCCAAATCATTATTCGGTGGGAAGTTGACATTTGTATATCCTGGCATAGTTGTGGGAAATATCATATTACGAAGGTTCATATGTTGCATAAAGGAATAGCCGAAGAAAATCACAGAGCAGAACTGCTCCTTTACATGGATATCACAGTACTTATGTACGAATGGATCAACCGCGCTCAATGTTCATATATGTAAGCTCGTAAGTGAGCATATTTTGTATAAGTCTATGATCTTCTTCATGGAGAGCAATTGACCGTCATCAAGTACAGCCGACCGAAAAGAAGGATTTTATGTTTCTCTTTCTCGACGATGAACGGAAATGATCGCCGGAGAGTGAAATTAGCTTATGCTCATCTGAAGCTGCGATAGTCTTGTACGGAAGAAGAGTATTTTCCATCGTTAAGTTTGAAAGCGATGGAGATCCTAACACATCCAATGTATCACGTGTAGGTGAAAAGAATTGGTTTTCAGACCATCATCTTCTATAAAAAGAGAAGAAATAGTGTGATGTGGAATTGGGGTACCCAGAATCGAATTTGAGATTATTGCCTTCCGGTGGTGCGTTTGTTTTTATTGGAAGTGTTCTACGGGAATTGATTTTTCGGATTTTCACTCGTTTGGTTTGCCGAAAATGCTTTTGTCAACGGAAGCCATTTTTCGCTAATAGAAAATTCATGCGTAAAATTGGGAAAGTGAATTCATAAATTTAAATGGATGAAAACATTTTTCGAAATTGCTCATCTCAAATTTTTTAATAATTATATTTTATTTTTTACATTTTATGTTTTATTATTATATTTATAACTTCCATTTTATATATTTTATATTTTATTATATTTTTTTCTCTTCAACCTTGCCAAAGGTTGGCGACTCGACAAACTCGCCGTGACTCGCCAACCAAAAAAAAAAAAAGCTATAATAGCAAACAATTAGACTATTTAAAATTTAAGCTTTTTCCTCAAATAAAGTCATGAAATTGGCGGCTTTTTCAATCTCAATCAATTTGTGGCCACTTGTCACCAACCATACGACATCATTTTAGAAATGGTTTTTGGAAAAGTTTCCTTTTATGGGGTTTTCCTGCTATCAACGCCCCCTTAAGAGTAAGTTTTTTGAAAATAAAATAATAAAAGAAAAGATAACAATACCAAAAACCTCAAATTAAGAAATTATTTACAAAGTCACTTGCTTTGACAATCAGTCATAGTTTTGGACAATTATTTTGTTGAATGAATTTGGCAAATCGGTTTTAATGTTCCCAAAGTTATTTGTAAGTAAAAGTTCCATGCATTTGCAGATTGTCTTTTTATGTATTTATTTGTTTTTATTATGATTATTATTATTATTATTTTATTTGGGGTTGAATAACTGGTCATTGGCATCATTATCCGCAGTGTAGCTAGTGTGTCTCCTCCATCGCATGTTGCTCCAGCGAGGCAGCCAACCAGAGAATGTGCAAACGCCTCTGGTCCGTCCACACAACACAATTCCAAAACAAAAGAAATAAGTGAATTGGCGGGCCTTGAAGTTGAGCGCTTTGACATTTGTTTCTGAAAATTTAAACCGTTTGGTGTCTCGGCCATTCCATCCATGAAGTTGATTGAATTTGAATGGTTTCACTCTTAACCTAATATAATGAATGAACAATGGCAGTTTGTTCATGGAGGTTTGACGTATAAGAACTATATATACATACATAGGAAATTGTCCAAAAAGTCTTAAATATATTGTTCGATGGCGCCGTTTAGTCTTAAATATTTCAACCGTGTCGATTTAGTTCTAAATCTTTTGAAAACTTGCCAATTTAGTCATACACATTTTAATTGTGCTAATTTTATTCTAAACATTTTAATGATTTGCCTATTTAGTCTTGAACATTTTTTACGATTTGCTAATTCAATCTTTCTTCGTCAATTTTGACTGATATCACCGACACGGACGCCGGCTATTCTACTTGACGTGACCGGCGATACTGGGGACAAATTATGCGCTTCTTTATTATTTTTTTCTTTGTAAACAAAATAAACTCGGGTCATGATTTCACAAAGAGTATAGCATGATCGTAATAGAGATTAGGTTAACCTTTGACTTCTGGTGGCCAGTGGCCACCAAATCTGCTGGCTAATAGCCAGCCTTGCAAGTGACACGATCTCCGATAAGAAATCCAAACACGCGATTGGCTGAGAGATTAGGTCAACCTTACAATCTGTGAAAGAAGCACTCTAATTCCTCACATGGGAAAGGTTCCTCTCCTTGCTCTTCCCAACCAAGATGGTCCAAAACTTGAAATGATTTACGTACAACGAGTCGCTGTCTAATCTTTTTCTTAATGGTGGTTGCAGAACGTGCTTATATTCCCGCGAAATAAATGAGCATTGCCTGCTTGTGTACTGGTTTTATCTGGCACCTGATATGATGAACCTTATTCAAATTTTGCCTCCATAATCCACTTATTTTGTTCTTATTTAGTTGACTCTAAATTGAATTCGTGACGATGATTCTTGACTTTCACGGTCCTCGTTCAGGATAGTAGAACTGCCGTTTTAAGCTTAACTTCGACGGGAATGTTAACGGAGTTTCGTTAATTAATGTCCTAACGTGCATTTCATTAAGCGAAAATTTGATTGTCAAGACACTAGTTGTGGACAACACGAAGATGATCAGTGATTGAGAACCGTAAGGTTTCTTTAATTTAGTTGCTTAACAAGTGTTCCAGGACACGACAGTAACGAAATCAAACACCTAGCAGCTGCTCTTCAATGATAAAAGTAGTCATGGTGCAGGCATTATGTGACGAACATGATCGTATCTACTCCATCCAGTTCCTCTCTGTCTAGTGTCTATATGATTTTGTCTGGATCCGGGCATCGAGGTTAGAAGCCAGCTCATGCCAACGAAGTCCCAACCTCCACATCCACCCGTTTATATCCTCCCCCTTCCGAAAGCATTTACTCTCACTATTCCACTCCCGGGAACACTCAGCACCACTCCAATGGCTTCATCTTCTTCTTCTGCTCTCTCTCTCGTTCTCATTGCCTGCATCTTCTCCCTCACTCTCTCCCCCGCCTCCAGCCCTCGCCCAGTCCCCGTCCGCCCCGGCACCATCCCAGTCGGGCCCCGCCAACCTCACGGGGATCCTCCCGAAGAACGGGCAGTACACCTACTTCATCCGGTTGCTCACCACCACGCAGGCCACCACCCAGATCGAGAACCAGCTCAACACCTCCACCGAGGGCATCACCGTCTTCGCCCCCCACGGACAATGCCTTCAACAACCTCAAGGCCGCCGCCATCAACGACCTCAGCAATGAGCAACAGGTCTAGACCCCGAATCTCAATTTCGCATGGTTGTTGGACTGATGCTAAATATGAAGTTGAGAGAAAAGCTAGATTATTAGGATGGATCTACATAATTGATTTACCAAGTGATGCCGTGCATTAAAAGCGGGCCGCAGCAAAATTACCAGCCTATCACATCATTCAACATAAATCAATTTCATGTGCCGGTATCTCGATAAATCTAGCATTTCCCATAGACCCTTAATACTAAATTTGTAAAGAATATCCATTATCATGTTAAGTAGTGAACCAATTCGACAAGAAAAGTTCATCGTCGTTCATGTCTAGCAACTATCCCTCGATTCGCATTCTAAATTGCCTCTATCCATCATTTTATTACGACAGGTTCAACTTGTTCTCTACCACGTCGCCCCGAAATACTACACCCTCCAGTCTCTCCTGAGCGTCAGCAACCCGGTGAGAACGCAGGGCAACTTCGCGGGCCTCAACTTCAGCAGCCAGGGCAACCAGGTCAACGTCTCGACCGGCATTGTCGAGACGCAGATCAACAACGCACTGTACCAGCAGTCCCCGCTGGCGGTGTACCAGGTGGACAAGGTCTTGCTGCCGCCGGAGCTGTTCGGGGCTCCAGCCCCGGCATCATCCACTTCCCTCGCACCGAAGAGCTCCTCCGGTAGCGGGTCAAACTCCACGACTTCCGCAAAGGCGCCGTCTTCAGCGAACAGCAATTCGGGTGCGAGCGGGAGGAACAGCGCGTGGCTAGGGTTTGCTGTCGGGATTGGGATGATGTGCATGGGATTTCTGTCGTGAGTTCTGCATATAAAGCACGTCTTGTCTCATTTTGTGTTTTCTCTCTTCTTTTGTTACATCTGAGCTTCATCAACTTTCCATTGCTACTTGTTTGAACTTTGGAGAACCCTATTCATAGTGTTATTCTCGTGGATCTCTCTCTCTGTCTTTGACTGGTTTGTCTGGGTGTCAGCGTGGACTGGGAACCAAAAATATGGGCAGTTGGATGAAATTGTACAGAAATGAATAGATTAAAGGTGGCAACTTGCGAAATTGGATCTCTCAGACCCAGAGCACATGACATTGCAGATGGAACTCGAATTTTCATATGAGTGACGACGCCATTCTTAATTTCCTGCCATGGGCATTAGTTTGTACGTAGCACGTGAAATATATAACGCCCGTCTTATTTGCTGAGAGTTAGGTTAACTCTTGAGCGTCAGAGGAACGTCACGAACGAATTAGGTATACTTGTGACAGTATTTCCAAACATTAAATCGTGTTACTGTCCGATAGCTTAAATCTTTATAGAGAGAGGGAATGGAGATAATAAAGACGGAGGCGGTGACGACGGAGCAACGGTACTACCTAATTGAGTGAAAGTGGTGGTTTGCGTGACAATTTGGTCAATTAAATCAATTTGGACATATGACCCCCATCTGATGATCCAGAATGATGACAGACGAAAACACGCTGAAAGAAAACGTTTGTTTCCTGAATTAGATAAGCTAAAAGTATAAATCCTACCTAAATTTTCTATTAGGTAGGACTTCATTGTTCCGTTTAGGACTGAACATGGGTCCTAGGAAGCATGAGCACTTTTCGAAGGCCTCGGTGTTATGTTCGACACTTTCCGACACTCCGACACTCTCTAACATGCGACCAACATGTGGTTAGCGCTCCATACGCTTAACGACACTCCACCCAAGTATTTCAACATGCTATTTCAATGAGTACGGGGTCAATTTTAAGCATCTTCAATAAATTATGGGTCGAAATGTAAATTTATTAAAAATATATATACTTAAATTATATGCCCAACCACCCTAAAATAAATATACCCAACCAAAAAAAAAAACTTAATCATGAATCCCAAACAAAAAAAAAGAAGAAGAAGAAACTCATCGTTGATATATATTATAATTTACCATGCGTATATTAAAATTTATATTTAATATAAAACGTGTCGAAATTCTCTGTATTTTGAAAAATGACTTGTCGGTATGTCGTGTGTCAATGTTGGTGTTACTTAGCGTGGGCCTCGGGTAGATGGACCGAACCTGCCCTAAGAATTGATATGGTTCCAATTCTTGGTTAGTAAAACTATCTACGTCGCACTAGCCGCGCCACGTAAGATGCCCTGCTCCATATCATCAATTTTAGACCAAAATTGATCGGATGGATTTATTGGCACAATTGCAAAAATGTTTAAAATTCGATTGGCAAAAAAAAGAAAAAAGGGATTTTATACCCGAATTGACACAATGGCGATAGGTTTAAGAACTTTTTTTGGTAATTCTCCCATGTAATTTTGATACGCCAACTCTCTCTTGAATTAGTTATCAATTAATTCTTATAAATATATTAACTATTCCTATCAAGTTGCTAGTATTTATTTGCCTTGGTTAGTAATCACGTATATTTACGGACTCCTTATTAGAAATTACCAGCCTAATTTAGCGTGACGAAAAACTTTCTTCCATTAAATTAGCATGAAGAGATGCTGTAAATCACTGTTTTTTCACACGTGCAAAAAACGTTCGTGGGAACTTATGTAGTCAAGCAATTTTCGTAGTTCTAGTTTTCCGTACTGTCTTCCTTAATTTTCTTCATGGGAGAATCATTCGATAAAATGAGGTGTGTTTGGACCGGCCCATTAAGGAAGCGGTTATTGGGCCCATATTTGTTTCCCACAGAAGCCCAAAATCGCTTCTCTGGCTTTTCCGTCACGACAGGGAAAGAAACCACTAAACCCTTAAAACCTCTCTGCCTCGCTCGGTACCGATTGGTTCAGTACGGCGACGACTGTGTCCCTCCCTCCGTCTAGCTTCCCTGTCGCCTCCCATTTCTCCGACATCTCCGACTGGTCGCTGAGTTCTCTCAGGTATGCCGTATCGAACTGGGTATCGGGATCTGCTTCTTTTCTCTCATTGTGGGCAAGTTTTTGTTTGCTTCGCCTATTTGATCGAAATTCGGAGGGAAATGTTGTTTTCTCGTTGGAGGTTGACGCGCTTCTATGCTTGATAAGGAGGCGTGTAGGCTACATGTCGTTGAGAATAGGGTGTGGATGCTGCTTAGCTGCCTTTTAGTGGTTCATTGATAACTGGACGCCATTGGATTTTTCATCTTCCGGAGGTGGAAAATGCGCGCGCGCGCGCGTGTTTGCTGTGAGCTTGTTTTCTGGAGCTTAGAATTACTCGAAGAAAATTTCGAGCTTTCATTCGCGTGAGCTGCACTTTTTGTCATGGCTGGTGTTTTGCAAGGGCAAAAGAAATCTTTATAAATCTTTCTGGACACCTGTTATGATATTTTGGCTTGATTGAATTGGGAAATTCTCCCTTTTTCTTATTGCGGGTTGAGCTCAAAGAGAAGTTCCTATAAAAGTGTTTTTTTCATCATGCTTTGTTTGAACCATCTGTTCCTGCCATGGAGGATGAATGGATTTCATCATTGCGGGCGAAGCGCTTGTGGTTTTGGTCACGAGAGAGAAATGCTATTTTCTTTTGTCCTACTGGACAAATGATGAAGAGTCTAACATAGCTGAGATGGAATTTTTCTTAACTTTCTTGCTGTGGATATCCTCATGCAAAAAGTTCTTCTTTTGATCAGTGTTTCATGAGTTGGGTTCTGTTAAAAGGTCATCAGTGCCCTTCCACTAATTGTTTGCTATGTTACGTTCTATCACTCCCCTCTGCTGCTCTTATGCTGTTGTTCTTTGTTTTACGAAATATTGGTCTATTATTAACATTTTGCATTGGGGAACGGATATTTAAGTGGAATCTCACTTTTCTCTACTTTTTCGCCTGGTAGTCAGTCTTCTCATGCAGTTCATTAGCTCTGTGCTAAAGTTGTTGCTTTGTCAGTGAGGTTTTAAGTTGAGTCATGCTTCCAATTCATCATTTTTGCACTTGGTGTAGGAAATGGATTTCAGAAATGTCAAAGTTCCAAAAGTACCAGGAGGAGGGGCTGCTTCTGCTTTGGCCAAATTGGGAGTCATAGGTGGCCTTGGCCTGTATGCAGTTGCAAACAGTCTCTACAACGTTGAGGGCGGTCATCGAGCCATTGTATTCAATCGGCTAGTTGGCGTAAAAGACAAGGTTATCTTTACCCTCAAGGTTTAAAGTTCTTATTAGAAGATCCGAAGCAATCGAAAATATACTTTGCTTGATTGCAATCACCGATCATATGATTTTTGTGGTAGTTCCCGTTTGACTTGCATATGAGCTTGGCCAATGCAAATGGTGTATAGTCCCCAATTTATGAATGTGGCGCTTCATTATGATTTTATCACCTAATAAATAATTTTCTTTATTCACCTATGTTTGTTTGACCTAATAGATGGAAATTTCTTGCCTTGTTAAGTATCTTATGTCATCTTTCCTCTTTGATGCCTGCCTGCTTGCAATATATTGTTCTTATTATTCGTCTTGCTTCTACTCTTGAGGAGTTGGGCAAGGAACTAGAGATGAAATTTGAAAACTCTTGTATGTTGGCTTTGTGATATTGAAGTATTTGACCGGACCAAAGTTTTTAATCTGCGATTGGTTTGAAATCTTCACCAAGAGAGGTGTTGCTGTTGTTTACAAGTTTCATCCCATCTGAAAAAAATTGGTCTATGTCAAAATTGGTTTAGCTGTATGTGTCATTTTTGTCAATTTTCTAGAATGGAACAACTGGATCACCAGAACAGTATGGACATTTAATCTCAATGAATTTTGCGTATGCTTTTTTATGTAACCTCTTAATGGGTAACGCTACTGAGTTTTGAAGACATTACTATCCAACAGATTGTACCTGACTTGTGGAGTTCACATCAGGAAATTTTTCATACTATTTATTTGCATCACTGATTTGCAGGTTTATCCTGAGGGGACACACATAATGATCCCATGGTTTGAGAGGCCAGTTATATACGATGTCCGTGCAAGACCTCATTTAGTGGAGAGTACGTCTGGGAGTCGTGACCTCCAAATGGTAATCTCTGCGTCAAGAAATAGCCATAACAGCGATATTGGGTTGTGAAATGTTTAAAACATATGACTCTTACTTGATCATGAGACTGAGTTCCCTTTTATCCAAGTCATACAGTCGCTTTGCTTATAGGAAACTAAAGGTTGGGTTCTCCTATGGTAATTTGGTGCTGGATAACTCTATGATGTAATTCCCCCAAATAAGGTTTTTTAGGTTGCATTGGGGAACTGGTCAATGCATTTGCAGAAGTAGATCCCGCCTTATGACTGAGATGTCTCTTGCAAGGATGCGTTTGATTATCTTAACTGATCACTTAATTTTATTTGGCTTGTGGGACGTCGAGTGGATTAGTTATTATTCGTATGTTCTCAGACCATCCTCGCTTGTATATACTTGCTTTTTATGGTTGGGAGTTAGACAGAGAAACACATGTTGAACTTCTATATTATTATTTCAAAGGATTCAGAAAGATGACTTGATCGTGAATGAGACTGAGGAACTTGGCTTCATTTGACACTAGTATTTCGGCTAAAGCCATTGAAATTTTAGATAAAGAGCTTGAGATTTCTTGTTGCTGGACTTTGCTGGTAAAAGAAGTGTATCGCTGTCCTTCATTGTGTTCTTAAATTTCATGCCCTCTCTTTTATTTTGGATAACAGAAAGTTTGCACACAATCGATGTAAAGTTAGTTTTCTTGATCTGCATTGGACTTAAATTGTCCTAAATCATGGTTTTCTTCTGTAGTGAAGTTTGATCAGCATGAAATAAGTACTTTGGAATCTTTGGTCGGTTGTGATTTGATTATCAGATTTCTTTTTTTATTTTGCCCCGTGATATTGGTCGTTCTGCTAGACCCACCCCAACACCACCCCAAACCACACCCCCCCAAAAAAAAAAAAACAACTGCTTTCTCACTTTTTCATTTGTCTTTGAGTTTTTCAGTCTGTACTTCTGTGCTCAAACCAGTGTCCTGGGAAAAGGTAAAATTTTCATGTGTTACTTTATGTTTATCTCTAGCAGATATACCCACCGTGGAACAGAAGTTTAAGTTGCAGGGTATAAATAAAAGCTCCCATTAGAATAGGCACGAAGTTTCTGATTGAATTTCAGTGGTAAATACCTCCGCACATGTTGCCTTCACAATTTGAGAAACTATTCCAGTTGTCTTTTGAGTATCTTTTCTCGGTTAAATTCAGCTTTTGAGATACTTATCCATTATGTTTCAGTACCACCTCTCTTCTAAATTTTTCTTTTTCCTGCTAACTGCTGCTTGATACCAAGGCTTCAGATAGATATAGTCAATAAATGTGGTATTTGTATGTTCTTTGGTTTTAGCTTGGTAAATTGCGATTTTGTTTTATGCAGTCAATGTAATGGTGGTGCTATTTGATTCAATCATAGGGAAACTATCATTTGAAAATAGTTGATGTGTCGTCATATATCCTCTTTCTAAATCTATTGTTTGCATTGAAGTCACTCCTGCATTTTGTCTCATAGGTTAAAATTGGGCTTCGGGTTCTCACTCGTCCCGTGCCTGACCAGCTACCCACAATATACCGGACACTGGGTGAAAATTTCAATGAAAGGGTTTTGCCATCGATCATCCATGAAACTCTGAAGGCTGTAGTTGCACAATATAATGCTAGCCAGCTCATTACTCAGAGAGAGGTATGCTCAAAAGGCAGTTGACAATTTATTTCAGTCACTAGCTCACTGCAAATTAAGAATTTTCCATAAGCTAAAATGACTCGTTATTTATAGTGGCTCTCACCTATTAATTGGTGAGGAGCTATTTTCAAAATGAAGGCAACAAAATAGAGTCACTGTGGCGCTTGTTTAATAGCGTTTTCAGCGCTTTAAGTTGCCGAGAACATGGGGGGTGGAGATTCTGGCATTTGCCCCTCTTTTGCAGGGGTTGTGCATTCAGATGCTCCTATATTAAAATTGCATTTAAGTAGTGATCAACAAGAATATTTTCATATCATGTTTGTCCAACAGCGCTGTACGTTGCCGAGAACAACATAGGAGTGGAGATTCTGGCACTTGCCCCTTGTTTGCAAGGCTTATGCATTCAGATGATATATTATAGTTGCATTTACGTAGCAATTTAATAATAGGCTTTCCTATTATGTTTGTCCAACTGTGCTGTGCCTTTGCAAGGCTTATGCATTCAGATGCTCCTACATTATAGTTGCATTTACATAGCGATTTAATAATAAAGACTTTGCTTTTATGTTTGTCCAACCGCGCTGCGTGTTTCCGAGAACAACATCGGAGCGGAGATTCTGGCACTTGCCCCTCGTTTGCAGGGCTTGTGCATTCAGATGCTCCTATATTTTAATTGCAATTATTTAAGCAATGATTTATCAGGAAGATCTTCCTAAACTATGATGGACAAGAAAGTATTTTTGCTGATCTCTTGCCTTCTACATTTTATTCTCTGCCCCAATTCCTCGATTTTTCGTAATTTCTCTCTTTTCAAACAGTGTGAGTACTCTCACAATCCCCTTCTCTACTGCCATGTCCCTCGCTGAAAGTTTGTTCTGTCTATTTAAGGCTGTCAGTCGAGAAATACGGAAAATTCTGACAGAGAGAGCTGCTAATTTCAACATGGCCCTGGATGATGTGTCCATCACGAGCTTGACTTTTGGAAAGGAGTTTACTGCTGCCATTGAGGCCAAGCAGGTGGCTGCACAAGAAGCTGAAAGGGCAAAATTTGTTGTGGAAAAGGCTGAGCAAGACAAGAAGAGTGCCGTTATCAGAGCTCAGGTAAGTGCAGAAACAAAGAAGTCAGTTCAGTGAAAAGTTTTTAGGACAAGAAAGTCCTCTTTGATCATGAGCTTGGTCATTGGGATTGCTCACAAGTGTTAACCGCTGCTGGGCATTTTGCTGTTTACAGGGTGAGGCAACGAGTGCTCAGCTGATTGGGCAAGCCATCGCCAACAATGCTGCTTTCATCACCCTGAGGAGAATCGAAGCTTCGAGAGAAATCGCGCAGACGATTTCAAACTCAAACAACAGGGTCTTCTTGAATTCCAACGATCTTTTGCTGAACCTTCATGACATGGAGTTGGGAAGCTCAGCCAGTGGGAAGAAATAAGGAAGCAGGGGACACTCCTTTCTCTGTTATTCCCTTCTCCAGTATTGTCAATCTCTTCCCGAGTGACGATTTCGGAATGGAGCAGACAAAGTAAATGGACATTGCCCTTTTTGGGATTGGCAAAAATAACTAAAATTGTTTTCGCTGAGTTATATACTACTCTCCTTGACAGACAACTCCATCTCCTCCGGATCTGTTAGGTGATCATGTATAATGCCATTCAGTTGACTATTAGATATTTAGTTTGGTCTCCCATATTTGGGCAGGCTGCCTCTCTCTCTCTCTCTCTCTCTCTCATTCATGGAAGAGCAGGGGAAGTTCTTGGAATGGTGATTGCTGAGAATTCCAAGTTTGTTGGTCTCGTGTGGACGAATTCTACATGTATAGTCTGTCTTCGGACTTCCCTCCCAGATCCAAAATTGGGCATGAGAAGCCAAATGAGTCTGCAGCTCTTTCTATTGATGCACTCATGTTTTCTGTGCACGCGAAGACATGTTGCTTCCTTTTGACAGCGCGTGGTTCATGTGGGGGTACATGCATCATCGTCTCTTCCTTCCAGTCTCCCGTGTCTCTCTAATGGTTCTAGATCCATCCTTGTTTTTACCGTGGTTTTAGCCCCGGCGAAAACGTCCAAACTGTGCGTCAAACATTCGTTTAGAGCCAGAGAGTCTTTTGGACGACATTTCTTTGGTCGGCGCGAGGTGGTCTCCCGACAAAGCGATGGCCCCGAAATGATGTGCTTCTTCCTGTCCTTTTGCTTTCTCTCCTTTTTCATTTCTTTTCCCGTTTCATATTCCGTTTTGATCTTAGCAACGTGTAAACAATGGAGTGCCCAGCAGAAGCTCGGGTGTCGGGAGGAATTGAGCGGCGGTTGGACTCTTCACATCTGCATCGCATCCCATGTTCGTTCCTGCGATCTTTCTTTCACGGTTCACCCGTTGCTAACTAGCAAATGTCCCATGCGGCTCGTTCACAAGATAAGAGCGCCCTGCAAGGCGAGACGAAACACGAAATTGCAAGATAATCCGAATACGAGACGTCCCTCATTCATGATCAACGCGAATCGGACGCATTTTCTTTGTCCCTTTCCCCGGGAATCAATCGTTCGGCTTGTGATCTGGAAAAGAACAAAAAAGAGAAACGATGATGAGATGATGGTAACGCCAACGCCCGTGGTTGATAGAACCCGGCAAGAAAATCATCCAAGAGCGTTTCCGAGAAGACGGACAATAACCACAGGGCCAAATCACTTCGACGATCATTTTCAGGCATTTGCTCTATGTGGGGATTCTTAACACGTCAAGTCAATCGCTCTGTCCTTCAACAAATATCCGGGTTCAACCTAACCTTCGCGCCACGTTGTGTTATCGAATTCGTCGGGTCCACGTCACTCGCATGTGCCTCACGCCTTGTCGTGTCCGAACCACATTTTTCACGACAAAGAAGGGTTTTGGTGCGTCCACACCTGCGATTATATAAAGATCTTCTTCGCTAGGTAAATAGCCTTTTTAATAATCTCGATGCCAGTTTTATTCGCTTGATTAATCTCGTTAAGACGGGTTTGCTCGAGAACGTGATTAGCGTCGAGCCCTATTGAATTCAAATGGTCCAAACCCAACTTTTTCCCACCGAACCCGGTTCCACACCGACAACCGAAGACTTGTATCCAGGACGTAAATCTTTGCCCCTCCCCAAGGTTGTTTAACAACTTGGGAAACATTTCCTTGCATACATGGTAACGTGTAGCTTGTAATGGCAGCCATCCCGCGTGATGCATTGCACAAGATAATATGCTCTTTATTTTCACTTTAGTTCTCTTTTAATGGTATTTCGTCCCTCCTAATTTATTTTTTGTTTGTTTAACGTAAGATACTCGACATCTTATGGAACATATAAAGACATGTAAATCATGCGTAATTTTTTAAAAGCTCGAAAGACCGATTTTGTTTAAGGTAGGGACAAAGGATTTTTGTGGAGAAATACAAGCCGGAAAGTCTATTTAGTGAAGTAGAATGGTCAAGCTTGGGAACTTAACAGTTGAGGGACCATCTTGGCTAGCATTTACGACGCGCATTGCATGAGTTCATTGCTCTGTATCACCTGGTCAGATCATATTCACGTTTGAACCGATCGCCCAATTTCGACTCGCTTCTCACTCGATCAAGGATACAATGATGGAGCGTTACAGAAAAATATTCGACAACGATTCTTATCCCGACAGTTTTTTGGTCAGCTACTCGCAATGGCCGGCGGTTGCTTCGTTGGGTTCGTGACGGCAATCGACCAAGGTGGCGATAAGCGATGATTCTCTCTAGATAATGGAGCTTTTGATGAGGTTTCGGAAAATTCGAATTATTGATGATATGGGTTAATATTATGTCCTTAATTTAGATTATATTCGTTTCACAGAAAATAAATGAATTGAAAAATATTTTTAAAGAAAATGATCACTAGTTCTGTTCATCATTATAAGACACTAAAAATATTTCATTATCGACAACAATTTATGTTTGAAATTTTCGTGCCGTTCATTCATTTTTGTAAGTGACGTATACGATCGTTTTCAAGAAAATATTTTCCAAACCAAACTTTCGTGTATCTCAATGCAATAAAATAATACGTAACAAATTAATGAATCATAAGAAATGAGGTCGCATAATGTTTTGTCCCAAAAAAAAAACGATTGGACCAATCGGAACATTCCAATTGCCTAAGCAACAAAGTGTCATGGACAAATCTCGTGAAGGACATGTAAGAGAACTAAGAAATTTTGGAATAAGAATTCTGCCCTTCATTGCCACAGAAACGTAACATATATACAAGAAGTTACAGCTATCAAACCAACTCCAAATTAGGCTAAATTACCAAAAAAATACAATGACCACACAATAAAAGGTAGTAAAAAGATACGCACACAAAACTTCCTAGTAAATGGCCTTAATACACGGCCTAATTAAAGGCACTGACAGCCGCCTTTCCAATACCCCCTCAAGTTGGAGCATGGGGATCTTGAATGCCCAACTTGCGAAGAAGAAAGTCAAATTGATCCTTACCCAACGTAATGAGAACTTAGAAATTTTGGAATGAGAACTCTACCCTTCATTGCTACGAAACGTAACATATATACAAGAAGTTCTATCAAACCAACTCCTAATTAGGCTAGACTACCAAAAAAATACAAGGACCATGCAATAAAAGGTAATAAAAAGATATGCACACAAAGCTTCCTAAGTAAACGGCCTAAATAAAGGCCTAATTAAAGGCACTTACAGTTTGCCTTTCCAATACCCCCTTCAAGTTAGAGCATGGGGATCTCAAATTCCCAACTTGCGAAGAAGAAAGTCAAATTGATCCTTACCCAACGTAATGAGAACTAAGAAATTTTGGAATAAGAATTTTGCCCTTCATTGTCACGGAAAGGTAACATATATAAAAGAAGTTACATCTATCAAACCAACTCCTAATTAGGCTAAACTACCAAAAAAATACAAGGACCACACAATAAAAGGTAATAAAAAGATATGCACACAAAACTTCCTAAGTAAACTGCCTAATTAAAGGCAGCCTGGACACTGCCTTTCCAATACCTCCCTTCAAGTTGGAGCATGGGAATCTCGAATGCCCAACTTGCGAAGAAGAAAGTCAAATTGATCCTTACCCAACGTAATGAGAACTAAGAAATTTTGGAATGAGAATTCGCCCTTCATTGCCACATAAACGTAACATATATACAAGAAGTTACAACTATCAAACCAACTCCTAATTAGGCTAAACTACCAAAAAAAATACAAAGACCATACAATAAAAGGTAATAAAAAGATATGAACACAAAACTTCCTAAGTAAACGCCTAATTAAAGGCAGGTGACATCTGTCTTTCAATGCCCCTCATTCAAGTTGGAGCATGGGGATCTCAAATGCCCAACTTGCGAAGAAGAAAGTCAAATTGATCCTTACCCAAAGTAATGCGAACTAATAAATTTTGTAATGAGAATTCGCCCTTCATTGCCACAAAACGTAACATATATACAAGAAGTTACATCTATCAAACCAACTCCTAATTAGGCTAAACTACCAAAAAATACAAGAACCACGCAATAAAAGGTAATAAAAAGATATGCACACAAAACTTCATAAGTAAACGGCCTAAATAAATTGCCTAATTAAAGGCGGTTGGGCCTTTCCAATACCCCTTCAAGTTGGAGCCTGGGGATCTCGAATAACCAACTTGCGAAGAAGAAAATCAAATTGATCCTTACCCAACGTAATGAGAACTAAGAAATTTTGGAATGAGAATTTCGCCCTTCATTGCCACGAAGCGTAACATATATACAAGAAGTTACAGCTATCAAACCAACTCCAAATTAGGCTAAATTACCAAAAAATACAATGACCACACAATAAAAGGTAGTAAAAGATACGCCACAAAACTTCCTAGTAAATGGCCTTAATAACGGCCTAATTAAAGGCGTGACGTACGCCTTTCCAATACCCCCTAAGTTGGAGCATGGGGATCTTGAATGCCCAACTTGGAAGAAGAAAGTCAAATTGATCCTTACCCAACGTAATGAGAACTTAGAAATTTTGGAATGAGAACTCTACCCTTCATTGCTACGAAACGTAACATATATACAAGAAGTTCTATCAAACCAACTCCTAATTAGGCTAGACTACCAAAAAAATACAAGGACCATGCAATAAAAGGTAATAAAAAGATATGCACACAAAGCTTCCTAAGTAAACGGCCTAAATAAAAGGCCTAATTAAAGACTTACCGCCTTTCCAATACCCCCTTCAAGTTAGAGCATGGGGATCTCAAATTCCCAACTTGCGAAGAAGAAAGTCAAATTGATCCTTACCCAACGTAATGAGAACTAAGAAATTTTGGAACGAGAATTTTGCCCTTCATTGTCACGTAAAGGTAACATATATAAAAGAAGTTACATCTATCAAACCAACTCCTAATTAGGCTAAACCGCCAAAAAAAATACAAGGACCACACAATAAAAGGTAATAAAAAGATATGCACACAAAACTTCCTAAGTAAATCGCCTAATTAAAGGCAATGACATTGCCTTTCCAATACCTCCCTTCAAGTTGGAGCATGGGAATCTCGAATGCCCAACTTGCGAAGAAGAAAGTCAAATTGATCCTTACCCAACGTAATGAGAACTAAGAAATTTTGGAATGAGAATTCGCCCTTCGTTGCCACATAAACGTAACATATATACAAGAAATTACAACTATCAAACCAACTCCTAATTAGGCTAAACTACCAAAAAAAAATACAAAGACCATACAATAAAAGGTAATAAAAAGATATGAACACAAAACTTCCTAAGTAAACCGCCTAATTAAAGGCAAGTGACATCTGTCTTTCCAATGCCCCTCATTCAAGTTGGAGCATGGGGATCTCAAATGCCCAACTTGCGAAGAAGAAAGTCAAATTGATCCTTACCCAAAGTAATGCGAACTAATAAATTTTGTAATGAGAATTTCGCCCTTCATTGCCACAAAAACGTAACATATATACAAGAAGTTACATCTATCAAACCAACTCCTAATTAGGCTAAACTACCAAAAAAATACAAGAACCACGCAATAAAAGGTAATAAAAAGATATGCACACAAAACTTCATAAGTAAACGGCCTAAATAAACTGCCTAATTAAAGGGGTTGGCCTTTCATACCCCCTTCAGTTGGAGCCCGGGATCTCGAATAACCAACTTGCGAGAAGAAAATCAATTGATCCTTACCCAACGTAATGAGAACTAAGAAATTTTGAATGAGAATTTCCTTCATTGTAAACGTAACATATATATAAAGTTACTTTATTAAACCAACTCCTTATTAGGCTAAACTACCAAAAAAATATAAGGACCACGCAATAAAAAGTAATAAAAAGATATGCACACACAACTTTCTAAGTAAACGGCCTAATTTATGACAGTGACACTGCCTTTCCAATACCCCCTCGAGTTGGAGCATGGGGATCTCGAATGCCCAATTTGCGAAGAAGAAAGTCAAATTGATTCTTACCCAATGTAATGAGAACTAAGAAATTTTGAAACGAGAATTTTACCCTTCATTACCACGTAAAGGTAACATATATACAAGAAGTTACATCTATCAAACCAACTCCTAATTAGGCTAAATTACCAAAAAATACAAGGACCACGCAATAAAATGTAATAAAAAGATATGCACACAAAACTTCCTAAGTAAACCGCCTAATTAAAGGCAAGTGACATCTGTCTTTCCAATACCCCTCCTTCAAGTTGGAGCATGGGGATCTCGAATGCCCAACTTGCGAAGAAGAAAGTCAAATTGATCCTTACCCAAAGTAATGAGAACTAAGAAATTTTGGAATGAGAATTACGCCCTTCATTACCACAAAAACGTAACATATATACAAGAAGTTACATCTATCAAACCAACTCCTAATTAGGCTAAACTACCAAAAAAATACAAGAATCGCGCAATAAAAGGTAATAAAAAGATATGCACACAAAACTTCATAAGTAAACGGCCTAAATAAACTGCCTAATTAAAGGCGGCCGACAGTTGCCTTTCCAATACCCCCTTCAAGTTGGAGCCCGAGGATCTCGAATAACCAACTTGCGAAGAAGAAAGTCAAATTGATCCTTACCCAACGTAATGAGAACTAAGAAATTTCGGAATGAGAATTTCGCTCTTCATTGCCATAGAATCGTAACATATATATAAGAAGTTACATTTATCAAACCAACTCCTAATTAGGCTAAACTACCAAAAAAATACAAGGACCACACAATAAAAAGTAATAAAAAGATATGCACACACAACTTTCTAAGTAAACGGCCTAATTTAAGATAGTGACACTGCCTTTCTAATACCCCCTCGAGTTGGAGCATGAGGATCTCAAATGCCCAATTTGCGAAGAAGAAAGTCAAATTGATCCTTACCCAACGTAATGAAAACTAAGAAATTTTGGAACGAGAATTTTGCCCTTCGTTGCCACTGAAAGGTAACATATATACAAGAAGTTACATCTATCAAACCAACTCCTAATTAGGCTAAATTACCAAAAAAATATAAGGACCACACAATAAAAGGTAATAAAAAGATATGCACACAAAACTTCCTAAGTAACTTAATTAAAGGCTTTTTTTTCAATACCCTCTTCGTTGGAGCATGGGGATCTCGAATGCCCAATTTGGAAGAAGAAAGTCAAATTAATTCTTACCCAACGTAATGAGAACTAGAAATTTTGGAATGAAATTCGCCCTTCATTATCCATAAATGTAACATATATACAGAAATTACGCTATCAAATCAACTCCTCTTTGGATAAACTACCAAAAAAATACAAAAATCATATAATAAAAGGTAATAAAAGATATTAACACAAAACTTCCTAAGTAAATCACCTAATTAAAGGCAGCTGTCAGCTGCCTTTCCAATAGGACACGATGCGTAGATTGGAGATCCGCGTCCCGCATACAATATCTCAGGGGTCAACGCGGGTCCACCGAACTAGCGTGTGCCTCCGCGCACCCGATCAGTACCAGTCTCGGTCACGCCTACTCCTAGAGAAAACGTGGGGGCTGGACGGTCCCGCGCTTACGCCGTCATGACGTCACCGGGCCCGGGAAGTTCCGCGTAGCCCCTAGTCTACGTGGAGGACAGTGGCGTGGTCACTGCTCGATTCGGGCAGTGACGTAGACCTTGGCCACATGGGTGGCCCCCACGGCCCCGACGTCATCGCCAGAGATGATGACGCGAGAGCGAAGCTCGAGTTCCCAAGTCCTAACCCGGGGAGCCCCACCACTAGGCCATGACGTCAGCATCGCGCACCGTCCGGGGGCGGCTGTTTTCGTTCTTCCTAATTTTTCTTTTGTATCTTTTCACACGTGGCATACTGGCATTGACGTTACCGGCAATGGTGTGATCATTCCAACGTGTCGGTGATGTATGACGTCTTGATGCTTATCAGTTTGCATCATACCCCGGCTTAAAAAGCTTCTTCTTTTCCTTCTTTTTTTTTTTTTTTATCAATTAGTGGACGATCCAAATCGGGGTCGGCCAAAAGAGGAAAAATAATTCCAATTTGGGAGGTGAATTATCAATTTGCACATAATTCAATAGTAAATTTAGCACTCTCCACTTTTGACACCAGCCTACTTTATATTTTAAAAGATTACATGTTTACATTCGAATTCACCAACGTAGTACAACATAATCTTTGAGAACTTTAGAGATCATATTGTACGTTTAACTTAAGTTCATGGATCGTGTTAATTAAATTAAAAGTTCAAAGACTACATTACACGTTGGGCCAAATTTTATTAACCATCTATATCATTTTTCCCAATTTTCAACTGTTGCATAATACCTCGTAAGCTGCTAGCTCCTTAAATTTTTTTTTTTGTCACTTGACTTTCAAGGGATAAGGATGTATTTCCATCTCAATTAAAGAAATTAATCATTTACCTTTACTTGCTATGTTGAAATTAGATGGAAGTAGTCATTTTAAGAGAATTAAGAACGATATTTTTAGAATAAGCATAAACGCAGATTACATAAAGGAAAAAGGGAAAATGCCTCTACAACAAAGTCAAACAACAAAAATTGATTATTCACTATGTATATTTTATGGTAAATTGATATAGAAAACGATTGATTAATAAATGTATTTGAAAAAGTCATGGAAGGAAATGATCAACCAAAATCCAAGGCGACATTTTATAATTTCCTTTTCCGTCAATCATACTTAATGAGTATTTAAGTTCTCTAATTTGAATTCTTTTAATTAAAAAGTAAAGTTCTTTCTTTGTCCTAATTATCGATATTCGTTTCTCTCTTTTTAATGCTTACTATATATTCATTTTCGTCCAATTTCTTTAATTTTTTTCATCATTTTTTTTTGTAGAATCAAGGATAAAAGAGAAATCTCCTCGAAGAAAAGAAATGGAAAATGCGCTTTCACCCTTTAAAAGTCATGCCAGCAATGTACAAAAGTTGAAAGTTATGATTAGCATATATAATTCTGATCGATTTTGTCGCCTTTCGAAAGTCTTTTGAAACAGACAAGAGGCAAGCCTCGCTCATTTGAAAGAAAAAAAAAATCCTCTGGATCGCGGAACATGTTAATCATAGTTTAGTTATTGCGGATTCTCTTGCATAAGCAGAGATTACGATTATTAAAAAACAAGTGCATGGAAATCTCGGGCAGTGTAGGCTAATAGTCAAAGCTCTCTCTCTGTCTTTTGGCGGAACGGTCAACGTGAAATGTTTTTTTTTAATCTCGTCGCGGTGATGAGCCATGACGCCATCATATCGCCAACTTGGTATGGCCCACCCGGAAGCGGAAGCAGGAATTCCGCGTCATGAGGTACGTAATCCCACCAGCCACCAGCACCGCGTCCGCATTTCCACACTTAAATCAGCGCCACGTCACCCACCTTGTCGAGACACCGACGTAATCGTTTTCTCTTCTGCCCTCTTTCGAAAAAGGAAAAATCTCATGGAATTGATACGATCCGTATAAATTGGGGGAGCTGCATCGGATCTGATGACTCTTTTTATTTTAATTTTATCAAGGGGTGCTTCGAAATCTGAATCGGGGTCGGACTCATTTGATTGGGGAATTAAGTTATCATGTTATTAGATTTAGTCTTTCACTATACGGCTTATATGGTCGGGGAAAATTATAAATAAAGATTGCACTGTTCTTATTTTTAAATAAGAATTTATTTTTAATAAGTCTAATTTTTTTTTTAAATAAAGTTAACAGTTTATTATTTATTTTTGATTTTTTGAGGATGAGGTTATAGTAAAGGAAGAAAAAAAAGGAAAAATGACAAATAATTTACTTAGATGAAACAATATTATATTGAGACACTACTTTAAAATAAGATTAAGGAAAATTTTCAATTGAAAGCCCGAAGTGTCATCATTTTCCTCGAATAAGCAGATTTGAAATGATCTTTATTTGATCATTAAGAAGTCTTTCTCCTTATTTCAAATAAAAGCGTGAAGTGATTATACTTGTTTCAAAAAAGAGCTTGACCTCGCCTGGACGGTCAAATGAATTTTCGCCAAAATACAATTTTAATTCAATTTTTACTTAAATGAAAGTACAAAAAAATAAAAACTAAAATTTTGTTTAAAAAAAGAAACAAAAACAAAGGAAACATGGGCAGGAGGGGTTGCCTCCCGCACTACCCCACCGGTCGAGGGTCGTCGACCTTCGCACGGATCTACGAGAGGTTTGCGGCCCTCATCACCGATTCTGCGAGGTTGTCTACCCTCTCTCGAGGTGCCGGCGACCTTGACGGCAACCGTCGCCACCACATTGACGGCATGGCGGCGTCCACAAGAGGGAGGCAGCCCCTCTCGTCTATGTTTATATTTTGTAGTTTATTTTTTTAATTTTTTTAAAAAAATAGAAAGAAGAATAACTAAAAGAATTTAAATAATTAAATGACGAAAATATCCCTAACTAGCTGGTGAGAAGCCCTTTTGAGATTGATATAGCTACTTGATATCTTTATTTAAAATAAGGTCTATTTAGGATTCTTATTTGAAAATTTCATTTATTTCAGGTTTTTATTTATAGTTGTCTGGACAGTATTCATTTTTCTGACGTGGATCGTACGTAAGCCACGCAACCCCAACCCCCACACGCACGCATCAAAATGAAACCGTGCCCAACCACCGTTGACGTATGACTTTAGAAGTCATCTCCTGCTCACCTCACCACCTTCCCCATTTATACCCTCCTCCCCCATCGCCCACCTTCACCATCACAACCCCCCTCTCTCTCTCTCTCTCTCTCTCTCTCTCTCACACGCACGCACTGAGAAAAGTAAAACACCAGAGACACCATGCAAGAGGCGATCTCGTACAAGCCCTGGCCGCCGGTCGGGTCTCTGCTCGGCGACGGGACGAATCAGGCAGCCGGCGACGGAAAGGGCGGCGACGGCGCGCTCAAGCACGGAGGAGGAGGAGCTTCCGGGAGGAGGCCGGACGGCATGCGGGAGGTGGTGTCGGAGAACGCGCTCATAGTGGTCGGGAGGCGCGGGTGCTGCATGGGCCACGTGGTGAAGCGGCTGCTGCTGGGCCTCGGCGTGAACCCTGCGGTCTACGAGGTGGACGAGGAGGACGAGAAGGGCGTGGCCGACGAGCTGGAGAAGATCGGCGGCGGCGGGGGGGCGGTCCAGTTCCCGGCGGTGTTCATCGGGGGAGGTTGTTCGGTGGGCTGGATCGGGTCATGGCCACTCATATTTCCGGGGAATTGGTGCCCATTTTGAGACAAGCCGGGGCCTTGTGGCTATGATAGATATAGGTCCATGCGCTAATCAACACCCTGTCTTCTTCTTCTTCTTCTTCTTTTCTCCTCTTTCGTTTTTGTGTTTTGGTTCATTCTGATTGGAAAATAGGTCAAAAATCGACTGGGAAAATGCAAAAGCTTTCTCTTTCTCCCCTTTTTTCGGTACCCAGAGATCGATGCGGAACATGTGGAAGCAATACAAAAAGAAAGTCTCGACTCCAAAGAGTTTTTTTTTTTTTTTGGGGGGTGGTCTGTCCCTGTTTCTCGGAGCTTTGACCGACGGTTCGTGGAAACACCCAGAGCCACACGGGAAATGCCCGACAGCATTCACCTGCGGAGATCCACCATAGCCTTACGCCCAGCACACGGCACAGAATATGGATGGATGGATTTGCTTAATTGAGCACCTAACTTCGCTGGCTGGCATTTGGCATGGACTGAGCTCGTAATCAAAATGGGTCCAATATGAGTCTAGTGCAAATTTACAAAGATCCGTATAAAATTGGGCTTTAATAGTTTAAATCCCTTTTGATCTGATTTGAAAAATTTTAAGTGCTCTATGTCTAATCCGACCTACCAAAATTGAATTAAAAATTGGGTTCCAAACCCATATTGCCACCCCTGCTTGTGATCGCCATTGTAGATTATCGCGAGTGGTAGTGTCCTTTTGTACTTTGTTCTACGTCCAAGTCAAATCCTCTATCGAATTGTCTGGACATATTGAGGTCGAGCTACCGCTTATTCATTCAAGGGTTCAACACGGCGGCAACCCAAGACATCCATTCTTCTAAAATGAACTAAATAAATATTGAAGCATAATCATAATAAGATGATGACCGCTGGTCGTTAGTACAGCCCCTAATAAGATGAGAAAGGTCGACAGCATTGATATAGGGTGACCTGACATTTATTCATTTTCAGTTAGGCACGATTCTACGAATGAAGTAACGGCATAATCGAACGAAGACATGCCGATCCATGTGCTGTTTCTCGAAGTAGCCAACTGGCCGGGCAGCAAGGATGCGGCCAAACTAGAGAAAGCATTATTGGTGGACCCCCCCCTGAGGTTCGCACGTCATCCAAGATGGTAACCGAAGGCGGAAGGATCACCAAAGCTCATGGACTCAAGCGCATGGTCTCGAGAACAGGAGGGCCGAGGACGTCGCTCGATGTGGTGGAGGAGAATATCATGGCCTGGCAAAATCCTCGATCGAGGATAGGCCGTGATACGATCAATCGAACCATGATGCAGTCAGCGAATCAATCCATGGTCCGGGCACAAGGATGGACCATTATCGATCCGACTCGGTGAGCATTAATCAAGACAGCCGAACAATGCATGAATCTTGTATGATGCAGCGGATGAAAATGAATGAATCGACGCCTTGATGCAGCGTTTCGTACGACATGAACCATCGTATGATGCAACACTCATACGGGATGAATCGGTGTGTTGACTAGTGGCCAATTCACCCGATGTCGTGAACCATACAACGAACAACTCGGACGGCCGGAACGGTTGGGTGAGCGAGCGGGCAGATGAAGAGACATGCCGACCATCCCATTCCATGGCCTTCTAGAAGATCCTAGTGGTTGTCCACACCATCATTTAGGCATGGGGGAGATCAAAAGTCCCACAAAAGACAAAAGCATGGAAAACTCAAACAAGCAAAATAAGGGGAATTAGATGAGAAAAAGACGAAATTTGGGCAACCAATGGCCATCCAAAAATCTGCCCTCTCTTGTATAAATAGAAGTATTCTCCTTCATTGTAAATCACCTTGTACACATAACATCAATCAATAGAGTGCATTTCTCCCTCTCTCTCTCTCTCTCTCTCTCTCTACGAATCGTGTGAGTTGTGAGCGAGTGAAAGATCTTCGAGCCAAGGCTTGATTTGATCAAAACATCAATCCACACAGCATGAGTTGTTTCACGGTCGTGTATCGAATACCGGCTTGTGACCACTATTGGTGTGAGCTGTATTCCCTAATTTGTAAGAGATTTTTTTTCTAATTTGTAAAGGGTCCTTTTTCCTAATTTATAGAGACTTGACTTGTAGAAAGAAAGAAAAGAGAGGGTGATGTGTTTAACCGAGGACGTAGATATATATTGCCGAACCTCGTTAAATCTGCATTCTTTATTTGCTTTTCAACAACAATGTGGTATAAATAGCAGATTATCTCGAGTGGTAGCACCCTTCGTAATTCGTTCCACGTCCAAGTCAAATCCTCCCTCGAACTTTCCTCAACATATTGAGGTCGAGCTATCGCTTAGTCGTTCAAGGGTTCAACGTGACAGCAACCGAACGCATTCATTCTCCTAAAATGAACTAAGTAAGTGTTGAAGCATAATCATAATAAGGTGATGACCGCTTATCGTCAGTACAACCCATAATAAGATGAGAAGGTTCGAAAACATTGATTAAGGGTGACCTAAAAATTATTCATGTTCAGTAGGGCGTGATTCTACCAATAAAGCAATGGCATAATCGACGAAGAGATGGGAGGGATCGAATTTGAAAGTGTCACTTAATTATTCAATGATAAAGTACGTGGTGGACTGAATTATTACATCAACATAAGGTCGAGGGACCTATATGAGTTGTCATGTCCAATACGATGGTAACAGGGAGGGAAATTATCAAATATCGTTCAATAGAAAAAGCTGAACAAGGATCGACCGAGCAGGTTAGATCATCAAGGATAAACCTCGATGAGGGATCGAAAGCCTAGGTGAGAGATTATCTTATAACCGCTGAAGCCAGCATCAACAAACAGCTTTTCCTATTCCTTTTCACTCCTTTCTTTCGCATTGAAGTTCACCATCATCAGCATGTCCCAAAAGAGTTGAGTTTCGGTGGATCTATGATCGTCTGGTTGATTCCCTACTACAATATCGATTATAATCACTTTCCCGCCCTCGCCTCGACCCGACATCGCTTCTTTGCTTCGCTTCAGTATCTCGATGCATTTTTCGTCACTCCAATTGTGCAATGTGAACTGCATTCGAACAGGGGAGTTTAAAGGTTCTTATTGGAATGCTAAGGTAAGAACTAAAAGAATGCCCACAGGTAAAGTTTGTCTTTTTAACTCATTTACGTAGGTTTCCAAGATTTGCATTAAAATGGAATCCTGTCCACTTGATTTACCGGATGGACTTCCAATACAATCATAGTCATCTTAACTATTAAAAAGAATAAAAAGAGAGTTATCTTACGTATATCAGTACCAAAAAAATATCATTATTAATAAGTCTATAATCTAGTATACCATATGATTTTAACTATGCGGGCCACAATCAACATATAAGTAAGAGTCTGTCTCATCATTCAGTACGTTAATTTTGTAAATCGATCTTAACACACCTTACATCCAATAATTAACTATAGAAGAGCCAGTTTGTATTCCAAAAATAGACATAAAAAGCACACAATACACAAACATCCAACGCAATCTACAAGAATACTAGCATTACACTACAAAAATTTTATGAAAAAATTATCAAAAAGTTATGAACTTATTGTACGGATGTCAATTCAGTCCTGCATATTTTAATTTAGTCGATTTAATAGTAAACATTTTAAGGATTTGTCAATTCAGTCATTCCGGCAAATTTTGACAGTAAATCGTCGACGTGTATGCCGGTCATGATACGTAGGAAGGTTTGTCGCTGGTTGCGTGCGAGAGTGTGAAGGCCCTTGCTAGATCGGGGTGAGGCCCTCACCGGCCACCACGACAAGAAGAAGAAGAAGAAGAAGAAGAGCAAAAGCATAAAAATAAAATAAAAAATTTATGAACTTTAAAAAATTGCAAAAATTGTGCGTGAAGGCCCTTGCTTGATCGGGGTGAGGCCCTCACCGGCCACCACGACAAGAAGAAGAAGAAGGGCCACCACGACAAGAAGAAGAAGAAGAAGAAGAGGAGCAAAAGCATAAAATAAAATAAAAATTTATGAACTTTAAAAAATTGCAAAAATTGTGCGTGAAGGCCCTTGCTTGATCGGGGTGAGGCCCTCACCGGCCCCACGACAAGAAGAAGAAGAAGAAGAAGAAGAAGAGCAAAAGCATAAAAATAAAATAAAAAATTTATGAACTTTAAAAAATTGCAAAAATTGTGCAAGTCAACGGTCTTAATGCAGGCCGTACGTAGGATGCCAACGCCACGTCAAATTCGGTCAAACTTGACCGGGATGACTAAATTGACAAATCGACAAAAGTTTTAGAACTCAATTGGTCAAATGAAAAGGTTTATGACTGAAGTACCCGATTTCATTTAGCTTTCTATGATCCCCAACCCAAACGTAGGTGTAAGGTACTGACCTTGAGTAAGATTGCATCCGCCGGGGGAATCTCCACAAACATGTCACCTCCAACAAACTTCAACCTCTCACTTCCGACCAAACCATCCACCGCGTGCGGTAGATCCAACACCGTGCACTCCAAGTGGGGGAACGCGTCCACAATGGCCTTCCCCATCGTCCCCGACCCACCTCCCACGTCGACCACCGAGCTCAGCCCATCGAACACTCCCCCACATGTTTCCACCACGACCTTGGCTATCAGTCTCGAGTCGTTAGCCAACCCCTGGTTGAACAAGCCGTGGACCTCAGGGTTGCATCTCAGAACCTCATACATGGGCCCGCCATGCGCCATCTCGAGCATGGTCGGGGCGACACCTTCTCCGCCCCCCAACCACTCGTTCAGGTGCTGCCACGGCTCCAAGTAGAAAGGATGCAATGTGCTGAGCACGAAGGGCGCTGGGCTTGAGGGGTTGTCCTTCAGGAGGACTCGGGACGCAAGGGTGAGTGTATACCCGCTTTGGCCACCCGGCGCATCTTCGAGGTCCCGTAGCTCGAAGAAGCTGGAGTGGACGAGGATGCGCATGAGGCGATGAATGCAGTTAGCTTTGGTGGGATGGATATGGAGGGCGGAGACGAGTTCCAGGAGGGTCATGGGTCGGCCGTGGTGGTGGATCAGGTCAGGTATGCCTAGCTGAAGGGCAGACTTTAGGCACAATGACGTCATGAAGCTAAATATGTGGTTCCATATGTGAGCTTGAGCTTGTAGGAGCTCGCTGCCGGTCGCATTCCCGTCTCCATTAGCCAAATCCATATAGAGAGAAAGCACTTCTGGAGACGTCTAACCTCTCAGATCATGCATGCTTGCTGCATGTATTATATATATATATAGAAGAGAGAAATGTTTATATATATAGAAGAGAGAAATAAGAAGACCACGAAGGAAAGTGGGACCCGCCAAAAGTGAAAACGAAGAAACAAATCAAAAGCAAGGTTTTACCTGGGGGAACCACTTTTAAAAGATTAGATCGGAACTTGATGGATAATATGATCAAAACACGAAATTACGGAAAAAATTTCTAAATCTATTGTACTTTTGTTAATTCGGTCTCAAATCTTTTCACGATTCGTCAATGTAATATTTTCGATCAATTTTGACTAGAAATTGAGGATATGGATATCGGCCATCCTACGCGTGGTACGGTCAACACTTACGTGGAATATTCTTGAAATTTTCTAGATTTTTTTATTGATCATTTTCTTTTATTTTTTAAGGGCCAGTTCGGTTCCATATGTCAAAGCCCAGTGACCTTGGCTTGCCGGTGGGCGAGGGCCATGAAGCTCCCGTCGACCACGGGCGAGAGCTCGGGACCCTTGCTACGGTTGAGGAGGGCTCGTGGCTCTCTGCCCTCGCACGTGGCCCATTGAACTTTAATTTTGTTATAGTCGCTAACCCTTCGTTGCATTTTCCGTTAGCTTGACTTTATCTTCTTCTTTTTTGGTTTAAAGATAGAAGAATCTCTCTTTTACCCTTGTTTCTATAAAACCGTAACAGAATAAAGAAATTCCAAAAGAAAATAAAAAAATTTGTGAGGAAAAAAAAATATCAGATATTTATCTTAATTCTAATTAACGAATATATAAAGGCTAAATGTAATTAAAAAAAATTAAGATGAAAACACAATTTTAGCCGGTGATTATCCGACGCATTATACATTGTACGTCGGGGTTAACTTTATGGTTGACGAAGGAAGAGATGGAGGGATCAAATTCGGCAACGCTAGGTGATTATTCAATAACAAAGACTAGATTATAACGCCGATTAAGTTCCACGGGCCTACGCGAGCTGCCAAATCCAATACAATCGGAATGCGGAGATCCCGCGGCAAACATCGATTAAATAGCAAAAGCAGAATGCGCGCTAAACAAGCACGAAAAAGATAAAAACCAAGGATAAATCATCACGAGAGGGATCGAAGGCCCATGCGAGAGATTACTTAACCGCCGAATCCAATGTCAAGGAGCCCGCTTTTCCAATTCGTTTTCATCCCTTTCTTTTTCCGCGTCGAACCCACCATAGACGATTACCATCTCCCGCAATTCGTGTGCTTTTAGTATCTAAAATCCTTCTTCGTTGGCATGACCTGGCTTCTAATCTGGATGCAAGGATCAAGGCCAAATCATACAAGACAGAGAGGAATGGATGGAGTAGATATGAATACGATCGTGTCCATATAATATATCGTGCATCTCGGAATACTTGTCAAGCGATTAAATAGACCATAAATTATTAAAGTTAGGGTCCAGTGGAGGGTTGCCTTGATTTGCATTAAGATCGGAAAGACTTCTTCGAATTCCGATGAACGAGTAAAGGATCAGCGGAGTTTGACGGAGGAAATTACCCGTTTGACTTGAAGCCGCGATCCACAAGCTTCGGATCCGACTGATCATGCCACTGTAGTCTTGTCTCAAAGCCGGCTCGACGTTCCCACGATTCCATCTCCGTGTCTCGTTCTTCTGCGAGAGCACACCTCCTCTGACAATCTTAACGAGGATCCCCGCAGGAAAACCCGAAATCGATGGGGAAATGCACGTGCTATTAAAGTAAACGTCCACGCCGTGCTTGTGCTGTTGAGAAAATCGATGAAGAAAATGAGTGGCCTTATTATTATTATTATTTTTTGGTATATTCTATCTATAACTCTTCTCTATTTGACTTTTGCTATTATATGTCTCTTTATAGAACATGAGAATCGAACCCCATATTTGTAATGCTAGCATCCGCACCCAATCCTTTTACCAGGGCTGCATGCATATCGACGAGTGGCCTTATTAATCGGCGACAATCGCATTGAACATTGTGGAGCATCAAACTCACTCCGAATCTGCCACATATGAGGATTAACATGAGGTACGGATTTTGTTATGGTTTTCAATGTATCGATTGCCCTCGTGTTATGATTGAAACCATTACTTATGAAGTGCACACGGGGTTCGTTAACATAATTCAGTTAAAATTCCGATCAAAGTGAAGCTTGAAACGGCAATTACACTGCCTTGAACGAGGTCCGTCATTGCAAATTCAATTTAGAGTACCTAAATAAGAACATGAACCTTTACCGTGACTTCGAAACCTTCATTTTTTAGTTCAATAACTAGACTAAGCTAAGCACTGACTTTGTTTTCAATTTGGACTAACTGAATCCTCGCCACATGAAATAGGAATATTGATTAATAATAGCATGGCACTTCGAATTCAATACGACAGTGTCTCTTTTTTTCTTTGCTAGTTTATATATTTTTGGCGGGAAAATTACCAAAAAATTCTTAATCTATTGCAATTGTACCAATTCATTTATAAATCTTTTTTTTTTTGCCAATTGAGTTCTAAGCCTTTTATATTTTTGCAATTAAGTATTTCTGACCAATGTTGGCCGATAATTAATGACATGGGCCTGTCCTAAATTTTCCAATCTTGCCAATGTAGCCCTAGATCTTTGCACGAGACTTCAATGTAATCCCCACGGTCAATTACTTGCGAAAATTACTAAAGTAGCGGTGTGCCACGTAGGATGGCCGATGATGACTAAATGCCATGTCGACAACTTCCGATGTTAATATACCAAAAGGACTTCATTAGAACTTCTCCCAAATGTTTAAAATTGAAAAGTTTAGAATCGAATTGGATTTCGTGCAAAATATTTAGGATCGAATTGGCGAGTATTCCTGACATGGACATCAACCGTTTGACATGGCACGACCCGCGGTGACGTGGATAAATTTTTTAAAAATATATATTTTCCCATTTTTATTTTCCTTATTTTTTATTTTATTTTCTTGTTTTTTTTTTTGAGGGCGTCCAATAAGGAAAAAAGAGAGGAAAGAATAAAAGGAAAAATGAAATAAAAAATTAAAACAAAAATATTAGTAAAACTTGTCCACGTCAGCGCCAATCATGCCACGTATGACGATCGGAGTCCACGTCGGCGATTTTCGATTAAGATTGGCTGGATGGATTCAATTGGTAAAATGTAAAAAGATTCATGACTCAATTGACACAATTAAAAAGTTTTGAAATGAATTGACAAAGCGCAATAAATTTATAAGTTTTTGGACAATTTTCCGTAAGTGAATTATGTATCTGAAGCGGTGGTCCACGTTACAAAGACATAGCATATATAGTCTACATGTTCTAATATATTTTAGAGCTAGCTTAAAGGGAAAATGGCTTCAAAATACATCCACAATAATTAAGGAAAATATCAAATCAGTCTTAAATTTATTGCACGGAGGTCAATTTAGTCCTAAACTTTTCAATTTTTTCAAATTAGTCCTAAATCGTTAAGCATATTTTCAATTGAAAATTCATCATTACAATTTTTTTTGTACTGATGATACCACCTTTGGTTTTAGTTCTACACCTCTACCTCCCCTTTTGAAATTTCATCAAGTTTAATTACTAATAAAGACATCTGATGTTGCTTTTAGGCACGAGTGAATGGAGACGATTGCTTGTTTTCACATCCATCAGGTCAAGTGTCGTAATTTTGGCTTTATACTAATCCACTCCATTTGGCAGCGCAGTGCGAACCGTCTTTCCGATTTACACGTAAGAAGGGATGTTAAGTTCATTAACCGTCGCATTTATAACATGGAATTGCTAGTTCCCAAGTTGATGGTCCTAGGAAAATTTTGTCAGGGGGAATTTCAGGAAGGGATTTGAAGGGTGAAGAGCTTCTCCTATGCTACATGTTGGCTAATTTTCATGGGTTGGTCCCCATCGATAGCCTTTTCTATATTTGCTTATGCCTGGTCCAATTTTGTTTAACATTATGTGCATTAGGTGGTTCATTAGCCATCCTGACCATTTAGAAGTGCTTGCCCTTTAATCACCTTTGTGACCACTCGATTCGATGCCGATGCTATTTTCAATTCTTTATTATCCCTACACACTAAAAGTGGGGCACAGAGCCTGCAATAAGCGTCACTTGGATTAGTAAATTTTTTATTTTATTTTTATTTTTTAATTAATTTTCTATCCTTTTTTTATATTATTTTTAGGGCCAGCAAGAGCCCGCCGGCCACTGGGCATGGGCCTGTGAGCCCTTGCTGGCTGCTGGTGAGGATTGCAGCCCTTGTCGACCACTAAGCTAGGGCTTGCGACTCTTTGCTTAGTGGCCAGCGAGAACTTGCTTAGACCTATACTTATCAATACCCTCTCTTTTTGCCCCTTTTGTTTTTGGATTTTTTTTTCTGACTGAATATAGGTCTAGATGGACTGGGAAAATGCAAAAGCTTTCTCTTTTTCCCCGTTTATGGGTACCCAGAAATTAGTGCAAAACATATGGAATTCGCAGGTGATGGAAGCAATAAAAGAAGAAAGCTTCCACTTCATAGATTTATTTTGGGTATCTGGGTCTCTCTGTTTCTCAGAGCTTTGACCGATCGTTTGTGACCTGCGAGTTTTGATTTCGGGCCTTCTTCCGGGTAAGGGGGCTCGTGGAAGCACCCAAACCCACACGAGAAATGCCCGACAGCATTCACATGCAAGACCCGCCACCCAACGTGTGTGGCGCACAGCACACGGGGACGAGATGGATGGATTTTGCTTAATTGAGCTCCTAACTTCACTAGTTCACAATTGGCATAGACTTATCCGTAGGCCGATCAAACGAGTGAATTGATTCGAGTCGAAAATACCCAAATCGACATATTTAACCGATTTTGAGCCATTTAAATGCTGTTATAAATGTCTCGAGTTTGAGAGCTCGTGAACAAAATCCGACTCAAGATAATTTAAAGGAAAGTCTGAAATTAAATATACGTGAACGTCCGTGAAAATATTGATTTCCTGTTCAGTGTTGGAGAAAGGAAGGGAAAAAAAAGAGATTTTCTGAATTATCTTGGTACTGAAGTGGCGTGCAAGAGTGGATGATCAAGAAAAACATCCCTCGTTGGAGTTGGCGAAAATAAGAAAAGAACGAAAGTCAACTTGGATGAATTTTTAGGACTCTCACTAACGGACTTCGTGCCTGGCAAAATTGTGAAGTGACGCCGAGCGTGGACTTCATCGGTTTAAGGTTCCAGTAATTGCTTCCGGACGAAATTCCGTTAGTGTTTTAGCCATTAAATCTTATTATTAGATTTGTGTTAATCTTTTGGATTTAATTATTTCTTAATTGATAAATATTGACGTTATTGAAGTAATCACTAAAATATGGAGATTTGAAATATTGATAATTCCGTTACGCTCGCTCTACAGTAATTCTTATCCTCCAGACGTATTCTACGATCGAATCACACATTGATCTTATTTATTTTCTTATTTTTCTATTTATTATTCGATCGCTATTCGCAACAAATGCAATACAAATTTAGCACCGTTGTTGTCGCCACCCACGCATGCCGCCGTTGCAGCCGGAGCGCTAGCACTCGCTGATCCTCACTCATGGTATAGATGGTACGGACTCTGGGAACACGTCGACATTGGCATCGTACATGAGAATGAAGGATGGCCGCAATGCTCAATTGACGAGTAATGATAGCGAAGAGGAGAAAAAAAAAGGTGGGAAAAAATGTTTTTGTTACCTAATCAAATGGCTCAAATTTGAATCTTGCAACTGATAAAGATTCTATAGCATTGGCTTTAAAGTTTTAAATTCTCTTGATTCGATTTGAAAATTTTAAGTTGCTATATTAATTTGACCTACCAAAATCGCATTAAAATGGATTCCAAATTCATTTGCAACGCAAGGAAGATATATTGAGGTATCAAAAGATAATGTTTATTCTGAAATGATGATTCCTTTACAATGACTTAGACGATTATTTATGGGGAGGTCGCCTTTAGAAACAATCAAATAAGTAAATCAAATATAGAATTAAGAAAAATGTTTAAAGGAGAAAGTCTTCAAAGCGTCCGAAATCTCTGAAGGCCTCGAATCAAGGAAACGTGAATTTTGAAATCAAACATTATCAAAATTATGTAGCCAGATTCAGCCCTTCATCCTGTATGAGGACGTATGTTTTTCCTTGTTGGCATAGGGTTAGCTGTGTCTACTCCCGCCAAGCTGATGCGCTGCCCTTCATCTTGTATGCCACCAATTTTACTTGGTGGTCCTCTTCGATCTCTATTGCATCGAAGAATTTCTCAACTTCCCAAAGCCAATCCCAAAAGTCTTCGATATTCAAGTTGCCATTAAAGGTTGGGAGGTCCGCCTTTAGCTAATATTGCTCGGGGTCTCGTTGGTATCCCTCATTCCGACGGCCTCCATGAATAGGCCCGTCCCGAAACTCTTCTTCTTCTTCTTCTTCTTGGGAGTCCTAGCCAAAGGTTGGTAGCCTCTATCGGGGATTTGCCCCACGTTCCATAGCTATTTCTAGAATTTAAGCGGCCTGAGCACATTCGGCCGTAAGATTACCGAGTATGGGATTGGTGGACAAACGCTGGATGACAACAAGTAATTCCTGAAACCTCTGTTTGGTTTGCCTCGCAAGTGGTTGAACTCAGCCTCCGTTATAAGCTCGTTTTCATGGCCCTCAACTATGAGGATATTAACAATTACATTATTAGCCATCGTCACAGCAAAGAGACCTGCTCCGATATCAAATGATGCGGAACAAAGTAGACTTGGAAAAGGTTCCAAAAGGTAATATTTAATTTGAAAATGATTATTCCTTAGCAATGTCTTAGAAGACTATTTATAGGGAGACCGCCCTTTAGGAAACAATCAAATGGGCAAAATCAAATAACAGAAGTAAAGAAATGTTGATAAAGGATAAATTATTCAAAACACATCCTGAAAATTTGCAAAATGCGTCTGAAATCTCCGAAGGCCCGAAAATCAAGGAAATGAGTGAATTTTGAAGTCAAACATCGCCGGAATTGGTGTGGCCCGTTTACAGCTTTGAAGATCTCGCAATCCTTTTTCGATTTGAGATCTCGCCCGCTTTGACGACGCTCGAAGGGTTCCATATATAAATTATTTGCTAGCTGTTCTATGCCATATTGTCACTTCTTTCGACTGTCGTCGCAGAGTATGGTAGTATCCCTCGTAATTTTGTGCCACATTATCTCAACATATTGAGATCGAGCTATCGGTTATTATTCAAGGGTTCAACGTGACAACAACCCAACACATTCATTCTCCTAAAATGAACTAAATAAATATCGAAGCACAATCATAATAAGGTAATAAATATCGAAGCATAATCATAATAAGGTTATTAATTAGTACAATCCCCGATTAGATGAGAAAGTTCGAAAACATTGATTAAGGGTGACATAAAAAATTATTAAATTTCAGTTAGGCATCACTCTACGAATGAAGCTACGACATAATCGACGAAGACACATGGGAGGGATCGAATTTTGAAGTGTTACTTCGTTATTCGATAATAAAGTACGTGGACTGAACTATTACATCAACGTTTCGACCAAAAAAAAAATATTACATCAACATAAGGTCAAGGGACCCATATGAGTTGTCATGTCCCATACGATCAAAAGAAGGAGGGCATTTATCAAACATCGTTCATCAGCAAAAGCTGAATAAGGATTGCTCCAGCAGATCAGATAGTCAAGGATAAACCTCAATGAGGGAACGAAGGCCCAGACGAGAGATTATCTTGTAACCGCTGAAGCCGGCATCGGCAAACAGCTTTTCCCATTCCTTTTCGTCCCTTTCTTTCCCGTCGCCGGCCACCATCATTACCATGTCAAAAAACAGTTGGGTTTCGGCAGATCTATGATCTCCCGATCGATTCTCTACCACCATATCGATTATAATCACTTCCCGGCCTTGCCCCGGCCAGACACCGCTGCTTTGCTTCGCTTCAGCATCTTGATGCATTTACTTAGGTTGCCAAGATTTGCATCGGCGATTTAGTTGTATTCATCTATACTATTAATTAAGCAAATCCAATAGCCACTTCAACCTCGAATTTTTGCAAAAAAAATATTCCACGAAACAATGCATTACGTATATTTTGACGGCACATGATTATTTGGACAAAATCATAAGTTTACTAAATTTATGATGATTGAGATAATAATCATAATTTAAGGTAATGACGATAATTAGAATTTTATTAGAAAAATGGACCAAATTTTTTTGCTGGGAAGTGCTTTACGTCACGTGTTTTAGTTAATTGTTTGTGCGATTTTTTTATTGTCATTTTAAAGTATAATTGTTTGTCCGTTTAATGGGTACGTGATAGATCTTTCATGCTATCCCAAAACAAATTTTTTCTCAAACACGGAACAAGTTGCGACAAAAGCCTAGCATAGTTTGCCTCAATGAATAACTGTAAATTCAAAATAATTGTTCCATAAAATCTCTAGTTTATTCTTAGATAAGGACAAGAAGTTCGCAGCAATAGGGTAAGACTAAGTATGCAAGCCATATCATGTAGTATTAAAAGATAGTCATTTATGGCGAGATTAACCGTTGGGACCATGATTGAAAAACAATTTCACGTCGTGCCGGGTAGGACGGTCGATGTTCACGTCGGTAATTCTCATTAAAATTACCCGAAAAGACTACATTAGCAAATTGTCAAAGGTTTAGCCTTAAATTGGCCAAATTAAAAGGTTCAAGGAAAAGTACCAAAAAGGTCATGAATTTATTGTACTGGTAACAATTCAATCTCACATCTTTTTATTTGGATCAATTTAGTCCTAAATATTTTTTTCATTGGTACCAATTAAGTTCATCTAATCAATTTTGGGCACAAATCGTTGAAGTGGACGTTGGTTATTTTACGTGGCACGGTCGGTACCGACGTGGACTTTTAAAATAATATTTAGAATTTTTTTAAAATAGTTTTTGGGTTCTTTTTTATTCTTTTCCATGCTTTACTCTCCCTTTTTACCGTGGCTGGCAAGGGCCGCCGGCATCAATCGAGGGCCACAACGCCCTAGGCAGCCATTGCCCCAATCGACATATCGGCCCTCAACCAAAATAAAAAATAAAGAATAGAAAAGAAAAGAAAATAAAGAACAAAGAGATTATAAACCTATAAAAAAAAATGTCTACTTCAGCTTCAAATGTACCATGTCGGATAGACGGTAAAACTTCAACAATTTTTGACCAAAATTGGTTGGTGCACATAATTAGTACCGATACAAAAAGATTTAGACATAATATGATCAAATTAAAAGGTCTAGTAGAATTGGTGCCTATGAACTAGATTTGTGATTTTTTATTTGTACTTTTCTTCAAAGGTATAAGATCAAGTTTTGATCATGGTATAATAGGTTTAGGACTTTCGACAAATTTCTTACAAGTTGTCCCTTAAATATATGGACCATAATCAGACTCTATTTCATCACGTCTTATGCCATTTCTATGATAATATATCTGACATGTATTGATTAACTATATAAAATGGAGAATTGTGCAAAAATTCCTAAACCTATGGTCGATCATCAATTAAGTTCTAAATTTTTTCAATTTGTTCATTTTAGTATTAAATATTTTGACGATTTGCTAATATAATCTATTCAACTTATTTTGGTTATAAATTACTCTGTAGTTTTCCAACCTATCTTTTTTTTTTTTTTTTTTTTTTTTTTTTTTTTTTTTTTTTTTTTTTTTTCAGGAGAGAGCGACAGAAAAAAAAAAATCGAAACTACAAGAAAATTGAAAATTCTTTTGGTTGTCCCACATGGGATGACCGTCGTTGACTAGGTTGCCACGTCGATGATTTTCCATCCAAAATTGGCCGGTTAATTCACATTTAAGAATCATTAAAAGGTTTGCGACTATTTTAGCCAAATTGCAAAATTCAGGATTGAATTGTCAATCTTGTGATAGATTTAGGACTTTTTTCTACAAGTTCCAACCTTATAGAGAGTTAGTTAATAAACATCCGACTCCAACTAAAAGAGTACCACATTTTATGCTACAAAAATTTTATGGGACCAAGAAAAACAGGGACTCTTTTTTTGTCCACGTGGAAAAGGAAAAAAAAATCTTTTCGCAACCAAGTTATGTGTATTATTAGAATCAAATTATGAAGTAGGTACATGTTAACTGAATCACAAACTATTTATAATTAGAGTACCTAAACTTAAAAACTATTGACCTAATAGGCGAAACGTTTCAATTTTTTTTTTTTGTCGTATGATCCCGGACCCAAGTCACCCAATCATAGATGTTAGGAACTTACTTTGAATAAGATTGCATCCGCCGGGGGAATCTCCACAAACATGTCACCTCCGACAAACTTCAACCTCTCGCTTCCGACCAAACCATCCACCACGTGCGGCAGATCGAACACCGTGCACTCCAGGTGGGGGAACGCCTCCGGGATGGCCTTACCCATCGTCCCCAACCCACCTCCCACATCCACCACCGAGCTCAAACCCTCGAACACTCCCCGCACGTGTCCCCTACCATCGAACACTCCCCGCACGTGTCCCCTACCACCTTCCCTATCAGTCTCGCGTCACTCGCCATCGCCTTGTTGAACAAGCCGCCGACCTCGGGATTGCGCCTCGTGAGCTCCCACATGGACACCCCGTGCGCCATCTCGCAAGGCGATGGGGCGACGTCTTCTCCGTCACCTAAACACGCGCTCAGATAATGCCATGGCTCCACGAGCATGGGATCGATCATGGCGAGCGCCCAGGGCGCTACACTCGAGGGGTCACGCTTAACGAGGAGTCGGGATGCTTCGGTGAGCGAATACCCAGTTTGGCAATCTGCTCCTTCTTGGAGGTCCCCTAGTTTGAAGAAGCCGGAGTGGACGAGGATGCGCATGAGGCGACGGATGAGGTGAGCTCTGGTGGGTCGGATATGGAGCGCGGAGACGAGTTCGAGGAGGGTCATGGGTCGGCCATGGTCGTGGATGAGGTCGGGTATGCCTAGCTGAATGGCACACACTTTAGGCACATCGAGTTGATGTAGCTAAATACGTGGTTCCATATGTGGGCTTGAGCTCGGAGGAGCTCGCTAGAGGTCGCATTCCTGTCTCCAATTGCCGAATCCATATCGAAAACACTTTTCTCAGCAATGGCCGAGCCTTTCTTAACATATATATAGAGAGAGAGAGGGAAATACACAAAAAAAAATGAATTAACCATTGATATCCGTCCAATAGGTTGAGGAACTGATCGGGTAAGTTTCACTCTTTGCTCCTATTTGCTAATTCCATTAGTTGGCTTGTTTGTTAAATTTATTTCCTAATTGAATGTTAGGAAGTAAATTCTAGCATTTGAAAGATGATTGAATGTGGTGAGCCAAATCTGCCTAATGATCGAATCCTCCATGGACGCAACATTCCAGCATCTCACGTAGTCAGCTAGAACTATTCCGTTGACCCTTAATAACTTTTAATTGCTCACCGCACCTAATGCTCTTCTTTAGATTATAGGGTTGTTGTTACTTTTTAATGCAATTACTGCGCAAAAGTCAATCTGGTGGATTATAGATTATAGATGGACGTGAACTAATTGAGGACTCAAAACATCGGAAAATTACCAAAATAATCTTAAATCTATTGCAATTGTGCCAATTTAGTCCTAAACTTTTATTTTTTTGCCAATTGAATCTTCAACCTTTTTGCAATTGTGCCAATTCAGTCCATTTTACCAACGAGCACCGACGTGAACATTTTGAAAATGTATTTGAATTTTTTGATTTTTTTTTTCATGTTCTTCCTTCTTGCTACTTGTTCGTGACCGACAAGCTAATTGGTGAGAGTCGCCGGAGCTCGCTAGACACTAGGCGAGGGCCGTGAAGCCCTCACCTGTGGCCAGTGAGGGTTTTGCATCCCTCGACCAGCTTTGTCGGGCCTCATCCAAGCCTGGGTGAGGCCATGGCTGCCGCGGGTGAGGGCCCCTAGCCCGGTGCGGGCGAGGTTAGCCTCGCCATGGCCTTACCCGTTGCCTTGTCATTCGGGGGAACCGCAAGTAATGGAAAGACTACCATCTATGATGTTCAACAACGAATAGGTGAAAGAGCACTTCCTACCTCGGATTCATAGGTCGGTGTCACTCAAGCCCAAAATCGAAGGTCGCTCGGATCCATCTCGGATTACTCGATCTAGCACAAATCAAATAAAGGCAAGAGTTTCGCCCATGTTTGCTCGACGGACGGAAGTCGAAGCCTTGGCTTGAGGCCGCCGAAAGGATACAAAGGACCTGTGATCATCGTTGAGGCCATGGCGAGGGTGCCCTCGCCCATATCTAGGCGAGAGGGCCTCACCCGCGGCCGTCATGGCCTTGCCTAGCTTAGGCGATGCTCGGCGATGCTGGGTCGGCGGCCGCGAAGCCCTCAATGAAGGCCGGCAACCCTCGTCGGCCACGAGCAGTAGCAAGGAGGAAGAACATGAAAAAGAAAAGAAAAATAAAAAATAAAATATTATTTAAAAATGTCTCATTAGCGCCGACACTGCCACTTGGCGTCGGCGGCAAAATGAATTGAATTAACACAATTGTAATAGGTTTAGAACTCAAGCGGCAAAGAAAAAAAAAGTTTAGGGCTGAATTGGTACAATTGCAATAGGTTTAGGACTATTTTGATAATTATCACCTCAAAACACGATATGATCAAATTCCCTTTTGGGCATATTATATGATGTAGTTATTCTTTTAATTGGTAGTGGTCTCAAGCAGCAAGAAAACATCCAATGCAACTATTCAAAAATAATGTCCATAGGAAAATTGAAAGAAAAAATAACAAAAAAAAATATTGGCAAGTTGAATGGACCTATTTCCTATTTTTTGAGATTTTTTTGAAATTTTTGGGAATTTTCGAATGATTTGCCCATGAGGGTAAAATCGTCATTTGAAAACAAACGAAAGGAAAAATCATCAAAAATAGGATTGGCCAGTTGAAATGACCCACCTATTAATTTTTGAGATTTTTTTGGACTTTTTTTCTGATTGTTTTCAATTTTTTTAGAATTTTTCTGAATTTTTATTAATTTATGAAATTTTTATTAAAAAAATTATTTAGACCAGGTCAAGTTGACCCAACCCACACCTTGCGGGCGCTCGACAAAAGTGAGAGAAGACTATCATTGCATTTTTCATCCTAAAAAGAAAAGTAACTTTTTTTTTTTGTTTCTCAAAATTGGTCCAAAAGTGTTCTTGGGAGCGAATTAGAATTAGAATCATTTGCATTTACCAAACATATTTCGATTTTTTTGTTCGAAAACGAAATCAAAAGAACATAAACGTTATCAAAAATGCCCTTTGGTTTTAAGATCTGCACTAAAATGGACTTCTATCCGTGTGATTCACCTTATGGACTTCCCATGCAATTAGGTCCATGTGAGAGTTGCTCATTGAAACACTCATAATATGGAAAACCTAACAAAAAAAATTTAAACTTTTAATTTTGGTGAAAATGTTTTTTGAAAAAGTGCGTACGTATTCGACCACACATAAGTATAAATCGATCAGATCGTAATTTAGAGTAATCAAGAGGATTAACAAGTAATCAACATATCTTTTACCATCTTAATTTTTATCCAAAATAATAGAAAAGTAATTCATAAATTTGTTATTTTTTCCTCTTACACCAATCGAGATAATACTAAAAGAGAAGACCAAAATCGTTACGTACTAATTTACGCTTGTATTTCTTCTTTTTTTCACAATTTTCTTCACACGCAATTCAAGTCGAGGGTGATCCATTCCAACCGATAAGAATTCATCGCTATTAAGGGTGACCAAAGTTTGTGCATAGGTAGATTTAACACAGATAGACTTTTGCTGATCTCAATTGCTGGCGTGTTTGTTAAATTTAGTTTCCTAATTGGTAGCTAGAAACTTTATCTTTCTAGTATTTAGGTGGACGCCCCCGAGAGGAATTGAAAAACGGTGCATGGAGAGAGATTGATCGTGAAAACGATAAAAGAGGTGCAATTATTTGAAAGATGATCGAATGTGGTGAGGCAAAAGCTGCCTAATTATCGATTAGATTTTGCTCACATAATAATATTTGGCTGACATAAGAATAATAATATATTGTGAGCTACGAATTTTTAAAAAATTAGACTCCGCAATATTTTTTATTTTTTATTTTTTTATTTTTAAACTATTAGCATAACTGTCACCCAAAAATCGTTATATAATTAATCCTCTTACCAAATTATCCGTTTATGGAAAATTTCAGCTGTCTTCCGTAGCCAGCTCGAATTATTCGGTTGACTCATGGTAACATTTAATTGCTCACCAAACCTAATGCTCTGCTTAGATTATAGGTTTTTACTTTTTCATGCACTTAGTGCGCAAAATTCAGTTGGGTAAGACTACAGATTATAGATATGGACATTGATGTGAAGTGATTGCAGACTTAAGACATCATAAGGTGTAGCAACCTTCCTTGAGGTGATGAATGGTTCCTCTTTAAAGCAACGGGGCACACAGTAAGCGCGGGCTCTGTCCAGCCTACCTTGTATCACCCGCAATTAGGGAAAATTTGTCCAAGAAAACTTTAAACATTTCGATTTTGTCAATTGAGTCCTAAACCTTTTGTTATTTTATCAATTGAGTCTAATTCGATTCAATTTTAACTAGAGATCACTAATTTGGACCTCGGCGATGTCACGTAAGACGGATGACTCCGATATGAATAATTATTTATGACTTTGAATTTTTTATTTCCTTCTTTCTTTTCCTTTTTTTCTATCAAGTCCCATGACCGACCTTTGTCATGGGTGAGAGTAGATCGACCCTCGCCGACCACAAACAGGACCGGCGACCCTCACCCGCGGCCGGTGAGGGTCAATCGGCACTTGCCTATGATCGACAAGGGTTGGCCGGTGACCATCGATAGGCTTGGTGGAAAAAAAAAAGGAAAAAGATAAAAGAAACAAAAAATAAATTATAAAAATTATTCACGTCAACACCCTCATCCACGGCCAACGAGAGCCTGGTGACCCTCGCTCAATGGCCACAATAAGGAAAAAAAAGAGAAGGAAAGGAAAAAAAGAAAAAGAAAAAAAATAGATTATTAATAAAATTTTTCGAAAAACATGAAACTATTATTAAAAATTATCCCCGTTAGATTCGGCTATGTCATATAGAACGGTTCGCATTCACGTTAGCGATTTCCAGTCAAAATTGACCACTCGAACTCAATTGGCAAAACGTAAAAAGGTTGATGACTCAATTGGTATAATTAGAATATTTAGGGCTAAATTAACAAGAATGCAATAGATTTAGAACTTTGTGAACAACTCTCCCAACCTGTAATACATGTAATCAACGAGTATCTATGCTGGATGTGAGATACTATGACTTAGAGGCTCCTTTTGTTTCGCGAAAAATGTGACATTTATGGAAAATGTTTTTCGAAAAGTTGTTTTCTTGAAAAATGACAAAATTTTTCGGTATTTAGATTAAATCTGAAAAACAAACCAAAAAATATTTTTCGCTATTTGATAAGGAAAATTAGTTTTCACTGTATACGTCTTTTAATACTTTATTTTAAATCGATTTTTTAATTATTTTATTTTATCCTTTTTTTCTCTTTCTTTTATCTTTTTTCTCTTTTGTATTTCTTTTTTTTTTTTGTCCTTTTCTTTTCTTCTTCGGTTGGCGACTGGCCATGGCGATCGGCCGCCGAGCCTCACCGGCCTCGAGGCGAGCCACGTCTCCATGTTGTTGAAGAAAACATCTCCACCACCACCCGCCGCTACTTTCACATCCATTCCTTCCGCAATCTTATTACTACTCCCATCGGCGGTGTTCGGGAATATCCATGAAACTGCTTCTGACTTCTCTTTTTGGCATGCGCCACCGAAGCCTTCGCTGCACGTGTCCGAGCTGATGGTCTTGTTGGGCATGGTGAGGAAGTTGAAGGCGGAGACGGCCTTGGCGATGGACTTGGTGGCATCGAGGAACGGCTCTAGCGGTACATCCTCGTGGCAGCGGGCGAGGGGGTTGGCAGTGTGAATATCAGCGTCGCAAGTGACGCACACCGAGGCCGTGCCGGCCTTACATGTGATGGTGGCCAGGGCCTGCTCACAGACCTCGCACATCCAGACGCGCTCTGGGCAAGCGGAAAGCTTGCTGGACCCGTGGTTTTGGGAGCCGCACCTGAGGCAGAGGAAAGCTGCGTCGGCGCGGACGCAGCGAAATTGCAGGAGTTGCATAGCTTGGCCGGTAAGCTCCAATTTCCTACGAAACCCATCAGCGAGCCATACAAACCCATCACTACAGATCTTCGCCTTGACCACATATTTTCTGCTTCCAAACATCAGAAATTGAGGAAAACAAATTTCAAAAAAATATTTTTCGTGAAATAAATAGAGCGTTTAGAAACTTTCCGCACTCAAAGATAAGACTAAAGAGTCAACACGTCATTAACCTAACAACTCCTCTGGTTAAAGAGCAGCCTCTGTTTGCGAGGGGGAAAGATAATGTTTTTGTGTGTAAAAAAACCAAGTGAGGCACAAAATAAATTAGAAAACAACATTTTTTTTTCACTTGCTTTCTAATAAGAAGAACAGGGCAGGTATCAAGAAGTAATATGGATTTCCTGTGAACAGATGTGAATGGAAGGCCCAAGTCGAAGGCCCAAATCCAGATCCCCTCCAGGAAGCCCAACAAGTCTCGAGTCTCAACCCGACGAGTCGACAACATGCACGCGCGGAGAGAGGGACAGAGAGACAGAGAGAGATGAAGTTCGGGGACTCGCCGGTGATCGAGCTCCAGGTGGGCAACACGCGCCTCTCCCTCCAGCAAGACAACGGCTCCATGCACGTTGGCACCTCCGTCTGGCCCTGCTCCCTCGTCCTCGTCAAGTTCCTCGACCGCTGGGCCCGGCCCCACGACCCGGACCGCCCCAACAACCCCTACGCCAACCTCCTCGACTTCCGCGGCAAACGCGCCGTCGAGCTCGGCACCGGCTGCGGAGCCGCCGGCATGGGCCTCTACCTCCTCGGCCTCGTCGACATCGTGCTCACCGACATCGCCCCTGTCATGCCGGCGCTCCGCCACAACCTCAAGCGCAACAAGCCCGTCCTCCACAAGACCCTGAAGACCTCCGTCCTCTACTGGAACAACAGTGGCCAGATCAAATCCCTGAACCCGCCCTTCGACATCGTGGTCGCCACCGACGTGGTGTACATCGAAGAGTCGGTGAGGCACCTGGTGGAGGCCATGGCGGCGCTGGTGAAGAGCGACGGCTTGGTGCTGCTGGGGTACCAGTTGAGGTCGCCGGAGGCTGATAAGCTGTTCTGGGAGCTGTGTGAGGAGGTATTCGTGAAGGAGAAGGTGAGGCACGAGGATTTGCATCCCGAGTACGCCTACGAGGAGGCTGATGTGTTCATCCTTAGGAAGAAGAAGGACAAGGAGGACGAGTTGTAAGTTCTTCTTGTTCTTTCGGAGATTCTGATACTTTTGTTGTTACGATTTTCCATTAGTAATACGCGACTGTGTATCCTCGGCTAGAAATATTGCAATGGTTTGTAATCATTCATAGATGGATGATAAAAATGATGACTTTCTTCTGACAAATCGTGTTCTCATGAATTTGTGGGATTGCCTATTCTCTGAGTTCTTCTTTGGGGGTTCATGTGGTGGTTTCGTCTGATTGCTGGACCGTTGAATTTGAAATGTCGGGTGCGTTAAGTTGATTCAGATGAGTCGATGGCTTCATTCCCTTGGCTCTTTGAGTCTTATTTGGAAAAAAGGCATGTGTTGTTTCAAAAAACAAACCCAACCTATGTTTGAATGTGTACCTTTTGACATGGTTACTCCATTCTCCGTCCATGTTACTTTTCCAGTGAATCATCCGAAGCACAGCTCTCTGATAATTTACTTTCTGGGTTGGAAGAAAGCAATGAATCTAGATGTTGACCTTTCATCATGTGATTTTGTAACGGATGATTGCAGTCATTCTCCCTGAAATGTTCTCTCTTCAACTATAGTAACCTTATCATCTTTCCCCGGTGCTTGTTCATCTTTTGCCTATCTTGTGGAATGTTAAAAGCCTTCCAGTTCGAACAATCTGTGCTTTAGTTTAAAAGAATCTGTAGGAGTTCAGTGGGTGCAGAGTGTAGGTTGGCAAGTGACATAAATCCATGTCGATTTGAAACTCTTTCCTGATTGCGCAATGCCCATTATGTCTGATTCTTGAAGCCACATCGTTGAATCGCACAATCCTTGCTCCATGGTCCTTTTTGTTATGGTTGATCCTTTTAATGAGATATGAAGATATAGAGTAAGCTAGATTATAGAAAAGTAGCTAGTACATGCCTGCTAATTTTGCTGTCTGCACATGCAAGTCTATAACGACTTTGGCATTCAAATCATCCTGTGCTTCAGAGAAATTGGTGGATCCTATACATAGGCTATCTTGTGTTTTCCCTGATATTTTGGAGTCTGTGAGCAAATAAAACATATCCTAATCAGTTGTTTGGTGAGTTGAGCTATGGATTGCTTGTGCTTACTTTGGTGGTGAATGATTATCACAAAATTGATTGCCTGGAAGGCAGTGAAAGTGTGGTGCCTGGTTGAACTATTCATGTTTTGGTCAGAAGGTCTCCTTTGGAATTTTCATGTAAAGTTCTGAAAAGTGAAAAGGCAGATATAATATCATCCGGTGATGGTGCTTATGCTGCCAATTTGCTGTGATAAAATTTCGATTCTCATGACCGTCTTTTAAAAGGCCCTAGTGCCAACTAAAGCTATCATTCATGTGATGCCTTATTACTGACGGAGGTAGTACCAGGATAGAGATGCACAGATGAACCTATGGGGTGCTCTGCCTTGGTGTCTAAATCAACATCAATCGATGATGAAAGTCATGAGATCATGACTGTCGTGTCAAATTTTTCTAATGAAATTGGCAGAAATGGTAATTCAATGTCTTATTATCCCTGGTGAGCCAGTGATATCATCCTAGTATAAATATTTTCACCTTTTCCTGAATGTTCATTTTCATTCTTTCTCATAAAACTAAACTCTGCTTAAGTAACACTAATCGCTTTCAAGGGGGAAGATGAACTTTGAAGGGGCTGCAAGATTAGTGACGTGATCTAAATGTTGATTTTTGGACAAAAGAAAAAAAAATGCTCTTACAAGAATTTGCTCCTGATTCAGGCTCAAAAATAAAAGTTAGATGGCACTAAAACAATATTGACCCTAGAAAAAGTGAAGGCTTGGAGGTTCAGCTTGGGGTTGGGCTGGTAGTTGGTCCATTGCCACTCTCTCTGGCGCTGCATTACCATGATACCCCTACTAAAACCCCCACTACTATTTTTGGCATCACCATGAGCTAAGATCATGTCTCTGTCTGTTTGCTCTGAAACAATCATAAAAACGTCAAGACTACCATCCAAGAGAACAGTGGGGAAAAAGATTATGAGGATTTTGATTTTGAATGCTCCGCCCATCACAAAGACAGGTAAGCATTGTGGGGAAGAAAAAATGATGTCTGATAAACATTGGAATTGACGATGATTGCCTTCCTGAACTCAGTTACATAACTGTCTGTCTGTTGTTGTAATGCTACCATGCAGCTGCAGTCATTACCACAGCTTTCATATTTCTAAGTTAGATTAGATCACCCTGTCTCTGTGAGAAGGTCTGGAAAGACTAGTGTTAAACTAATCATATCAGAAGTCACGAAGAGCAACCTTATGTAACAGGTATGGACATTTGCATGTGCCAGTGCTAATGGCTTCCTTCACAAAAGTGACCTGCATCTTAGTCTTGTGCAGGAAAATTTTGGGGACCGACGCACAAATGAAATCGTTAGAAGTCATAAGGCAGAAAAGCTTAAATATTGGACAGAGGAAGTTCGTTGCAATGGTTAATAATTTTCAGTTGTTTTGCGTAATAACTGGAGTTATTGAGGAGCCTAGCCTAGGCTTATGTGCTGCTCCATTTCGATGTTAACTACTACTGTATTTCTTTGTTAAATAGGAAAGATGCATCAAGTCCTCAGATAGATTAGTTGAGCATGTCATCTATCGGACATGAAAGATTGATAAGGTTCTCTTCAATTTAATCCACTATCATGACTATCCATATTGCTTCACTTCTCTTATCCTGTTCCAGAGGTGTGTCTTTGTCGAAGTAATTTTTCTTTTTCCCTTTATGCAGAAGAAAGTGAATGATAAGCTCATCCCATCATGCCGCATTCGTCAAATTGTTATAGCTTTTGTGCATTGCATACATCCTATATGATGCTTTTCTTTGTGCATGTATAGGTATGGTAGTAAGCAAGTTCTTCGAATGATCGCTAGTTCACATACACAGGACTGAAGAATTATTCCTGAACCAACTATGCCAGAAGGCCAAGATCAACTGCTATCCCTCCCAAAACAAACAAAAACCCAGACCCAGAAGGCCTTGAGAAAAACCCTAAAAAAGCACAGCAACTCTCCCCAAACTCCTTCCCACGGGCACAACCTTCGTCTTCTTGCTTCTCTCTCCGGTTTTTACCAACAAATGCAAATGCACCAGCACTCTCACCCACATCCTCACCATAATTCCTTCTTGCAGTCTCTACGATTGCATGTTCCCTTTTATGCTTCCCGGACAGAGTTAGGGACGCAAAAGGCAAGGTCCGATATGGATTCGCCACGACTAAAGGGCTGTGGGCGATTGCTGCGTCGGTGAAGCTCTCACATGCTGATGCAGAGAAATATAAGTTGAAGGTGATTGACTTTTTGCACGCATTCATGTCGGCGACGGTCTTTGCGGTGGGTTGCGTTTTTTTTTATTATTTTAAATCAGAATGTGATCAAGTACTCCTTCCCAGTGGAGTCGGAACTGGCCAAGGGCTGCTAGAGGTGCTTGTTTCCTTTTCATTTTTGTATCCATCCACGCCCAATGGAATTGGCTTTCCTATTTCACGTTGAGTAGTAGAACCAGTAACAATAATAGCATTACATTCGATGCCTCACACTGTGCATGTCTGTACCTTAGTGGTTCGTTTGAGATCTGTGCATCTCATAATATGTATTTATCGCTACGAAAATTTGGTGGTGCTCTTTCATACGTAGAGTGTAAGGCAGCAGAGGAAAATTGAAGTTGGAGGGTATACTCATCGATTCTCGGAGGGAAATTTACGATGACAAACTGACTACCCGCCTATTTTCTTAACCGAAATAACTGTATGGATTGAAATTTGGCCGTGTATAAATTAGCGTGTCCTATTGATCCATGCAATCTCACCCGTTTGAATTACCACAAAGACAGTGAGCAAGCAATGAAGTTTGCCGATTTCCGCTCGGAGAAAACAAAAATGAGCAATGTAGAGAAGCTTTTAGTTCTCTTGCAATTCTCCTCGTTGCCTACAACGTCGTGGGGGATGACGACATTCTTCTAGTTGGTAACCATAATCCATCTCAATTACTATTAAAAGAAACATATCTGACTACCCCGAGGTGCGCTCGCAACATAACATGTTCAGTTCATGTCATGGAACCATTTACCAGATTCCACCTTCATTCCTCAAAATCCTGATTCAGACTAATACTTCTCCTTTTGCTAAACACGAGGACTAATAAAATTGAAAGGAACATGGCAGCCTCAACTATCAACAGATTGTCATGCAATCGGCGATTAAGTTATGCATAGATACATAATTCATCATTACACATACAGGTAACAGTGTCAACCGACGGGACGCTAGTTTGCTTGAGTCTGCAGATATTGCCTCTCAGACACAGCCAATACATATTATCTTTCACATCGAAAGAACCTCTGTAACTCTCAATTAGGACTGTAACATAACGTAAGTATACCGATAAACTAAACCCAAATTGCTGCCAGAAAGAACATCCCGTGTAATTTCTGACCTTGCAATATCAAGCAACTTGACCTAATATTCACATTAGCTTGTTTGGACTCCATCAACTACATCTTCTCAAGCACCCAAAAGTTTCTTGATTCCAGCTTTCTGCTCCGATGTCAGCCTCGTTAGGAACTTGATCTTGAACTTGATCCTCAAGTTACCTTTCTTTGTTGGGTCCTTCTGGAGAGGCATCCCCTCCCTTGGAACTACCTCCTCATAGTTCGGATGGATCACATTGTTGATAGGGATGGTCAAACTCCTGCCGTCTAAGGTCGTGAGAAGGACCGTGAGACCTGTTAAGGCCTCGGCCTGGGATATATTTTTCGTGGTGATCAAGTCGTTTCCATCGCGGGTGAACACACTGTGAGGCTTCTCGCCAATTGTGAAGACGAGATCTGCAGGTATGACGTTTGGCTGCTTATTCCCTTTCTCAGGGAAGGTAATTTTGGTTCCCTTCTTCCAACCTGGCTTTATGTCAATGGTTAAGATCTCCTCTACCTGCATAGTTCTTCTGCATCAATGCATGACATGCCAAAGTCAGAAGGATAGATCATGTGACAAAAAGGGAAACAAGGCAAAGTGGATCGCCTAAGTTCAAGACCTTGACC